>OY728165.1:189338485-190547056 GCA_963277665.1 Viscum album | reverse complement strand
ACCTACTAACAGAACCACCCAGAGGGGTCTAGCTCTAGTCACCCGAGACAGGGTGCCTAGGGGATCCCTTGGGTGATGATGATATACTATATATTATAAACATGTTCATATTTATGTTCCTAAACATTGAATTTTTAGAACACACCATGGAAGAATGAAAAGAGGGGGATTATATCCCACCTCATGCATTGAAATTTAAATAGTGTACCTTAGTAGTGTCTCGAGGAATAGTCTAGCATATCATAGCATCCATCCAAGGGTAGGCTCATATTCCATCTCTCCTAACTGGTGGAAGTATGCATATCCTGATGGCTAATGGGGGGTGGAATGAAATTATATCCCTACTCTAACTAAAGAATTAGGTCATATCCCAATTCATTCCACATAATCCAATCAGTATATCCTAACAAAAATATAGTGTAAAGCCCACATTTTTGTAACATGCCTTGAAATGTTGCTAGTGGATCATAACAACGAAAGCAATAGAGGACTTCAGTCAGTAAATTCAGGTTGATAATGGGTAAAATGCCCATACCCCCCCCCCCCAATGTTGAATAAGTTCAACAACATATTATGATGGAAACCAAAGAGTATAAATATATTCTTGCTACAATTTTGGGGGATTAATGTCATACTCTTATGAATAATGAGGATTAGTATTGGGATTCTATTCTCATTACAACTAGAGTTGATCTTCACATTCTGATAACCACATTAGGAAAGGATCATATTTTTTCCAACACTATGACATATCAATATTTAATTATATTATTTGATTAGGAAGAATCCTATATTAATTCTTAACATAAATCCAATGAGAGCTAGTAAGATATCTTAGTGGAATACAAAAGGTAGGCCCACACATCCTACCACTCAAAGGAAACACACAAGAATATTCTCGTGACCATCAAAGGGTGTGATTATATCCATATATAGTCTCAAGACACTCATTAGCATATTTTTTAGAAAAATAGAAGTCACAGATGATGGAGACCTTGAAGCCCACTATGTACAATGTTGAACCTCAACCACCCGATAGAGACAGACAACAATAACATCTCACCAATAAAAATGAAAAAAATAAGAATTATGATCATATTCTTATCCCAATTTATTTTATGTTCATGAGGCTCTGTAACGTATTTTGGATATAATCCTATAAATCTAATTACTGATAATAAAAAATAGAAAATCATTGATTTTTGTGATGGTCCTTCCTGTTAAACTATAATCGGGTTTTATATAGGTCTTATCTAGAGCATTTATCATGAATGAATTCCTCATGATAACATAAAGATCGTTCATAGGGCCACTTCTCATGGTGATAGAAATGAAGATCCTTCTTATTGTTGTAAGACCAATTGGAAAAAATGGTCCTCCTATTTCCAGTGCATCAGGAATCACCCACTATACAGGTCCTTATCTTTCTAGTGTTACCCTAATGATGACCTTATTTCAAGATATTCTTGAGATTTAAAGGGCCATCAAATTATATACATACTTATTGAACAAGGATACCATATTTCAAACAAGGGGTATTCTGAGTAAATTATCCTCATACATGCCACTTTTAAAAGCATTATACATCAATTCATTGGAGGATGTAACGTATAGTCCTTCATCCCTTGATAAGGCTACTAGGAAATAACTAATTTGGTTAGATTAGGTGGAGTAGTCTCATTATTAATATGTGGATAATGTTACAATCATGGGAAAATCACTAGAGAATAGAAAAAAACATGTTATGTTTTGGAAAAATGAAACTCTAGAGGATGCCATCCTAAATTCTCTAATAGAATAATTCATCCATTTTTTACATCTAAATCTATAGAAGAACTAACAAAATTTGAAGGTGGGGTTTCTATCATATGGGGAGTACACTAACGGACTTATGATAATTGAGTAACTCGACCATCAAATTGAATTGCCTCCCCTTTCAAGTATATGACACCTAAAGTAAAAAATAATGTGGAAAGACCTTCATAGAGCTTACCTCAGCACCTTGGAAGCTTTGTTGTATCTATTTATTGACACCCCTTTCAATATACATATTATATGATATAGTGAGAATATAAAATTTCATTTCACTCTTATCCTCATCCATAAGGAACTCCAATAATTTCATCATGAAATGTCTTCACATATGGACAATTCATAAGTATGGGGTATACAAATAATGACTAGTCACTTCAATGGAATATTAATATTTATTAATCCCAAAGGAAACATACCTTATTTGAGTTTGACATTAAGATGATTTTGTACTACGTTTTGAGAATGGTAGAGTATTATTCCCATATGGGGATGGTAAAATCTCTAATTGAAGAGAATTCATTAGTAGGTAGTGGTACACATCCATAAAAATTCATACATATGGACTATTATCATATAAAATCATAGAATATCAAAAGGGATACTATTTTAGCTATCTTCACAACAATATGAATGAAACCCTGAACTAAAGGGATGTCCCACTTTTAATAATTTTTGAAACAACCACCACCCCATGAGACATTAACACCCAAGTGAATTCAATACATAGTTGTGGTAGAGTTAAGACATCCTTGATATGTATGGTTGGTGGAATTTATGCCATCACCACTCCTCTAAAATTATGGTTGTTTTCTCCAAGATAAAAGAATTGTTAGAGGTACCCCCTACTATTACATTCCAATACATAGTACACCCTCTTTTTATTACAATTTTAAATGAAAAAAATTCTAGATTTCATTAGGTTCAATTTTTTTATAATTCTTCTTTCAAATAAGTCAATAGAAAAGTCGAATCTACACTAAGGCTATAAGGAAAAATGATCCATTAATAAGTGTAACAAAAAGGTAGACTATATCATGTGGCTATATAAATTTCATGAGGTTGATAGATCTGCCAATCATTTAGATAAAAATATGATTATTTTAATATTTCATACATTGGTAAATGTTGTTGGAATCTCCCATATGGATTAATTTGATCATGATATCAAAATTCAAGACCAATAAGAGAAGTCTATTTCCTATAAAATAATACGCATTGAAGCATTTGAAGAAGGTGTTCATACCTATCCATAGAGGGAGAGTTAAAATA
Source organism: Viscum album (assembly GCA_963277665.1). Lineage (NCBI taxonomy): Eukaryota > Viridiplantae > Streptophyta > Magnoliopsida > Santalales > Viscaceae > Viscum > Viscum album. The sequence goes on along the minus strand of OY728165.1, from coordinate 190,543,972 downwards.
TAGGGGAACCATTAAATATGAAATTTCTACCTACTCTATGAGCTTCAGGAAACTAAAAGAGAAGGGATGTAGTTATATCACACCCACAACCTCAGGATATAAAACATCCCACTATCATGGTGAAGTTATCTCAATATGAGGATTTGATGGAAATAATAAAAAAAATTCCAAATTACATGAAGAAGCCATTATAATTTAATACAACACCTATGTGGAATACAATTTATCCATGTTGGTATATATCTAGTAAGAGACACATTCTGAGCTGTTACAAGAAGGGACTAACCACCTGACATGGTTTAGATCCAAGAAATTGGTTTATTTAATCCAATAAACCAAAAAATTCCATGATTTAGCTCTTATGGAACACCAACTAAAGCCATGTTATATGAACTACACTAGGAAATCTCTTCTCAAGCTTCAACATTAGGCAAATGTGGGCCAACCATAAAAATACCCACCAATATACTATACTCAAGTGTATTCTCAACTAACAAACCTACCAAAACATATTGACTCCATCGCATATATAATAACTCAATTAGAGTAACATGAAGGCCATTCAGAATTGATGCATCTTTAGAGAAACCTGTATCTTTGGTTGGTGGATGCGACTCATCATCCACCCAACTTTGGAAATCCATCCTTCTTGGTATTTAATGGAACTGAATACCTAGAACAACACCATTCATATTTTGTATCTCAATTAATCCCCATGATTGGATATATCAAGTAGAAAGAGGTAGCTAAAATTATATTCTTTTTGTTGAATTTAGAAGGAATATGGTTTTTTTGTTTTAGTGACTTGCCAGCCAAGTTTTTTTCTGGATAGGAAAATCATCAATAGATGTTTCTATATAATTTATTTCTAAAACAATGATGAAAATTTTTCCTTGATTTATCATACTTCATACAGTGGATGAATCAGAGAGTCTCAATATTTTTCCCAAATTGGAATGGTCTATCCTACATTTTAAAGAAGAAAATCATATTGGATAATCAACTATAGATCAATATATATAATCACTATGGTGATTTTCAAACACCTATTCTAAAATATCATAGTGGATTATGAGAGATGGATGAATCTATTCAAATGTTTGATGATTTTATTAGATTCTGTAGGTCCTAATATAAGTTGAATCCAATATATAATAGATTTAAAACCAATAAATTATAACTGGTGATGATTACACTCAAGTCAGTGTTAGTATCCACCCCTAGCCTATAAAACATCATATGGTGCATCACCATAATGAAAAGTGACATAAAAAATATCCCCATTAGGATAAGTGGAAATACCAACAGTGTCCACTATTTAAGGATCAAAATCATAAGATCTATTTTTACAAAATGATAATGTTTAAAGATACTTCATTACTAGGATGACGAATAATTATCTCATGTTACTAGAAACAAGAAAACCCATTGTGTCCAGTCTCACTTCCTATTTGATCTATATTCCTTTATATAGGACAATAAGGAATAACATCAATGAGTTATATTTCCTTAAGTACATCCTGTGAAGGATTCCACATTCTTGGTAGATTATGTGTGAAGAACCCCTTGCATAGGTAAATTATGTTTCATCAATCTCACTGAATGAGTAAGGAGAATTATCAAAATCCCTATATAAGAACATGAGAAATATTGATGATTGGGTTACCAAAAAAACCAATTGATCAACTGTAATAAATATTCATGGTCTAGATGAACCAATTAGTTAAATCAATAATTCCATATAAAATAGTTTATGTATCTCCTTCAACGTCATTGTCTTCCTAGAGGTATCACAACTGACATGATAAGGGATGTTTATAGGATAAGGAACACATATCAGTGCTTAATTGAGTCCAGAGTATTTAAGACTTTCTTCCCCCATTATTGAAAATATGTGAAATTCCATGTCAAATTGAACCCTAATCTAATGAATACTTTTCATATGACTAGATCAATACTATTAAATTAGTCAACTCCTTCTCTGGTGATGAAAATGTATATGAAATTAAACTCTATGATAATAATTATGTATTGAAAGAAATATGATGAGTATGCTAAAGTGGTCAAATTGGAATTAATAAATATGGATCTCGATATTTATTCCATGTATCAAATAATACATATATGATCTAGAAACATAGATACAAGAACAAAAATGGATTCATCAGGAAAGATGAACCACTCTTATGTTATCCAAATCCTGGTCAAATACCATCATATTAGAAGAAATTTTAGTAGATGCAACCCAATCTGGTTATTGGAAGACTACATAAATTTCATATCAGCCCAAATTTTAAACAATAGAAAGACTCTAAATATTTTATAGAGAAAGGGATCGTCGGAATATCTTACATTGATTTCCAATCCTAAAACCAAGGAACCACCTCCTAGTGGAAAATAGATCACACATCCCCAAATGCTTGATATCTTTAAATATTTTATTCTCATACTTATTTATCTATACATCATGTAAGACATTTTCCTTTCAAAAAAAACATTATGAAGAACTCATTTCTCCATATAAGGCCCTCATGATTTTGAGGTTGAAATATTTGAAACTGATTTCTACCCTGTATAACGAGATCCCATGGAATACCACACTAGTATCTTTCTTCAAGAGTAAGATAGAGAGGTTTCCAATCATGGACACATCATATCCTTGTACATTTCTTGAAATATTGATAGTATTGGACTCTATCAATCCGACATTAAAAATGGATATGGGGTTAACCTCATACATGTCTAAACCCTATAATTCATAGGAATCATTAATACTGACATATCATCCTCTAATATGACAATCCAAATATATAATAAGATCTTGCAGAAGGATCATAGTTCAATCAAAGTTAAAGATTAGTTTATGGATCTCATACCTATCTATAAATTCATGGATTTTCATTAGCGCAAAACTTTTAATGAATTACATGGGAGACCATGGATTCATCTACATACAATAGTGCCTTATTCATTAAATCAGTGTCTCAAGTGTATGGTAAATGGGCTTATTGAGGTGTTTTATGGTTATAATTTCTCCTCTAAATATCATTTATCATAGTATATAGATTCAACACTTTATAAAGGATATGGGAGGCAAAAAATGATAGGAAATAATTCTTATATTACCTCCCCCAATGTCTTTGAAACTGATCATACCAACATGTTGAATAAGCTTTGGTGAAGAGTATGTATTTCCCACTAATTAGATCTATGTAATCATTCATTGAATAAGAATATATTCGAATGCTTGGTCTATCATGTATCTCATCATATAATTTTTTCTGTATGAACATTTCTAAATCAAATATGGATGAAATTTCATTAATAATTATGATGCCCTCGATGAATGTTCCATTCCATTATATTCGTATTTTAACAATGTCACTAAATCATCATGTGTATAGAAAAAATATGTTTATCCATCACCTATAGTAGCTAAAAATTCCCTCTTTTCATTCCATGAATCTTAGGATGTTAAATCAGACTCTTCATCTTATCTAAGTGTGGTGGAAGGAGAGATTGTTTAGGCATCCCCTATAAAATAGGTTTTTACCCCATCCTCTATCGATCCTGGATAAATATGTTTATCACTCCAAAAAAGAAAAATTGATGTTTACTCTTACATATGATGGGATATATACAGAATAAATGAGAGAAGAATATCTTAAATATTTCCCTTTATCGTTTGAGGAGGGTGTCTTTACTACAATTAATGGGCTCAGATAAGTAAATCTAGGTATATATGAGGACATACTACCCACTTTTATAAATGACACCATGCCTCTTGAAGAGTAGTAACAATATCTATTATTTTTTTAATAGAGACATGCTATTATTTCATTAAATTATACAGAAATATTTCAATTGGATCCTAATGTGGCCACCCAACATCTGGTCCGTCCATAGGACCATTGTTGTTTCAATAATGAATTCATGAAAATGAATCCACCTTATAATGATAAGGTCAAAGCTGAAGTTGACAAAATCATTAAATCCAACATCTTTCGTGAAGCTCAATACCTAATATTGATCACCAATATCCTCTCAATTATTAAAAAGAATGAGTAGATTGGTGTTTTAATCAATTTTAGGGATCTCAATTATAATATCCCAAAGGATTATTTCAATGTCCTGATTACAATTTCTATAATAGATGAAAAAATTGTATTTCAACATTGTTTCCTTATGTATGGGTACTCAAGGTACAACCAGATCAAAATAGAATCTGAAGATGAAGATTCCTACACATTTTGATATACCCAAGTGAAATTCTACTATCAATTCATTCCCTACAATTAGAAAAATGTTGGTACCACATAATGATGTACTATGAACTACACCATCAAACCTCTTCTAGTAAATATTGTATAATTTTATGTTGATGACATGACAATTAAATCCGAGCATCACTGTGATCATATTTTCAATCGTGAGATAATTTTCCAAAAATTGTGATAGTAATGATTGAATTTGAACTCATTGAGGTGTGATTTCATGGTGATTTCCTAAAACGTTTTTGGATTTGAATATGCCTTCATGTTATAAATGTCAACCTTGAAAACATTAGGGTAATCCTTAAAATGTAACCTCCACAAAACCACAATGTTTTGAGATTGATTCAATGATTTCTTATGTATATTGGACATTTCATATCCAATATTACTAGAAATTGTCTACTTTTTTTGAAACTATGGTAGAAGAGAGTCACCTACTGATGAGATAATGACTGTAAAAAGTACTTTAGAATTATCATGAAATATCTATTACACCCACTAGTCCCAATTCTTTTTAGAGAAGGGACACCACACATATTATATGTGGTCACCATGTAATGATTACTAAGTGCCCTTAATAAAAAAAATGATGTGGGGAAGGAAATAAGTCTGTAAGATCACAATAATTAAATGAAATAAATTCATACTTGATATTATAACATCCAGAATTACATCCTTGCATTGAGTTTTGTAATAAAAAAAGATGAGGCACTACATGTATAACTACAAGGTCCACGTGGCCCTTCGCATTTATCAGTTCATATACATCCCCAAAAATCTGAGGTTGAATGGATTCTTGGATCAATGGGAGGTTATCATAGAGTAGTTCCATATTCACTACTAAAAAAGGCCTTTAATAGCCCTAAAATTTATTTTATCATTACTATTGAAGCACAGACTTCCAGAGCGTGATTAAAATACATAGGATTTTATCATATATAGAAAAGCACTGATAATGGGGTCCATTATTAGAAATGAAAAAGAGCCAATAAAGGACACACTTATCAGCACTTATAGAATCAATGATAATTGGGGATGTTTATAAGTGCTTCTATAAGAACTGATAAAGGATGTGTTTTCACCACTAAATAAAAGTGCTACTAAGTGGGGTTATTTATTAGTTCTTCTAAAAGTGATGATAAAGGATGACTTTATCACCATTAATAAAGGGAAATACTGTAGTGTGTTATAATAACACACTACAAAACTAGAAAATAGAAAAATTATATACCAATACATAATTTAACTAAAATAAAATTTACTACACAAATAAAAGAAAGAACACTATTATAAAAAAATGAATGCTCCTATAAAAAATAAAAAACCACCCCTGCTGGAGAAAGAGAGAGAACCTATATAAGAAAAAATTATTATGTTAGTAATAATATAAATAAATAAATTAAATATAATGTGTTAATTTTAAACTAAACTTTGAGTCATACCAGGAACACTTTATATTAGATTGAGTTGTAGTTGATTATTAAACATCACTCCATTTCTTTTTCATATTCAATCATTATCTTAGTGAAAATTAACAAATCAAGTATAATATAAAAAAAATAATTACATTAATTAGTTAATAATATATAGAATGATGATAAAACAATCTAAGCTTATTTGATTAGTTTTGGCAATGTGATGTGTGTTTTATAATAAAATGAAACTAATATATTGAAAAGATGGACTTAGAGTTATACCCATAAAACCATGTGTGAAATTGAGGTGTGGGTAATTATTATATATTCCATAATGATTTATGGATTATTTTGTTAAAGTATCAAAAATATATGATTGTATTTTCTATGTTCTGATATGTCACATGTGTTTTTTATTAAAATTTCAATTTAAACTATTTTTGATGGATGTTCTTTTTTAGTACACTTTTTTTGTTTCATAAATAAACTTTTGTTATCCAATTGGTTAAAATAAATAATTTAAAATAATATATTATCTACTTCAATGCACATAAATTTTTTTCTCATCATGATGACTAAGGAAATAATTCCACGTTTCCTACCTTATAATACTTGAATAAGAAATTGGTGGGTGGGGATTTACTTTCACCGTAACATACCTAAGATGTAACATGGTAAAAGAGTATGGAACCCTCTATGATATTTTCTAGAATCCATTAAGAAAAACTTCTTTAATAAATCATCAAAAATAATTGAACTATGAAGGGAATAATTATAATTATATCAATGTTTCATTATAAAAATTTTCAGTAAAATTTATAAAGTATATCTTAGCATTATCATTATATCATTCTAAATGGTTTTCTTTGTTATAAGCTGAATGTGGTTCCCTGATTAAATATCAATATGTACATTCTTCCTAATTATAACCGTAACATAAATAATGACCATTGAATTTTTTGGGTTAACAGGTTGGCTGGGTTGATTACAACTATCCTCAAATTGTATACCCATACTTCTTACCATCATAATTTTATTCAACACTTTGATACACTGTCATTCTAATTTTCTTCATCAAATTGTTGTTGATCCCACAATAGTTATACTTTTTAACATCAAGAGTGTGTTATTCAAAGGGATTGATAACATCATCGTGTAAAGAAGACACTTTCTGTATGAGTATTCAAAATTTTAATTTGTCTTGAATAACAACAATGTAAACATTGATAATGGATTTTAGAAGGTTCGTATCCATTATCTATTGAGAATTTTATGTACTATTGAACTCTCTGTTCATATTATTTTTTGAAAGGATTAGTGTCCATATATTTAGAAGGAAATGGGTAATTTAATTGAAGAAAACAATTAATCCACAATAGTAGGTGTTATCCTTTGAATTCATCCAATGGTGAAAGTTATAGAAAAATTTTATCCTAATAAACTTCATATCATGATCAATTATTATTGAATTTTTTTATATAATACTCATAATTCAAATCTTTTGGACACGCATAGATGTTTTTTGAACTAATATGAGAAGTAGTCATCCCGTACGAGGTATCTGTAATGATTTTTGATGACTAATACTAAGAGTACTTCATGAATCATATAAGAGATGGGGTATTATTCAGAAGAAAAAAAATGAAATAATAATTGAGAGGGAGATTAAGCTGTTGAGGACACCATTTTTATCTTAAAAACAATTTAAATATCCAAATCATAGTTTAAAATTTTAAATACCACGTCAAAATTATAAACGGTCCCTAACAATACCAAGAGAACATAAAATCATCTCCAATGAGATACATAGACTTTAATCTATGTTACTAGTCCTTTTCCCTCACATATATATTAAATATAAGAGGACTTGGTTCATGTGTAGGGTGTGAGTATAAAAATAAACACGTAAATACTAACTTGTCCACTAAAATATACAGCAATGAGTATATTTTAGTATATGTTCAGAGTAGTAACACTCAAAATAAAAATTCATGTCATGTCATTATGCGTTAACTAGGTCATCATGATAACAAAATGTACCTATTTAATTTCATACAAGTGAATAATACTAATCATACCATAAGTTTATACCAATATTGTTCCATAAAATTCAAATCATATCACTATTAATAGGTTGAAATTGGAATCATATGGGGGAATTATTTATCTCCCTCTATAAATAACCATATCATATGTACAATGAGATTCGACCCCTACCATCTAAGAAAACACCTCTGGGATAACTAACACATGAAATTATTTCATCCAAATCATGAAATTAGTATAACATAGAAATTTTTATTATGAAGTAATTTTGAAATAAGGGTAAGACATAACAAAATTTGTCCCCTTAAGAAATAACCACACAGTAGGTGCCATAATAAATTAGAAAAAAGTAATATCTGAAAACACATGAAGAATAACAAACAACAACAACAAAAATATCACATCACCCCCACCGTATCCCTCGATAAATCACTAAATTTTCTATAGTAACTAACATTCTAACCTACCATACCTAGACCTCACATAATACCCATCATCTTCTAATATACAAAACTAAAAGATCAACTATCTTAGACATTGATCAAATTTCTCAACAATCACCCATTAGGTTATCTCATAGTCTTTGGGAATTATTTCGACACTCACACACATAAAATATCAATACAAAGTGAGCTACATGATCAACTAATCCATCCTACCATTTATTGGTTATCCCACTATGTTTTAAGGGAATACACGCAATTTTATACAAAGTATCTAATCATTAGCGATGTAATCATATACTCCCACTTGGAACATGACAACCATAAGAAAAAATCCCTGGGAAATGCATACACTATTCTTCCATTATGGTCTACTTCCTTTCATGACGACTATGCTAATTGCGCTCTTAGCACATCACTAACAAATAATATTTTTTCATCAAATTAGGTGTGGTGAGATGAAGACCATATCATGCATGTTGTTTACATTATATATTTATGCTTGGTTTATTCTGTAATGTCTGGTAAACATGTTTTCTTGTTTTAAATTTCATTATTCTACAAAAATAAATTTGGAATTTTGTTATTTAATTATTTACATTATTACATTTATATTATTTCATGCTTAAAAATTTTTCAATCTTCAAATTATTTATATATCTATAATAGAATGTATATGTCATTTTTTTGTCCAATAAATTGGATCTACCCAGATTGGAAACCACTCTTTGGTCTAGATATAGTTTCTCGTACAAAAACAATAGGTGAAACCACAAAAGTGGGAACTAGATCAAACTATTTATCCTTGTTTACTATATAACTATTATATTGGTACCCTTCCCTTGAATACCAGTCTGGCTCATGCATGTGACTGAGATATGATTTAATAAAAAAATACCTTATCTAATAAATTAACAAAGTTTTTATTTAGAAATTGATTAATAAATGCATAAATTTTCTATAACCATGATAAAATGGTGTTTATGTACCCTTGTATAAGTGTGTAATTATTTGTGTCTTCTCAAATTCAACTAAATTATTATAAAAAATTCATAAATTTAATCAAAATTATCAACCTGATAATTTTCATCATTATTACATCTTGAATACCACCCCAATCTCAACATGCCAAATACAAGGATTGAAACATGTAATAAAACGATAAAAATTAAATGATATTTAATTTATATACATTACAGATCTTCTGTTTTTAGAAATTTCAATCAGTGATATAAAAACATGTCATTTTTCGGATAATTCTACTTAGAAAATTCTAAAAAAACATCAACACTTTCCCCATATTCATTACTTGTTCATAGTGTTGTAATCCAACTAAAATTATTTATCACCAATAATAAATTTGACATACTAAATATATATATTCTTTGAAAAATTAAATTAAAATATACTTTCATAAATAAAAATACAATCAAGGAAATAAAAAATAATTCCCTGATAAATTAAAGGTGATAGATTTAAAATTAAATGTTTCACCTTACACGTTTTAAATTATAATCCATTTTAATAGAAATTTCCATAAAAAATATATCCAAATATTTATTTCAAAAGTTTAACCAAATATAAAACTAAAATTTTAAATATTTTTATCATATTATTTGGTTATTATTATATTCAAAATTTAATACAAAATATAAATTATTAAATAATATTAGGAATAATATATTAGTGATGAAAATAATATTGGTAGTGATAAAGATAAAAAATGAGGTATACGATTTCATATATCATATTGAAAATGAAAATGTCACTTCGTGTAGTAAATACGAACTGATATATGTTACGAACATGATTAAATAAGAAATAAAAATGATTATTTTTTTAAATTAAATTCCAAATAAATCGAAATATTCTTTTCTTAATCATATTATTTTATAATGATCAATATTAGAATACTCTATGAGTATAGATGATATAGAAAGTAATATTAGGTAAGTGTTGTTTTTAATGAAATAGTTATTGTTCAGGATGAGGGATAATTTGATTAATTCTCAGATGAATTATATATAAATATTAAACTATATTATATAATATAAATGGGTGATGACTTTAAAAAACTATTATATTATTCTTGGGTTATTCAAACAAAATTATAAATTAAATTCCCCAATAATAAAATTACACAATCAACATGAACCAAACTTTACCATAATGATCATTTAAATAAATATTATTAGTACCGCATATTCAAACTCTATAATCCATTATACCTTCAAAACAACCATTCATAGTCCAAGAAAACAACATTCATTAATCATACCAACACTCATTTTTATATTAACTATATTATAAATTATGTAAGAATATTTATTAGAAAATTAAATGTACATTAACTGTGTTGAAAACATTAGAATATTTACAGAACACACATTCCTCAAAAATAATTCCTCAAATATAACATTGGTTAGATGATCATTAATGAAAGTTAAATATACCTTTGTTGTCCTAAAACTCATTAAATAATCATCTAGTCAAAGATAACACCTACTAAACATACCTCAGATACCAAAGATTAAGTAAATCATCATTATTTAAAATACTCATTAATCAAATAATCATAAAAGAATCCCACAATATGAGAAAGAAAATTTATCAAACAAAACACACCTTGGACGTGTGAAAGAATCAAAACTATGATTACAAACCATGGGAACACTCAAAGGGAAAAGGTGGTATATGATGAATAAAAATAAGATATTTATGATGATGGTGGTGATCATGACAGCAATAGTGTTGATAATGGAAATATCCATAAGTTAATGTGGTGATAATAATGAAACAATGAGGAAGAATAAGAGAGAGCAAATAAATATTGGGTTATTAGAGAGGATAAGTAGGGTTCTTCATGTTTTTTTGAGAAGGTGGTTCCTTAGTCAAATGACAAGGTACAATTTATTAAATAGAGAAAAATGGAGGATTAAATGAGTCTGAAAGATAGAATCTTATTATAATATTTCTTATAAAAATGATACAAATCACTAGGAAAATCATCCTACTATGTAATGTTGTAGTTGAGTCCTTTATTGGAAAGACCTTCCACTACCATATTTTCATCACGAAAAGCATGCATGATAATGTAGTTATTTTCCAAAAGCTATAGGAGACAATTCAACCAATGGGATATAAACGGCTAGGTAAGATGAACCACACCCTTCTAGATTGCTTGGACAATATTGGTTGAATCACTTTCAATCCAAATATTGTTCAAACCTTTTTTGGCATAGTAAACAACATATATAACCCCCATAATTTACACTTCTAGAGATGAGGTCGTACCACATCTTCCAATGAAGCATATGTGACAATGGCCTAGAAGATTTCTGAAGATTGCACCACATCCTGTAGATCCTTGATTTCCTTCGGAGGCACCGTCGACATTCTCTTTGATCCATCCTAGAAGCATGGCTTTCCAAGATACCTTGAAATAGTTACCAGGGTTATTCATGGTTTTGAACAACACAATAATACAAATCTATGGAACTCAAATAATCCATTAATGAGTGTGGTGGAGGATTAAATATCATACGTTGGATTCTAGAGTTGATTCTTTAGAGGGAACGTAGATGAAGAGCATCAGTAATACGAGAGTTCGTTTAGAGCTTGAGAATCGTAATTGAATCAATCACAGATAAAGTTCATTTAAAAACATCAAGGAGACCTTTATCAATGATTCCTAAAAAGTTCAGATAATGATACCTTTTATCAGTGCTAAATTAATAAGCGATGATGAAAGATATATTTATCAGTGCTAAATAACAGGTGATAAAAATCATATTTACCTATGCTACAACATTACAATTGTTAAAATATTTATAATTATAATTATAAAGAAAAATTTTATATATATATATATATATATATATATTTATTTAATATAATATTATCATTATTTATTTATAAATAGGAAAATAAATTTTAAAGAATATTTTTTTATTTATAACTAGTATTCCGCCTGTGCAAATGCACGTGACTATCAATTATTTTTATGTCATATGGTTCTACATCATTCAAAAAACATATAGTCAATATAATGGTTAAAAATGATAATGATGAAGTCAGTGGACTTAATGTGACAAATGGAAATGGAATGAAGACTAATACTGGAAGAGATGGAACATGATGTAATGGCAGAGGAGGGTATCAAAGACAGATATGAAACAAAAGATGAATGTGGAGGCTGAGATGGAGGTAAGAGGTGATATTGAGATAAATTATGGAATGAAAGATAGAGATATTTTCATGGTTTATAAATTTTAACTAGATTCTATGGGCTTGAAATGATGAATATATGGAGATTAGTAGGAAACATTAATGCATTTCATGTTGTTTCGTTGAAAGATAATTAGTATCTATAGAGAAAAATGGATCAGATGATTCATCAATATTTCAGTTCTTTTGCATACCCTTGATAACAATTGAGGTACTTATCACCAAAATCATATTGAAAAACATTATATATTAAAGTAAACACAATTAATGATGGATTTGAGGACATACAACCCTAAAATGAAACAGTAAAAAAACATATAGAATAAAGTATTCTACTGAAAAACATTATATATTAAAGTAAACACATAACACATATAATTCAAATAACATTTTGAGAATATAATAAGTGATACAATGATAAGAAAATTAAATACGTGTCAACTCACATTTAAAAAAATTACATGAAACTAATAATTAAAAAGAAATAAAAAGATCCACAACTTCAATATACACTGGTAATCCCTTATTCCATGATTGTTTTTCTACAAATAGTAGTGTGACCTCACCCTCTCGCCATTTAAGTAGGATCAAGACCATTTATCCCAAAATGGGTTGTGTTCATTGAATTCATGCATTTTACATTAACTATGGTATAATTATTTTTGGCTGGATATAAAATGACTAATTAGAAAAAAAGAATCATCAAGAAAATAACTATTTATGTAAATAGATTTTTATATTCTACAATAATTTTGGGAAAATTATGTATGAAATTTTATAATTTTAGGGGAATTATGTATCACATTCTTTTTAGTAGTTCATAGAATAGGTGAAAATTTCCATCTAACGTAGCGAGGGGGGGTTAATATGATCACTTTGAATTATCAAATTTACTATCACATATTGATATTAAATTTATCTATATAATATGTTATATTTATATTTATATCAATTTTGTTTTTAAAAAACAATGAAATTATTTTTAACCATTCCACATGTTAAAATAATCATCAAAATTAAAATCATGTGATATTGTCACAGATTATGTTTGTCCACAATGTATGTAAATCAAATACATTCATCCCATAATCCCATGAAAATTGATCAATACTAAATCTTGTCTATGCAGGGATGAGAAAAATTGATTTATGTCCAATATCTCTTTAGATATAACCCACTATCTACAATTTTTTATATTTTTGATAGCTCCATTGACATTTACCCTGATATCAATATCCCATAATGTTGAAAAATCCCACTGAATCCTAACATAATCTTCTAAAAATACCACCTTGACAAGGCTTGGAAAATATGTTCAACAACACAGTAGTTAGTAAAATTATGCTCAAAATAACTAAAATTAAATTCAAAAACATGTTGGTCATATTTGAAAAACAAAACCTCACATGAAAATTCAAATGATGATATAAAAAAATATAGGGATAACACTTCATAACATAATTTATCATCAAATTATAAATGAGGAATCAGAAGGAAAATAATTGTGCATATAAAAATTATAGGGTGAAGAAACTAAGTAACAAAACTGCATGAAAATGAACACACCCACCCACCCAACCCACCCAACCAACATAACCCATAGTAATAATATAAGTACTAACAATTTTATTAAAATCTCAAATGATATCAAGAAATAATTTTCCTTTTCATGCCACGCAAATCCTCTCCACCTACACAGCTGCTTTCATGGTTGTTAGGCACGTTGAATTTAAAGTGAATGAATTTATAATAACTTTTTAATGTTTGGTATGGAATGAAATGTTTTAATATCATTTAATGTTACATTAATTATAGGAATATATTCACTTTTTTCTAAGGTAATGCCACGTTTCAAAAATATCATTCAATATTAAAGATAAATTAAAATTGTTACTATGTATATTATATCACATAACCAATGGAAAATTATATCTTGTTTGGTAATTAATGAGAAATGGGAAAGTGAGACCGAGAGAAAAAAATACAAACCAAATATAAGGAATGTGTTTTCCACTTTTCATTTAATTTATTCTAATGGTTTTTATTTAACAAATATATAATCATGGGATGAAAATTCATACCATTACATCTAATTACCCGTGGAAAATATTTGTTGAGATGGTTGAGAAAGGAAATGTACTTGGGACCCCTAGATTAAAATCTCAATCCAATGACTCGTGAAGCATTATCTCTTAGGTTAAACCTGGGAATGTGGTTCTCATAGAAGTAATTCATGATTCCATTACGACTATCTACAGCTTTAAGCACCATAAAATTATCTATTATTAACCAGAAAAATTGGTGATTTCCATTAACTTAAACAGTTGTAGGAGTAATATGGTTCAGTGTAAACCATGAATGCATGCCAGCATCTGATTTATTGACAGTGATGACATGGAATACTTTTTTTAGTTCTAAGAGATGAGTTCACATCACATGCCACCAAAACTAAAGAATCCAGAATTTTATGAATAAATGGGACCATTTGGTAGTGTTAGTTGTCATAGAGAAATGACAAAAACTCTGAAAATTCCAAATATTTGTGGGCATTTGAATGGGAGGAATATTCCCTAGTAAAGAGTAGAGAATGGTTTTTTGTACCTATAGGAATGGAACTTTCTTCAATGTTCTTGTTTTCTTAGTCAGGAAATTTGGATTCCTTGAATTCCTTTACATACATCTCTATCTGTACTAAAAATTCAAATATACCGGCATAGATGGTTGGAATAAATACATGCATGCATGAAAACTTACATATGTATGTATGTAAGTATGTAGAGTATAGTGAGGGATAATGGTGGTGGGATAAAATATTTCCAGATAAGGAAATTATAATTTACCTTAATACAGCAAGGAAGGCATCCTACAGTTCACTTCAATTTCTATTTATTAATAAAAAAGTGACTTCAATCCATTAAAATCCATGCAGACATAAAGGTGATTCTAACAAAACATAATACTCTAATGGATCCAGTAGGATAAATAAAGAGAAACATGAAGTTATCTTTAACTAATAATGAAAATAATACAATAAAAGGACAAGATTCCCGATCATGAATTCAAGAATCTAAGAAGAGATCCATCCCAATTTTCCAAAAATAAACAGTATGATTAAGTCCAACAACTTGAGAGATGAAAAGATGAAACAGATAATCACTCTAGAAAATTGAATAAGCTTACAAATGATGCAGTGTAGGATTGTCTGGTAACAACTACAACCGAACCATCATTTTTTAAATGAAAAACCATGTTCTTTGATGCAAGCTCATATCCTGGAATCCAATGAATTAACACCTCAAAATAAATTGAATGGAAAAAACACTAGTAATCTGTTATTATACAATAAAGGAATAAAAAATATATAGTATGAATTTACAAATAAAAGTAGTAGTAAAGCGAAGAAAATTGTGACTGTACCATCACAATCGGGTACCAACTTTATCAGTATTGACATCCAACCAAGAAAAAACTTGTTCTTTGATGTGAAACCATCTCCTAAAATTAATAGAAGCAACAAAGAGCAAACCATATAATGAAAAAAACTATATTTTTACATAATAGAAAAAATCTTTTTATGTTCACTCACATGAATAGACCTTTGAGACCACTCAAACTCCTCTAATTTAGATGTTCGATTATCATAATGAAAAAAAATTGTAAAAATTTATGAGCACTACAAGAAATGTAACTTCAATCATACATAAAATATGTCTAGAAAAAATTTACAAAAAGAAATTTTTAATAGCACTGTCCTTTTTAACTATTGCATCAATATTATAATCATAAGGCAAAGCTTGATTTTTTACATCTAAATCTTGAACTACTAAGTCTTCATCCAAAATAAATATATAATCATAAAGAGCAATGTTACAAGGATGTAGAAACCTCTTGGAATTCCACCCAGTAGGGTTAAAAAAAATTAATATAAAACACCCACAATATGGAACAAATGATTATATATTATTGTTTAAAGTATTCAAAATATTAAATGATGCTTACTGATACGTCTTTGAGAGATGTGGAAGGATTTGGAGGTTACATGTCATCATGGAGAATCCAAGATTAGTATATATAATAGAATAATAGATATCAACAGAGGAAATAAGATAAATAATGAAAATTAGATAAGAGACAAAATAAATTGTCAAAGGATTTCTTGGATTAAATGAATTGAAATAAAATCAGTCCTACCCCCCAGGGAAACAAAAAAAAGGCGATGTCCAGATCATACCTATAGTGACCCAAATGTCCACTTGAGCACCAGCGGTGGCAAATAGGTATCATTCCCAATGATACTAGCCCTGACATATAAAGAAATTGAATAGGGGAAATAATATATAGAATTCAAATTAGATAAGAGACAATATCAATTGACAAAGGATTGCTTGTCTTTAATGCATTGAAATGAAATCATAGTCTTACAAGATTGAATTCTTCTACACATAAACCGTTAGTGGCTGATAGAAAGGAAAAAAATATATTTCATAAGGGGGAGATAAATAAAAAAAGGTTTCACTGCAGAATATATGCCAACACTGAGAGAGAGTTTACCTTGAAAGGATTTTCAGATGCATTTCTAGTGCCTACAACATGATTATAATATGATACATTTGATCCAATGATGTCTGGTTGAGGAAACATATGTATTTTAATGACATAATAATATTTATTAAGCACTGAACTATGATGTAGAATGCATAAATATGTTTCTATTTTAAACAATCTGTAAAACCATTGCAATAGATGGATGTTTTTCAAGAATTGACATGGTTAATACAAGAGAAACGTAGGAAGAAACTAATGAAAACAATTTATATTAATATTTACACTACTCAATAACTTGCAAAGTTATTAATGTAACTACAAATCAAGCCTTAAATATACATATTTGGGTTAAAACCATTGTTTTTGGAAAAGTTATCATTGTAGAAACCATTACAGTTGTTAATCTATAGACAAATTGTAGTTATTTGATCGAATCAGTTTTGGCCTTGTTAAGAACTAAGAACTAATATATGATGTAGAGTAAATAAATATGAATCTATTTTCATCAATATATAAAACAAATTCATATAGATGGATGGTTTTCAGGAATTGACATTTTTAATACATGGTCTAAAAAAATTCATATATCTGATCTTATATACTGCAAAATATTTGTATTTTTCATGTACATAAAAACTATAGAACTTATACACTACAAAAAATATATTTAATAGTTCAAAAAAATTTAATTCTATTAATTGAATAAAATTTTAAAACATATAGAACACATAAATTGTTTTTTTTTCAGAGAAATTAAGCATTCATTGAAAGGATCACCTTAACTGTTCCCCTGCACAACACTTCAGTCTGTGGTTGAACACTATACCTATTATTTATCATCTCTATAATCTGTTTATTTGATCCATTTTGTGCTGAAGAGTCTTTAGCAGACCGGGAAGGTATATCCCCACCTCATTCATTGTACCTTTCATCAAAATGAAACAGCATGATAGGATCATGGGATGATAAATGAAGGAAAAACTAAAGAAATCAATTTATATTAATATTTATTCTACTCAATAACTTCAAAGATTATTAACAAACCTTCAACTCAAGCCATAAATTCGGAGAATACGGTTATAACCACAATTTTTGGAAAGGTTAGCATAATAGAAACCATTAGAGTAGTTAATCTACAGTCACATAAATGAATTAACATACTAAAATAGGATAATAGGAATGACATTATTCATCGAAATCAAAATCCCTGGAACACTGAAAATGGGATTGGGGGATTCTTCTTTAATGAACATGACCCATAAGACTCTAGTTTTCAGACCCACAACCGTCTGTGCTACTCAGTTTGTGTAAGCATGGGTATGAGGATCAATTTCCTAGTCCATTGGTTCGTATTCATTTTGTAACTATTACTATTTATGGAAGGACACAGTTCCTATTTTGTGACATGCTGCATTTAATGTTGTTGATAAAATATACAAAAGTAAAAATCACAATAATCGACTCATATTATTCCTAATATACTAAGATAAAATGTGTATCAAATCAAATTACATGTCATAGGGAAAAGAAATCCTGAAACACCTTAGATGAAAACACAACATGGGTAAATATACCTTATATTAGAAGAACTGAAGAGAATATGAAAGAAAGTGGTTAGTTTTCAGTAGATAATAACACATACGAGTGAAATAATGGGTTACTAGAGGAAAAACTAAGGATAATGGATATAGAATGCATCGACGAACTACGTCATGTAACCAGTGAAGCTGTCACACAGAGATCTGAGAAAAAAATGATGTATAAGTGTGAAAAGTTCTACAGAAATGAGAGAACATACCCGTTGTAGAGATGTAGATATGTAATTTTTTTTAATATGCTGTTGGTTATGGTAAAAGGGGTTCGCATAGAGGTGGTTGTAGGTCATATTCGGCGGTTGACAGTGGTGAAGGTTTGGGAACAGAGTAGGTTCAAAGTGGTAAATCGAGGTACTAGTAGTCGAAGTAGGTGAAGGTGAACAGAGATTGGGATCCGAGGTGATTTGAAGGAATTCCGGATTTGAGGTGAAGTATTTTTGTAAACGGAGATAGAGTTGAGGAGTGATGGAGACGAGAAGCAGCCAGAGACGGAGATGAGGATCCATGCGTACCGGAGACGGGGAGCTAAAGGGCGGTGTATGAAGATGGAGTTCCAGGGGTGGGAATGAAGATGATGAATGGAGGTAGCTGGATGTGGGGAAGTCAGAAACCCTAACACGATAGGAATAAAAATCGAGGGAAGTAGGGTTCATAAACAGAGGAATGAAATCGGGAGAAATGCATAAGAGCGTCTTGGAAGAATGTGGTGGTGACACGTCAGCAGGAGAAAATCCTGCTTTAGTATATATATAGATTATAAATAATTGTTTTGCTAAATGTAGTAAATATACATTTATAAATATATTTATGTAATTATATATATTTGTAATAAATATATATTAATATAAATAAGGAAAATTATATCAATATTTTCAATATTTTTATTATAATTTTAGAACTAAAAATATATTTATATAATTACATATATATATATAATAAATATAATATAAATATAAATATAGTAAATACATTAATTATTTAAATTTATTTAATATAATTTTATAATTATTTAAAAATATAATTATTTATTTATAAATATATTTGTATTTTTTGAACAAATAATATTAATATATTTATATCATTATACATAATTAAATAATTATATATATTTATACTTATTTAATAAAAATAAACATATATATAAATATAAATATAAATTTAGTAAATTTATTAATTATTTAAATACATTTTTTATAATTTTATAATTATTTGAATATATAAATTTATTTTTTATAATTATAAATATAGTAAATATACAAAAATTGATAAATATATTTATCTGTAAATATTTATATACAAATATAATTTTAACTTTATAAATGAATGTATAATACTCAATATAGGCATTATAAAAATTAGTGACCTAGAATTATTAAAAATGAGTGCACATTAAAAATATTTAGTAAATGATATGTTTTGTTAATTATAAATAAATTATGTTAAAAATGGATATAAATTGAAGTAAATATTATTACATATTGAAAGTACTAAAAATTATTATATATATATATATTAATAATATAAAATGATTAAATTAAAAAAAATTAAAAAAAAATTAAAAATAATAAAATTCAATAAATAATACATAACTATAATAATATTAAAAATAAATAAATAAAATTTCCAATTAAAAAATAATATATTTAATGTATTATGAATTTTATAATTAAATTTTGAAAATATTACTAAAATTTTAATAAATGACCTAAATATTAGGTGTTTGTGTTTCTATATAAGTTATGATAAATTGCGTACATATTTTTGTGTGTGCCTTGAGTTTTGAAAAGAAGTAATTATGTATAATAATGTGAAAGAATGTATCACATTTTTTATATTTATTAATTTAAAAACTCAAACAACATTCAATTATATATATCAGTAAATTTATTTAGTTAGTATTTGAAATTAAAATAAATTTGTAATTATAAACTATTTTTGAGTAAATATATTATTTATATACGGTAATAATAAATATTTAGTATTTTTTGAATAATAATTTTAGAAATATATTATAAATTGATATATAAATACATAAAAATATATATATGAATATATTTCTATATTGAATTTATTAATGAATAACTTTTTATAATACCATTAAAAATGAATAAAACATTAACTTTTTTTTTATTTTACATTCAATTAATTTTCAATTTTTACAGTTAATATATAATATATATTATTATTTATAATTAATGTATATATATAGATTAAAATTATTGTCTTAGAGCTTGTACCCAAGTTGTAATTACTCCAAGATTGCATCCAAAAGACCCAAGATCGATTTTGGGAAGTGATGCAATTCTCGAGTACTGTAACAACAGTATAGCGGGGGCTTGTATCAATGAAAAAACTATTGTAGTGGTGACACTATAGCGGCATATGTATTGTAGTAGCCCCGGTACTATAGTAGTACTATTAACTGGAGGGCCCTTTGGGCAGAAAAATTGTCATTTCATGCCCCTAGGCCTTCGTCCTATGTAATGGGTCTCCATCTTCCCAAAAAGGGGATCTTTTCATTCCTTTAATAAAAAAACGAGGCTTTGACCCCAACCTTTTATAGCAATAAAATTATTCATTTTTTATTAATAATATCTTCATTAATAATTTTTTAACAACATTACTATATATTCATTTTTAATTTTTTATTTAATTATTAAAATTTATTCATTAATAATTTCTTATTTAATTATTAAAATTTATTAATACTATATATCTACATTTAATATATACATCTTATTAATATTTCATATATATATATATGTATATTAGATTTATTATTTTTTATCAATAATTATTTAATTAATAAAATATTTAATATTTTTCTTAATTTATGGAGTTTTTTTATTATTTATTTAATTATATCATTTTCGTCATCTAACATATTTATATGTTTAATATATATTTTTAATATATATTTATAATTTATATATATATATATATATTAATTTTAATTATTTTTATCAATAATTATTTAATTAATAAAATTTTTAATACTTATTTATTTAATCATTTTTTATATTTTTTTTTTATTATTTAATTTTATCTCGAACTTTTTATCAGCACTAAAAATAAACTCTTGATAATCAATGCTCAAAATAACACACCAATAAAGGTAACATTTATCAGCACTTTATAAAAGTGTTGATAAAGGCCAAGATTGATTAATGTCTTTTTTGTAGTGTGGATTCAATTCATGTCCCAAATGAAAATCAGAGGGTTGATTATAGATAATTTTATCATAGTATATCCAACCCGAAAAACTATATTTGTGAATACCTAGCTCATAGATAATGATATTTTCTATTTCTATGAAACTCACTAACATGGTAGATGGTCTTTGAGAGGTCTTCTCAAAGCCCATTAGGACAAAATGGAAAAATTGAAGATAAATATAATTGTTTTGGGGATTTTCTTCATCTCTTAATCCAAGAAGATTCTATTTTATTCTTTCTCATTATCTAATGGTTTCACCAATAATAAGGAAAAGTATTAAACACTCATTATGGGAATGAAACATTCCCTACAACTGTAGCTATCTAATTTGAATGTAAGGAGTAATTCAAATATGGTAATAAAAAATATTAGTGGAGAATATACCTTTAATAATGATGAGTTTGGTATCCTCCTTGATTGAATAATATGACTGTAAAAAAATACCCTTCAATCTATTGGTGAATAATATATATTTTTTATAAAAATGAATGTTTAAACACACTATATAATTCTTATATGGCGCTAGATGACCCTAGAAAAGATGAACTAATTATCCAAATCACATTCCATAGTGTAGTATCCTTAGTAATAGTCAATGACATAGATGGCATCGATAAAGTCAACAATGAACCCAAACATGATGAGATGAAATCCCCATCAACTAATGTCATTGATAGATATGTATTACCCATAATGAACAATACCTAAAATGTGATACTTCCCGTTTACTAGACCATGAACGAATAAATCTAATTCTAGAAAAAAACATCATCCCCTATGATGGGATTAATGGAAAAAAGTACACTAAAAGTAATATTTTGATGGAGTTCTCCTCGAATGCATTGAAGGGGGAGAAATCCTCACTCTTATGTAGGAAGTTAATGAAGTCTCTTTTTGTACTTATCCTTTTGGGGCCATGATATCTAATCAAATTAGGAAACTAGGTTATTTCTAGCCAATGAGGATATGAGATTTCAAGCAATTCAAAAACAAAGTTCCATTCTTGTTAAATACATGTTAATTTTATCTATCATCCCCTAGAGTTGGAACATGTCATTAGATATTCATGGTCTTTGATAAATTTGGAATGAATATAATGGGGCCATATCCCACAAATAAATAAGTAATTAATGTTTTTCCTTACTACTGATGCCTTCTTCTCAAAATGGGATGTGGATATACCCCTAAAGAAAGTCAAAACAAAGAATATCATCATATTTTTAATGTGTAATACCATCACTAGGGTTTGTGTCCCTCACATAATATTGATAGAAAACAACACCTATTTATGTTCTTTTGAGTTGAAATGGATATATTGACTATATAACATCCAATCTATCCACTCATACCAGTAGTATAAAATGGAAAGGGGATAGATATAAGACATTAAAAAAATTGTTCTCAAATATTCTACATTAGATTGTAATTATGAAAAAGATGTCTTCGATGGATAAACTATAGAATTTACTGTACACTTACCACAAAAAAAATAATACGTCCATGTAAGAAACCCCATATTAAATTTTCAATGGGGTGGAAGAGGTTTTACATATAATTGTTCAACTTCCAACATTTCACACTGATACTTGTTGTCAGATCGTGGAAAATGAGCAATCAAATAAGTGTATTGATTAGTTAGGGAAGATTGATAAGAAAAGGTTATTCACACTGCACATCCTCTAAATCTATCAGAATCATATTTTGTGATCATTTAATAATAAAATAGATCTCTATAAATCTCTTTAATAAAGGTAGTTTTAGGCTCATAGTACTCTAATGATACCTAAGATGAAGAAACTAAAATTTAACTAAAGAGTGAAGGGATTTACATCATTTAGAAATCCCATTACATATGATCTTATTCCCAAAGAACTATAGATATAATTTTTATCAGATGTCCCATAAATTAAAATTTCATAAAAATGATTTTTATGACTTCCATGTATGTTTTCATAGTCCTAACTATGAGACTATAAACAATAAAGTATAATGTCACTAGAATAAGATGATAATCTTACACCTTACCCTATGTGATGAAAATAATATTTCTAATGTGATGATCCAAGGATACCCTGTGTTATGAGTATGGGATTCCTCATTTTACATGAATGAGATGATTTCCCCTATATTGTAGGTATCTCAAATCTTAAGCCCCATTCCACCCCTCATTATTTGACATTCTTAAACATGACCTTCCTAGTCACAAGACATAAAACTATAGAACATAATTCATGGTTTATGATAATAAATTTCATATACATCATCCTATTTTGAGAAGATATTTTCCCCTTGGAATATTCATCTTTCTATATCACTCTCATGAACTATATATGGCTAATTCTTTCCCCACATGATATGTAGTGATGCACAAGATCCATAAAATAGGGCCATCTAAGGTTTCACAACATTCAAAAACATTTTTTATATGGATACCAATATATATGATCTTGAACCAATCAAATATCTGAATACAAAAGACTAATAATGTCTCTCTACAATGTTTGATCCAAAACTACAAAGGAGACATTGGTGTAGGGTAATTTGTTTATGAAACTAAACATTTAATAGTACATTTAATACCCATATATGAGGTAAATATATACAGTGATTATTTAAGAATAATGTGGACCTTTATTCCTATTTCTTCATGATATATAGTTTCATATGGGATATCTAACCTAGCCTGAGCCATGGGTTTTTATTATGCCAAAAAATTTCAATTTGGTACAAGGTTCGGATTACCCTCCCTTGAGTAACCCTACATAGTGATAATGAGGTTTTTTACAGTAATTTCTCTATTTTTGAGTTCCCCTAGACCTAATTATTATATGTTTTATCATTTTTGCAGGATGTTAAAAAACATGAAATCATCTTAATAGTATGATGTTAAACTACATTGATATTAGAAAATCATGAAACACCATAAATTGATCAAAGTAGCCTAAGGAACAATGCTTGAAAAACATAAATGAGAACTAGACCCATTTAATAAAACAACGTTTGTTTATTCAAATGTTCATTAGTCTACAAAAAAGATAAAATTCCAGTATTTGATGATGCAATTCTTATATAATGCAAAAGAAAAGTTCCCTATCTATTTTCTTCTCACCCTTGTCGTCCACTCAGAAGAAACATAAGCAATATCCCATTAAGATATTTTTTCTCACAATAGGAATAAATCATGTGATCCTAGAGTCTTAGTTGAATCACACTATTTACATGATTTTGTTTCACCATATTAAGATCGTATGTAATTACATCCCGATCACATGATATTGAACTGTTTAATAAATTCAACCATATATAGCTTATCCAACCATTTGGCATAATCTATCGGTAAGATATATTTTATAATATGAGATACAATCCCATTTAAAATATTTTGTCACATTGATCGACACATAGGTGAAATTCCCTTTATCATCAATAATTATGTGTGTATTTATACACAATCTATCAAGATACACATTAGCCACTATATCTTATATCCAAATATCTTCCAAAAAATACATCAATCAAAGTTCCTTAAACTTATATATATGATTCAGATCTACATAAATGCTCAGTGTATAGATTTATCCACAAACATACACTAAGAATGGAGAAAATAACACCATACTATCAGAAGAGTTCTCATCATATTTATTGATTCCTACCCAATGACATCTTATATAAGGATGTTAAGAACTAAGTATTTCTTGATTCAAGTTGTCACATAATACATAGTGACACCTAGATCTCTTATCTTATTCCTAGAGACAAATCCGAAAAATATCCCATTATATGTTTACGTTCTAGATCTATGTGTGGAATTTCTCCTCAATAACTACATGTTAATTGATTCAAATATTTTATACGATACATGGATAAGCATGGATCATTTATCCTAGTCAAATCCATGAATCCCAATAAAAACACATAATTTTTCTTAGTATTTAGATCACTTCATTCATTTTGGGTTTCAATTTATAGAATCATCACATATATGGGTTCATCCAAGTTCTTTTCACATGGAATTAAACAACAAAACATCACAATCCTTATTCAATGATGTTAAACTACATGTCTTATCAATACTTATCACATGAAATTAATGTACATGAATTATTAGTCCCTGTTTCGTAAAGTAAAACTTCCCAACATTTGAATTCTTCATGAAATATGTTAAACTACATTTAATATGGTCTATCAATCCTACATGACCATAAACTACACAGTGTAACTTGTGCTATATGACCCCACTACCCAACATGAGATCTAATTCCATGTGAGATCACATGACATTCGATATCTCTCAAGACTAAAATACCTCCACCACCTTGTCTGTGAATTCCATATCATAAACCATACATTGATTCTTGAGTGTCTTGAATCAACATGAATCTTACATGGTTATGAGTAATGAGTGTATTTGGATATGAAGGACTCATCCATTTGGATATTCACAAATTATCATCACATGTATGTACATAGAAAACCCAATATAGCCTACCAACCAGATGTATTTTTTCATCCTAAGGAGTAGTTCAGCTAGCCCCATAAGACATGATAACATAGTACTGGAACCCAACATATTATTATGGTTAGTGATCATATTTTTCATACCAATCCCATGTTACATGTTCTTTCCAAAAAATATCAAATTTCTATTTACATTGTCCCATCTCCTTGGTCAAAAGATACTGGAAGGTCTTTACCATTAAGGCCCATTTGGGATGTTAGTTTCTATATCCCCTTCACATAATAGTCCCTGTCTCATGAAATTAATATATGTACACCCTCCTTGAATTAATTCATATTTGTAGTGGGACCTTCATTCACATTGTGTGTTACATCACCCTTACTACATGGATCTCAAAACTTTTGGTCAAATATGAGTGACATTAAACTCTATATACAATGTTCAAACTTTTAGGACAATAAATATATAAAATAACACAAAAAAGTATATGGCATGAATCCCATGAATGGAGGATTTAGAATACATAATCTATTTTCTTTCTAAGCTCTCAACATTCCAGGTTTAGAAAAAAGTTATCATATATATAGAAATAAGTCTCAAATATTGTGGGTCCTACCAAATGTTTTTAACAAAATCTATGTTATGACTGTTTTACCCACTCCTATAAGAAAACTATAAATCAATCACATATCATATCTTTTTACCCATATAATGTGTCCAGTATGTGGTGATGTAATATTTACAATACTAGATCTCTACTTGAATACCCTCTTATCATGAACATACATTATTTATAATGTGTTTAAATCCCAACAAACCTCCCACAGATATCTGCAATGAGTGTATTCAAATCTATTGGAAACCTCTATTTGGAAATTCTTGTATTCCCATCATATGGTTCTACATACAAGCCCCCAATATAGCCTACTAATCAGAGGCATTTTTCTATATTGAGGAGGAGATAAACTCTAATATATGTATTCCTTGACATCATATTAATGAAAAATATCATTAAAATATATTCATGATTCATCCCTACCCTTCATGTTTAAATCCATAAATCATTAATCAAGACTCCTTGCATCATTTATTATATAGTTAATTTAGTAACTCATGTGAATTTGATATCCTTGTTGTCAGGACATCATGCGTTGTACCCATTTTCAATGTAAAATTTCAAAATCACATTCTTGAACCTTTTATAGTCTTTATCACAAGACTTTAAACCATATAAAACATCAGTTGATGTATCATTCCATTGAATTGTTCACATTTTCCCTTAGAATACATGTTTTAGAAAATAACCACTAATTAAGGTTGAATTTTTTTCTTACTCATGTTGGATAAACTATATCATAGTTATTAGTCAAAACAATACATCTTAAAACATTAAAAATCTATGGTTAGATCTATACATCCTTAAAAATTATCAATATGTGGTCAAATCTATTGGATCATAAAAATAAAATACATTGGTATGAATTGTATTACCTTATGTTTCCAGTGGAAAGAGACATAGAACATGATAGGTTTGAAATCCATAAATGGAAGGCCAAGAAAAATTTGATTCTTTGATCACTGGACATGTATCTCATGTGATGTAGGAAAATTTTATTATTTGATGTAGAAAAGTAATAAAATTAATTAATTAAAAAATACATGAAGGGTATCCCATGAAAATGACGAGATCTTAACCATTAAGTCTCCACAATATGAGACCTGGGATTTTGTTTCAAATATATAAAAATACAAAAAGATTGTGGGTTCTATAATTGGATCCTAGAAAAATCCTAATTATACCTGCTAAGTCCTTTAGCCTAGAAAAATTTTAATTTATCCCATCATCCCTAGTTTATCATTTTAGTGGCGTTATGTTAAGTGCGTAAGAATTTAGCATAATGGTATCCATGCCCTGTAAAAAAAAGGATTAATCACCTCAAATTCCACCTTCATGATCCTCATCACATTGAGTCATTATTCGACATCCAAAGAGGCCAATACTAATTTTGGTTGATAATATGTCTTCATATACATGTCTGGGATCCATGATTAGGATGAAATAATCCATGTGTACTAACTCTTGTGTACGATAATGGTATTTCTACCTATACCCATTTTTTAAACCATGCCCATGAGGAGATCATCTGAATAGACAAAAACTATCACATGGTGATAGTATTTCTACCTATACATGTCATTGATACATTCCCAATAGGACATCATCCAAATAGACCAACTCTTATGTTCAGTGATGGTATTTATTATAACCTCATAGAAACCACCCCAAGGATAAAATCATCCAAATAAATAAAATCTATTGTATAATTATATTATTAATTCTTATACCCATCGATGATCCACACACATAAAGAAATAATCCCAAAAGAAAAACTCTAGAGAATAGTTTTTGTGTTTTTTCTTATACAAATCCAGGATCCCTGTCCTAGAGGATATATTTAGACTCAAGTGTTTGGGAATCATGATTGAAATTATTCATTTTCATTTAGTGTTCAAGTGGTTTGAAGTTATATTTAAAATTCTTTTTGAGGCTTCATTAGTTATTATAAAATAATAATTGGTTTTAAATAATAAATGAATGATGTATACTAATTAAGAACAATTTAGTTCCATCATAATCAATAAAATATAGGATCATCCATAATTTAGAGTCTTTATCCCTTCATACTGGAAAAAATGTAGTTGAGAATTTTATAATAAGGAATTCTCAATCGATTCAAAAACATAACTTTTTCCCCTCAAATTCATTCATAGATTGGCATAATCATGTCATGGCTCGTCCCTCGAGGCACATGTCGTGACATCCCCAAGCCAGCCCTCTATAGGCCAGGGGCTAGCGAATAGCACTGGAAAAGCATATCCCTAAAACAGGAAGGCGTAGATTTTTCAACCTGTATAGACACACATTCCAAGAGCACAATAAGAACCAACCACTAGGATACTTACAATAGTGAAAAGCGTGTTGAATGTAAAGGGACCATAATACCTTCCCAAATAAAAGTACAAGTACAATTGAAAGGTACAATAAAACTAAAAAGGGAAAAATATCTCATGGATCATCCACCAAGGATCCTACCTGAAGGGTAGGTACAGTTCATGATCAGTTTTCCCAGCGTCACATCATGCCAAATGGTCCACCTCTGAGTACCGTCTAGTCCTAAATCCCTCAGCCTCAATCAATGTTGTTTCTAGTTTGCACAAAACAAAATAAGATGTGGGAATATCCCATGCAGGGGTGAGTATAAAGATACCTGGTAGGGACCCCGAGACCCCCATAGGTCTCCTAGAGTTCCAAAAAGGAAATACCACAAAGAAAGACCTCAATCACAACTCACGAAGAAATAGATATCAACTCTACCTAGGCCTATGCCCATACATATACCTAAGTTATCATGAAATCCTCATCTCATACATGAGGGAAGAATACCACAAAGGTAACCCCACAATGGTAGAAGTACCACATATATAACACCACTACGTAAAAAGTACCACAAAGGTAACACCATGAAGACATCAACACGTATGTTGAAGTACCACCGAGGTAACACCATGAAGATATAAGTAACACATAGGTTACCCCATGAAGATAACACGATGAAGGTAAAAGTACCAGACATGTAACACCACTAAGATAACTCCATGAAGGTGAAAGTACCAGACAGGTAACCCCACGAATATAACAAGACTCGACTCACAACCAAGTATAACATAAGTACAGAAGTACATATGATTAGTCGTCAGCTAGATCATCTTATTCTACAATGTAGCATTGATGTTGGCCCTCACATTATCGATTTTTACAAACCCCTACTAACCCACATAAGATCTAACCAACAAAGGATCAGTATGCACTGAACCACACAAGATCATTAATCGCTGACCCTCACAGGATCTTATATGTACTAACCCCTGCTTAACTACACAGGATCTGACCCACACATGATCGGTTAGTGATGACCCACACTAGATCACTGAGTGCTGACCCACACATGATCTGATAGTAGCTGACCAACACAGGTTCAATAGATGTTAAACCACACTGGATCGATGTTCTTCGTTCATGTTACAACATTCCTCACGATTCCTCAATCCCACTGCACTTGAGTTCTATAGATGTTACCCCTCGAGATATTAGTCGTACCTCGACCGCCACTAATCTCTACAAAGATGTAACCCAATGAACGTCCATATCGTAAGGGTTCCAATGTGATAGATGGGGTGTCAATCAGACGCTCAGTCTGTGAGTTATAATCGTTTTAGTTCTGAGGGCCCGGTTGGATTCGAGTTTGATCCAACCCAACCATACATCAACTTTATCCAAAACAATGGTGGAGTATACCAAAAAGTGTTATCTCTATCTATGGATTCCAATGCCACATACGGTTTTTCAAACGGATGTATGGTTCTCATGATATGTCCCTTTAATTGTTTTTGGGCCTGGTTAGGCTAAGGTCCGATCTGACTCAACCCGACCCGGTCTAGGCTGGGCCGTAGAGGGCTCTACCTGCTTGGCCAAGGTCCGGCCTGGCCCGAAAGGGGGCAGCCCATCCCACAAGGGGGAGGCTCACAAGGGTCGACCAACTCACAATGGGCCTCCCGTAAGGGGGCCCAGCCCACAAGGGGGCACGACCCTAGTGGTGTGTGGCCCACTGGTAAGGAGGCCCAACCACGTGAGGTGCGACCCACAAGGGGGCATCCCAGCCTCGTGAGGTGTGGTCCCTAAGGTGGTGTGGCCCGCGGTCTACCCATGCTATCAGGGGGGGAATGTTTCCCCCGGTATCCCAAATAGCCCGGAGGCCATTTGGTTTTGTGAAATAGTAGTGCCCCATGGACGCCGCATAGTCGTTGCGGAACCTTCCAGGTAGGCTCGGGTTCTGCCTCTGACATGGCTTCGGCCATGGCACTCTCCTCACCGGCGGCGTGCTGGTAATGCATCCTCCCCTTCGGCAACTGGATGATGTTCCCACCTTCTTCTCCAACCGTTGCGGCTGACGACCCACAACCCCTTTCTCACTAGACTCACACGAAGGGGAACCACACCTCCACCGTGAGCTGACCAATGTCAGCTGCTCTGATGACTTCCACGACATAGTACCTCGGCCCCCTCTTGTAGCGTGCATTGGCACGCCGACTCCTTCGTAACTGGTCAGTGCCATCGCGCTGGTGGTCTTCCACGGAGGACACAGGGGTAGAAAAGTAGCATAGGGTTCCGTTTGGGTTTGTTAGGCCCATACCCTCCTTGTTAGCTCATAAACATGAGGTATGGATAAAGGGTTCAATAAATTCACTTTAATTAAACAAGAATCAATCCCCTATATCATGAACAATGGATAAACATTTGCATTTGTGGAAATGGGTCTTTGTTTGTCGTCCCCCGAAACTCATCTCCAACAATGTCACTTGGTCTTCAATCTCCAGTTCAGGGTATTGGTGCCGCTTGTCCCCTCCCACTGAAACTGTCACCATCTTCCAAGGGTTTGGCATCTCAACAATTTTTCAACACTTCATTACATAGAGAAGCGGTGCCAAATTCTCTCCCCAATGTCTATATAAATATGAGAGGGGGAGGGTGTGAAACATTCATGTAATTAATGGAGGCCATTAATTAGGAACCTTAATAATTTCCCAATGCTGCAGTTACTTAGAATTTAATGGTCAAACCATTTATTGTCTTGACACATCACTGGTCCCACAATCTTCGTGTCCGTTGAGGGAATAGAAAAAATATAAAATAAAAATTAACTATGTTATTTTTATTATTAATTTAAAAGTCCCAAAAACTAACTTTTTCTCCAGACCAACTGCATTCAATGTGAATCCTCCCTTAAGTGAATCTCGATGGTGTAGATTTAACAGTGCCCTCAGATTCAAAATCCAAGCACTAGTTCCAAATTTTTAAAACACTGCAAACACATTTACTAAAGGTACATAAAAAACATTAGAAATTCATTCTGGGTAGTCCGGGTATCAGAATCATGTGTTTTCAATTTTTTCATACTCGTAATAATTCCATGTAATTAAAAAACTAAATAGAAATCTAGGTCTTTATATTCTCCCCTCCTTGGGTATTTTCTCCCCTAAAATCTACAAAATAGACTAAAGGAACAAATGGGGGTACTGAGCATGAATATGAGCCTCATGCTCTCATGTGCTCTCTTAGAGGTTCCTGTGCTGACAGTGAATGCGCACCCGAGGTATCGACCACCCATGATATACTCGCTCCTGTCGATCCACAATCTCTACAAGATCCACCATAAATTTCACCCCATCATTGAAGTCTAGCTCATTGCGGTCGATGATGTGTGATGGGTCATGCACGTATCTCCTCATCTAGGATACGTGGAAGACATCGTGCACCCTCTCTAACTGTGGTGGAAGTGCCAAGCGGTACTCCACCACACCTATCATCTGTAGTATCAGAAATGGTCTGATAGACCTCAGAGAAAACTTTCCATCTTTTCCAAATCACTATAAACCTTATCGAGGTGTGACCTATAGGAATAGATGGTTTCCCTCCTAAAACTCCAAAGGTCTCTGCCTCATGTTTTCATAAGACTTATGTGTGCTTTGTGCAGTCTTCATCTACTTCAAGATTATTTACACATTCTCTATGGTAACACGTACCAACTATGGAATCGTAGGTGCTAACTCCCCTGTCTCTGTCCAGCATAGAGGTGATCTGAAAAGTTGACCGAAATGGGCCTGAAATGGTGCCATTCCAATGGGGGAGTGATAATTTTTGTTGTATGTGAACTCCACCAAGGGAAAGTGATCATCCCAACTACGGCCAAAATCTAGGATGCATGTACGAAGCATGTCATCCAACTTCTGTATGGTAAGCCCTGCATGACCATCCCTCTGAGGATGAAAGGTGGTGATCAAAATGTAGCGGAGTCTTGATCACCTATTAATATACCTTCCACAACCAGGATGTGAAACATGCGTCATAGTCAGATACGATCATCAATTGACCCCCATGGTGTTGCACAATATCCTATATGTACAGGCATCCCAAGCCCTCTACTAATCCATGCTCTCAGATAGGTAGGATGTTGGCCGACATGGTGAGCCGGTCAACGATCTCCAAGATAGAATCAAGTCCCATGGATATACATGGAAGCCTAGTCACAATGTCCATTGAGATTCCATCACACTTCCACTTCATCTCCTCTAGTGGTGGAGGTAAGCCTGCTCGAACCTAATGCTCGACCTTAACTTGCTGACAAGTGGGGCATCGTCAAACAAACCATGTCACTGATTTCTTCATCCCTGGCCACTGGTAATGACACCGGAGGTCCTGGTACATCGTCAACACACCTAGATGTTCTTCTAGTGGTTGTTTGGAACTCCATCAACAGCTCTTCCCGTTGCACCACTGGTACCATGGTACATCCTTGGAAGAGGATGACATGCTACCCACCTTCAGATAATCCATCAGGTGCATGTCCCGAGCATATCTGAGCACATCGAGCCTCCTAGTCAATGTCATCAATATATGCCTTGCTGACTAGATGATGTATTGGGGGAGTGACTGTCATATACTAGAGGTAATTTGCTCCATCTCTATCAACAAAGTATAATTACAACTCACCTAGCTTCTCTGTCTACACACTTAGTTGCTAAAAACTTGACATCCTATTGAGTGTATCTGCTACCATGTTCCCCTTCTCATGTGTATAAAATATCTCGAAGTCATAGTCCTGGAGGAACTCTAGCTATTTACACTGTCTTGGGTTCAGGTCCTTCTAAGAGGAGATATAAAATAGACTCTTGTGATGAGAGTAGACTGTAAAAAGATCTCTAATCATGTAATCCTTCCATATAATTTGGGGGAATACCATTTCTGCTAACTCCAGGTAATTGGTAGCGTAGTTCTTCCCATGTTTCATTAGCTATCGTGAGTCGTAGGTGATCGCTACTCACTCTTGCATTAGTACACACCCTAGTCCGGTCCCTAATGCATCATAGAAGACTACATACCCAATGCCCTCTTCCAATAGCCTCACGATGGGGGGACTCGTGAGTCTCTACCTTAGCTCCTAAAAACTCTACTGGCATCCCTCCATCCATATGAAGGGATGTCCCTTCTTCGTCAATGCTGAAAAGGGCACCACAACTCTAGAAAAGTCATGCAGAAACCTTGGGTTGTATCCAACCAATCCCAAGAAACTCTGCACCTCGGTCACACTCCTGGTTCGATCCAATGAACGTACAACCTCTATATTCACTGGATCCACTACAACTCCATCCTCTAAGATAACGTGTCCTAGAACGTGGAAATCTCGTATCTAGAATTAGTACTTCGAGAGTGTTCCATGAAGTTGGTTCTCTTTGAGTGTATCCAGAACTATCTACTGATGGAAGGCATCCTCCTCCTCTGACGCTCAGTATATCAAGATGTCGACGATGAAGACCACCACAAAGAGATCAAGGTATGGATGGATGATCCTGTTCATGAGTCCCAAGAACACTATTGAGGCATTGGCCACGCCAAATGTCCAAAAAAATAACTCATAGTGTCCATACCGACATATAAAAGTGGTCTTCTACACATCCTCATCTCGCACCCTGAGCTGTTGATAGCCTGGTCCGAAGTCTATATTCTAAAACAAACAAGCTCTCTTCAACTGATTGAAAATATCATTAATCCTTAAAAGTTGGTACTTGTTCTTCACGGTCACCTGGTTCAGGCCTCAGTTGTCGACACATAGTCTCAAACACCAATATGCCTACTTGGAGAACAAAATCATGGCTTCCCATGGCGAAACGTTGGTCCTTATGAACCCCTTCCTCTGCAAGTCCTCAAACTATACTCGTAACTCAAAAAGCTCAATTGGATATATCTAATATGCTGGTGTTGATATCAGCACCTTCCTGAGGTACATTTCAATTTAATAGTCTCCCTCTCTACGTGGAGGTAATCTCAGAACATCATTAGGAACGACATCGACATACTGGTCCACCCCTACAGGACTGCTCGGTCTATCAACTTCTAATGCTTCGAGGGCAAGGCTAACCAACTGAGGTGTCATCAGCTGCACCCTCCTCCGGGTAAGTCCATCATGTGCTACAAAGGATCTCTTCTTACCAGTGAAAGAAAACTTGGTCCCATCCACATGGATACACCACACTTTGTGCATAATCCTGTCAATCTAAGCATGGACTATGGATAACTAGTCTATACCCAAGAATACAACTTAAGGCCTCAACACCGCTACTAGAAGATCCCAGCAAAAGATATCACCTCCTAGAGTAAGCTCACACTACCTTAAATAGTGTGTAATCATCGAATCCGCTCCTGTAGGTGTCTCTACCAGAAAGAATCTATCCAACGGATCCACCATAAACTCTGATTTCTGAATGAGTGCAATGTCAAAAAATGAGTGACTGACACCTGTATCTATAAGTACTATAGCTAAGGTAGAGTAGACACAGAGTGTACCTCTAATCATCTCTTGAGAACCATGGTCATAGGCCTCAAATACCTGAATCTTAGCCTATCCCAGTCCACCAGATCTCTGTGGTCTGGGTGGACAACTTAGAGGTGGTGGCAGTATAACCTCGAATCCCATCCCACCACCTGCTACACGATGAGCTCCACTACAACGTACACCTACTACCTGTGGACCTCCCCGATCGAATCGCTTCCTCTATTCCAGTGGTCCCTCAATCGCCTATGGGTCGTCTTTATGGTGGGTCAGGTAGTTGCATGCCATGTGACCCTACCTGCCCCACATGTTGCACTACCTGCTCCTCAGATGTCCTCCACTATCATGTGAGTTCCGCACCACCGACCATATATCCTAATGTCATCCACTAGAACGTCTTTCCCTCTTGGGCCCCTACGTTATCTGCATAATGCCTATTGTAAATGACTCTACTACCTGACATTCGGTGGTGGCTCTCGCTGTCGGCTCCAGCTCAGCAAGGAATATCTACACCAAAAGTTCTCACTCTAACACTGCCACAAGTGTCAGAATGCTGAGCGATGTAATCAATTATATGATCTCTTTTCGGAGACCCTGCACAAAGGTATGGTCCCTGAAAAAGGTTATAATACCATATCGCTGGAGTAGATGGAGAGATTGGTGATCCTCCCCGAGTACTAGGCCACAATCATGCTGCCATGTTCTATGGGAATCAACTCCTCTATACACACAGTGCGTAGGGTGGATGGGAAAATTTTTTCCCTAAAAATCCTCTTGAATTCTGCCCTAATAATGGTCACCTCATCGTGTGTCTGGTGCATCATGCTCCAAGATCTACTTTCTATTGCCTGAAAAACACTGGCTGATGTGGTCACCATTAGGTCAGATGATGTCAAAACCAAGCAGAAAAATATGACTACAACCTCCCACCAGTCCTCAGCCGCCTGCTAGTTTGTCTCGCCTTGGAACCTCATAGGCCTATACCTCTACAACTTATACAATGTTCTCAGTCAGAATTCATCATCTGCTGGTGGGGCTGTTGGCAATGGCTTCCCAATGGGTAGTGGTGCTAGTACCCCACCCGAAGGTGTTAATTCCATAAGAGGGAATTCCACTGAGGCCTCATCACTCGGTTGGCCCTCATCATGTACTATCTCAAAAATCCTTGCCAGCTTTATACGTAGAGGCAACCTAAAATAAGGCCAATGTTCCATTGTTAATAAGTTATACCTGATGAGCTGACTCAAGAGATCATAAGAAAATCTTTTCAAAAACACACACAATCAGTGTTTTCGTGCACTAAGTTGGAAATCATGAGTTGGGGTCCTGGTGTATGGATACGCCAACTGCCACACCAACACTGGATTTCCCAAGATAAAAACCACACTCATAACACATAACTGTATTTCCACATAGAAAATATTCTATTCATATATCTTCAATAGAACAAACTCCTCTAATACCACTTATTCATGACCCATCCCTCGGGGCTCGTGCCTTGACTACCACAAGACCTCCTTCCAAAGGCTAGGGGCTGGCGACTTGAACCTGAATGGAATATCCCTAAAATGGGAAGGCATTTCCTTTTCAACCGGTACAGACACAAAACACAAGGGCACAATATGAATAAACCATTAAGTAAACTATTGTAGTAAAATGATTGCTGAAAATAAAGGGGCTAGAATACTAGCCCAACTAAAAGTACATGTACAACTAAAAGGTACAATACACTAAAAATGGGAAAACAACTCTTGGATCACCCACCGATAATCCTACCTGAAGGGTAGGTACAACTCATGATCAATAGTCCCTGAATTACGGCACGCCAAATTGTCCACCTCCAAGTACCATGTACTCCTAGCACCCTCAGGCTCGATCAATGTTTTCCATCATCTGCACTCAAAAAACAAGGTGTGGAAATATCCTGTAGAGGGGTGATTACAATGATGGTCAGTAGGGACCTTGAGACCCCCATAGGTCGTCCAGAGTTCCACAAAAGAAATACCACAAAGCAAGACCGCAATCTCAAATCATGAATCAATAAACATCATCCCTACTTAGGTATATTCCGATACATATACCTATGTTTTCATGACATAATCATCTCATAAATGAGGGATGAATACCACAAAGGTAACACCATGATGGTAGAAGTTCCACATAGGTAACACCACGAAGATAGAAGTGCCACACATGTAACACCACGAAGACATAACCACAAATGTAGAATTACCACACATGTAACACCACGAAGATATAAGTAATTCATAGGTAACCCCATTAAGATTACACAATGAAGGTAAATGTACCCCATAGGTAACACCATGAAGATAACACCGCGAAGGTGAAAATATCACACAAGTAACCCCATGAAGATAACAAGACTCAGCTCAGCCCCTGGTATAACATAAGTACAAGATTATAGATGATTATTTGTAGGCTAGATCATCTTATTCTATTAATTAGAACATCTGTTGACCCACACAAGATTGATAGGTACTAACCCCCGCTGACCTGCACACGATCTAATTCACACATGATCAGTATGAACTAACCCACACAAGATCGCTAAGAGCCGACCCACAGAAGATCAGATATTTACTAACCCACATTGACCCACATAGGATATGACCCACACAGGATCAGTATGTGATGACCCATACAAGATCATTGAGCACTCCATGTCGTAAGGGTTCCAACACGATAGATGGTGCGTCAATCAGACACCCAGTCTGTGAGTTATATGCATTTTTGTTCCAAGGGCCCAGTTGGATTCAGGTTCGATCCAACCCAAGCATACTCCAACTGTATCCAAAACACAAGTGTAGTATTCAAAAAAGGACCATCTTGATCAAAGTATCCCAATGCCACAGATGGTTCATCAAATGGACGTATTGTTCTCATGATATGGCCCTTTAAATGTTTCTAGGCCCTGGTTCGGTCCGACTCGGTTGGGCTGACCTGGCCGGACAGGGTCTGGGTTGGGCAGTGGTAGGCTCGGCCTGTAAGGGGGCACATCCCGGTGGCGTGCGGCCCACTGAGCAGGTGGGCCGGTAGCATGAGGAATGACCCACAAGGGTGTGTGGCCCATTGTCCACCCGAGCTGGCAGGGGGGGGGGGGGGCGTTTCCCTCGGTATCCCAAATAGCCCCAAGGTCGTTCGGTTTTGTGAAACGGCGGCTCAACATTGGCATCGATCGGTCTCCGGGGAACCCAACAGGTAAGCGCGGGTTCTGCCACCATTGCAGCTTCAGCTATGGTCATCTACTCACCGACGACACTATGGACACACTAGCTCCCCACTCAGAGATGGAAAGCTGGTTGTGCCACCTCCCCTTCTGTGCCTTGCTGATGTGATGACCGCATTCTATGACTACCGCGGATGACGAGTTGGGGTCCCTTGCTCATTGTTAGTGCACAAAGGAACGTCGCACCTCCTCCATTGGCTGGCCAGTGTCGGCCGCTCCGATGAGCACCACACCTTAGTGTTGTGGCCTCCTCTAGCGGTGTGCATCAGCATGCTAACTCTTTCATAGATGGTTGGTGCTACCATGAAGACGTTCTTGCACCAAGGGCGCATGGGTAGAAAAGTAGAAGATGGTTCAGTCCAAGTTCGTTAGGCCCGCACCCTCTGTGTTAGCTCTGAAACATTAGGGATGATTAAAGGGTTCATGAATTTCACTTTAATTTAACAAAAATCAAACCCCTGCCTCAAGAACGATGAAGGTACGTCTGTATTCGAGGAAGTGGGTCTCCGTCTGTTGTCCCCCACAACTAGACAAAAACAACGTTGCTTGGTCGTCAATCTCATGTTCCGGGTTTCAGCGTCGCTTGTCACCTCCACCTAGAACTAACTCTTTCCTCCAAGGGTTTGGCATCTCAGCACTTTGTCAGCACTTTATTTCTTGACGAATCTGTGCCGACTCCTCTCCCTAAGCTCCATAGAAATAGAATATGGGGAGGGTGTGCAACGTTCGTGGAATTAAAGGAGGCCCTTTAATTAGGAACCTTCCTAATTCCCAAATAGTGTAGTTAATTAGAATTGAAAGGTCAAGCCATTTATTGTCTTGACACATCACTGGTCGAACACTCTGCTTGTCCGTTGGAGGAAAAGATAAAAGAGAAAATAAAAGTTATCTAAGTTATTTTTATTATTCTTTTAAAAGACCCAAATCTAAATTTTTTTCACTATAACTACTACGGTCAATGTGAAGCCTCCCTTATAATAATCTTAACACTGTAAATGAAATGATTCCCTCATATTTTTAATCCAAGCACTAGTTTAAATGTTTGAAAATGCCGCTCACGAGTTTACTGAACGTACCTAAAAAATATAAGAAATTCATTCGACGCACTCTGAGCCTCAAAATCATGCATATTCAGTTTTTTCAAACTCATAATAATTACATATACTTATAAAAAATTACATGTAAAAACTGAGTCTTTTCAAATCAAGCCAACGTGGTGGCTTTACCTCTATTGTAGGAATCAATTAATTCTTTCTTATATTGACATCCATAAAAAATGATCATAATTTTTAAAGATATTTTATTTGTATTATGTAGTATTTTTAGTAGTATCTAATTCTTATCCAAGGTAGTGAAATTATTAAAAAATTCAGTCAAACACCTATCCAATCCATTTTTATCGGTCCCAAAATTCCATTCCTTGATTTTTCCACTCTACGGCCAACACTTCATGTGTGGAAAAAATTTAACTACCACAATTATCTTAATAATGAAATTTTTCATGTATTTAGTTCGGTAACATCTTACTTAATTTAAAATTTTCCTTATCAATCAATAATTATTTTCTTTACCCCAGTATGGATTTTTTGGTAGTCATTATACCATGAACCAGCTCAGGAACTCTGGTGACCAAATAGCTAAGAAAACCCTTGCATAGCCTGATGGGTATTTCAGATCCCCAAGGGTCAGTGAGTTGGACCTTCCATCATACAAACTACAAGTGGGAATGAATTTTCCACAAAACATAGTAGAAGAAAGGAAAACAAGACAATACACATAACAAGAAATCTCTTCTTGGAGTAATGTACAACAATACCACAAGTCCTAAAAAATCAAAGAACTACAACCCATGTACTAAAAAGGTAAAAAAAAACCCCAAGGTTCCAATGTACACAACTCATTATGTCCAATACTCAAAACCTAGATCCACCTCAAAGATATCCCTTCATCTTGAACTTGGAAGAAGAAAGCCTACAAACACCCAGAGGAAAAAGTCGAGAGTGAGCATAAGCCCAATTGGATACCACCAGACATTCCATAACATATTACAAATATAGACTATCTAAATAACGTATTTCAATTTTCAGAAATAAATAGGCTTTTAAATTTTAAAAAAATATATAAAACATTCTATATAGTTTCAAAATGATTGAAAATACATTTAAATAAAAGCATTTACTTTATAAGAGATGGAATATTTCTAAAACTATGGATTCAATAAAGCTATTACAAAAAAAATATTTATGTAAATCTAGAAAAGCCATCTAAAGTAATTTTTCAACATTGACATAAATTTATATATCATATATAAATATTGAAGTGAGCAAGATAGTCATCTACCATATTAGTACGATAGTATTAACCATCTATAGGATTCTGCACACTCTATGTGATCATAGAAAAACATCTATACACGCATCCTCCTATCACTGGACAAAGGAAAATTTGCACTCTCCCAATGAGGTTGTGACCTGCCAAAGGTTTGTTTTAGTTGTAATAGTGTAGAATTTATCCAAATAACTCACCAAATAACTAAGGATTTCATGTGCTCTTACATGATGTGAATTTTATATTTAGAATTCTTAAAATATAATATATCCCATTCTTCTATTTCATAAATTCCCCTTTGTTCATATAAAAATGTTTTTTAATAAAAAAACCGTTTTCACAAGATAAAACCACTGGGTTTATATCAAATAATTTTAATCCTTTTCCAGAAGTTTCAAATTCATTCAAAACCAATTACATCTTTTCCAAAATTTATTTCCACTATAAATTTAAATGATTTAATTGAAAAAAGATCCATAAAATCTGAAATTTAAATTGAAAACATATCCTTCAAGTCAACAATTTAAATTCGAGAATTTAATTAAACCAATTTCCATAAACACACACCAAATAAATGGAATTAGTGGATTTCCAAATTTCTATGCTAAAAATTTATCAAATCTTTTGATTCAATATAATTAGTTATTTATAAATTTAATTGAAATATTTAATGAGTAATTGAAATTAAATCAAAAATTGATATAAATCACACAATTTAGGAATAATTAATTTTTCTAATCAGGAGGGAACCAACTACCTTTTCACTAAAATGACACATGGAACGACACCCGTCAATGAGAATGATGGAGAGGAGGGCCTCAAAACATAACCTAGTGATGATATACAACACCATAAAGCATACATCCATCAATTCTTAGATGATCTATTGAAATTCAATATGATGATAAAGAGATAAATATAAAGAATAATGAATAATTCTTACCTGGATATTACCCGCCAAAGCAATGATTAATGATTTCTAAGGGAATGGACCAGGAAGGATTAGAAGGCTCCAAGAATATTTGGGGAAGGCATTGGGTCGAGGGAGAGTTAACAGTAGAAGAGGATGATATAAATTAAAACCACACTCTGAATTTTATAGGCATCAGCCAAGGTATTACACAACATGTAATCCATTACACATCGTGAAATCCTTTAATAACATAGTTGTGGAAAGAAAACGTGTCGCCATGTAGTAATGGATAACACACGAGTCATATCCGTGATCTTTCACATAGTGACGATGATTAAACATGGTTAACAATGCAAACCCCTTCATAAATTGAATTACACTTTCACGTGTTGTACATTGTGATAACATACACGTCGTGTTACCCTAGTTCAACACATGTAATTCCATGACATCCTAATATTAAAATCCAAAAGAATGTGACAATCCAACCAATCTATGATTTCAAATTTTAAAGCATCCTATCAACTCAATCTCAAACCTACTCCATTAATAAATGGGAAACCCATGATATGGTTAAAGATGTACCAACCAGTTCGATAATGCGATGTTACAACCTCCCCACCATAAAAACATTTTGTCCCAAAAAATCATATGATGAAGCTTCCATGTCAAAATGCTGAGGTTACTACTCTCTCATCAATGAAAAGAATTACTAAGTCTCATGTCTATTCGAACTATTATTACATAGAACATGAATTAAAGGTATAGTTTCTCCATGAAGTACCTTGGCCTCATTAAAAACTATCATGGTTTTCTGCTCCGACAAAGACAAATCAAGCTCAAACTCAAGATCACTCCTGCTCAAAATGTGATACAGATCAGATAGATACATTCTCAGATAAGATACATGGAACACATTATGTAACAATTTCAACGGTGGTGGTAGTTCTAAATAGTTAAAAACACTCCCCACCAGATCACCAACCAAAAAAGTTTCTGAAAAACAATCAGAAAGATTCACTTGCTTGTCAATCCATCAATGACACCACCAATTTGAGACATTCAAGAACACCTAGTGATATATTGAAAATCCCAAAGGGAATTGGAGATGATGAGAAAAATTCATATATCATCTTTTTTCTATGAAAAATCTCTGACAGATCAATTGAATATTTGTTTTCATCTCTTGGATCAAACTCGGTTCAACCACAGAACATTCACCAATCAATGACCAACACAACATAGATTTAAAAGGTCATCGATATAAGGCATCAAAAGTTCCATTATGATCAAAGATTGGTAACTGTTGTAATAAAATAACTCGACCAATCCCTAATGATTATTCTAATCCCCAATGATATTTAAAACACAAGTGTGAAGAATATCCTCATGAATCGGTATATATATCACTATGTCTTTCAATCTAACTGTAGATGGTAGGTGATACTCAAACTAACCTGAGATACCAATTCCTCCTGAAGGCCACTCCAAAAAATTAAATGATAGTATAGGATACCTATCATAGACTATAATAGATGAAACTTTGTGCAAATGTATAATATCTTCCACATATTGATTTACGAACTTCTCAACTTTTGTTGTATCATTAATGGATATAAAGTGAGGCAACTTGATCATATTATCGATCACAACCCATATCACATTCTTTATTTTCTGTGTATGAGGAAACCCAACCAAAAAGTCCATAGAGATCTCACCCCAATTCTACGTTGGGGCTGTAAGTGGTTGAAGAAAACCTGAAGTTTTCTAGTGCTCGGCATTCACCTAATGGCACGTATATCAATCTGAAAAAAATGAATCAATGCCTTGTTTCATACCCAGTCACCAAAACTACGATTGCATACCATAAAAAATATTAGTGGTTCCTTTATCCACCACCCACTGATAATTATGGAATTTCCCCATTACAACCATCCTCGATATTAATAGAACAACGTAATGGTCTGGATAACACAGAACACCCTTCTTTGAGAACAACCATTGAGCATCATCCTCCACACCCTAATGAGAGTCTCTTATTATATGAAATTAATTATCATTATCATGGTCCTAAATAAATCATCATGAGAAGGGTATATTCCAACTGAATACAGGCTACGAAAACATCATCCCCTTTCAATTGAACTCCAATACGAAACTATTCAAAAAGGGAAATCATATTACACTATTTCGAATATTCTTTCATATCCTGAGTTGAAATTTCATACTCAACACATCTGTAATGAAATTAACTTTATCTAGGTTATATTCTCTATCAATGACAAACAATTATAGGTACTCCACCAACACCTTTAGCAAAAGATAAAATCATTTTTATTCAAGATATAACTCGTGATTTTTTGGTTTAAAAAAATGATGAACCTTTATACC
The DNA here is from genome assembly GCA_963277665.1 of Viscum album. NCBI lineage: Eukaryota > Viridiplantae > Streptophyta > Magnoliopsida > Santalales > Viscaceae > Viscum > Viscum album. The sequence continues at coordinate 190,499,424 of OY728165.1, read as the reverse complement.
TGAAAGATATACCACCTACTATTATTTGCAAGCATAATAGATGAAATTTAAATATCATAGTTGGATAATTCTTGTCATGTGGCCTAAGCTGATGATATCCATATAAAACTACCCGATCGCTATACATATGTACCTATCCCAAGCCTAAACCTGATGCATCAAAAAAATACCACATAGTCTTACTCGACCTCTAGAAGAGTCAATACCAATGTATTAGTCAAAATAAATTTCATATCGATAAAATAATTCTCACATTTATCATCTGATGAAAACATTTCCCTTTCGGAGTCAGAGCAGTCATCAGAGAATCCAACATTGAGAAGTCCTTTAGGAAACTATGGTAATATTCGTATAATCCCAAGAAGCATAAAATCTCAAAGACATTACATGGTTGTTCCCAATTCATAATAAACATTACCTTATCTAGATCAACTATTACACCCTATTTAAAAAGCACATTCATAAGGAATTTCACATATTGAATATAGAAATCACACATTGAATGCTTGGAATAATTTCGTTGACTTCTCAACATACCCAAAAAAATTAAATTTTCCATATTATCCCCATAGGATTTAGAGTATATTATTATTTCATCCACAAATAATTCCACAAATTTATTCATATACTCATGAAAAATCTCTTTCATCAATTCCATGAAAACAACAGGATCATTTTTTAGACCAAAGGGCATAACAACGTACACATAATGGTCATACCTTCTCAGAAATGTGGTTTTTAGAATGTAAGATTATTTTATACTTAATTTATGGAATCTAAATAGAAGTTCAATATTTGAAAACCAGTTCAAACATCTCAACTAATCAAATAGATCATCAATCTATGGCAGTGAATACTTGTTCTTTATCGTAACATGGTTGATCTTTCGGTAATCAAAACACAATCAAGGATAACCCTTATCCTACTTAGCGAAGAGAACCAGTGCCACCCAAGGTGACACACTTGAGTGTAAATAGAATTTTTCAAGAATATCATTCAACAGTGAATTCAACTCATTAATTTTAAATGGTTCCATTCAGTAAGAGGGAATTGAAATTAAGTGAATACTAGGAATTAAGTTAATGGAGAACTCAACCTCCCTTTCTAGTGAAAAACTAGGGAAATCAGAAGTAAAAATGTTGAGAACATCATCCATGACTGGAGGAAGCTCCCTCATTTTTTAATCCTAGTTCAGATCAAAATACAACATTTATGTCACTTTCTCGAACTCTAGATAAGAGGGTTAGACTCTACTTAACTATGGGTCCCATTATCCTTGGATGACAAGAGGAAAACAACTGGGTGTTTTAAGGCCGAACTGTAGAAGATAATAATAAAATTTGGATTTATTGGAAATGAGTCAATCCATTCAAAATATGATATCATGATATTTCGTATTGAGAACCTGAAATCACTAAGAAAAATCAATTTCTGATAGATTGAAGATAGAAGAGGGACTACGAAGGCCTTGATCTCTCACTGTACTAAGGGTTGTATTAATATACATTGTACTATATAAAATTTCCAATGTAATATTAAACATATTAACAATACAGGTTAAAATAAATTACTGAGATGAACTGTAATCAAATAGAGAAGTCACTAATTATGATGCTATAGTAATGTAACCTCTCACGGTCACATGGCCTATATTTACTTCAATGAGGGAAACATAAATCCCAACTGTTAGTTAAAAAATATTTGGATTTCATGCTATCCAAAACAAATTGCAAAAATACTTGAGCTAATCTATAAAACACATTTCCAAACCCAATTTTTGGGACATAAGGTTCATTGTTGTGAGAGGCGGCCAAGAACTCAATCGTAACTACCACATATGTCAAGAAAAGTTTAAAAAATTCATACTTCATTCAAGACAAATGCTTGAAAACCTTCCTTTGAAACCACATTGTGACGAACAATATCAGGTACCCTGATAACCCAATAATTGATCTGACCCGGACAGAGCCTGAAAGGAATTCCCAATCCCCATAGGTTGATGACATGCACTTGGCATCATACCACATGCATGTGAGAATGATTTTTCCAAAAAAAACATAGAGGAAGTATAAGAAACAATACAATATGAATAACAAGGAAGCTCTACTAGGTGTAATGTACTAGAATAAAACAAATCATAAAATCCCCAATATACTAAAACCAAAGTACTAAAAACAAGAAAATAGACCCAAGGACCTTAAGGACACAACTCACCATGTCCAAATCTCAACTTCTATATCCACCTCCCAGAGATCCCTTCAATTTTCATCAACCATGGAGAATAAAATCTACAAAAACAAGAAGGAAAACTTAGTGTGTGAGCCTAAGACTAGTAGGATACCACCAATGATTCAATAACAGATTCCAAATATAGATTATCTAATGAAAGGCCATCCATTTTAAAAAATAAATGGGTTTAGAAACATAAAATCATAATTGAACAAAAGATTATTTTTTGTTTGAAAATGATGGAACAAAAACTTAAAGTATAGGATTTACTTTACAAGAGATGGAAGATTTCAAAAATAATTGATTAAATAGAACAGTTACATAAAAACGTTTATGTAAATCAAGAAAAGTCATGTAAACTAGTTTTAAAAAATTGGTGCACATATATATCTCATATATAAATAAAAAAGTGAGCAAAATTTTCATCATCCAAGTAGGTATGATAGTATTAACCAGCAATAGGATTGCACACTCTCTTAGTGATCCAAGAAAAATTAGTATACTCACGTCCCCCTGACATTGGCCAGAGGAAAATCATCACCCTTCCATCGAGGATGTGACATGCTATAGGTATGATTTAGATTAATGTAATAGTATATAGTGTATCCAAATAACTCACTAACTACATGAGGCTTTCAATGCTCAAACATGATGGGAAATTTATTTTTCAACTGGTCAAAATATAATATATATCATTCTTTCATTTCAAAAATTCTAATTTTGTCATTTAAAACCAAAATGGGTTTTCATTGCAAATATCACCTTTTAAAAAGATATAACCATTTGGGTTCTATCAAATCATTTTAATCCATTTTCACATGTTTGAAATCCATTAAAAACCAATTTCATCCATTTAAAAATTAATTTCCACCATTATATTCAAAAAATTAATTGAAAAATTTTCATTAAATTCAGAATTTAAATTCAAAATTTTAAATTGAAAACATTCCCATCCAATATAGAATTTAAATTCAAGTATTTTAGTCAAAAAATTTCCATAAACACACCCCAACTCTATTGAATTGGGGTTTTTCAAATTTCATTGCCAAAACTTTTTCAAATATCCCAATTCATTGGATTTAATTTTTTATAAATTTTAATGAAATAATGCTTGAGTAATTGAATTTAATTCCTCAATTGAAATAAATGTTGAAATTTAGGATCAATAAATTTCGATAATCGAGACGGAACCACCAAACATTTTCCAAAAAAACAATCCTGACATTACCCTTCAATGAGAACGATGTTGTGAAAGGCCATAGAACAAAACATAGAGGCGAGATCCAACACATTGGAGTATAGATATATCAATTTTTGTATGATCCATTGAAATTAGAAAAGATTATAAAGATATAATGTTAAATAATGATGAATAACACTTACCTAGATATTAATCACCAAAGAAATGATGATTGATCACCAAAGGAATGGATCCAGAAGGGTTGTAACAATCAAAGAATAACTGGTGAAGACCTTGGCTCGAGGTAGATAAAATTAGAGAAGAGGATGAGAGAAATTCCAAGTGCACATTTCCTTATATATGTGCATTTTATGGTATTACACAATGTGTAATACATTACAAATTATGAAATCCTTATGTAATGCAATTATAGGATGAAAATGTGTTGCCATGAATTATTGTTCAACGCTTGTGTCAAAGGAGTGATCTGTCACTTTTTCCTAATGTGTAAACATTTTTCATGATGTGAAAACGTTTGTAGGATGAATTCATAATTCACATATTATACCCTACAAGAATATACAGATCGTGTAACCCCAATTCACGATGTATAATTCCGTAACAACTTACAGTTAAAATCCTAAAGAAATTGAGATTCCAACCAAACTATGACTTCACCATTTAATGTATCCTCTAAACTAAAACTCAATCCTACTCCATTAATGAATGGAAAATCCATGACATTGTAAATGATATACCTATCTATTTGGTAATAGTATGTTTCACATACCCACTAAATCCCTTATTTACTAAATTGTGTTGGAGGAGATGAGTTTGACCATCGATATCTCTCAAAGGGGTCCCACATATCAATGTTAGGATCCTTTTTCAGGCTTTTCATCACAATAGTTATTAAAATGATATCACATTCAATTTAGAATCAAATAATGTACTTGGGATAAACATATAACCAAAACAAAATCACATTGTGAAATCACAATCTCAGTACCTCTAGAATAAACATTCCCCATACCAACCAATGTCCCTTTATTCTCTAATAGATTTAGTTTAAATATATTGACATCCCAAGATTCTATGTTGAAATAATTATAATAGATACCTATAAGATTTTAGTCAGTAGATTAATTGAGAATCATATGTTGAGTTAAAATGATAATTAATCTTGTCTATAGGAGCATAAAACACAATGATTACTGTTTCCCCATAATTAGACATGATTAATGGATATCCCCATATTGAATCCCACAATGGAATTTGGGATATTATATCTACTACTAAAGAAATTGTCCCTTACAATGGAATAATAGGCTTGAAGGTATCTTAGGAAAATGACCATAGATAATTTCATATTAAAATTAACACGGGTTAACATTATCATAGAGGAAAGTCACGGAATATAGGACTGCGAACCTACTTCAAATAAATAATTCACCATGGAATGATCAACAGTGGAAGAATATGTTATATTTTTTATCTCCTCTATATTAGTAAGTTGCCTAGGATAGATAGTGATAGAAACCAATGAACTAATAATATTAACAATCCAGAATTCCTCCCAAGTTTTATCCTCTATCAATACCCATAAAAACTCCCTTTGTGAAGTTAATAGAAAATTTTATCATAGGGAATCAAAATTTTAAAATATAGAACCCCAATAGTGTTTCCAACTAGTATTGGAACTATATATTTAAGGTTCAATGCAATAGGTTATATACCCTCCAAAGTATCACTATTTTTAGCTGTTATAGAGGCCTTTTATAGGAATCTGTGATCATTATGTTCATAGTGGGTGATTCCAAAAAATTTGTAACCTCTATTTTATTACCCATTAGTTTTGGGAAAATATTATGGGTGATTATTGAAGTGTTGTCCTTGGTCCACCCTGACTTGTTCAGAATCAACACCACTGTGGAAACTATGATAATATTTTTTGAATGCATATAAGTTTCATAAATTTATGTAGTTGGTACCCTCGAATACATAAAACTCAATCCCTTATATACAAAAATTTATTTATCATAAAAAAATCATTGGAAGAATATGAGAGATGGGGGAAAATTCATTACTCTCATTTCACTCCCAAGTGGATGTGTTTTTCTAGGGATCGTTCTTACCTCTGACCAGTGTCCTCTAATGGGGATAATACCATATGATAAATATCTGGTGGTGTTTTTTGTAGAAATAATCCCTTGGGATCTAATTTCTACCCATATGTGCTATATAAATTTAGGAGATAGTCTATCTTAGTCCGTTTCACTATAATGGGCATCCACCATATCCATCCTTCCTCCTTCAATGTATTGAGAGGAAAAAAAAGGTTATGTGTTTCTTCAAAAACCCAAAAGTGTTAAAAAGTGTGAGAATAATATTAATTTTTAAATGGAAATCCAAATGTAATTTGTTTTCTCCCCTGCCATAGAAGCACATAGACTCTCACTTTCATTCATATACACTCTTGATGTTAAAATTTCTATCACTCGATTTATACATAAAACCAAAACCATGAATGTAAGTATTCATATTCATATATATTCAAGATAATATGTTTAAACTTTGGGATACTCATTGAAATAAAAATGAAAAGGATTAGTTGAATGTCTAAAACCTAGAAGGTAAATTTCTTATACATAGAGTATATTATGGGGGTCATATATAGATATAATCTTTCTATATCCATATAACTCCCAACAAGTTTTTCATAATTTCATCATGATAAGAATGTATAATTAAAATGTTTCCCCACTTGTTGATTGGAAATGATCTATATGTCTTATCTATTTACATGGAATCTCTAGTATCATACGATTACTCAGAAGAAGTCATTTTTAGGGCCTCATTGTGTATATTGAATCCCCATAATCCTCTCTATATTTAGATTCCTAAGAAAAGTTTTCCTATGATACTAATTTATCACATTTCCCTAATGGATATAAAGGCATCTAAGTAGTCGAATAATTATATTTAAGCTAATAAAAGTATTAGACAGATGGAATTTCACCTATTTGTATATCTCATCTCTCATTAGCACCATCCAAAACTGATACACTATTATCAGATGCTTCTCAATAAATACACTTGGTGGTAGAGTAGGGTACTTTTTTTGATCACATTGGAACTACATCATAAATATTCAGGGCCCATATCCCTCATACATAGCGTCTATGTTTATTCTATATCTAAATATTCCCTCTCTAATGGATATCAGATATTCACATGCTTGATGAATACTAGTGGAATTATCAGTAACTATATCAACTACAAATCCAAATGAGGTATATAAAAACTGATCATTTCAATTCATCTTTTGCTTTATTTTTTAGCCATATAAAGTGATCAACTTCACGCCGAGGATGCTCTAGTGATATTGTCTAAATTGGGCATCAGGGATGTATTTGATGATAATAAACTCATATATATTCATATGAGTCACCATCCGAGACCAAAGTATTTAAAATGTTATAAAAATAAGAAATAGGTTATTTCCCCAAATACATCACCATATTGGTATGATAGTTTCTCCAATACTATGACTACCAGGATGATATAATTACTATTGGATAGATGTTTCATTACCATAAGATTAAAAACTCTCACTCCATTTATTTACTTCATGGATGGGAGTAGGTACCTATTTATGGACATTATAAGAAAGGCTACTTAGTAGACAAGCTGATATGCCTTGGAGGTAACCTTCCTCCCCCTGTTGAATTATAATTCTTCCATAGTGGTCCAATAGAATCTCTTAACACGCTGTGAGACATTTATGCCATAAAAACTATAGGTATTTTTATCTTTGGGATCTTCTTTGTCCATATTTATAATATACATTCTCATATTAAAATTTAAACATCAACCTTTGGATGAAGGTCATTTATCAAGACATTATTTTCTATATGAAATAGTTCATTGGAAATTTTTAGGGTGTTACCATTATCATCCTATATTAAAGATGGGGAAATCCATCATATAAATCTCCTAATATTAGAGATACTATTATATTAGTTTTTCCAATAGGCGAACACATACATCATTGTCTATTTGATGAAAAGTTTTTGTTTTGGTAATCCATCTATTAATTAGGTGTAGAGCGAGATACTTATTATGATGGGTGAGGTATTTTGAGACCCATATAGCCTAGTAGAAACCCACCACCTTTAGTTCATTATAAAATTATTAATATCTCTATTTCACCTAGAAAATTTTTCCTCATTCCAAGAAAAAATCTCCTCTTGACTTGAGGTCCCATCTCAATGATCACCCTAACATATCACTAGCATATTATTACTTTATAATTGATCCATATAAATGGGTGGTAGGATCATATGTACGTCATTATTATGGGAGATTCAAATGGATTTATCATAGAATATAAACTTCAAGGAAATAAAGATCCTTGAATAATTTTTTTGATGATGATATATTATCTAGAGAAAGAGCTAAATGCTTAATAATCTAATGGGGTTTATATCTCCCCATTTATGGTTCTAGAATTAATGTTTTGTTCATTATTATGAATCCATATCATGTTATCCAATCATATAATGGGTATTACAATAGTTTTATTCCCCTGAGGATAGTGATAATGATGTGTGATGGATGGATACACCAGTATTGACTACATTCACAATGTTGAATATTACCAAATTTTTTACAATGAATTATTAGGCCTCTCATTTTGAATTCATTTATGAATGGAAATAGTTTGGATCAAAAAAGGGATTATATTAAAAAATGTCTAGTTATGAAAAACATGTGATGATCAAGAACTCACATGATAATCATGAAACATCTCAATTTTCACACATTATATATATCAACATCAAATAGAATGTAGATTAGTTATTTTATTGCACAAAATGACCAAACCATGAAGCCATGTAATGATTTTTTGTGGTATGGTAACAAAAATTCATCACACAAGGATTTCTTCTAGAATGATCATGTGAATAAGTGATTGGAGGATCTCACACAACACTATCATGAGGGAAAATCAAATGTAAGTGTCAAGAATCAGATAATTTTTATGAGATATTAACAATCCCAAGGGAAAATAAGGACATACCAATTAGCATAATTATAGTTTTGGAACATTGGTTTACCACAAAGACATTATGTGTACCTATGATTCCATAATAATGTGTCTGTTTCATTTATATTAGACCTAATTCCTTTTAGTGGTCGTTTTTATGCTTTCTTGATCAGCAAAGTAAAGGAATTGGTCACCATATAAGGGTTATCTCATAATTCTCATGTGGTCGTATAAGACCCCCATGGGTATACCTTGTCAACCATGGAAAAGTGTTATTTAGATCACAAGGTCGACTAAAAAACATCTTTCATGTGGTCTTGTGATGGATTAATCATCTGTGCTATTGGAAAACCCACTTTTTCCTAGACCAGTGATTATTGGATCATGCAGACTATGTGAATGTTTCATTATTCATAGATCATGAGGGAGATAAGTCATTCTTGGACCAGTGGTGGATATGTCACATGGATTTGAGAAACCCCTCGCTCATAGGTCTCCTATATAGTCCATAGTTCCTATAATAGTTATCCCCTCTTATCACATGGTATTTCTATAAATACAACTATTGAGATTTTGGAAAGCGGAGACCTCAAGAAGTGCCGAAGGAGAAAGATGTTTAGAATCGTTAATGAACATTGAATGTAAATCCAGAGGGAAATAAAGATTATAATGTCAAATATAATTTATAGCTTATATATTATTTTGTCTATGAGATTATCCCATGGTTGCAATCATTCTTATATGATTCTATTTTCTGTGATTTCTCTTGTGAACCCATCTCACATGATCTAATATAGGATATTCTAACACGGTCAAGATTCTACCTTATATGAATCAATTATATGAATTTTCTATTATATACCTTCCTAACATGGCCTTTCATTGAGTTTATAATAGGGTTAAAAATCCTCCATCACATAAAACAAACACATGGGCTCTCTTTTTTGGTCTTATCATGCAAAGCCTCATCCATTAGGATTTCTCACTATCCGTCCAAATCTCCACTATGTGAGATTATCATGAGGAATATTTTTTATAATATGTTCATTTAAATTAACATTCATGGATATCTTATTTTCACATCTCTCATAATAAAGGGTTCTGGCATTCGATTTTTTTCTCTCACATATCCTAGGATATTTAACAGATCTATTGAAAATTTAGGTGTTCGGAGATCGTAGTATCATAAATTCACCCCACTCACCTAAACATGTTTTATTAATTAAAAATACCTATAAAGATTTCTTTTAATAATTTAAAAACGTATTAAATAATAGCATAGATCCTCCTCTAGACCAACCATATAAACATGATTGGATCATGTACACCAACATGCACCCCTTAATTCATGCATTCACAAGATAAATGGAATATCATGAGTTTTCCTCCCATACGTACAAGATCATAAAAGATTCATAATATTATGTTCCCCTGATAATTATGGTGTCTATCTTGTGGAAACTAGTATTATATTGCATGGTTCGTACATACAAACATTGCTAACCCAAAACCAAACTATATAGGTCTTGGTGCTTAGTGGATTCTTGATTCTAAATAATTATCTATGAGAAAATTGGATTCCATCTATGTGTAAGTAATAATTTATTTTGGATCAATAATGATTTTATTCTCCAATAAAATATCCATAATATACCCCAAAGGTAAGCCCTATATGCATTAGTCTGGTTAAATCCTTTGTCATCCAACCTTTTATGACATTGACATCCCCAAATCATGATGAAAAACAACATATCCAACATCCCAATTCCATGATATATAAATGCATGACAATATACTTATAACATGATATTAAACAACATAGCACAACCCTATAATATGACCTTATATTGTGTCATTAAAAGGTTGTGGTCTTTGATGCTTGTTCTAATAGAGTATGTTGGATGAATATTTGAGGTTCCACCCCAACATCTAAAACAATCCTCTTGTAATTATATTATACTCTTAATAAAACCATACCCTTACGAAGAGAGTAATATTTCTTAAATATAATCATAATATTATCCTTATTTAATATATTTTCCTTTTAGATTCTTAGTATGTGATTTCCCTGCATGTTAGAGGTAAAATGTTATGGGTGAATTTTCTTTAAAAACATTTTTAAAATGATGCTATAAAATAAAACATATCATCACGAAAGTAGATGATAGAAGAATAAAATAATAAAATAACTACGCATTCTAGAAATTAAAACATAAATAATGTTTAGAAATAAATTATAGACATTAAAAAGTCACACATTGTTATAGGACATTAGTAATAGATAATCATTGTTCCCATGTATCTCCTTTTTCAAGAACTCCTTTGAGGGTTATATTTATCCATTGATTTTAATGGAAAACATTATCCAAAATTAGAATGTGAATAATTCTTTACATTTATTGAAAATAATGAACCAAAAAATGCATGGTTTTTAACAAAAACCAAGAATAAAGAACCCACACGTTAAGGGTTTTTGATCATCTAAAAAATAATATAAAAAGGATATTTTTTTTTAATAAATAATTTCAAATCAGTCAACACTAACTAGAGGATTTAAAATAAAATATAATATTGATATATATAGAGGGAGAAATATAATAGAGGAAGAGACTTTAAGAAATTAAAATGGAGCCTGAAAAACACTTAAGAATAGAGGTGAATAGAAATTGGATTATTGTTTCTAAAGATCAGTTTTCATTTTGTGACTTGGTAGTTTCCTAGATATTACTTTTAATAGAATTTAATGTATTGATAAGTAATAAATCAGGGGAAATGAGTTGTCATATATGTTCAGTGATGTGGCACATGACTCTTACTATTTTTATTTATACCCTTTATATGTGTTGGGGGACTTCGAGAATTTTTTTGAATTCAATAAAGTCATAGGAGATCTTATTAATGAGATTTTTACCATAATAAATGAACTTATTTATTTCATGTTTAACCTATTTTATTTCCAAAATTTACATGGAAAAAAATAAATATATTAAATCTATAAACTATTACATCATCCTTGATTTATTCATGTCTATAAATAATATTAATAATGTGAGAGAGAGTTGTGTGACAAAATCATTATCTACAATCCCTGAAAATACCATTTGCAATGTGAAAAAAATTCCTAGTGAAAATTCATGATTTGAATAAGGTTTCATGGAATGACATAGATAATAAAGGCCGAAAACAATTTATTTAAACTCAAGAAAAGTTTATAAAACACTGTAATAGATTTTTATCTTAAAAACTCTATAGAGGTTCAATAATGTATCCCATTTCGAATATCATGAACATTCATATATTATTAAAATAAAAGAGACAAGATACAGAAGTGGTGAAGAATAAATTGGAATGGATAAAATACTTTGAAACACCCTTTCAATGAAATGATAAGTCTCCCCCTTGAAACAAGATCTTTCTCTTTGAAATTTTACTCCTTTTTTAAACGTTATTACTTTTCAGCGTTAACATTAAGTCTTTCTCCTTCATAAAAATTTTTCTCCAATAATATTCATTTAAAATATTCTCTAACTTTGTGATTAAAAAAATAATTATAAATAAAAAGGGATTTATATTTATGAAATACAATATAGAATAATAAAATCAATCCTAAAAACACGATTTTTGAAAAAATGATAATAATATATATAAATATCATATAATATTTTCAAAGAAAATCAATAATTTGATAAATGAATCAAATACAAGTTAAGATGAAATAATTACTTGTATTTCATTCCTACCACCCCATAATAATATTAAATATTTCTAAATAATAGAGTTTTACAAAGATATTGGCTAATTGAGCATTTATGATAATATACTCTAACAAGATTTATCCTTTTTCAAATTGATCTCTAAAATAGTGATGTAAAATATCAATGTGTTTACCCTTTTCATGTGGACCATGATTTCTTGATATTCTTGTGGAACTGGAATTACCACATTTAATAAGAACATGAAGAATTTTTAGCCTAAAATATATGATACATTATTTTATCCATATAATTTGAGTTCAATAAATCCATGATCATACATATTATACATACATTGTTGAAATAGAAATAAAAAATTTATTTTTAATTCTTCATGTGATTATGGAATTTCCAATAAAGTTACAAGTCTCACTTTGTCTTTTTATATCTACCTGACATCCACCAAAATTGGCATCATAAAAAATTGAATTATTAAAATATATTGCTTTAGGATAAAATAAAACATAATTTCTAAAGCCTTTTAAAAAATTAATGATAATTATTTGAGATTTTAAACCTGTTTCATTAAAATATTCTTAAAAATGGACATAAATATAGGACACCAAACTGAGAAATTGGTAGCGGGTTTTTAGCAGCAATTTAGTATACTGGTGATAATGTTTTTGATAACTTCACAGTGGTTTTTTGTAAACCACTTCTAAACAAATAAATATTTTCCCAAACACTTTCTCCATCCCCCGAAACCCCCAACCCCTACAACACCCTAAACCCCCACACCCCACCGACACCCCGAAGCCCCAACCTAATCACTTCCCGCCACCGCCCATCACCGTGAATCGCCGCCGATCACCATCACTCATCATCCCTCACCACACCTTGCCTCACCACACCACACCTCTCTGTTTCTCATCAGCCCTCATGTTGCCTCGCCTCACCATCCCTGCTTCAACATGCCTCGTCATCCCTCGCCTCTCCGCCCCACGCCGCCCATAGTATGCTTACATTTACAACATTGATACTATTATGGACATATCTTCTTCAATATTTATAATATTTTAGGAAATATAATTGATGTTTTGTTCAGTAATCATTGGTTATATCTGTTGATTCAATATAGAATAGTCTTTACTTATTTATTCTTTATCACTAAGATGCACATACTCTTACATACTCCCCATTTCAAGTGTGGTGAGGGGTCCATTATTTTGATCGACAAAATAGTAATTCCTCTATTTCAAGGTCTAGTTATAGAATATACAATAACAATTTTCATTTTTTTATATTTCCACCTTTATGAAGATGAAATTTCCATGGAAATACTTCCAGAATTCCTATATGCATATTTACTTTCAACTTAAACATTATGTTTTTGATAATCCCTTCAAAATAAATACATACATAATTATCTCCAAACATAGTGTACATAAACTTCCAACAACTTTTGTATGGTCTTCCATAGCTTTAACTATCATTTCAATAAGATTATTCAACCTATCCACTAGTCGACTTCCATATTCACAAACAATCACTCTCAATATGTATTATAATTATTCTTCAAAAAATATTTCTATTTTATGAATGAAACTCACAGAATATCCAATGGATGAACCTTATCTGGAATATAAAATTTCTCTAATAGATTATAGAAGTTAATTAAAACATCCATAATTTCTTTTTTATATGAATAATGGCGGAAACTAACTTCCATGATTCAATTAAGAACATTAAATAACACATAATGGAAACTTTCATGGGAACTTATTTTATTCATAAATAGTATTGGGAACTCTATGTTTATTTTATGGTATTCTCTATCAACTTATATTCACATGATATAACATTAAATAATATGCATTCATCCTTATTAATAATAAATATCACACAAAGTGGGATCAATAATCTATGAAATTATTTTTTGTCAGTACCTCCTAGAAAATGGTATGTCAATAAAAATCTTCATTTATTCCCCCTTCCATTTTATTATATTATCAATTTTTTTACAGAAAATAAAAATTATATTATAGGTGATAGTATCATATCCATTCTTAATATATGTTATATAAATTATCTCACTCTATCTCTATGTGTTGCATGCTCAATGTAGAAAACAATAGTGTTCGATTTAAACAACAAACCCCACACAAGTAATATGATAGAAACTCTTATAAAACAAGTTACTATTATCTAAAATGAATGATTGTTTCTGATGCATTCACTAGGGCATGAACATCTGTTTCGTTCGGGGATGAATGATGTGGATTATTTGTTACCCCGCATTCCCTCTTTCCAAAGGTGGGCAGCATCTTCTCCATATTCAGGGAAATATACTCCAAGATCGAAACAGGAATATGGGATGTCGTTTCTTCCTTCTTTGGATTCCTCCTCAGAACTTTTCACCTAGTCCGGGTCTCCCTCATAGATTTAATATATTGTTTGTGAAACTCTTCTCGTCGCCATATCTTCATGGACACCAGTTAATTACGCTGCTTCTTTCAGGAAATTCCAAGGGGTACACTCAGGGAAGTAACCTTCAATTAGGGTAGTAGTAACATTGGGGCATCACTAGTGTGTCTGGATGCTGGGGGATTGGTGTGTCTGTTTTCTGTCACTTATTATAGGGATTCTCAAGTGTGTGGAAGCCAGAGGCATCCCATGTCGAGCACGGGGATTTGTATGCCATAGGCATGTATCTGAGGTTTTCCTTAGCTTCCCATGTTCAACAGAGGGAATTCCAGAAGTTTAACGTCCAGCAGAGATAGATCAGACAGATCAGAATAGTGATTACAGTGGATCAGATTGAGGAACCCCTTGGAGGGAACACCAATATTGGTTCCAGCACGTTGGCGGCTTCCCGAATGTTGTGGAGGGGAATGAGGTGGAATTATTTCACCGAGATGTGGTGTCCCAGGTAAGAATCAGGATGGAGGATGCTTTTGGTCTTGAGCCTCGAAGAGATTTCCTACATATCCCTGTAACAGGGAATCAATGTTCGTGTAGTTCATCTACCGACTGCTTACCGTCAAATGAGGTTGACAACGGCTTTCCTCTGAATGAGGTTTCAATGGCTTACCACTAGATAAGGATTTTAACATCATACCTCTGAATAGGGGTGCAACATCTTACCACTGGATGATGTCAGACCGACTTGAAGAAGGTTGGAACGACGGGGGTGGAGGGTTTGAACCTCATGGAGGCTTCCTATATACCATGCCTTGACATGGACCAAAGACCACATAGTTCAGGTGTACAGTTTAACGTCATGCAGGACGGGGGTGAACCGGTGTGAAGATGGATGGGGGGTCTGATGGGTTTTGGGCTTGATCCTCATTAGGCTTCCTATGTACAATGCTTTAGCAAGGATCAAAGACCACATAGTTCAGATGGCGTGGGGATTACACTCTAGGCTATCCAAGGTGTTGGAGAACCGATGTTAAGGGGGTCGGAATGACCAATGGGTGGTGGGCTTGACCTCAGGGAGGCTTCCTACGTACCATGCCTTGACAGGGATCAAAGTCCACGTAGTTCGAAATGGGGCTTGGCACACCGACGCAGAGACGGTCGTGGCCAATGGTTGTTGGGCTTGAACCTCATGTTGGCTTCTTACGTACCATTCCATGACATGGATCAAAGTCCCCGTAGATTGGAATTGGTGTCCGTGAACCAACGTGAATGAGGACCTTGGTCCAAGTGAATGGTGGGCTTAAACCT
Source organism: Viscum album (assembly GCA_963277665.1). Taxonomy (NCBI): domain Eukaryota; kingdom Viridiplantae; phylum Streptophyta; class Magnoliopsida; order Santalales; family Viscaceae; genus Viscum; species Viscum album. The sequence continues at coordinate 190,483,544 of OY728165.1, read as the reverse complement.
CGGGGAGGCTCCCTACGTACCAGGACTTGACATGGATCATAGTCCATGTAATTCGGGATGGGTGTCGGTGAACCCACATGAATGAGGACCATGGTCCATGTGATAGGTGGGCTTGAACCTCAGGGAGGCTTCCTACGTACCATGTCTTGACATGGATCAAAGTCCACGTAGTTCAGGATGGGTGTCAGTGAACTGATGTGAATGAGGTCCTTGGTCCAAGTGAATGGTGTGTATGAACTTCGGAGAGGCTTTTTACATACCATGCCTTGACATGGATCAAAGTCCACGAATTTCGGGATGGGTGTTGGTGAACAGACATGAATGAGGACCATGGTCCCTATGAATGGTGGGCTTGATCCTCGAAGAGGCTTCCTACATATCATGACTTGACATGGATCAAAGTCCACATAGTTCGAACTGGGTGTCGGTGAATCGATGTGAATGGGGATGTTGGTCCATGTGAATGGTGGGCTTGAACCTTGGGGAGGCTTCCAACATACCAGGCCTTGACATGGATCAATGTCCACGTAGTTCAGGATGGTGTGAGATACAATTTAATGCAATGTGGGATGAGGGATATCATGGTAGATGCTTACTCGAATCCCATGTGAGTCATGCTCGGTGTGAGAAACAAGAGGTAGTAGAGGTCTGATGACCATATCGTGAAAGTTTCATCCATGGGAAGTAAAGAGGAGTGGGGCTTATGCTCTAACACGACCTAGGAAGTGTCAGGACATACTCCAGGATGGATTCGCAAGAGCGACAAAGCGTAGCGGGAGAGGGACTTTGGACTGAGGAAAGGAGGATCCCCATTCCCTATCACACCCTATGATGGCCTTGGCACTAAGGAAGTGAGGATGAGCAGGGGTGATGCCTCCTGAAAGAAAAGCTAGGGGCATACACAAAGGTGGATACCACTCCCCTGTGGAGAAACACCACTCCTAAAAGGAGGCTATCATCCCCTGTGAAGACCAGGGGGCGTGGATAATGTCAAATGTGGGGCACCCCGCATGCAAGACACAAGGTGAGGTCACAGTTTAACGTCATGTGCTTAGGATGATGGTGCTTTATAGTTTAACATCCTACATTTCGGACGAACTGAGTTTTCCCCTCACCCCAAGGACTTACATAACTGATACCCTCTACCCCTTGTGAGAGGGAACGCTTCAACAACACCATACTTCGGGGGTGTCAGGGAGCGAACCATCTGGGGTTCCACGTTAGTGTGGGTTTGAGAAGAAGCAATAGCCATTAGCGTGCCTATGAAAACAAGCATTAGATGAAGCAACCATATTGGTGGTATCATCGAGGGGACATTTAAGTCACATCGTACCAACCTGGAGGGTTCAATGGGAAAAGGATTTTCCATGCAGATGGGTCCATTGGCCGGGGCCTTATGGAGCTCTGTTTCTCTGCATGGCAGAGGGAAATTGCGAAGGTGTGTGCTATGCGAAGTGGGGTGGCTTAGCCTTATCATGGGGAAGAGGTGTAAAAGGGAGATGCTTCGAGAAGTGGAAGGGCATTTACGGAGCAAAGGTGCCTCATGAATCAAGGTGTTGGGAAGTAATGTTATTCACGAAGTACAGTGACACTGCATTAGCATGTGGATCATGGGTACCTGAAGGGTGTTTCATGAGGAAAAAATGATCAGCGATGACCTGAGTCCCCTTGGGGATCCCCTTCCTTCATGAAATCCCTTGGATTTCTTGAAAGACATCCCTCTCGGAAGAGGGGATCAAAACGAGACAATGCGGTGGCACTTCTCGAAACAGAAGTACCTCACACAGCAAATGGTTCACCAAGAAGAAGAGTGCTTCGCGATTCGGGAGATAAGAAGAAAAAAGAACGGACTTTCCATCAAGAGAGCTCAGGGGAGCGCAGTATTTATAGGAAAGGGTGCCGTGGAGCATAGTTGATGTGGTGTAAAGGGGAACTAGGTTTCTTTGCGGTGAGCTTGCGAACATAAAATGGGTTCGCAGAGCATCCCAACTCCCGGGCTACGCGGTGGGTTCGAGAATGTCAAATCCATTTGCGGAGCATCCCACCTCCTCTACTTTGTAGCAGGTTCATGAATGTCAAATTCATTCATAGAGCTTCCCGCCTCCTTTTCATTATGACGGCTATGGTCTTGGTGGGACTCCGCGAAGTGGCTTCGCGAGGCAGCCCGTGGGGCCATCCATGGGGCTTTTCTTCGTTCCGAATTTTTGATCCAAAAAATTCCCTCCCCCCTCAGACTTGGAGCTGTGGAGAAATCAAGGGTCTAAGTATGAGGGAAATCGCCAAAATCCTCAGCCATTCGCAGTGCTGACTCATGAAGAGGACTCATGATGCAGATAGGGGACGCGTGGGCCAGGTGCGCTGCGATGCTCTGTGCTAACTGGATGTGTCGCGAAGCTCCGAAGGTCGTCACCTATAAATAGTGTGTCTGCCCTCTCTATTGACATGTACTTTCTCCGTGATTTTTTTTCTTAGGCTCTTGATTCGTAAAGCTCTACGTACTCCGCGAGTGGTCTCTGCGAATCGAGGCTTTGTGGTGCATAGTGAGTCCTCAACTCCATGTTTGTGCTCCGCGATCTGGCTTTGAACGACAAGGAAGCACCATGCGAACAGTCTTTCTGAGTGGGTTTCATGAACACACTTTGCAAAAGATCTTCACAAACCTGCCAACCAAATGTACAAGTTCCAGAACTAAATCGCCCATGTAGAAGCTGCCCAGGGTGTCCTTGTAGATACTGCTCAGAGGGACGAAATGGTGAACAATCTGGGGCTAGGAGAGCTTGTTTGTAGCCACTCGGACGATAGTTAATTGGTGGAGCTATTTTCAAATATCTAGAATAACTACCTACTATGCAGGAGGTTGCCGTTATACGGCTTCAGAATGAGGGATGTTGTCTTCATCCCTGAAGCAGGTAGGGATGAGACAACATACAGGTTCCGGAGCACACCGTGTCAGCACCGATGGTTCAGTGCGCCCGATGGTCATGCCTGGGAGGACTTCATGCCTGTAACCAAAAACTTCCAATACAATCATCTGAAAAATTTGACAAGAGGGTATTGTATCCAGATACGTCCCCTCCCCTATACCAAACCATCATTAAGGCGGCGCTGGGGAACCCGATGAAGGGGTGGTCTGAGGAATGGGACATGCGCCCGGGTGGCAACTTTATGGATGATTGGGCTTGGGCCTACTGGGAAGGCGCCTTGTGAGATGAGTTTAGAGTGGATCTAAAAAGTGTGGGCCAGTATGAGGCAGCTTGGGCTTCCCAATTCCATATCTACCAGTCGAAGTAGTTAATGCCGGAGCTGCTAAGCAGGTAGTCATCGAGAACAAATACCTTCCATCTGCATCACGAGGAGGTCAGAATTAGCCTATGGGATGTGCATCAGATCTCAGGGGTCCTGATACTGGGGGTGATGTACGACGAATTCCTCTCGGGTATGGTGTGTTATAGGATCCAGAGCAGATGTCGCGTCTGGTAATGGGATTGTGGAGCTCATTCCGAGGGAGGACAAGAAGGCAGTGGGGGATGTCCACATCAAGAACTGGTTCAAGAAGTTTCTTGAACATTACAGAAAACAAGAAGTTCCCAAATAGGCGTAGAACTTGTCAAAATGGTGTCCGAAGTAAGCAAAATCATACTGGCAGCTGATAGAGAATAGCCAGAGGAAGACCTGGGGGTTCAGTGTCAGCACTGAAAAATAGCCAATAGTAAGGCTGGCGGTATTCATCACAACCCTTATCTATGGTTGGAACCTGCCGGTGAGGGATATAAACATTGGAGTGTGGCCAAGAACATTCATCAATGAATCCACCTTGGTGACAGGAGGGAGGGTCAACCTCGGGATCCTGATGCTTTCCAGGTTGTAAAAAATGTTGTGGCACATTAGCGAGGGGAAAAGGCCACAAGGGGGTATGCGGTCTGTTCCACCACTTGTACGGGCGGATGGCGGCACAAATCAGTGGAATTTATGAGTATCTGAACCCCATCACGCCACCAGGGTCGGACATCCATCCCTCAATCTTGAACGAGTCAGGGAGCGTTCTGAGAAAGCTGACCGCACTGTCAGTTTTGTACCGGGTGTGGAGGGTGGAGGAATTAAACTTCCACCCATTGCCACTGCCGACGGGGGCCTTCACTGACACCGATCATGGGACATAAGAGAATCAAGCCTACCTCCTGGCCTTTCGAAGTGAAGTGTTAGTGGCCAGGGTGGACCGTAAGCATCTCTGCGAGCCGTACACCCTACACAGGTTTTCCTGACAATTCCAGTGCTTGCAGTGGCTGACCCCGTAGGACTATCTGAGGGTTCCCTATGAGGATAACCCATGGGTGATGAGGAAGATGTGGCTCATGTTCACACAGGAAGACGGGAATATGGGGAATGCACTACCTCCGCCGACCACCTTCCATGGGCTAGTAAAATAATATGCCCAGAGCTGGGAGGCGGCCTATCCAGGGGATAGGCGGAAGTGGCCAACTATCTTGGTCGGAAAGGGTGAGCTTCCTCGACCTCGGAGCTGATGTCGGATGGTGGCATGGGATTCCTGCAATGGTGGGGCTTCTGTAGCGGCGACGCGCACACCAGTTGGGGAGGGAGCAACGATAGTGGATATGGCAGTGTTAGTGGAGTTGGTGGTCCCAAGAGAATAGAGTCATCCGGAGGGGCAGCCATTGAGGGGGTTCCGTAGGATTTATACTCAAGTCCCAGGGAAACGGTTACGCCACATTGAAATGCTAGAGAATTATGTCTTCCCAGAGTCCTGGGACATCTAGGAAGTCAACCGGCAAATTTTCAGCCCATCTGAGTTATAGAAGCACCTCAACTACCTCAAGATGGACTTGTGGATAATTAGCCCCATTAGGGCCAGTTTTTCAGTATCCCAGGGAGAGGCGGAGCAACAAATAGCCGATATGGGAGACTTCATCAACTCCCGGGGCTCCCTGCTCCTAATGATAGGCCAGTTCAAGGTCCTGTTGGGTCATACAATCTCTCTGCAGCTATCAGCTGCTAATCTAAGAGAGCGCTTCCCTTTTCTGAAAGAATCGATGAGTCCTCCTGGAGAGATGAGGCTAGTAGAGAAAGTCTGAAGGAGGAGGGTGAGGTCGGCGATAAGTCCTCAGATCTTGAAGGCTTTGGACAGACCATCGAGGTAACATCCCAAGTTCCTTTTTAAGAGTCTACCCGTATGTTACTATGGATTCCTCATCAGTTTTTGCACTATGCAGGAGGACCTTGTGAATATACCTCGTTCTCACCCCTCAGCGGGTGCTGACATGGGGCCTTCAGGATCCACACCCGTGGATGCATCAACATCGACGTTTGGCAGGGTGGGGACACTCGAGGCAACTCCCGCAGAGTCTCTAAACCTACCAACCATATATGGGGGGCCATGTCTCAGGGTTCTGAAAACATCATCCCAAGAGCGAGGCCTGGGATTTGACCTCTATAAGTCTCCTCTACCGAACTCACGACTGACATCCCCTATCCGACTTAACTGAAATTCACATCCGCTTCATGGCATGTACAATCCTTCAATTGGCCTAAGCTTCTACGGTGAAGTTGTTCAGATCTTCTAGTAGCGCCTTTCCTCGAGGCATGACAATGGTTGTGGAGGTGGACATCTAGCCTGACCAAACTCCAACACTCTCGATCGCTGGTAGGAACACCAGTGGGACCATGCTTGAGATTATTGAGGTGGGATCCGATGATGAGGATCAACCAGATGATTCCAGCCCTACCACGACTGATCCAATGCCAGGTGTGGACCCAACTGAAAAGTTCTTAGGGTCATTCCTTGCATAAGAGCCTTCCAATCGTGCCGACTGGGACGAAACGACCTTTGATGAGGAGGAAAACAAAATAAACTATCCCTAATCATGGAAGCTGATCGCGTGCTTCATCAACGACACCCCCCAAGCACTATGGTTGGATGAGATAGACATAATCCATTCATGACTGTGCAAACTATGTGATGGGGGAGTGGATGCCTAGTGCCCTCACATGCTCGTCCGAGATCTTATGGCAGAAAAGATTCCGGAGTATGACCGTGGCCTATGTGTGGGATGGAAGTGGAGGAAGGCGGTGAACATGAAGAGGCTCCATAAGGTTTAGGACGAGGTCCATCTATTGCAGAATCAGGCAGATGAGCATTCAACCTCCCTCAATGTGCAATCTTAGCTAATATTGCAATTAAATGCCCACCTGGAAGAAGCCGAAGTTGGCCTGAAGCGAGGATCTGAGGGGATGATCACCATCCAGGCTGACATGGAGCAGGGTCGGATTGCAGCAAATGGATTGCGCCCTCTCACCATTGAGGAGGAGCGGGAGCTGAACAAGCTGTAGAAACTCATGGACACCACTAGCCAGAGGGTGGTGGAGCTTCTACGCTCTTTTGATGAGGTCAACACATCCATGGGTTGAGACGACCCTCGGGTACTGTAATGATTACAAACACCCAAACATACTTTCTTTATTTTATTGTTTGATGCCATAACATGAATGTGTTTCGCTGTTTTCATTGGATTACTACAGCCTTTTGATGTTCGTGGAGAGTCCAACGATGCTTCCCTAAGCTCACGTGGGTCTTGCTTGATGTGAGAAACAAGGGATGTACCATTTATCACCCCTTCCAAACATAAGAGTGCAAGCCATGCTTCGGGAATCTAGGGTTTGAACAATCGGTCTGGATTTCTAGGAGGAAATGGAGGAGACCTGACTGGAGAATAAAGCTCTCAGAACAACCGAATTACCATTTTCCTAGCGTGCTCTTGTGCATGAACAGGGTAATGTCAGGGGTGCTGAAATCGATCCAAATAGATGGGAATGAGATGAGTGAATCACAATAACCAAGATTCGGAATATTGTGGGAGTGTGTTATGAAAATAAAGAATAATTGTTAACCGCATTCAAAACACAATATTATTATTGCATTATCTTGGAATGGGGATAGATAAATGGGGCTCGACTATTGACCATGTTTGAAACACATGACCTGTCGCAAATGTCATATGTTAGTCTTTCGGAATGTTGGCCCAGGACAGTAGGTAGGCCATAAGCCAAGCATCCATTCTGTTAGGGGGTTCCTCCAAATTTGAAAGAGGATGAGGGTCTGAATAAGGGGCACACAAAGCATGGAATGTGGAGTGATGGTTTGTTTGAACAAAATCCATCACATGCGAAATTACGCTATCGTGGTGGGAGTACACAAGATGGAAGCATCAGTTTGATTATGGATCATTCTTTCTTTATGATAGGGCCTCTTTGGAAAGGAAACCACTGCTTTCCAATGTCATCTTGGGGCATCCCTAACTTGTTCGGGGTAAAGACGCAGTTACACTGTTCCTCACAAGGCGTCAAGACAGTGGTCAGAAATGGAGAGGAACATGATTTTATGATTCCTATGGTTGGACCCTAGGTGAAATATCAGGGTGTCTCTACGTATCCCATGAGGATGGGAATGAAACCATACATAGTTTTGTAGGCACAGTTTAACGTCATGCGGGACGGTGAGAATCCCGGTTGCACCGGTACACATCCCACAAAAACTACTAAGCCCATGTGATTCAATCTCGATGTGGGAAACCCAAACTAATGGGGGACATTCCCAACACAGAAAGGGGTATTTTAGAGAAGAGGGATGTTCGGTGAATGCTGACCTGATGATGCTAACCCGTCCATGTAGCGCACTTAGACACACGAAGAGGCAAGGCCAAGTATGTCAGAATTCCACATGAACATGAGGGAGTGGAAATGTGTGAATCATGGTGCTCCAAATCAAGATCACAATGATGGTGGCGTGATGGTGGAGAATAACTGTTGAACGTGGCGGGAACACAACATCCACATTGCGTTAGCCTGAAGTGGGGACAACAAATGAGGATCGATCGTTGACCAAGTTCGAAACACGGGACCTGTCATAGATATCATCCAAGATCCTTAAGGATGTCAGCCCGAAATGGTAAAAGAGACCTTAGGCCTAGAATCCATGCCATCTGTGGGTCCTTTTGGATATGGAAGATTATGAGGATCCCAATAGCGAGCTCACAAAGCTTGGACATGGAACGAGGAAAATGTATCCATGAAGATTCCACACTTCAGGATATTTGTCAAAACACATCTAAATACGACAATGAGATGTATTAGATAGAGGGATTCAAGTCCCTTCCCATGGGGAGATCTTAATTTAGGGTCGTAGAATTCAGACCATGGATGGTCGGAAACATAGGAGACACATGGTGAGTAATTACAAAAACCCAACATCAATGGGAACTGGGGGTTCCGACCACCACTTGTTCCTTGGAGAGGATTTGAGGTCAAGGGTCCTAAAACGAGAGTTGAGATGGGCTTGAGGAAAAGTGAACAGGCGTTCCTATATACCCCCTATGGATGGGGATTACTATGCACTTAGTTCTTGAGGTGGCACAGTAAGGTACCAGTGTTAGGGATAAAAGGGGCACGCAGGCATGGCCTTCACACCAAAAGAAGCAGTATTTGATTAATCTTTTTTTACATTAAGGTGGGAGGTTTTTTGTGATGTGACAAGCCTAGGGGAGCATGCCTTGGCATTGTCACAAGAATCAGGCCATAGCAGGCGTAGACAAATGGCATGGTGTGAGCCCAATACCAAACATGGTGTCCCCTTGAGTGAGGACATCAAAATGTAATGCTGTTTTTCATCATGCGGCCTGGACGATAATGTCACACTTTAGGGTCATGTGATAAGACCAAGCATGCATTTTAACATCATGCAACGTAGACATAGTAGAGATTATGTTAGGTGGGGAATGTGTATGGTGCAATAAAACATACCCGACATGAATGGGGACATGATCCCATATCACACTGTATGCAATTATAAGAGGGGAACCTTGGGCCAAGGGGCCCAAATAGATGTAAGAGGGAAAGGGGCAGGAGAAACTAGCTCCCAGCTGAGATGGACCCAAAAAAGAGACTTCCATGTGGTTCTACGTATCCCATAAGGATGAGGATCCAGTTGCACATAGACCTTATTGAAGATATTAGTTTATAGTCTTAGAGCTCGGAACGTGGGAGCCCAGAAGGATGCCGTATTGAAGCTTCCCCCCCCAACGTGTGGAGGTACACTGAGGGATAGTTCCAAGAGTGTCGAGATTCCACCTGGACATGATGGGGTGGAACATAATTTGAATCATGCAACCAACATTCAAGGCCTGAAGGGGCTGGAATGATGACTGAGGATTACTGCTGACCATGTTCGCAACACAAAATCCTATCACGTTAGCTTGAAATGGGGACAAACCAATGAGCATCGACTTCTGAACATGTTCGCAACATGGGATTTGTATCAATATGTTTTCTGAAACCCTCGAGGGTGTTGTCTCATAATGGTAGGAGATCCCTTAGGCATGGTATCCTTGTCAATCTTGGGTGTCCCTCCAGGTGTGATAGAAAACAAATGCCTAAATGAAGGGGAAAACGAAGCTTGAAAAGTGGAAGGAAATTGCCTAATTTGAATCTAACACTCTTTCTCCTAGACCAAATTACTCTTAACACATTGGAGAACCACTGCAAGGGGTCAAGGGAGTCAACTTGAGGGCAGCCAAGAGATGGAGAATTCCTGAGAGAAGGGGAGCATGGTGCAAAAAACCCAACATGAAAGAGGGCATAAACTCTTACCACACACATATATCCCCCTCATGGAGAGGGATAGGCCAAGGGGCCTAGGTGAACGGGAGATCGAGATATCTCTAATATATGGGGCTGGAACCAAAATCTAAATGTTCAGGCGGACCTACTAATCCCATAGGGATGGGAATCAAGCCACTTGTAGTTCTTGAAGACACCCAGGGGTAAGATACCATCTCAAAATGGGGTGTACGACATGGAGAACAGCCCGAAGTGAATGAGGGAATAATCCCACACCACACCGTACAATCCCATAAAAGAGAACCTGGGATGGGGCCCAGAGGAGGCCAAGGGGCCGAAGGCTAGGCCTCGGTTAGGAAGGCCTGACCAGTTTTTAGTTTAACGTCTTGTAGTGAGGATGGGGGGTCCGGGGGCTCGAGAAGGCCAAGAGGCCTGATGCTGGGCCTTAGTCAGGGAGGCCTGACCAGCTTTTAGTTTAACGTATTGCAGGGAGGACGGGGGTCAAGGGAATTAGAAGGCCAATGGGCCTGAGGCTGGGCCTTGGTCAGGAAGGCCTGACCAGTTTGCAGTTTAATGTCTTGTAGTGAGGATAGGGGTCGGGGGCCTGAGAAGGCCAAGGGGCCTGAGGCTGGGCCTTGGTCAGGAAGGCCTGACCAGCTTGTTGATCAATGTCTTGCAGTGAGTACGGGGGCCAGGTAAGGTGTCTCATTCTGGGATTTGTACAACACGGTGAACAACCCTACGTGAATGAGGACATAATCCCACACCACGCCATACAATCCCAGAGGAGAGAACCTGGGCCGGGGTCCCAAGGCTGGGCCTCGGATGAAATGTCATGCACCATCTTGTATGGTTCCTGCCTCATCACAACTCCTAAGCCCACGTGAGCGGTGCTCGGTGTGGGAAAGAAGGAGCGGATCTTGACAATCCCCTTAAAATGAGGCATGATAGTAGGCATCACCCGATGGGAGACTATTGATTGGAGATACAATAGGGTATAATGAACCACTACATTCGATGTTTGGGACATCTTGGGGTGGTTTTAATGATCTAGGACAACTGTTGACCATGTTAGAAACACAGTGTCCATATAGTGACCTGAAATGGGAGCAACAAATGAGCATCAACCACTTACTATATTCGCAACATGGGATTTGTATCAATTTGTTTCTTGACATCGTCGAGGAAATTGGCCCGAAGTGGTAAGATATCCCTTAGGCATAGCATCCATACCATTCAGGTGCCCTTTCAGATGGGGAAGGTGATGGAATCCCAGTCAAGGAGTGGGTGAAGGATAGTTGTACCCATCTGTAAAATAGGTGAACATCTCCAGGGAGTGGGACATATAGCCGGATCGAGGATAGATCGACGGGAAATGGGGAAAAATTATGCACCCTACCATATGTCAAGACCTGAGGGGAAGATTCTTTCATTTGGGTTGGGCCAATAGACGTAATGTCTAGGCATTCCTACATATCCCATGAGGATGGGAATCAAGCCTTACGTAGTTATAAAAATGCAGGTTAATGTCATGCAGGACGATGCACAGTTTAATGTCTTGCAGGACTGAACAGTTTAAGGTCATGCGGGACCGACATGCCGTTTAGGGTCATGCAATACCATCCAGTTTAAGGTCATTCATGACCAACATGATGTTTAGGGTAATGTGGGACTGTCCAGTTTAAGGTCATGCAGGACCAGCATGCAGTTTAGGGTCATGCAGGACCATCTAGGTTAAGGTCATGCAGGACCATTATCTTCAAGAAATGTATTTCTTGAGGAACATGGAATTGGTGGGAGGAGTTATGCGCTCACTATCCATGGTCACCAAGGAGTATCCTCCATTGGGGTAAACCCTCTAGACTACGTATGGTCCTTCCCATTTGGTCTCCAACATGGGTGGTTTTCTGCCAGGGATCATTGGTTCTCGAAGGGCCAATACTAGGTCGCCTTGAAGAAAAGAGCGGAGGCGAACCTTCTTGTCGAAGGCTCTAGCCATCTTATTCTGATGCCTTTCCAGATTGTTCAGGGCATAGATCCTATTCTCATCAAGTGCTTCCAATTCAGCTAGATGGATTTTTTCCACCTTATCTGGTGTATGCAGGTCATAGACCACAGTGCATAATAAAGGTAGCCGGATCTCAATGGGCAGGAAGACCTCATCCCCATACACCAATAAATATGGAGTCAGTTGGGTGGAATTGAGAGTCATCGTCCGATAAGCCCAAAGGGAATTGGGGAGCTTGTCCGGCCAAATTTTCTTGTTCCAGCCAACGATTTTCTGCAAAATGTTAGAGTGGGTTTTTTTAATGCCTCGGTATGTCCATTTTCCTGTGTGTGATAGCAGGAGGTATGGTTCGAACAGATATTGTACTTGCCGTAAAATTTCTTCATCTCAGCTTCTCGGATGTTGGTGTCATTATCGGTGAGGACGGTGTGAGGGACCCCAATCCTGTGGATGATGTTGGAGCTCACGAAGCCAATGATAGAGTAGGCCTTGTCCTCCTAGATCAGAACTTCATCTGCCAACTTGGAGATAAAATATGTGGCGGTCATGATGAACCTGCACTGGTGAGATGTTGCCTGTGGGTATGGTCCCACGACATCAGGTCCCCACACCACAAATGGATAAGAGTACTTGGTGGAGTGGAAGGGTTCTGGATTCCTATGCAAGATGTTATCATGAACATGGAATGCGTCACATCTCTTGGAGAAGTTGATACAATCGTGGAACACAGAGGGCCATAAATACCCCAATATCCTAACCTGATGGGACAGCTTTGGCCCTACCTGGTTGGCACCACAGGAACTGGTATGAACCTCCTGCTAGACCTGAGAAATCTCGACTCCTTGGATGCAACAGAGAGGAACACCATCAAACCTGCATTTTTAGAGGATCTGTTTAAGGATGGGACCACTCTGGAGGGTAACCTGCATCGTGCGGTGTCGGATTCACTCACGCTCAGCCCGATCAGTCGGGAGGAAACCATTTTGGAGATACTTGACAAAAGGGGATCTCTAGTCAAGGATCGCTTCAACCACTGTATCTGATGAGCTTGGGGTTCTTGACATGGAAGCTCCGATGGAAAGATGTATTACTCGTAGGCCATCATCGTCCTCTGGGGTGACATGAGAAATGACCCTCCGGTTGGCCACATGTATAATCAGATCATTCTGCTCGGTCTTTTCAAGTGATGCAGCTATGACGATCAAAGTGTCCAATCAATCGTTCTATGACCGATGGACATGGGTAACCTCCGGTCGAGAAGGGAATTGGGCCATTAGATGGAGAGTGCACTCCAACAATGGTACGAATTCTGGATTTCTGACAACATAGCCACTGTTGACTTGCTTGATGACAAGCTCAAAATCCCATTTCACATACAAATGGGGCACATTGATCTCGAGGGTCAGCTCGAGACCAGTAATGTGGGCCTGATACTCTGCCTTGTTGTTGGTGCAGCCTTCTGACAACACAAATGAGTACGACAGAATGACTTCACTAGGGTAATGAAGACAATTCCCGTGTTTACTTTGTTGAATCTAGGATCGTTAAGCCTCCTACAAGTGGGACTCTATGAAGCAGCATCAAAGTGAATTTTCTAACATGGGATGACTTGATCAACTGAGAGGATTGCCTCATAAAAAATAAATGTCCATAGAATGATCTATGGAGGTTGGATGGGTAACTAGAATGCCTGTCAATGCATGCCCCTTAATTTCCTACTAAGGCATGAACCTGATATCGAATTGCTGGAGGATCGCTTCCCTCCACGCTAGTCGGCTAGTCAACGTGGGGAGATTTAGAATATACATCAGTGGGTATACCATAAATACTAGTTGTACCTCATGGTGCTGCAGGTAATGCCAAAACTTTTGCACAAAAAATACGAGCGTGAGGCAGCTCTTCTTGATGGGAGAGTATCTGGTATCTATATCGAGAAGCATGAAGATGAGGAAGTAAATAATATTCTATATCCCCTCGTTGTTCTTATGGGAAAGAAGTGTGCCGAGGGACTATTCCAGAGTGGTAACATAGAGTACCAACAACATCCTAGATATAGGTGGCATAAAGACCAGAGGCTGGAGTAGATACTACTTGATTTCCTCGAACACGGTCTGGCACACTTCATCCCATTCATAAGCGGTGTCCTTCTCTATGATTTGAGAAAAGGGATAACACATTCCAGCTAGATTCGCAATGAAATGGAGTATGTTGTCTATGTGGCCTTGAAAACCTCAATGCTCCCAAATATTGCTCAGGGGAGGAATTTGGCTGATTACCTTGATCTTCTCTGGGTTGATCTTGATGCCTCTGTACCTGAAAAAAAGCCAGGAAACATCCCTGAGGTGACCCCGAAGGAACACTTTAACAGGTTCATCTTCAAGTGCCAGGAATGGAGGAAGCCGAACACTTTCTCAAGATCCTTGATATGGTCCTGGCGCTGATGATATTTGACCACCAGATCATCCACATAGCACTCCACCAATGTCCCAAGGATCAGCTAGAACATGCGATGCATGGCCCACTGATAGGTGGAACCTACATTCTTCAGGCTAAAGAGCATGACTTGGTAACAGAAAGTACCTTAGGTGGCCCTGAAATCCGTGGACTCTTCATCCTTGGGGGCCATCTAGATCTAATTAAAACCGGAGTAACCATCCATGAAGGAGAGGTCTTGGAACCCCGATGTAGCGTCGATCAACAATTCTGTCACTAGAAGATGAAAATCATCATTCAGACATTGATGGTTGAGATCCCAGAAGTAGATGCAAACCCTGATCTATCCATTCTTCTTCTTGAATGGCACGATGTTGGCTAACCACATAGGGTATTGGACCTCCTTGATGAAGTTTGATTTGATAAGATTTAAAAATTCGGCCGCGACCATGGCACCATGAGAAGGGTGCATCTTTCTCGGAGGCTGCTTGAACCTACGATGATTTGTTGGGAGATCGAGGCGGTGAATTGATACTAGAGGATCAAGTCCTTGAATCTCATCGTAACTCTAGGAGAATACATCATGGTGCTTCTTAAGGAAGTCAATGTACCACTACTACTCCTCGAGGGACATGGCATCACTGATCAATGTGGGACTCGAATCTGCCTCGCAACCAAGATTTACCTATACCAGTTCATCGACTATGGTAGATACGCCTTCTTCAATGGCAGGGGATAATCCTCTTCATCCTCTTCTCCTATTATGGAGGGAGCTTCCATGGGAGAAGTTTCTTTGGAGCTACCAAACCCCGATGGGAGGCTAGTTCCAGCTTGAGCGGCTGTGGTCATTGCATCGGGGCACTCTAGCGCATCTGTGACAATAGCGATGAAGGCTTTCAACCTGATCCTATTAGGTCTTCATCCCAAGGGGTTACACTTGATAATATCAAAGTAGTAGTAGCACGTCGGCTTGAGACTGTTACTGCCATCCTAGCGGAACAGACACATATGACGTATTGTCGTTTCCATGGGGCAGACATCTGGATATAGTACGAGAGTGGGAGGTTTCGGGATCACCTTAGATTGGTTTGTATAGGAGTAAAAGGTTATTTTTTATGTCTCTTGGAATTGGGAATATTCCTTCCTCTTGTACCAGGGAAAACAATGAATTGCCCCATGTTTGGGGTCGTGGCCTCTAGTGGATGGATTGGGAAGATGTAGGCATCATCCAGACCTTCCCAGGGGTCACTTGTGCCCATGGTGGGCTCAACCCCACTTGCCTGAATCTTCTTATCCTTGCTCTTGTAATAGTCAGTGTCTAGATAACGGGATCCAAAAGAGGCCAAAGGAGATGAATCACCTTGGAGTATTCCTACATGACCATTAAGGGAGTATTTGAGGCATTAGTGATATTATGAGGGGACTGTTGTGTGCAGGTGGAGCCATGGACTACCCATCAATGCATTGTACGCAGTGTTCTGGGAGTCAACCAAAAATTTAGTACTGGAAACTAGGACAACAAACTGGGACATCAAATGGAATTTTCTGACCGGGGTCTATTCTATCCTTTCATATCCTTGGATACTTAAATTAGGGGGAGTCAGGTCTTGTTCAGATAACCATAACTTCATCAGTATCCGAGTCGGGATAAGTTTGATCCCGGAGCTGGTGTCAACGAGATAGTGGTGAACTTCCACACTGTTGAATTGGATGGTGATGTAAAACAGGCGGATGTTCCCTTATATGGGAGAGCCTTCATCTTCTCCTAATAATGAAATGGTGGGCTCGTATTTGGTAATCTCAACTGCTTCAGTAATGAAGGTTTCTCCAGCTTCTACCTCTATCTGAAATTGGAGGGGGCTTCTTAAAGCCTCAGCGAGAGCCTCACACATATCTGAGAACATTCGGAGGGCTTTAAGGATGGAAATCCTTACTGGGATTCCAGATAGGTGATTGAGGAAATCATACTTCTGTTCCAGGAGCGATCTTATGCTTACAGGAGGCCGCTCTGTGAGGGAAGGCATGGCAAGACCCGCCGGTTGGACTGGCGGATGACTAATACTGGGTATATCCCGCTGCCCACTAGTCAAAGCCTAAAGAGTAGCTGCTGGATGAGGACCAAATGACTGAGATCGGCCTGTAGCAAGGTGAACCTGGTCTTGGTACGGCCGAAGTGGTTATGCTTGATTCAGTAGCACAACCAGTGGCGGAGGCGGTCCTCACAACACTGAATGAAGAGGCTGCGAGTGCTGAGCTCTGTGATGGGCCTACTCTCTGGTCTCAGAGGCAAGCACGACCTGTTTGGAGGTTCCAACTGACATACCTCGATGACCCATATAGCCACGGCTCCATCGACGTTGTCGTAGACTGGGGATGTTGGGTAAGTTCTCCTGGCATTCCCCCTCGTTGGGAGTCATATAGGGATTTACCAACTCAACGGTGTTAGCCGAACCATACCCTTGACTGTCTCCTGAAGAATCATCCACCACTAGGTGGATTTTGGGAGGGATCCCCATCTTAGGGGTCATTAAGTCACCGAGATTGCGTGATGACGATGACATCGGTGGGGCGCGTTTCTTCTTCTTGTGTCGTCGATGCTCGCTCTCCTGGGAAGAGGCCGACTAAAATGATGACGCAGAAGTGCTGGCTGTAGCTAATGAAGGCTCTAGCTAATTTAGGTGTTCATGGATAATTCCATGGGCCTAATCAACCATTATATGAGGCATCCTATCGTCGTACATTTGGGATCCGTGGCTGGGAACCTGCTGCCACACACCTTTGTCATTGAAACTTCTATCTAACATCACAATGACACAATCCACTTGTTCCGGGGCCTGGCCCAGCCTGACTATGTTGTTCTCGACCTGGTCATGGATCTAGTCCTTAAACACATCACACTTCATGAGGGTGTTCCCCATAATCCGATTATAGGTGTAGTAGTTAGGGTGATCAGTGAGATCCTCCCCTCTCAGCCTTCTATACTCAGACTAGCATACACTCCCTTGCTCTAGGGAACTATAGAAGTAATCGGGGATCTAGTTCTCACTGAATGAGTAAGTCTGGTGTCTTCTTTCCAGGTAGGGAGCTCTTGGATTCGGTCTTTGACAAGAAGCCGGAGGAGCCTGTCGATGAGGTGGACCTTGATTGTCCTACATGGGCAGTGGCGGCGCATTACGCGAGAGCGCCTACCGATTCTACGGACGCTGCGGAGCCAGAGGCTGTGCCTGTGGTGGAGGAACTCTACAAGGATGTAGGGCCGGTGCTACTAGTAGAAACTCTAGCTGCCTGGGGGCCTCTATCTAGGCTACTACGGTGGGCTCCGCTCTGGTATCCCTCCATTAGGGGATTACAGACGGCAACAGACGTGCCTGTTTGGAATGTTGCAAGGCTTCCTCAAGGTGCTGGGCCTTGTCAGAGAAGTCTCGGAACCCTTCAGGATAGTTCTGAGTGATCACAGAGGGAACCAACTCCGTCTTAACATTCCCCACGCACATTGTCAATAATTTCTCATAAGTTAGTGGCATGTCAAGGGTGTATGTAAGCCCCTTCCACAGGGCGATGAAGTTCGCGACTCACTAATCAAGCCTTTTTTTGCATTTACAGTGGTCTACGATGTTGGTCTTCCAGGTGGTAGAGTTGAACTAGTAGAGGAACTACCTGCGAAGGTCCTCCAAGCTGGTCATAGATCTGACGGGGAGCTGGCTATACCAAACGAATGCTAGCCCCCCCAGGTCTGAACAAAACAGCGGATCATGGAGGCCTCATGCGGCATTGGGTTCCCTAACATAGTCCTGCACCTTGAGTTGAAGTGGGATAGATGATGTGGTGGGTCACCCGTCCCATTAAATCGGGAGAAGGTGGGATTCCTAAAACCCGGAGGTGCCCACTTATCATCCACCCAGGTCGGGTATGGCTTGCCATCCGGTGAGATTGCCACATGTAGCATTTCCAATGCCTCAAGTTGGGATATGAGTTCCACCATAGGATCATCCAAGCAGCGGTCCCTGTCTTGTCAGGGATCCATAACCATGAGTGTGTTGTTGGTCTTTTCAACACGGTAGACAGGCTCAGTGGCTCATGGAGAAACTGGTGGAGCGACCTACGGGGCAGTTGGGGGAACCCAGGCCATATTCCATGGATTGTCGTGTCATTCTGGAGGGTTTGGTGAGATATACCACACCCTCTTATCTAGAGTTCTGACTTCAACCCTATCTACAAGAGCGGTATGTTCAGGGTTTCCCAGTGGTATCTCACTGGGGGAAGTTGTTCCTGCCCCTGCTGCCCCGACCTAGGATCACAATAGTTAGTTCATCGCTCTACAACATGTTCAGCCAAGAGTTCATCGACCAACCTCTTCTACTCAGCATGTTTCTGGTGCAACATGGATTTCACGGGGTCCTCCTCCATCTTCTGCACTGAACTGGATGGGACAGAGTTCTTAAAAGCTCTGACATGCTCTTTTCCCTTACCCGCATTCTGGATGAGTACCAACGCCTCCGTGGGTATAGGGAGACCTAGAAGGTTCCCTTACTGATGAGCAATCCTCTCTGATGGGCCCAATAGTGGTGGAACACCCTCATGGGGTAAGTCTTCATCGAGAAACTCCACCCCGTCATCCTTGTCCATGACATCATCCATGTATACTGTGACCCATCCTGGGTTCATGTCTTTAATATCACATAGTGAGTCAGGCTGCCATCAGATAGGGATGAATATGAGGGAAACATATTGTCCCCAACCAAAGACTTGATAATGGGGGGTATCCTCCCTAATAATTGTGAGGAGTACTTTAATACTCTGAATGCATTACTGCTGGAGGGCCTCACGGTGGACTAGTGACTCAAGGCACTGGACCACAAGGAGTGCAGCCAGATCGACTAGATGACACAACTCGCTGATGTATTCAAAATGTGCTTGACTCCTTGGATATGCCATGCGCTGATGATGGTGTCTGAAATACGTCGCCTAGAGGGTGTAGTGGAAACACTCAACTTCCTCTGGGATGAGAGATTCAGGTATGCAGAAATCCTGCACTGCCATAGGCCAAAACTCCTCGGGGAAGTGGTCCGCTGCAAGAATTCTCCAAATGATCCTCGACTCAAATTCAGGGTCTGGAACTTGATTGCCACCCTCACCAATTGGGGTTGGTTGGGGAACTGGCAGTGGTACTGAGGTAGACCGCTGAGATGGCATGTTGGCTGATGGAGAATATGGAAAATCGGCTAACTAGCCGTTGATTCTTGGGCTGTCCTTTGAAGAGTAGAGTGAACTAGCTGCTACGTCATGGTAGGTGGGGCTGACGACCACTATTCCTAGATCAGGGGCCAGGGCATCTAGTGATAGGTTGAAAATATTCTTTACTTCCATCGGTCCTCAGAATAGCTCCTCGTGATCTCTTATGGAGGTAGAAAGTACTTCCGGTGATGATAGTGGTGACTACATGACTGTAACCTTTAAGGTCACCAGGTTTTCATCAACGTAGATAAACCTGCTGAGGGAAGTGGGAATCCTGTGGACTTCACATTTCGGGAGCACCAGGCTGATCCACGTCATCCCTTCCCCAGCCCATGACTCGGATGGGTGAGGGGAGGGCTCTTGAGTTGAGTTGTACTCCACTATAGAGTATGAGAAGTGGACCGGTTTGATCTCTATCTAGGCCTTCCCAAGATTCTTCTTGTGGCAGCGATGGCCCACCCTCTTGCGCTGTGGTGGCCCCTCAACACAAGGCTGATGTCCGACAAGTGGTCCTTCGGCCGCACTAGTTCCAGGGTAGAGAGGGATTCCACTTGAGATAGCCAAGGTGTGAGGATCACCAAAAAAATGTCCTATGGGAAATGGGGAGGACCTCCATGAATAGCACCTGAGTGAGCGAAACCTCTGCCGAACCGGTGGGAGAATGGGGAGGAACTCCATTCTTGGTGCGAGTGGATGAGGCTGGGCTTCATCTCTCTGGTTTCCAAGGTGAAGAGGGCCTTTTCCAGCTGTGGAGAGGACATAGGGAGGATCCCCACGTTAGAGAGGGATCGAATGGGTGATGTCTCTACATCGACAATTAGGGGTAGGAGAAAGGACTCCATACCAAGTGTGATGGGCATGGGAAAGGTTTCCTTACCAAACATCACTTTTGTGGGGCGGACCTTCATTCAGGTTGGGGGTAGCATTGGGAAAAACTCTATGGAGTGCCTCAGAGAGTGGGAGACCCACGCTCTCTGTGGTAGTGGTATGGGGAGGACCTCCGTACAGGGTGGCATTGCAGAAGGTTGGTTCACGGTGACCACCGCTCGTTCTTGTGACCCAGAGAGTCAACCTAGCATGCCCGTGGGGTGGTCGGGGCCTCGATCCTTTTTGGGCGTATAAGCGCCCCTGCTTAGTGTGTGAAGGAACTTGATGATATGCGTCAGAGGTGGAACTGTCCACATTAGGCATCGACGTTGACACCCCTTGGTGGGCGTCCTCATATTGTTCCTGACACCGACATCGGGTCTTGCGAGCCGGTGCTGGTGGTGCAGGTGCATAGATTACCTTCTCCTCCAGCAAGGCTGGGTGGCGGCGCTGACGCAGCTAGCTGGGGGCCCTCGCTGGGAGCCTCTGGATTGGGACTCTAACTGGGATGGGTAGAATTTCACCCACCTCATCAGCGTAAAGCAAGAAGTCATCAAAACGCTCTGAGGACATGCTCCTAAAATGATTGAATGTTTGGGTGGGGAGTAGTGGCTTCCATCACGGCCCTCGAGGGCGACGTTGACGGTGGGGCCTAGATGCATCCAGGTCTAGGCGGGCCATATCCCGAGTGGGGATGATCCCTTCCTCCTAATACCTGCGTACAAGGTCATTAATTAACCTTCACTGGATAATTTCTAATGGGGAGATGGGGCGTGGGCACCCAGAAGTAGTGGAATTAGAAGCTGTCATGGAAGATGCAGGACCATGTGGGGCAGAAACATTGGTATTTCCCCTGCCCCTGTGCCTATGGGCAGGTGATCAGGCTCCAGATGCAAAAACTTGGTTCTTGGAAGTAGGGAGATGAACTCATTTACACTTCTAGGAAAATAAATCGACAACCAGTGCCTCAGTGTCGTTCCGTCTTCCGTGGTCGGTAAGAGGGATCCTCGCTGACAATGTCGCAGAACGGGATGTCCAACATTCTACTTCCCCAACTTCGGGTGAGTTTCATGCCAGGCTGTTATTTTCTTGGCAGGACCTGGCGCCAGATGTCTAGATCGGGTGACACGTCAATCTATGTATGCGGTGAGCTCTACTAATATCTATATTTAGGAGAAGAAGATCATGTTAGGTTCACCATTTCTATTTCTATTTCTTTCTCTAGGTTGCGTGAATCCATTTTTTCGGGGACGAAGGACACGACTTTTTTGTTACCCCGCATTCTATCTTTACAAAGGCGGGAGGCATCCGCTCCTTATTCAGGGATGTATGCTCCTTGATCAAAATGGGATGACTGGATGTCGGTTCTTCCTTCCATGGATTCATTCTCAGAACATGTCACCTAGTCCAGGTCTCCCTCATAGATTTAATACGTTTTTCATGAATCTCTTCCAGGTTCCATATCTTCATGGAAACCAGTTAATTACGTAGCTTCAGTCAAGAAATTCCAAGGGGTCCAGTCAGGGTTTCAACATTCGGTTAGTGGAGTATTCATGTTGGGGAATCACTGGTGTGTCTGGACTTTGGGGGATTGGTGTGTCTTTTTCTGTCCCTTATTATAGGGCCTCTCGAGGGCGCAAAAGCCTAAGGCGTCCTACATCGAGCACGGGGAATCATATGCCATAGGCATGTATATGAGGTTTTCCTCACCTTCCATGTTTAACACAGGGTTTGATGCATGTTTAACATCCAGTGGATATGGATCAGACTGATCAGAACACTGATTACAGTGGATCAGATTAAAGAACCCCTTGGAGAGAACACCAATATTGTGGACAACACGTGGACGGATTCTCGAATGCTGTGGAGAGGAATAAGGTGGCATGATTTCACCGAGAAGTCGCGTCCCAGGTAAGAATTAGTGTGGACGATTTTTTTTGGGCTTGATCCTCGAAGAGACTTCCTACGTATCCCCATGGCATGGAATCAAAGTCCACGTAGTTCATCTGGCGAATAATTACCATCGTATGAGGTTGACAACAACTTTCCGCTGAATGAGGTTGCAACGGCTTACCGCTGGATAAGGATGTGAATGGATTACCAATGAATATGGGCGCAATGGTTTACCGCTGGATTAGGTCGGACCGACTTGAAGGAGGTTGGAATGACCAGGTGGAGGGATTAAACCTCAGGGAGGCTTCCTATGTAACATTCCTTGACATGGATCTCAGACCACGTAGTTCAGGCGTACATTTTAACATCATGCGGGATGGGGGAGAACTGATGTGAAGATGGACCGGGTGTCTTATGGGTGTCGGGATATAACCTCATGATGCTTCCTACGTACCATGCCTTAGCAAGGATCAAAGACCACATAGTTCAGATGGTGTGGGGCTTACACTCTATGATACCCAAGGTGTTGGTGAACGGACGTGAAGGGGGTCGGAACAACGAACGGGTGGTGGGCTTGAACCTCTGGGAGGATTCCTACGTAACATGCCTTGACATGGATCAAAGTCCGCGTAGTTTGGAATGGGGCCTGGCACACCGACGTGGAGACGGTCGGGGCCAATGGTTGTTTGGCTTGAACCTCATGGAGGCTTCCTACGTACCATGCCTTGAGATGGATCAAAGTCCCCGTAGTTTCGGATGGGTGTCGGTGAACCGACATGAATGATGACCTTGTTCCAAGTGAATGGTGGGATTGAACCTTGGGGAGGCTTCCTACGTACCATGCTTTGAATGGATTAAAGTCCACGTAGTTCGGGATGGGTTTTGGTGAACCGATGTGAATGAGGACGTTGGTCCAAGTGAATGGTGGGCATGAACATCCCGAAGGCTTCCTACGTACCGTCCCTTGACATGGATCAAAGTCCACGTAGTCCGGGATGGGTTTCGGTGAACCCATATGACTGAGGACTTTGGTCCAAGTGAATGGTGGGCTTGAACCTCGGGGAGGCTTTCTATGTACCATGCCTTAACATGGATCAAATTCCACATAGTTCAGGATGGGTGACGGTGGACCGACGTGAATGAGGACCACGGTCCAAGTGAATGGTGGGCTTGAACCTCGAGAAGGATTCTTACCTACCATGCCTTGACACAGTTCAAAGTACACATAGTTTGGGATGGGTGTCGGTGAACTGACGTGAATTAGGACCTTGGTCCAAGTGAATGGTGGGCATGAACCTCAGCGAGGCATCCTACCTACCATGCCTTGAAATTTATCAAATTCCACGTAATTTGGGATGGTGTGAGATATAGTTTAACATCATGAAAGGCGGGGGACGTCATGGTCTATGCTTACCCTAATCCAACATGAGTCATGCCCGGTATGAGAAACAAGAGGCAGCAAAGGCCTGACGAGCACATCGCGAAAGGTGCACCCGTGGGAAGTGAAGAGGAGTGGGGCTTACGCTCTGAGGCAGCCCATGCAGTGTCGGGACTTACTCGAGGATGGAGGCCCATTGGAGACAAAGAGTAGAGGGAGAGGGACTTGGGACTGAAGAATGGAGGAGACACGTTCCCTATCAAGCCCTCCGCTGGCCCTGGCACCGAGGAAGTGAGGAAGAGGATGGGTGCTTCCTCCTGCAAGAAAAGCAAGGGGCTTACACCAAGGTGGCTGCACTTCCCCCATGGACAAACACCACTCCCAGAAAGAGGATATCATCCCCTATGGAGACCATGGGGTGTGGAGAATGTCCAAGGTGGGGCACCCTACATGCGAGGCATGGGGTGAGGTCACAGTTTAACTTCATGTGCTAAGGACAATGGAGCTTGGCAGTTTAACGTCCTGCAGCTCGGACGAAGTGGGTTTTCCCCACACCCCTAGGACTTACATAACTGATACCCTCTGCCCCTTGTGGGAGGGAAGTCATTGGCCACACCATACTGAGGGGGTGTCATGGAGCGAACCATCGAGGGGTCCACATTAGCGTGGCTATACGAAGAAGAAATACCCATTAGCGTGCCTATGTGAAGAAGAATTATGCGTAGCAACGCTACGGGCGGAATCATCTAGGGGACTATGAAGTCACATCGTGCAAACCTAGAGGGTCACACATGAAAAGGATTTTACAAGCAGAAGGGTTCATAGTCAGGAGCCTTGAAGAGCTATGTTGTTCCGTGTGGCGAAGGGCACTTGCGAAGGGGTGTTCTTCACGATGTGTGCTGCCATAGCCTTAGCAAGGTGAGGAGGTGAAAATGGGAGGTGCTTCATGAAGTGGAAGGGAATTCATGGAGCATAGCCTCGTGGAGAAAAGGTTCCTCGTGAAGCAAGGTGTCGAGAATCAATGTTCTTCACGAAGCATAGCATCGTGGAGCAAAGCAGCCTTGTGAATCAAGGTGTTGGGAAGAAATGTTCTTCGCGAAGTACCGTGACCCTGCCTTATCATGGGGATGATTTGTACATGAAGGGTGTTTTAAGAAGCATAAACAGTCTGTGATGACCTGGGTCCCCTTGGGGATCCCCTTCCTTCGCAAAAACCCTTATACTTCATGAAAGGCATCCCTCTCGAAAGAGGGGATCAAAACGAGACAATAGGGAGGCACTTCGTGAAGCAGAAGTACCTCGTAGAGCTCATGGTTCACCGAGCGAAAGAGTGCTTTGTGATATGGGAGATGAGAAGCCGAAAGGTCAGAGTGTCCCTCTGGAGAGCTCAGGGGGAGCTCTGTATTTATTGGAAAGGGGCACTGTGGAGCAGAGATGACGTGGCACGAAGGGGAATTGGGTTGCTTCGCGGTGGGATCACGTACATTAAATGGGATTGTAGAGCATCCCGCCTCATGGTTTTTATGGAGGGTTTGCGAACGTCAAATCCATTCATGTCTCATCCCACCTCCTCTACTTTTTGTTGGGATTTTGAATGTCAAATTCATTCTTGGAGCGTCCTGCCTCCCTTGCTTCGCTGCAGCCATGGTGTTTGGGGGACTCCACGAAGTGGTTTCATGAGGCAGCTTGTGGGGCTGTTTGTGGGCCTTTTCATCATTCCAAATTTTTCTGCCAACTATTATAAAACATTTTCAGGCTGAGATAATTTATTATTACCATTCAATAAATTTTTTCATGAATTATATTAAAATTCATTATTTTACTCACTTTATTATATAAATTAAATCATTTAAATAATAATTATTCGGTACTATAACTTGATAAATCCATGTTATAACTTTATCAATATTATTTATTATTATTATCATTGTTAAAATAATTATATCCACTATAATAAAATACTATATTCATGAAATGAAAAACAAAAGATGAGATATTTGGAATATACACCTTTTTATTTCCATATTAAAATGACATTCTAGAAATTTATATTTTTTTGGATATTTCTCTAGAAAATTATCATATTTCTCAACCTCAATGGATTAACTGTATATTTAATTCATCAATTTTTACTTTTCCATCTTATTTTAAATTGAATAAAAATTATTGGGTTCTCATTCAAGATGGTTATTCTTCCGATATACAATCCAATATTTTTTTTGAACGGTTACACATATTCTCATGTTTTCCCACTAAGAAGTAGAATCACTTTTGTTTTCCTATAATAAAGTCATAAAATAAAATTTTATTAGTATACAAATATTGTGGAACATATAATTCTATTTATTTTGATATGTAAATCATATAATTATTTATGAACCATAATACGTTTTTCTTGTTATATTTTTATTTGATAAATTTCTTTATGATGGAACTTCGGAATTTCTTTCATGTACATTATTTTGAAAACATTGTATGCTTAATTATTTCATTCAATTTTTAGTTTATATTCATACTGTTTGAACTAATAAGTTTAAAATAGTTTAGGGTCACAATACTTAGAACACAATGTTACGTATAGACTGAGGCCATAGTTCTCGAAATATAAATTCTAGTGTAATGTCATAGACTAAGGACTACGGTGCTATAAATAGTTTATGGTCATAATTCTAGGACATATGTTAATCCCCCCAATAGTGGTTTTTATGAAACCTTAGGGTTTAGAACCAAAATAAAAATGTTCTTCTTTAGAGGACCAACACCAATCAAAATAATATAGTGCTATGGAATAAATAAATTGATATTAAAACATAATAAAAATATGACTATATTTGTAAGTGATTGTGTAAAAAAGGGACAAAACTTTTAACCTCAAAAAATATTACTCCATTACATGGGCATGATAATCCATATGACTAAAAAACATTTAGTCATAAATCATCTTACTCTATTATAAAAGAATCAACATGTATAGTTTTCTGAAATAACAGAAACTTGTTTCATCTGCTTAAAACATAACACTTTTATTATGACCTAGAGATACCAAAATTTATATTTCCCCTAGAGATCATAAGACCATCCTATATAGTTTTACCTTCATCCTAAATATATAAAATAAGGTTTCAATACACACCCTTATATATGGAATTCATTTATTTATTTTACATCTTACTACAACCAAATAAAAAATATGGAGTATGAAAACTTGTATTCATTGTTGTCGAATGGAGAAAACCAATTCTATTTGTATTAAAGCTAAAACGACACCTCTCACTACGTATACACTTTACTGCCTAGCTGACTATTAGGGCTTCAAAGTTCCTAACACTATGGGAATAGTCCTTTAAGATTTGACCATTTTTATATGATACTCCACCTATAAACAATTTTATCATTTACCATGGGTGTCATGTCTTTTTTATTCCTTTTCAACTATATATCAACATGTTGAAATAAAAACCATCCTTTATGATTCATTTTAGACCTAGAATAAAATTTATGTCATTTTTTGATATTTTCTAAATACAAAAAATATTTGGATGGCATCCTAAAGATAATTATATAAAACCATTTCTAGTAAGAAGGAAATAGATAACATTATTTCAAATTCTAAATTATTTATCATTTTTATGTATTATTGTTTTGATAGTTCTATGCATATTTTATCACTTATAATTTTTCTTTGTGTAATTGTTTTGATATATAAGTTTTTAATTTAATTTTATTTGATCAAATGATAGGAATTCCAAGGAGGAAGAATTATATTATTCTATCGACCACATTGACAGATGACAATACATACGTCTCTCTCCCTCTAGCATCTGAGACACCATCTTCTTCCCTTTACACCATCTCTCACACTCTCTATGAGAATCCATTTAGAAGATTAGTTGATGTATTCCTATTCAGGAGCCTCAGCAGTGAGGGAGATGGTTTCCACTTCTAGTTAATCACGGGAATATTTTATGGTACTATTACAAGTTAAAAATTTAAAATGAATAAATTTTTTACTTTGCTCCATTCTAGGCCATCTAGCTATAGAGTCAGTTTTCCTTCCAATTACGTTTTATGATTGCTGGTATATAACTTTGTCTTGGAAAATGAAGCATTTGATTAAAAAATAAATGTAATTTTAATAAATTGTGGTGTAATTTAATATTATTATGTTATTAAATTATAATATATTCAAAATGAATTTCTATGTATAGATGTTTTTCACTTTACAATTTCTGATGTGCTAGCATGAAATTGGGAATTGGAAAATTTGGGAATGAAATGGAAAGACATTAAATGAATATTATGGGATATGTCAATGATACTTTATTGAGAACCCAACAGCTATATGACAATGAACCCAATGGGGTTCCTAGAGTGTAATGGAATGTTTTTATTGACATTCATCATGATGAGAAGCACACGGTATTTAAATATATATTATTATATTAATCTCATTTTACAATATTAAATATATATGAAAAGAATATTACATTGCATACTTTACTTTTAAATTGCATTTTTATTTATTTTGGGATCATTGGAGGAAGAATACATCGAGCTAGGCTAAGGAAATCATCCCTCATACTATATGGTCAATGTGTTTTTCTAGAAGGTAGTCGAATCGGGTAATATTTTCATTAGTTTAAACATTTTTTAGACAGTATTATCTGTAAAATATATTAATTTTTTTACCTTTGTTTAATTTACTCATAAATTTTATGGTACCATGCATCCTGAACATAAGTGTGGCTGGATATTTATAATAAAATTGATGGGATTTTAATTAATGACCCTACCAAAGAAGGTGGGGTATGAATTAATTTTTCATTATAATAACTTATTATATGTTTTTACTATGATAATATATATTACATCTATTATTTCTAATATTTATTAATATGAAATAATTAAATAATTATGGAATTCCAATCCCATGTAGTCCTACTCAGTCTCCCAGGGTGACCCAGTTAGAAATTTTCCTGGGAAAGAGCATCCTAGTCGAG
The DNA here is from genome assembly GCA_963277665.1 of Viscum album. NCBI lineage: Eukaryota > Viridiplantae > Streptophyta > Magnoliopsida > Santalales > Viscaceae > Viscum > Viscum album. Next base: position 190,455,103 of record OY728165.1, on the reverse strand, counting down.
TGTGTAGGATTGTTTTGGGATCCTTACCATATGAGAACATTATAATGCCATCATAGATTAACGATGCATCAACTCCTAGTTGTAGTCGATATTCTTAGATAGATTATGTTTCTATGAACAAAATAATTTAGCAAAAGAGGATCACCTATCCCCTTTGAAAGAAGCATTGATTGAATTATATCAAAAGACAACTCGATCTATCCCCAGTGATATTGCATTGTTGAAGGGTGGTGAGTTGGTAAATAAGAAAAATTCCAAATCATTTTGGTTTTAAACATTTACTGGTCTTACGTTTAAATACACATGTATAAAATTATTTAATTGTCAATATAATTGTCATACATGTGTTTGTAGTAGGAAGTATATATGGAGGTGGAGAGGGTGAAACGTATTGTTCTTCATCGAACATGGATTAGTGGTTGTGTTGATATATTGGATAAATATGGAAATAAATGGTTTGTTCATGTATCATGTGTCTTGTGTTTCACTGAGTAGTCGCCGAACATTTTAAAGAACTACCATTTTCATGATTTCCCATGTTTGATAAAGGAATTGGAATTTGATATGTCTAGATGATTTAGTATAGTAGTGTGCCTAGAATTGGTGTAGTATAATGTTTGTGGATTATGATTTATTCTATCTTCCATATTGAAGAATGAGATATTAAATATTTTCATTTGAGTTATGTTAGTTTGTGTATATTAGTATTTTGGATGAACTATTTTTTTTTTATTTGATTGGTTTTATTCATGTTGGAGATAGAAGCCACATAGTCATGTCATTAAAGGATGGGGCCCTCAAATGTTGGGTTGACCATTAACCACATTCAAAACATGGTAATCATCACTTATCACAAGTGATCCTTTGAGGTTTGATTCATAGATTGAAGGCGAGCCTATTTTAGCCACACTTCATCATTATAGAGTATAATAATACATGGAGGATGATGGAGATCCCAATTGAGGGAGACTTAAAGTGTGGAGGTGAATATGATGTTATTTTTAGCAGATTTCAATGTTTTGGGAGCTACACCACTATGTGCTTGAGCACCATGAGTGAGCCCTTGAGGTTGGTCATATTCTTTATGGGACTGTGATATGAGATTTTGGCATCTCTTCGTATCCCATTAAACATAGATTTCAACCATATGTAGTTTGGAAAATTGTTGTGGTAGTTGTCCGTCTTTAAAATAGAAATTACTATCCAAAAAGGGCTAGAATATCATTATCATTAAATATTGGTCTAAGATGGTCAATGTTATGCTAGGTAGTTTAATGTCTTATTGATTACAAGTTTGTTTTAGGTAGTTTGAAGGCTTACATCTCAAACATTGTTTCTATACAGTTTAATGTCTTGGATTAAGATCTATAAAACATTTTAATATGGTTTAGATGCTATGGTTTAGATTATTCTGTTATATGTTATCTGTAAATTGGTTTTTATGAAAAATTGTTATATTGTTGACTACTGAACATTGTTAGATGGTTTAGATTAGTATGTTATATGTTATATGCACATGTTATATTTTCATAGTATAGGTATTGGGGCTATAGTATATGCATCATTTTTTATTTTTAAATCTATATTTAGCAGCTGTTTAAACCGCCACTATTGAAATGGACCATATATAGTAGTAGTTTAAACTACTAATATGGGTTGATATTTTTTTGTCGACAGTGGTTAAAACTACCACTTAAGAAATGCGTGTTATTGTTTAGTGGTCATCATGGTGGTTTTAATGCTGATTTTAATGTAAAAAATATATAATTTTATTTGTGGTGATTTTAACTGCCACTAAATATATTAATTCTTTTTCACATGAAATAGCCACTAAAACATCCAAATCCACAAATAAATATGTTTACAAGGAAAATTTCAAGAATCTGACACTGAATTGAAGAAACCTCTGCATGTTGGATGGTGACACCAGATTTATTAATAGTTTATGAAACCACTGTGGAATCATATGGAGGCGGTTTAAACCAATTCGATAATAAAAGAAATTACTGATGTGCGATTATTTTCTTATAGTAATAAAAACTCCAAAAATATTAACTACAGTAGTCATATTTAGGTAAATAAGACTGCTAATCATACTTCTATAATGTTTATTATCCACCAATTTAATGGAATAACTCAACACTAGATTACAAGAAATTTCCATGGGTGTATTAATTTCCTTATCATAATCCATAATAACACATTTTAAATGTTTTATAATATATTTTATTTAAATTATAAAAGTTATATCATCATTTTTTAGAAATTATAAAACCAAAATATAATTTTAATTCCCCATAAACTGCATTTGGAATTATTTTCTTCTAAGATTTGAAAAATCATTATAAAGAGATTCATTTTGTGATCCAAAATTATTTTTTTGAACATAGGATTTAATGACTAAAATATCATTTTAAACATTGTTTCAAAAAAATACCAATAATAGTTTTCCTATTTTAAATTCACTTGAAAAAATAAAATTGTTTACTATTCATACAAATTCTTAGGTACTTGTCTTGGACCATAAAAATAATTTTTTACTTTTAAGTGGAATTTAAGAAGTTCTTATTTTATAAACCAGGTTGTTTTTCCATTATTAAACTTTCATTGGTAAAACTATTCAAGAAATAAAATTTGATATCCATTTAACAAATTTTAAAATTTAATTGGTAGGGAATACCAAAAAGACTCTAATGAATTTTATGCAAGCAACGTCTGTGAGGGTTTCACCATAAGCAATGCTTTATTCTTAATTATAACCTTTGGTTATGAGTGTAGCTTTGTTATGTGTGATGTTACAATAATCATATAATTTATCTTTTAATATAAATTTCTAAAAATAATCAGATGACCATTAGGACTTTTAAAAAAGTCCAAATATTATTCCATTGGAATTTATTTATCTATTATTTCATAGAAAAAAACTAATTTTCATCATTAATATCAATAGTAAGGTTTATAGGTTCTTTAAAATAAATAAAATAATAATGAAAAACATCATTTTATAATTACTTGATTTCAAATCACCAATAAAATTATTCAATATACAGTCTTTTGATTTTTTTAAAGGCTTTGAGTGAAGGAAAATAAGAGGATTCATCTTAGATTGGGTATTTGAAATAAGGTGGATCATTAAAATTCAGTTTTTCAAGGTAATCTAAATCATTGAATTAGGATAAATTATAAGCAGTATTTTGATTGAATTTGATTTTAATGAATTCATCAATGATTCTGGTTCTTTTCTTAAAGACATGGTTGGATTAAATCGAGTTGGAGTACCCATGAATGAATCCATCATTAGTTTTGGGATAAAATTTCAGAAGGTTATATTTAGTGTTATAAAAATAACATTTACATCCAAACTATGTAAACCCAGGCTTATCATACATAGATATTACTAAAAGTTTTAAGAATATTCATTAAATTACAAAAATAAAAACTTGAGGACTATAATAGTTTAATACCTTTGGAATCATGGAAACATAAACAATAATCCATAATTGAGTTATGTTATCTCTCATTATGTTATTCAAAACAAGTACAATTATTAGATATTTAATAGTTAATAAGTTTCTTCATTGACTAAGGAAAGTAAAAATAATAAAGTGAAAAAACTAATGGTAATTTAGGGTAAATATGGGAGATTCATATGCATAACCTGAGAATATCTGTATGAATAAATGATAATAACATTTAAAAATCATGCCCTATATATAAAAGATCATAATATTAAATCATGGAATAAATATAGGCATTTTATAAAACATGAATCATAATATAATCAATTTACAGGATCTATGAGATGATAACATTTCCATAGGACATGTATTTCTAGCATTCATATAAGAATAGAAAATCATTACCATATTTGACAAGGATCACTCCCTATCTTATCATATTGGATTCGGTTTACTCCTTAAAACATCATAGTAATCGTGTTTCCCTCCCAAGAACATCATAGTGGAAAAAGCCAAATAATAAATAGAGTTCACTCCTTATTCCATTTCATTAAATATCAAGAGATATATATCTTTACCCAATTCATTGGAGGGATATATATGTACCACACATCACATAATAAAAACAATATTTATATGGGCCACAAGATCATAAAAATTCCTTATATAATAACCCAAAAAATGAAATTTGTATCATAAATAATTAATTATATCATAACCTATAAAAACTAGGCAGTTTTCATAATCATTTCATCATAGTATATCCCGTGAAAAGAAATAGGTTTAAAATTAATTTCCTCAGGGTATCGCTCATGTAAATTAATTTTTTTTCAAAAAAATCATTCCATAATAAAAATAAACAACTTCGGGAAAGAATAATAATGGTATCCTTTGATTGTATCCTTGGTAATTCATATTTACCACCAATTAATGAAATATTTTATGGAATTGATCATCATTAATTATTTAAAACATTTCTTATGTAAAATATCATTTCTAATTTGAAGAAAAACGCTTAAAAAAGTTACTCATTTTTTAAATCATTTTATTTTTAAATAAACATGAAATCGTATAAATAAATATTCAAAGAAATGTTTATTAAGGATTTTTGAAAATATCATTCATCCCATACATGCTAAAATGAAGATTCTATTCAAATTACTTAGTTACATTCAAACATAAATTTTCATAAAAGGAAATGAATATTTATTTAAAAAAAATTAAAAGTAAAACATGGGAAAAAATAATTTAATAAATCATTTTAACAATTATAAAAATAGTTTTAAAAACATTTTTAGAAAACATTGTTTTGGAACACAATAGATATCCATCCAAATAAATTCATCAAGTCAAAATTTTTTAAAAAAATTCTCAATTATATTATGTACCAAATAGTTGAAAAATTGAAAAGTTATTGAAAATATCATGAATAACTAGACGATAAGAAAATTCATCATTTTGTTTAGATATATTTCATTAGATTTTATCATTGAAAACATAATCATAAACAACCCTAACAAAATTTAAAAATGTAACATAAAATATTTACCACTTGGAAAAATTTGAATCATAATACACATAAAACAGAACCTAAATTTTAATGATTATAAATAAATTCATGAAATTACGTGTAAAATTAGTTTTATATACACCTCGTGAAATAATATAGGTGCATAACATAACTTATATCTCAATGAATGAAAATTGAGACACAAATACTTTACCTTAATTATTGAATTTAAAATAACTACTTACAAACGGTTTAATAAAAAATAGAGGTACGTTATAAAATTGTTATAGAACTATATGCATATGTATCACAACATATATTATTTTATTATGAACTTTTTTACCATTTTATTAACAATTCCATGTTAATGTTATGTTTTAAAAAATAACTACTTTGGTTTTCATCTAGGTTTTGACTTATTATTTTTGGTCATCTAAATTAGATCATCATTTCAAAATATATATATAGGTGAAAATGATATAAATACTATATATACTCAGTATATATTAATTGGTTGTAATTTATAAACATAAGTGATATAAAATGAAATACACCGTTCTTAGAGAAGGTGGAACGTATGTACGCATGAACGTTGTTTCTAATTTATTTTTGGATTTAAAGAATGAAAAATAAACGATATATATGATAAATACAGAATAATTTATATGTCATATATGTCACATATTTTTATTAAAACCATCCTTTATATATTCCATCTAAATATTGAAAGAATCACATCACTTCACAAGGCAACAGTTCATTATATACCTAAGGGATGTTATAAAATTCCCACAAAATGGAGAGTATGAAGGTATGTTATCTTTAATAATTCCATAATAATAATAATAACATAATAAAATCATATATAAATAATAAATTAACCATTAAAACAATCCTTGATAGGCTGTAATGTAGAATTTAATGACAACGGTTTGTCAGGCGGTAGTTCGCCGTACGCCTGAATGAATAATTCGTAACCCATTTTATGGAAGTGGGGATATTTGTAGGCCATGTAAGAAATATAATTACATAAAATTATATTTATGATAATGAGTTTATTATATAACCATGTTAAAATAATAATCTAAGTAGGTGGAGGAACAAATTAAAAAACACTCATTGATGAACACTGCATTTTTTTATACCCTCCTTAAATTTTCACTAAAATAATTCTTAATATATATTATTCAAAAACATAATACATCTAGGATAAGGATATGGAATTTGGATAGTCACTTGGGTATGTATTGTCCAAACCAAAATGTTTTTAATGTCTTATTAAGATAGAATGTGGGGGCCTTTTATAAGTGGGAGAGAGGACACAGTTAGTATTTTTTAAAATAATTGAGTGCTCTTATGTTTTTCATTTATAACAAGGGTTAAAAAATAGACCAGATTAGATAATTAGATATTTCAAGGTATAAATGCTTCCATAAAATATATTTCAAATAATTTATTTGGTAATTTTAACCCTTATCATTTTAGTTTAACCCCCCGTAAACCAATTTATACCTTAACTGCGATAATTATTTTTTACTACATTCAAAATCCATTTTAGTCAAAAATTAATTTGAAATTATTATATAATATAAATTATGATTATTATTAATATGGAAATAATTTTTTCATATTCAATTAATGTTATTTTAAATTTTTAATTTAAAATAATTTCAAAGACGTAATGAGAAACCATGTTTTAAAGAGAAAATGTTCAAAATTTTACAATGTTTTTATATCCAGATTAAATATGAAATTGATTCCAATAACCTATGTTAGATTAATTAATGTATAATTGAAATAATTTAACATTAAAATAAATTAAAAATATTATATAACATTACAAATAAATTAAATTAAATTAAATTTTCAATTAAAATTCAATAGTTTTCAATAATCCTCAAAAAATATAAAATTTCAAAAAAATACATAAAATTCATCCTAAAATAATTTTGACTTTATTTTTTCAAAAATAAGGATTATTTTATTTATTTAAATTTGTAAAATTGTCCAAAATATATTTTATTATTTTTTTCAAAATCAAATAAAATGTTTTTTTAGAAACTAGTATTTTTAAAAAATTTAAATAATTTATGGAAATTTTTGTATATTTTACCAATATTTTTTATATAAAATAATTATACATAATAATTTAAAATTAAATATTAGTATTGTTACTTATATTTTTAAGGACTGGGTTATAACATTAACATTCGAATTATATTAATAATATGTCATGACGGTTTTTAAACTAATTGTTTTGTGTAATTATAGCTATCCCAATATTGTGTGTAGCGCAAGACAAATTTAGTGTTGTTTATTGCACAAGATATCACGAAATTTTAGATTATTTGAATAAAATAATTTCAAAAGAGCTTAGAGAGTTACATTCTTCCCTCATTAAAATGAATTTTACACATAAATTCTTTCACTCTAACGATAAAATTAGTGTACTTATACCACATCATATCCTCTAGTTCCCATCTATCTTTTCTCATAGTTGTGATTTCACCACAAAACATTTATTAGGTGAGTGGAGTTGTATGTTAGAATTTTCATTGTATGCTGAAGAATCTCCACCAGTTGTTCCTAAAAAGAACGTTCCTAATCCCATGGTGTGACTCTAGAGTTCAATACATGTGATGCGTTAGGTAGGTACATCATCTGGATAGATACACGGAACAAATAAAAGAGTTGAGAGATTTTTGGTAGAATTTTGAAAAATATAGGCTATAATATTGATTTGATCAAGAATTTTTCAAGGAAAGATATACAAAGGGATTATTTCTCTTTCTTCATAAATCTCATAACGTTATTTCACAGATAAATTCATAGAAACACATTATCACCAACTTCAAATTATATATATTATCATTATAAATTTTATACTGATTCTAAACTACATTTATGTGTTACTAAATGTATTTAATCACATTTACCATTTATTTATCTAACACTAATCCCAATATATTTCTTTATCTAACTTCAATATATTATATTAGATATGTACATTTATATCTAGAATGATCTTTATATGGTGGAATCTAAATTCTTCATTGAAAGATATTGATGTAAGAAAACTCAACTAGAATAAGGTGTTAATCCTAACCACATTTGAAACAATTTAATGTCTTATTCCATGCATCCTTAAAACTTCCATAATGTATATTCTATAAATAGGATCTACAGACAAGTATTAACTAATAGTGATGAAGTGTGATAAGATAATAATGATATTCACTACAACTCATATTGTTTTATATCCTATAAATGTTTTGGTTAGTCCAATGAAAAAATTCATAGTGTTGTTTTCCCATTTTTTATTTTGGTATGGGTAATGGATAAAATATCCCCTTAGAATTTTTTCAGTCAGCCTTAACTTTTTTACATGCGAAGCACCAAGATGAAAACTCTATGATATGTTTATTTATTACATCCCACAAGAAGTACTCTTTCAAATCTCTATAGATATTTGTACATCCTAAATGAATAAGGAATGAAGAACTATGAGATTCTACTAAAAACTCCTTCAAAATATGTATGAATAGAACAAATATGTGTTTCCTAAAACTTTTCATTCTAATATGATTATGGATAAACTTAGGATCATTTATAACATTCTTTTATAGATCTATGTCTTCCTCTTATGCCTTTTTAATCTTTACTTGGATAGTGGTTAAACATTCCATTGAGTAAGATAAGAAATTTCAGCATGCTTCATAATTTCCATATCCATACTTTCAAAATCTATAAATATTGGATTTTTTGTGACCCTCGTCATGGATAAGCTATCATGATCCTTTCAAATCAAAGAATCGACAACTTTATTTTCTTTTCCATGGTAGTAATGTATTGAGTAATCATAATCTTTAATCATCTCTAATCATCATATCTGAAAAATATTTAACTCCTTCTATGTGAATATACACTTCAAATTTTTTTGATTAGTATATGTATCACACTTTATTACAAAAAGATATTTCTTCAATATATTTAATGTAAAAATTACGACAGATAACTCTACGATTTGAGTAAATTTTCTCATGAATATTCAAATTTCATGAGTCAAAAGTTATAACCAAGTCATTATTCATAAGAAAACTTCATAATCCCTCATTATATGCATCAATATATATTAAAAACCCTAATCCACTATAGGGTAATATAATAATTGTCGTGGTGACTAACATTTTCTTCAGTTCCTGGAAATATTCCTCTCATTCATCTATCTAGAGGAACTTATCTCACTTCGGAGTTGACATGGTCATATGATTATATAATCCTGATAAATTCTCCATAATGTTTCAATAATATCAAGATAAACCAAGAAAACTATACATATTAGCCACCGTGGTTGGTCTAGGAAAACATTAAACATGATTATTCATTGATGGATCTACTGATATACCTTATATTGATATTATGTGAACCAAAAACAAAGCCTTATGAAATAAAAATTCAAACTTTATAATTTTTTCATATTATTTATCCATCCTTATGGTCTTTAGTACAATTCTCAGGTGATATTAATATACTTACTTACCCTTTTAATAGATAAGAATTTCATATATAAAGACTACCAAAAACTGATCAAGGTAATCAATAAAGACTCTATTTATTACAACCATCGGTATGGAAAATGAATTAGTATGTATAAATGAAATCACTATATATTCATAGGGTCGATACCTTATTTGGAAGGTTGTATTGGGTATATCCTCCTTCCAAACCCCCAATTGATGATATCCATTCTGATGTTTAATCATTTAAAAGTATGGATCTCTATGAAATTGTATGGACTAAACATATATTACAGGTTCTCGGGAGTACAGCTCATGGAAAATCTGTTATAAGGGAGGAGATTGTATGATCCTTTATTTTCTAGGAGTGCATTAGGATTTAGTGGTATGTTCGGGTAGCCAAAAAAAATGTTATGGACGTAATTCATGACGAGAGTTGTTTTTGGAAGACCCTATGAAATTAATTCATGGATTTGATTAATTCCCAATGTCAAAAATTTACACCCCATGTAAGTGGGTTCCACGGTATAAATACACATCACAAAAGAATATAACACTCATTCAAATAGTATTTCGCCATGAGTCAACATGCCAGGAAACTAGATTGCACCACATGTAATATTCAATTAATGTTTTAAATGGTTTTATAGGATCTACTTTGGAAATTGGGGAATCGATTATTAATCATTACACAACATGAAATGGGGATAAACATCATGTAAATTTCAAAAGAATATTTTTAAGAACACATATTTGGAACTGCATATCCCTTGATACTCGCCTCTCCTCCATTGTAAGGCCTTGGAATCCTCATTTCAATACCACAAAAGCCCCGTGCACTTTCTCCATGGACCATAGCTCCTTCGTAGGGCCTACGTCTTGGACAGAATGTCCTCTGCACACCTCCACCTTGGAACTAAGCTCCTCCATGCATTCTTTCCTTTAACCTAAGACCATAGGCGCACCTCCTCGGTATGGGTGTTCTATTGTTTAAGATCTATATCTCTTCTACTCCACTTCCTGGATAAAAGAAATATGTTCATCCACTATTGGATATAGATCCAGATTTTTTTATTATAGACCTAGTCTCATTGGATATAGATATAATTTTAAGAGATCTTGTTTTGTTTAATCATGTATTTAGTTTTTTGATTTAGAATGTGTTGTTCATCACATTGTTCATGGATCTTCTTCAAATTTGGATTATCATTTGATAAGCACTTGTCACTGTTCTTGATGTTGGTGGTCTAAAATTTAAAGTCCAAAAGAATTTAATACAATTACATTTATGTAATTGTATAATTACTATTAGGAAAATATAAATTTAAATATTGATTGAATTAATTAATTTGGTGAATTAATTAATTAAGGAAAATGTTGAATTGAGATTTTAAAATTTTATATCATGAATAATTTATTGTAAAATTAATTATGTGGGAAATGCGATTACTGAATATGATTGACTAATTGTAGAATTAATTAATGCGTGTGATTGGGATTATGATAATATTATTTAAATAATTAATTTCCGAATTAATTATTGTTCAATCAATATTGTTTAAATGGAATAATTAATTTTGTAATTAATTACTTAAGATTGTTGTGATTATGAATTTTTCAAAATGTAATTATTTAATTTCTGAGTTGTACAATTTTATTGAGTATGAACAATCAGTTGACTAATTAATAAGGGATACTTAATTTTTCAAATTAGAACAATTAGTTGATAGATCAGTTAGAGATATTGAATTGGTTTAATGTAAGAAATTAATTATGGGTGGTTGAATGTGATCAATTAATTGTGTATTAATTAATGGTAGTTGACATGGAGGATTATTTGAGGAATTAATTGAGGGTGGTTTAATATGTTTAATTAATTATGAAATAATCAATGAGAGTTAATGTGGTCAATTAGTTGGTGAATTAATTAATGATAATGAGTTGGATTATTTAATTGTTGATTTAATTGATGGAAATATACATAAACAATTAATTTGTGAATTAATTGAAATGAATGAGTTATTTTGATTAATTATGTAATTAACTAATGGAAATATATAGGAACAATTAATTGGTGAATTAAATTAAATGATTCAGTTAGATTTATTAATTTTTGAAACAATTAATAGAAATGGTTCAAATTAATTAATTTAGGAATTGATTAATTGATGTAATGATATAATTTTTGAGTTGGATTTTGTAATTGGATTATTAAATAATGGAAATTGTTATGATGAAACAATTGAATTATTTAGATTAATTATTTGGGAAATTAATTAATGGTGATAGTTGTAATTATGCAATTTAATGAGTTAGATTAATTAATTAGTGAATTAATTATTGGTGGTTTTTGAGATGAAGCAATTGAATGAGTAATATAAATTAATTAGAAAATTAATTAATGGGTATTATTATAATGGTTAAATTAAATGATTTATATTAATTAATTGGAACATTAATTAATGGATATTATTTTTTGATGCAATTGATTGATTTAAATTAATTAACCAGAGAAATAATTAATGGTGATTATTGTGATGATATAATTAAATGTGTTAGATTAATTAATTGGAGAAATAATTAATGGGGATTGTCGTGATGGTGAAATTGCATGAGTTAGATTAATTAATTTTCAAATTAATTAATCGGGATTTTTTTGTTGATGAAATTGAATGACTTAGATTAATTAATCGATGAATTAATTAATGGGAATTATTGTGATGGTGAAATTAAATGAATTGAATTAATAATTTTCTGAATTAATTTATGTGGATTGTGGGGATATTATATTGATAGAATTTAATTATGTGATAATGCAATTTTAAATTTGATATAATTAATGGTGGAATAAATTTAGAATTATTGATATTTTGAATGAGATAATTAATTGTTGTATTAGTTATTGGATTTTGAGTTTGTGGATATTGATGAATTAATTAATGGTATTGATGTACTTAATTAATTGGGGAATTAATTTAGGGTATTAATGTGACTAAGTACTTATTTTATTAGTAATGTAATTGGAGGATAATTAATTATTGAGTTAATTATTAATGTTTTGAAATAAAAATTGTTAATAATTAATTGGTGAATTAATTATTAGACAAATAGTTGTAAAATGATTAATTAATTTTTTAATTAAATACTATAATTAATATGATTAATTAATTATTGAAATAATTAACATATGTGTTGTGATTAATTATTATTTTTTTGAAATAATTACTTGGATAGACAATGTTAATTAATTATTGAATTTATTAAAAGATTATAAATGACTAATTAATTTTGTAAATTGATTAATGAAATAGAGGTGATTAATTAATCTTTGGATTAATTAATGGAAACATGTTATGATTAATTATTTTGTGAATTAATTAATAAAATTGATACACTTAATTAATTGATGAATTAATTAATAGAGTTGGAGCGGCCAATTTGATGATAAATTAATTGAAGGGATTGTTATGACTAATTAAAAGTGGAAATTAATTAATGAAATTGATGTGATTAATTAATCATTGGAATAATTAGTGTAAGTGATTAATAAAAAATTAGTTTGTTAAGAAATTAATAGAATTATTGAAGCTAATTAATTGTTTAATTAAGTAATGTATTTTAAGTGACCAGTTAATTGATGAATTAATTAAAGGTATTGTTATTATTATTTAGTTGGGGAAATTAATTAATGAAATTTATGTGATTTTTTAATCATTGAGTTAATTAATGGAAATGGAATGTGATTATTTAATTGGTGAATTAATTAATGGGAATATAGGTAGTTAACTAATTACTTAATTAATTAATGGAGATGGAATGACCAATTCATTTTTGAATTAATTGAAGGGTAGATGTTATTAATTATATAAAAATAATTAATTTAATGTTTGGTGAAATGGAAATGGTTGTGATTATGTTGGCATGGAGTATCATATAGGGAAATCAGGGGGTGATAAAAAGATTAATTGGGAAGATAGAGAGAGCTTCTATTATTGTTTTCTGAAGGATTGTGTAAACCTTCGAGGAAGAAGAATGTGTGATTATGATTGTTTTCAAAATGATGGGGTGAGCCTTTAAGGAATAAGAATATGTGATCTTCTATTTGTTTGGTGAAGGAGAATTTGAGGCTTCATGTAAGAAAACCGTGTGAGATTCTATTTTTTTTCAAAGGAGTCTATGAGGCTTTGAGTGTAAAGATTGTGACACCAATCCCATTGATCCAAAAAATCATTTATACATTTATTTGTATTATACACTATATACTATTGAGGTTAGAGGCCGCAATTCACAATAATCATGTCAGATAGATTTAAATGTTTCTGTATTTGATAAATGCCATATGAATTATGATAATTAATGGTAACATAGACATGTTGATATGTTATGCGTCGTGGGGATAGTTAACACTTTGATAAAAGTTGAAGAAGGTATTGAGGTTTAGGTGTCCTTGGGAAACCAAGGGTTTATGCTGTTAAATAAATATTAATTAAATAATTTTAAACAATATACTTTATTACTTTTCACTATTATTTATACAACTACATACACTATTTTTGACTGGATTAGTTTTATATGTCATTGGCGGTGGCCTACTAAGCTGTAATATCACCCAACTCGGGTTGCCTAATCGGTACCCAAATGGACTTTGAGTTTTAGGGACACGTAATGGGAAAAGGCCCAATGTTAGATTTTTATGATGGGGATGGAGCATTGATGAGGGAACCAAATGTTCTTAGATAGATAACCAAGACAACATTCTAATAAGAGGCTTTAATGAGGGGTAGAACAACCAAGAGGAATACATGAAATCTTGGGATTGTCTGGCTAATCATTTTGAAGTCCTCTTAAAGGATGATCTATGTGCTCAGGTAGCATATACCCCTTGGAAATTGTTTATGGATAATGATTTGAGGCACCATAAACACTCCTCTGATAATTTTGTAGTATATTTTAGTGCATGACCTGGGTATGCTGTTCAAGTTCTCATTATTTCCCAAAAAAGTTTTTTATTAATGAAAAGATACTTTTCTGTCAGGTTTAGGACTCGCATGAGAGTTTTCAGTGTCTTTAAAATTGAGTTTTTATTGGACAAGTGACATGTACATAGCATGGAATATCTACTTTTCAATTTTGATTCTATATTTCTTGGTTTGGTTATCTTGTGGCCTCGGTATTGTTCTGGTTATATATTCTTCCTATATTTTTTTTTATTTATTTTCATTATTCTTTTACACTAATGAAGGAAAAAAAGGGTATAGTTTCTGCATGATAAATAAAAGACCCTTATTGCTAGTGGGAATCATCTGGTGTATGGGGTGGTGTGCCGGAGGACATGTGGTTGTCCGGCTCAGGGGACCGATTAGTGGATCATGGCCTTGGATGTTATAGAAATTGATCAAAAAAGTCATCAATATAGGGAAGAGGAGATTTTTTCTTATGTTTGATATTGTTTAGTACCTGATAATAAATGCATAGTGACATTAATCCATATTTTTTTAACAAAAACAATAGCTTAACCCCAAAGTGACACACATAGCTGTATGAAGATCTTGTCAATGTTTTCATGTAGTTTCTTTTTTAATTCGTGTAACTCAATCGAGGCTATTCTATAGAGATTATTTGAAATTTTTGTGGAACTAGTTATGAGTTATATTAGGAAATCAACTTTATATTTTGATGTAATTATAGGAAACTATTTTATAAATTCATCAATAAATTCTCGTACAATAGGCATATCATTTTTGTCAAGTTCCTCCCCAACCATCTAAGATAAACACCCATTCTGAATGGAAATTAAAACCCATAAAATGGATGTGATCTCCATAAAATGTTTTTAATAATCATAAAATTGATATATGAACCTAGGTGTGTTCGTAATATTAAATGTGACATCGCTACTTCAACAATTGATTTGGGATTTTTGTCGAGAAATGTAATCCATGCTGGAGATAACATCAAATTTAACAAAAGTAAGAATGAAAATATTTTCATGCAGTACATTCCCCCCAACATCAATTAAAGAGAAATAATATACTTGAAATGTGGTAATTATACCATTAAGGGTTTAAATTATAATTCTACATCTAATCGTTTGGGTGGACTTATGATACCCTTATAAAATTCATTATAAATAAAATATTGTTAAATCCAAATTTAAATAAGACATTATGAGTTCTAAATTAGATGGTATTGTACATTTTATCAT
Organism: Viscum album; assembly: GCA_963277665.1. Taxonomy (NCBI): domain Eukaryota; kingdom Viridiplantae; phylum Streptophyta; class Magnoliopsida; order Santalales; family Viscaceae; genus Viscum; species Viscum album. Next base: position 190,439,413 of record OY728165.1, on the reverse strand, counting down.
TCTATTATCACACCCCTCATCCAAAATAGTGATCGCATGAGATTTCCATTTGTACCTTGGATAAGGAGGTTGTTAACATCATTCATACACATTAACATCAGATTTGGGTAATGGTTGGCATTGTTCACATACATCTAGTATTTAAAATAGAAGAGTGTGGTTGGTGTATTCTATTTATATTTCCCTCTATTTGTATCATTAGCTAACTTCTTTCCATCACATCATCCAAAACTTCCCTGATTCCCTACCCTTCAACATTGAAAATGATTTATAGTTCATTTAATATATTTTATTCATTCTTATTTCCTCAATTTTAGAAAAGAAATGACATCCCATCTTCTTCTATCCATTATTTATAGATTTTCCTCTAAACTTTATATTATTTTTCTGATCAAACCCAAGATATTGATACATAACTCCAACTTCTATTTCCATCTTGATATCACATTAGGAAATATTTTCATAGATAATGTAGTCTCTTACTGATATCACCCTTTAGAGATAGGGTTTTAACCCACTAAAGAATAGATCAACTTGACATTCAAGTAAGATGATAATATGAGAAGCATACCACACAAGTACTCTAAAATTTTCCCAATAGGTAAAAATGGATTCATAATCCATATTCATGAAATCAAGGAACTAATTATACATCTTCATATAAATAATAAAATTAAAATACATATCCAAAAATATTTTCATAATCTCATCCCAATACAAAGAGAAAATTTTATTATATTACCTCATATTCATGATAAGTTTCTACAAATGATATGATTCAGCTTTAAAATATTAGACATAAAAAATAAACTTTTCATGTTTCAAACATAGTAGAATAGAAAACATCCTTTCAATAGATCTAATACATTACTCAGCAATAAAAAGTTCATCGGTTCCACTGAAGAATGGTTGATGTCTTCTCATTAGGGACTCAACCGAATATTTTCCAATCCTTTGTTAATTTGTAATTTCATTATAATTCATATATTTATAATGTTTTTTGAGAAAAAAAATTATATTTTCCTTTCTAGGACCCTTATCATTTGGACGCACTAGAGTAAAATCATTGTATTTTCATTCATACTCAGTATTAATGTATTTTCTTTAGGTTCCAGCCATGTACGAAAACTAAAAAATATAGTGTATGAAACAATAATCATGATGGGTCACCACATAGTCATGAAAAACACTTATATGATGTATAAATCTTGAAACCATATTATTTAATCTATGACACATTAGGTTCATACAATGTCATTCATAGTCATATTATATTTTAATAATTCATGATGGTTATTTAAGTGTTTTGAATTTCAAAATCATACCCCCCATGGGAGTTTCAAAACATGTGTACAGTAAGTCTCGTTGTCATGCACCTGTTCTGGATCGATTCTAGATCAATATGGTAATATTTAGGTTTTCCCATTATCTAAATATATGACAAATCCAAATCAAATTTTAGTATCTAGAAAAAGGATAACTAAAAATTTTCTTTTATACCTACTATAGAAACCTAGTCTTATTATAAATAGAGATTATATCATTTTTTATGAATTTTAATTACATTACAAAAATAAAATCTTGAAACATATAAAACTAAAAACTGTTAAGTGAGCTACATCATCTACCATTATATTATTCGTAACTAAGACCTTAATTAGGAATATTATACAGAATACATTTTTTTATCCTAGGGAATGAAAATATCATAAAGGGTTATCTCAAATGCCCAGTAATGGTAAATAAGGATGATAAAAATCATAATATAAAAAATATATGGGTAGCTGAGCATAAAAATTAAAAAAAAAACCACATCCTACATTAATAATCTTGATCCATGAATAAATAATGGATGTTTAGAAGACATGATTCATAATAAAATCAAATAAAATGATCCATGAGAGCATAACATTGGAAAAAGACATAGATTTGTGGCATTCACATAAGGATAGAAAATCACTTCCATAGTAGTCAAGGGTCATAGTCAAGGAAATATTATTAGAATGGGTCCACTAAGAAAACCATTATAGTAACCATGGTTCACTCCCAAGACTTTCATAGTGGAAAAAGTCCCTTACTTAACCATGTTAACTCTTTATTCCATTCTTTTGTATATCTAGATATATAAATCTTTACCCAATGAATTGGAGGGAGATATGGGTCCCACTCATCACATAGTACAAACCATATTTATGAGTTTCATAAGATCCTAGAAATTCATCATACCATTAAAATGAAATGAAATTGGTATAAAAAATTAATTATACCATAGACTTTTTAAATGATAAAGGTTTGATAATAATTTCACTATAGCATAACTTGTTAAAAGAAGCGGGTTTCATAAGCATTTCCTCATGGTATACCATATGAAAGAGAAACATGCGTCATAAACATCAAGATATCATAAACATAAACAATTAATAAAATGAATAAGAATGGTTTCAGTGTATTGTATCCTAATTAATTCATAAGTAACATCAATGGATGAAATCATAAATGTAAAATAATATCGATGGAACAATTTAATCATTTCCTCAGAAAAATTGCCTTTCCACTGTAATTTTTTTTAAATGTAAAAAATTTATAAAATAATCATATTTTGAAATAAATATAAAATGTATAATGGAATTTTTTTATAAATGGTAGGTCATGATTGAAAAAAATTCACGTCGTATACGTTAAAATGAATATTCCTTTCAAATTTTCAATATAATCAAAACATCCATTTTTTTGAAAGAATCCTGAAGATTAGTCTTAAAACATTTGTAAAAATTTACACATGGGTAAAAATAAATTTTATATATAATTTTTAAAATGTAAATTAAATTTAACTCATTTTTAGAAAACATGGTATTGAATGAAAATAAATTTTCGTCCAAACAAATACATAATGTCGGACTTTCATAAAAACACATTCAGAATTTTTTAGTACCTAATAGTGAGAAATAATAATATTACCTAAAAATACCATGAATAATCATAGGATAAGAAAATTCATGAGTTTATTTAGTGATGGATAATATTATTTTTTCATCGGAATCATATTTATAGACAATCTTGATAAACAATGAGATTATAACATAAAATCTTTTCCACTTTGGTAACATTGAATATTAAGCCCCATGATGGAATAACATAAAATTGAACATATAATATCATAAGGGTAAATAAATTCATTATATTACATGTCCATGGGACTGTATATACATATCACGAGTGTATGTTGGTTCATAACCTTATAAACGTCTCAAAGAAAGAAAATTGAAAAAATCCCTTACTATAAGTCTTAAATTCTGTCGCACTCAGTAAAACCTAAGGCATAATAAATATAATTTTATTATAAATATAATATAGAACCATATTCACATATTTCATACCATATATGATTTAACTGGGACATTTTATTACCTGTTTATTAACAATTCCATGTTAATGTTACGTTTTGGGAAATAACTTCTTTGTTTTCATTGTATAGTTTGGCGTGTTATTTTTGGTATTACAACTTCAACCATGGTTTCATTATATATATAATTTCAAAAATGATACTAATATAATAAATATTCTTCATATATATATTTATAATAATTTATAAAATTTTGTGATAGAAAATTAAATACATCGTTCATGGAGACAGTAAGTCATACATACGCATGAACACTGTTTCCATTTTCATTTCTCATTGAAGGAAAGAAAATTAAATTATATTTATTATAATTTAATAATAATTTTTATTTCAAATAAATCATGTATATTTATTAAACTCATAATTAATACATTTCATGTACATTGTGATTGAATCATATCGCTTCACGTGGTGACAATCCATCATACACACGAGTAACATTTTCATATTTTCACAAAATATAGATTATGAATTTATATGTGATAAAATAATTATATAATCATAATAAAAATTTTAAATATCATATGTAATATATTAAACTTATAATTATAACCATAATTTATAGGTGGTAATGGAAAAAGTTGAATGACATCAATTCATGTGGTTTCAGTACCCCATATATGTGAACAGTGATTTCGTAACCCATTTTATAAAAGTGGAGGTGGTTGTCTGTCATTACCTTAACATAAAATAATATTAATATATTAAAGATATTTATTATTTTATATAATAATAGTATTATAATAAATTAATTGGTATTCAAAATAAATAAAAAAGTGATTGTTAATGAACATTACAACTTCTTTGGGTACCCTCCTTTATTTTGCACTAAATTCCTTCCTAGGATGGGATTATGTCCAAAATAAGGCTTATATTATGAGGGGATGGAATTTAGGATGTTTGATTCGTGTATTTACCAAAAAATGGATTTTTGGTATTAATAATAGATGAGTGGGGAGGCCTTTTATAATTTCCCGAGACGATGAACTTGGTATTTTTTAAAAGAATCGATTTCCCCAATATTTTTCATATGTCTCTAGGTTCCAAAATGGATAAAATTAGAACCTTTTGAAATATGTGGTTGAAATATGGCCATAAAATAAATTTTATACAAGTATATATGTAATTTTAAACATCATGATTTTAGTTTTACCCATGGTAAACTAATTTTACCTTCCCCATCATAATTAATTTTTACTACATTCATTATTCATTTTGGTAAAAAATTAAATTGACCATATTAGATATTATACATTATTCTAATTAAAAATATGAAATCCATTTTTATATATTATATAAATTGAAATGGATAATTTTAATTTTAATTAAATCTCATAGAAGTGAATTGAAAATAGGGTTTTCAAGAGAAAATTTTCAGAAGTTTATATCGTTTTTATATAAAAAATCAAAATTAAAGTGATTAAAATGACCAAAATTGTTTCATTATATGTATAATTGAACTAATTTAGCTTCAAAATAAATTTAACATATGATTTAACTTTATAAAAAATTTAGAAAATAAGAATGTTTTGAAATAAAATGTAGTATTTTTTTTACTATTCATCAAATAATGAAATATTTTATAAAAATACCAAAAAGTCGGCATAAGTTAAATTTGAGAAAATAATTTAAAAATTTAGTTTTATTTTATCAAATTAATTTTCTAAAATAGTTAAAAATTTATTTTATAATTGTTCAAAAAAAGAAATTAAAAGCATTTTAAGGGAAATTAGAATTGTTGAAATATATAGACAATACTGGAAATTATGTATTTTTTAAATATGTTTTACTTATATAAAACTGTTATATATAATATTTAAAAATTATTTATTACTCTTCATACTACTATGTTTAAATTTTGGGTTATAATGGTCACATTTGAATAATATTAATAATATATACTGGTTTTTAAGCTTGATATTATGTGTAATGTAAGATAACCCTACATTGTGTGTTGATCAAGTGTAACATGTTATTAAGTGTTGATAAATCTATCAATGAAATTTGGATTTATTTTATATAAATAAATTCACAAAAACTTGTGGTGTTAAAAAAACATTGAAAAATTAAAAATTCCGAATTTTAGTTTTCCAAAGTTCTTAAGGGTGATTTTTTAGGATTCCACATATATGAACATTATTTTTAATATAAAAAAATAGTATTGTATAACATAGGAATAAGGTAACGTGAAATATTGAAAATTTTTAATATATATCCTTATATTTCATGAATATTTTGATTCCATATTTCAACAACTCTATTTCATTGAGGTGTTATAAGAGTAGAAAAAGTATGATTCTAATCTTTTTAAACACAAATTTCATCAAAATATATTTTTTCAAAATCTCTCCCATGATCACTTTGAACAAATAAGATTTTTCCCTTTTTAATTTTCCACCTTGTTGCTGAATGTTATAAAGAATTTCTAATATTCATTTTTAGTTTCCAAGAAAAAGGCCCTTGTTAGTCTGGTATAATCATTGAAAATCCCAAAAGAGTATGAATTTTCTGTAATAATTTAAAATTTAGGTGGTCCAAAATGATTATGTTGAACAAGATCATGGTATTTAGAGTTTGAAAATTCTTTTCTAGGTATTGATGTTGTTTTTTTCTTACCAATTTGTGAAGGTTCCCAAGAAACATTATCTATGAAATTTCATTTTGGTAAATCTAATACTAGATGACATTGAGTAAGCATAATGATTGTGTGTCTGTGATGCAATGACCAAGGTATATATATTAAATCTAATAGTCACTATCCTAAATGATAAAAAATTATAATTTTTAGAATAACTAAATTTTAAATTAATAATATAAGAATTTTTAAAATTAAAATCAATAAATAATAGTTTCCCATTAGAGTTGAAAATTTTATAAGAATAATTTTTAATATAGATTTTGATACCATTTTCATGCAATTGACTACTTCATAGAATTTTTTTTCATTTATTAATGAATAAAACATCTTCTATAATAATGGAAATGAGAAAATTAATTGCTCCTATGCCAAAGATTTTACTTCTTGAATTTTCATTGAAGGTTACATATCATTCACTAAGTTATTCAAGGATATTGAATTCAAAGAGGCCACCACACATGTGTTGATAGAATCCATTTCCGTGTACTATATTTATTTATGGAATATTATATTTATATATTTTTTCTATATAATTAAGGGATTATTCATTTTGGTACCAAGATTTTGGGTTCATATTGGTTATCTAATAGGGATTTTTATACCCAAAATTGTTTTAAAAATGATTTTTGAGATAAGATATGGGATGAAAGATTAATAATTAACGGTGGATGATATTAATTGATTCAAAAATTATATACATATATTCAATTCTGATATTTACAAAAAGATTATAAATTTTTTTGTGATAATCCATTTACAAACATTGTCTTTTTAGGTAAAATTTTATTTATTCAAAAACCAATTCCAATATTATTATTTCCATGGAAATAAAAAGTCAATATTATATATATATATTTTTCTACATGGTTGAATTTTATGAGATAATTTTTGAGAACTTTCTTAGTTTATTGTAAATTATGCGCATTCATTTCATCATTTATTTTTTTTCTAATAATTCATTTTTAATTTAAAATTGATCCTCCATTTTAATCACATGATTATACTTATTTTTACAATTTTTGTACACTGAAGCTGTTTTTTAAAAACCTTATTAAATTTGATCATGAACATATTTTATATCTACTTATATTAAGATATTGGAAGAAGAATAATAATAATAATCTGAGTAAGAAGAATAATAGATGATTGAGTTTACTTTGTTAATAAATTTGGCTTGATCCATTGGATACATGGAATTTCCATCTCTTGGATTTCTTAATGATAAAGAATCATCTCTTGATCTCTAGGTTATATCTTTGAAGTCTTTATCATATTTATTCTTCTTTTATTTAGTTTTTATTTTGATCAAATAGAGTTTTATCCTTATGTGTCTCTTCTTTTTTCATTTGAATCATATTTCATATTTTCCAATAGATTTTTCATCTTTTTAGCTAAATGAGCTAATTAATCACCATCGTAAGAGTCATCATTAATTTATTTGATGGTGGTCAATTTTTTTTGACTTTTGTCTTTCTTATTGGATTTTTTCATCATTTTGATATCATAATTCATTAGTGATACAATTGTTTCCACAGCTATCATGTTCATTATGTCCTTAGATTCTTCACTTAAAGACAATTTATGTGCCCAATGGCTTGGTAAAACTATAAGGATGATCTTGACTACTGATTTTTTAGTAATATAGTCACCACTATATTTTATTTCATTACATATATTAGTATAGTGAATAAAAAATTGAGTCATATATTCATCTTGATGCATACTAAATATTTCAAAATCATTCCAATACATATCAAGCTTTGTACATTTAACTTTTTTAATTCTTTTATGTGTAAATATTAAGAGTTTCCATATTTTATGAGAATTTTATCTAGTGGATATTTGATTGAAATAATTTTTTTAAACTTCTATTTAAAAAATGTTATCTTTACTATCTAATACAAGAGAACAAATATCATCATGTGTTCATTTTTCTTTTTTCTCATTATTTGAAAAATAACCATGTATATAAATTCTCCATTCAAGATAAATAATAGATCCAAGAGAGGATTACATATGAATCTTCCAATAACTATAATTAAAACTATCATAATAAGTTTCATAACCCATACATTTCCCTAATGGTTCACCATGGGTGTTTGAAAAATATTATATTTAAAAAGATTAAATACTGAAATATGTTTAGTTTTGAAAAAAGAAAAATAATTTTGAAAAAATGATATTTTAGGAAAAACATAAAGAAAATATTTGATACCAGATTTTGTTTAGAGATGAAATGGAAATTGGTGGTGTGAATTACCTTTAAAACCAATTTTAAAATTATGTTATTAAATAAAAATAATTATGATGAAATAATATAATTTATGATTTAAATAATCAATGTAATCGTAGTGTAGTGGAAGATAAAACATGGAGAATAGAGGAAAATAAATTTAAGAAATAATAAAGGTTTAAATTGATCGAGAAGTTTAGAAATATCTCAATAATGAGCCCCCATGTATCCTCACTAAAAAAATTCATGATAATCATTAGTGCAAAAGAAGGAAACCCATTGTTTTAAATAAAACTTAGAACCAAAATAAGACCCTTGGATTTAGTGGAATACAAGAACCAAGAACTTTTAATTTAATTTAAAATGAATGATTAAAAGAGATAAATCGTATTGGGGGTGATCCTTTATAAATTAAAATAAGGGAGTAAGAAAAAATGATTAATAATTTAGGAAATTGTTTTGATTAAAGTCATTGAAATCATGATTTCCATTTGAAAATTGGAAGCTACATATAGATCACTTGGAAAATCTCATATTAAATAAATCAAGACTCATTCAAGGAAAAGTAGTTTTCATATATGTTTATTGATGTGATCTAATCCCACTAATATATTTATTTATAGCCATTATGTGTGTTGGGGGAATCCTAGAATTCATTTGTATTCATTGAAGTCATAGAAACTATATGAATGCGTTTTTGACCATAATGATTTAATATATTAAATGCCTACTTGTTTCTTTTTTGTGAATTGAGATGTCATGGAATTAACATATTTTTTCAAGAATCCCTTAAATACACCTAAATCTATTCAAGGTGTAAAATAATTTTAAGGAAAGAGAGGTATGTAATAAAAAACACCATATCTACTCCCCATGAAAACTATTTTTGGTGTGAAATAAAATTCTCGGTGACCTTTCATGGTGTGAATGAGGTTTAACTATCAAAAGTATAAAATCATGGTGTGAAATAGTGGAAATAATTTAAAAATATGGTTAGAAAACACCCTAGGCAATTTGGATCATAAAATATCAATAGATGTTTAATAGTCACTGCTACAATATCTTCCCTATATATCATGCGATTATATTTCTCATGAACCAAACCTGATCTTATTGTACCATATTTACTTAAAGAGTAATCATAATGGAATACTCATGAACAATTCCCACACTAACCATTGATCATAATCGTTCACCTAAAATTCCACTATGTATAACTATAAACTATTTAAAATTGATCTTTTTCACATAAAAATAAAAGGCAGAATGTGTTCCATTAAGTGGCAAAAAAATATACGGGTTTTGATTCACTTCATAGAGATATATATAAATCCCATCTCATTGTCCCGGTTTGAACTCTAAAACAACCTATACAACATGGTATGGAGATAACCTCAAAACCACTAAGATATGTCAAATTTAAACCATAGAATCCAAAACTGATAACCACTAACACTACTAAAAACCATGCCTATAACAATACTGGCATTTATCAGTTCTAGAAAATGTGCTGATAAAGTCTATATTTATCAGCACTTTTTTCAGCGTTGATAATAGGTAACATTTATCAATGCTTTATTTTAGTCCTAATAAAGGATACCTTTATTGAAACATGATTTTTTGCTGTGAAAAAAGGTCCCATTTATCTGTATGTTTTTTCCGATAATAAATTTTTCCTTCATCTGTGCTTTTTTTCCGCTGATAATGGCCCATAACGAAAATAAAAAATTAAAAAAATTGATTAAGTTAAGAAAAATATGACACATTTTATTAATTCAATAATTAATGATAAAAATGAATAAATTTAATATATATATATATATATATTATAAATATCAATAAGTTGAATATATTAAATATAGATATATAAAATGAATAATTATAATATATATATATATAATGTTAATTAAAAAAAAATTAATGTCTTATACATTTTTAATTTTTAATTTTTCAATTTAATCTATATCAAACATCATGTGTTGCATTTTCTCCATGTATGTTTGTTTATATATATATATATATATATATATATATATATATATTAATCCATTTGTTTACACAAATGAACTCACAAATATATTTATGGAATATATAGAAACACATACACTTATTATATAAGTAATTTATTAACATTTTACTATATTTTCGAATTTCATTATAACATGACACATTTAATATAAATTATATTATTAATCAGTTAATTTTTTTAATACTACAATTATGTTATTTATTTTTAATGATATTTATTTTACTTTTTATTTTTTAAATTAATCATTTTATATTATTTATTTGTATATTTTTTTACATTGTTTTTGTATTTTCAATATGAATTCATCCACTTCAGTATATATATATTCATATTTATTTAATTACTTACATTTAATTTAAAAAACTTATCCATTTTTTCTATATATTTAACGTGCACTCATTTTGAATTTTTTAATTTCACTCATTTTTAAAATGCATTTACTTAATATTATATATCCATAAATAATGTTAAAAATATATTTGTAAATAAATATTTATGAATAAAGACATATATAAATGTAAATTTATAATATTTATAATTTTAATAATAAATAAATAATTACTTTTCAAATCAGTATTTATATAGGTATAAATAAATAATTATTTTTATTTACATAATTATAAAATTAGATATAATTTATTGAAATAATTATAATTATAAAACCTTTATCAATGAATTTTTAGAACTAATAAATATCCAGCATTAATAGTGTAAAAAAGTACTTTTAAAAGACATATATATTAGTGATAAAACATTAGCGCTAATAAATATATATATATTATCAACACTAATAAATTCATCACTAATAAAAGGTATCTTTATCATAACTTTTATGAATGCTGTAATAAAACTGACCTTGATCTGTTTCAAAATATATAACCATAATTCTGTCACTCACGATTCACATGCTCTCATGGAACTCCTCTACTACCGGTAAAACTCCTCTATATTCCCTCAGATTAAAAAACCTAGAATATAATGTATATTATTTTCTACATTTCCACTATCAATGTTGATGTTTTGGTATCTACATATTGTGTTTTTTCAATTTCCTTAACCATGATAAACCCTAAGTCTATTCTCCTAACTACTAAAATATAAAGAGTTGTTTAATTTCATCGTTTTACTACACAGACAATGGTTTTGATGAAATAGAAGGATGTATTCATATTATAAGGTAAGTCAATATATCAGTATTGGAATGTATGGTTAAATAGAAAAACTTTTCTACCACATGATACTAAAAATGTTATACTTTCTTTAGTGCATAATCAAATTGAATTTAGTTAATCAATTAATAGGTTAACCCATTTTTCAAACCTGTTATATATATCCCTTAGCATTAACACATGAATTTAGCTAGTTTTTGAAAAATGGTATCATAGCATAGGTTATTCAACGTTCAAAATTTTCAATGTTTTCATTTTTATTTTAATAGTAAGGGTATTGTAGAATTATGTTGTCTTAAATCAAGATGTACAAGCTGGGGGGAGGGGTGTCATGAACTCTCTTTCCTTTAGAGAAACCAACATGATTCTTAAAATTTTATTGACCTTTTTATTAGTTTGATTCGTTGCATATGAGAAATTATATTTGAATTTCCAACTTTGATTAAGTGGTTTTTTGGATTTTCTTGAGCTTAGGGTTATGGGGGATGAATAGAGAAAGAAACGTGGTTGGTCTCCATTTTCTATCCAACCATGTGGATCCCATGTTGATAGTTTTAATGACTCCCCTAAACCCATAAAATGTTTTTCATTTCATTAAAAACTTTTTTACACCAATTTTAATTATATAATTACTCTTAATGTAAATTATCACCTGTGGGGGTTAATTAAATAGGGTTAGGCGTTGTTTGATGTTATGGAAATGAATTTGATCAGGTTTTAGGTATTGTTTTAAAAATTTAAAATATTATTTTGGGTTAAAATGGGTTTTTATAATTTTATAAACAAATCTTTGGTTCTTAAATCATTTTAATTATTTTTAATTGGGTTTAATATATCAAAAAATGTATTCAAAAAATTGTTTGACTACATTATGGGTTTTGAAAAAAATTCATTATAAATAATGTATGTTTTTATGGAAATTATTTAAAATGAAATATCTTTATTTAAGAATTTATGTAATTATTAATAAACTCTAAATAAGTAATTTTTTATTTTTAATTGAGTGTAGTTTTTTAAACACTTTATTTAAATTTACTCATTTTCTTGGAAAATATGTTTTATAATTAAATCATGTTTTTTCTTATGATTATGATTTTGGATTTGTCATGTTGTCTTCGAAGGACTGTTTAGTTTGATATGTTGGACATTAACATGCTATGTTCGTGCCTTGTTTCATTTATATTAGTCCTCCTAAAAGGTTTAATGGAAATAATAGAGGGTTTTTCTCCTAGGATAACCCTATTAGTCATTTCTCACTACATTTTGTTTCAATATCTACTAGGACACTAAATTGAGTGGGGAAAATGGAACCTTATTTCTCCCAAATCCCGTTATTGGATATTTATTTTTTGGATGTAGAGTCGATTGAGGCTTGTGAATCAAGTGGTTGGTTCTTTTATTGATTTTGATCAGTATTTATTTTCCTTTATGAGGGTCATTTCTTAGATTTAACCATTTTCAATAGTGTGGTTTTGTTGAGGGTGTTAATGAAATTCTATAATGGACCACATAATTTGTGGTATTATTTACTTGTTTTTGTGGACTAGTGGTTTAACCTTATTATGGTTGGGTGTATTTTTTTTGTTTTCAATATATTTTCTCGAGCCTCATGCCTCTTATTTATGAGTTGATTGGTAGGAATCCTTAAGAATATATGAAATGAAATGTTATAATGTGTCTTTATTTTTTTTATAGAATCAATTATAAATTTATAATAATATAAACAAAAATTGGATATAAATAGTGGACTCTTATTTAAATATTTGGGTTGATTAGGTTTATATGACTTTTAAATGATTGAATTTATTTAGTAACCCCCTTTATCAATACAATTAGTCAGTTCTTAAATACTTATATTTAAAATAATGCATCTAAAATCATTTAAATTACATATATTTTAAGAAAATACTTATCAAAATTGAAATGAATGAGTGAAAGGGGTAGGGGATTACATTTAATATATATTATTTTGTGCCTATTTCTAAATGATTTTTTGGAAGGGTAAAATTATGTGAATATCATCATTAATGTAGAATATTTCACCAATTTGACTCCTAGATATCTACTAGTAGGAGCCAATGAACATAACATGTATTCTTAAACATATATTGATCCTCACTTCCTAGAGGTAATTACAGATCTACATCAAGATATGTGGTATAATATTCAATGATGATAAGTGTCAATGGATCATTTAATATTTTATGGTAATATATCATAATAATAAATCGAGAATAGCATTGAATATATTAATTTCCTTTACAAGAGTAAAACAATTATATTTCAATACCGAGCATAAGTTAAAAAATTTACTCTTTAAAGGTATGTAAGTTATTTGTGTGATCATATGATGGATTCAAACAACAACAAAAATTGAAACGCGGGGAATCCATGGGTAGAAAAAAATGATGTTCAATTTAGGTGGAGTGGGATTCATTTCTTCAAGACCATTAAAGTAGATGTATAACAATTCCTCTTCAATTGATGAGAGTTTTTGTGTGATTCCATTTTTTTAGGTTCCTAGGACACTTTAATCATTAGACGCTGGATTTTATTCCATATATTGATGATGGATTGGACTACCTCTTTCAAATTATCCGTCCACCCAACATTTTGGATCCAAATTTCATTGATAACATACCACCCAAACAGTGATGGGAAGAAGGCTAGTTTGAAAGAGGGAATAAGTATCCTCAAAACCATCATATAGAGATGAAATTCAATAATGTTTCTGAGGATGGATTAAATAAAGGTAATGAACGTTAGCTATACTATTTAATTAAACTATTATATATCTATTTAAGATAGTAACAATTTTCATGAATGACACATGCAATTGAAGTCTTTTATGCATGGATTTTATTGTATAGTTGTTATTCAAGACAAATTAAATATTTAACAACCCATGAAAATAATGACATTTAAACCAAATTATGTTACCCATCCTACGGTAGAACAGACTCTAGATGAAGAAACTAAGGAATTATTTGGGGTTCAACAACATGTTGATAAAAATAACAACAATACATCACAGATTTGAATAAAATTATCAAGGAAAGAAATCAGGGTATAAAATTTGAGGTTGGATGGAATCAATGTGACCATCCAATTGAACCCAACAAGTCAATGTTTTTTATTTTTCATGGGGTCACAATAAGGATGAATGTTCCAATTGATATTGAATCATGGAAGTTCATCCATCCTATAATAAAGGAAATCCTTTGGGATGATATAATTGTATTGTTAAAAATATACAATCTCTATATTACGAAAAAATTATGTAATGAAACATTGATTTAGTTTTCGGTATTCCTTGTATAAATTGTTTATTTTAGATTATTCCTATAACAAATTTATCACAATGGCCACTAGAAAATCCCATAAAGGCTTCCAATCTCTTTTGATGAAGTAATTTAAAGGATGTGGATGGAAAAATAAATCCCTACCCAAAACTTAGTTATGAACACATTATAATGTAGGAAACATTGACTGATTTCTACAATCATTGAAATGAGAAATAATTTCAGTGTTATTTATGTTGATAATAAATTATTGGAAATTATTTATTTTATCTAACATGATTAAAAATTATTAATTTATGAAAACACAAAAGGGTGATGAAAATAAATAATGTGCATCAAATACGATGTACCCCTATCACAAAAAAAGGATGTGGTATACTTTATAAGAGATTAAATTGGTATTTATATTAAATTAACAATAAAAGATTAATTATGTGATATAAAAAACATATTTTTCTTTTTATATATTCATATTGATGCATTAAAATCTGACGTCACTTTCATCCCACTTCATGTGCTAGGGATGGAGGTTCGTGTAACTGAGGACGGTATATTAGTTGATGAAAAAACAAAACAGTATAGTAATCATGTGTAAGTATGACATAATGGTATTTCATTATGATTTAGAACAATATTACATTAAAATAAAAATGCTCATATTTTTTATGTATTTTAGAGACAAGCATCGACAACAACTCTACAAGGAGAAAATTGGCTTTTAGTTGCATTGAAGTGGTCTTAATAGCATGGTTGGGTTGGAGTATTAGGTTTTGGATTCTATCCTCAAACATATTTTGAGAATATAAAACCACATGATGATACATATAATATGATGAGATGATTTCAAAAAAAATAAACTCAATACAAGATATTATTTTGTGGTCTAGTTCTGTAGAACCATGTATAAAAAATGATCAAAGAGAACTGGAGGTAGAGTAATGATCCACACAAAAACCAAATGATCCCACTATATTTGAGGCTAGTACATCCCCCAAACCACATACTATACCTGGGGTAATAAATTTTTTCATTACTCTTTCTTCTGAATCTGAATCAAAGTACTTCAGATAACAATATATTACTAATATTCTATAGGATCCAGTTTTATGTGATTTTTAATTGTCAACAACCACATATCACCGTGTTGTGATAGGTATGGTGTAAAATAACATGGGAGACTAGCTATAGAATCAACCCCAACCAAAAAATCACATGACAGTGGGAGATGATGTAGCTTATGAACCGACACCTAAGTTTCATGTTCCACTTGATGGTCCCGATATTACCACAGTTGAAGCTGCTATTATATATTTCATATGATGGGAATATAACCTTATAAAGATACCTGAGGTACATTATTAACATATTTTTTTATATGATAAACAAGTAACAAATGTTGATAAAATCTCTGATGTGGGGTATGATTTTACAGACGGATAAAGTCATAGTGAAAAAAAGTTCGAATAAAGAAAATCTTGTGAATAGACCAAGAACAAAACTACCTTCTAAGAGTAACTTTTCCACTATAGTTATATAGAGACATTATTATAATTACAACTTAATGAAGAGACAAAATTTAATGATAAAAATTTGTATTACATTGAATATTAAGGAAAAATATATAGAGATTCCTTCCCAAATGTAATTGGTTTTGAGACTCTAATTAATATTATCAAGAATTAATAGATATGTGTCTAAGTTGTGAATACATACATATGGTACATTGTCCTAATAATTTTGTCCGAATAGTTTGTTAGATATTTTTATTAACGTTAATAACTATAGTTTATTTGAACAAGCGTTTATATTACAACTATATAAAGGGAAGATCCTAAAAAACATGATTTGGATTCATTAATCTATGTATCACTTGAATGCAATAATTTTCATAGAATGGGGAAGTAATTAACTAGAAAACGGAGAGATACTCAACGTGCTTAATAAAAAATCATATCATGACAAACTATTTTTTATGCCTACATTGAAGGGGTAAAACACTACGATTTAATCACATAAAATATATTTTTTTAATTTTTTTCATTTCATGAATGGTTTTTTTAAGAGTTATTGGGTGCTGATTGCAGTCATCATAGGCTCCCTAAATATCATTTTTTTGGAATAAATACATGAATATGAAACCAATTGACCACACATGATTTTTATTATGAATATGTAATATAGTCCAATCAACATTTTATAGAAAAACAATGAACTATATGTTTATTCTAGGTTTTAATTCAAATTTTGTTCTGATAGGGCGGTCGCTCAATATAGGATAGATCATGTCATGATGTCAGTGTCTGAAAAAATAAGGACTTTGGATTACAAAAAATGAAAACTAATTATGGTATATATAGAAAAATATAACTGTCAAAACAATTTACTTATTTTGTTCAATGTAACTGATGTTTCTGAAACAAGATAATGACATCCATTGCAAATATTATGTTTTCAAATTTATGTGAGAAATCATAGATCATTAAAAGTCTAGAATCCCCTCAAAGGTAATTTCAAAATGTAATTAAAATTTCATTAAATACATTTCATAATAATTTGATTGTGTATATTTTTTGAGTACTACCATTATTTTTGACAATGGAGTTACCCAAATGAAGAAATGAATTCATTTAACTATCAGTGGGAAACATAATTTTTGTGAGATTGTATTCTGAAAACATATTTAGGTTATTATCATCTATGTTTGTGATGTATTGTCAGTTATAAAATTCGAATGATATTTGGGGTGTGAATAATTAGTGTCAAAATTCTTATATATTATTTTTGATTTTTTTTTCAAGTGTAAGAATAATAGAGGAAATCATATTGATTATAAGTGGTGACCTACAAATAATAAATTATTTGTTCAATTTTGGAGGAGGAGGTGGAGGCGTAGAAAAAGGTGGTTGAAGAGTTAATGTGGAGGCAGAGTCAGATTTGGAGACCGATTTGGAGGTGGAGGTAGAGGCGGAGACTGCAGTGGGGACCGCGACTGAAGAAGATAAGAATCATTAGATGGAAAATAATAATTGTTTTTTGTAAATGATGAATAATAAGGGTTATAACATGAACGTGTTTGATAAAAATGGTTTAAAATTGAACACCACACTTTTCGCTTAAGATAAGATCCATTTTTCATGTTTTTAGTTTAAAATGAAATTTTATTAAAAAACATGTGGCATACTTCAAAAATGAGGAAATGATTTCTGATTATTTGGATACATTACGAAAATGATCCATGAGTCATTTAATATTTTTGGGGATCAAGCATTCTTCAATAAAATGGATGGGGTCACCAGTATGACTCATAGTGAGTCTTTTTATTCAAAAATGATACTAATTTTAGTGAAAAAATAATTGACATATATAACATAAAGGAAATGAATTCAAATTGTTTTTGTACATTAGTAACATGATCCATATGTCATTAGGGACATTTATAGATCATACACACAACAACCTAATGCAGGGTGTGACCGGTATGACTCCATGTTTGTCCTTTTATTCAAAATAAACATTTATTTTAGTGAAAAAACAACTAAAATTAACCAAACTGAGCAAACACCATGGGATTATTTTTTTACTATAGGTACATGATTCGTATGTAATTTTTTATGTTTAAGGATCATATTCATATCAATAATATTCATGGTGTCACTGGAATGACTCCATGTGCCTATTATAATATTAAAATTGACATTTTAATAAAAAAAGTGTCACTTACTGAAAATTTAGAAAAAGCCCTCAGATTGTTTTGATATTTTGTAATAATGATTCATAATTCACTTGTGACATGATTTAATAAGGCTCATGTCAATCCCACAAATGATTCCACTTTTATGGATCAATGTGCATATTACCATTTGAATATGACATTTTAATAAAAAACCCATATTGTATACTCAAAACTATGAAAACACATTCATATTGTTTTGGTACATTGGTAAAATCATCCATGAGTAACTTGGGACATGTAGGGATCCTCCAGACCTCAATCTGACACATGGTGTGATTGATATGACTCTAAGTACATCTTTTCATTCAAAAATTTACATTAATTCTAGTTATAAAATATTAACATATTAAAAACTAAGAAAAAACAATCGAATAATTTTCGTACTTTAGTAAAATGATCTAAACATAATTTTTGATGTGTATGGATCATATTCTTGTTAATATGATTAAAAGTGTGACCGGTATGACTCCAAGTGTCCATTATAAGTTTAAAATCACAATTTTAATACAGAAAAATGCCACTCTCTAAAAAATAGAAAACATGCTTGTATTGTCTTGATAATTTGGAACAATGATTCATAATTTATTTATAACTTTTATGAATTACTCTCTTATGAAACTCACACCTGATGCTACATGTAGTGCTCAAAATGAGTGTTTCTATTTTAAAAATATTTTTATAGTAATTAACACACATAGTGTACTAAAAACTATGAAAACACATTTAGATTGCCTTGGTACTTTAGTAAAAATATACGTAAGTCATTTTTTACATGTAGAGATCATTCAGGACTCAATACGATGAACAATGTGACCAGTTTGATGCTTGGTATGTCTTTTTATTCAAAATTGACATTAATTTTAGTGATAAAAACAACTAACATACTCAAAACCAAGAACACACATTCATATAGATTAAATACTTTTTTAAAATGATCCATACATAATTTTTTTACATTTTGGTATTAGAAACACATAAATATGGCATACTATGTGACCATTATGACATTAAATGTCTGTTATCAGTTTAAAATTTACATTTTAATGTGTCGCTCATTGAAAATATAGAAAACATACTCAGACTGTCTTGAAAATTTGGGAAAATTATTCATAATTCATATCAGACATGTATGGATTATTATAATGATAAACCCACACACGATTCAACCTGTATGGCTCAAATTGTTTTTATCTAGTTTCAAATGACATTTTTGTAAAAAATCACATGAGGAATACTCAAAATAAAGAATAAACATCCATATTGTTTTCATATTTTAAAAAATGATACCTGAGTCATTTGGGATAAGTTAGGATCATCTATGACACAATACAACACATGGTGTGACTAGTATGACTCAAAATATGTCCTTTTATTCAAAATTGATATTAATTTTATTGAAAAAACCAACTTTTATACTCAAAACCAATCAAATGAATTTGGATTATTTTGGTACTTTAGTAAAATAATCCATACATGTTTTTGGATTTGTAGGGATCATCCACATTTCAACTAGATGCATGGTGTGATTGGTATGACTCCAAGTGTGCCTTTTTATTCAACATTTGCATTAATTTTAGTCAAAAATCTACAATACTGTATAATAGTTT
Source organism: Viscum album (assembly GCA_963277665.1). NCBI lineage: Eukaryota > Viridiplantae > Streptophyta > Magnoliopsida > Santalales > Viscaceae > Viscum > Viscum album. The sequence continues at coordinate 190,419,299 of OY728165.1, read as the reverse complement.
TTTAGTTTTCTTGTATTTATTTAAGAAATTTTATTTCCTTTAAATTCAGTATTTTTATATTATTTTTGTAATTTCTGTTGATGTTTCTGCTAATGCAGTGTGTTGTTTAACCACACATCACCCATTTCTGGGGATGTGGTGTGCTGCAACATCACACTGTAGTTTTAACTGATATTCATATTACTAAGTGCTCTAATATAACTATGATTTATTTGTTCTCTTAGAGGAACAAAAAAATATACACATTATCAATGATAATATAGGATATGATAAATTATATCTTTATCAGTTTTTTAAAATGTGCTCATAAATCATTCTTTTATCTGTGCAAAGAAAAGCACTGATAAATCATACATTAACCAATGCTTTTAAAAGTATTCATAAAATCCCCCATTTATCAGTGATTTTAGAATTGTTTATAAAGGTTCTATTTATCCATTCTATATTAAAGTATTGATAAAAGGGGTATTTTATCAATTCTTTTATTTGTGATGATAAATATAGCCTTTATGAGTTCTTTTTTAGTACTGATAAAAGCCGTGGACTTTTAACTATGCTGATGTAGCCAGTTCTATTCGAGCGCTGAGAGAGGCCAATTATAATGCTATTAAAGTTGCGTATTTTTGTAGTGTAAAAAGTATATTAAATATGGAGAAACATTAATATAAACATAGTTTCACATGTATTAATTGTTTCAATCTATTATTGGTATGGGGGTAACAATTCCCACAAATGAATTTATGATGGATTCAAAACTATGATATACATATACAAGAGGTTCTAAATGTAGGAAACAGTTCCCCTTAAAAGAGTGGGGAGCCCAACCTATCTTCCTCTCAAACAATGTTTATTTTGAAGCATTAATGAACAAGAACCACTGTAACCATTAACCTTTGTAAGGAAAGTCTGCACTAATGTTTGCATCAAAGTTTCATGGATATGTATATTCATTGGGTATGTTTCCAGTAGAAACAATATAATATGAAAAAATTTAATAATTTTTTAATAGAACTCCTCACCGTAAAATATCAAGAAGATAAATACATCATCCATGAAAAAAATAAAGTCATTGTTATGAATAAAATAAATCGAAAGGAAAAGGGGACTAAAACTCACTCAATATATAAGGTTATTGAGAAATATCCTTCCAAAAAGATGAGGATATAAGGGAATGATAATGACTAAAATGTACTATATAATCAATGTGGTAGGAAGAAATTCTAGAAGAATAATTTCTCCTACTTAATGAAGCACAAATAAGGTTCAGGTTCTTTGATTATGTAGTGTAATCATTTCATATCCACCAATTGGGTATTAAATACAACATGTGGTGCTCAAATATGTATTAAAATATAGGATCCAAGTATATTTAAGAAATTTTCTATAGGATAGGTGGATCTTCAAGATACCAATGGAGCTCAACTTGTTATGATGGCTTTAGAAGACCACCACCATAAATTTCTAACAATAATGATCATAGTTTTAAATTACTATTATATATTCCATATTTACAGGAAAAATTATTTCTATATCCTCTATATATACGGATGTTTTCATTTTCATATTTGGAAATAAAATATGCTAATTTTTGAATGATAAGATTTTTATATTTTTAAATATCTCAATAATGGTATTTATTTTTTAAAATATGATACCTATGTGTTATAAACACGTAATGAATCTAGTTTTTATGACTCATATCATTCCCACATGTGGAATCAATTAATTTTTCATATAAACGAGAAGTGAATGATAATGATCTATCATGATGTATATTAATAAACATTTAAAATAAAATATCTTTATAGATTTCTCTATCATTTTCAAGGTAATATGATCAAACCTACTTTTGGAAGTAAAGATGAAAGGGCCCTGGAGCTTCTATAATTGGTTCTGACTCATGTGTGAACACAATTTCTAATATAGGTGAGAGGTGTATATTCTAACTTCATCGCTTTTACTGATGATTTGTGTAGACATGGTTAGGTCAACATAATAAGGTTTAAGTCGGAATACTTTAAACTTTTCAAGGAATTCAAGAATGAAGTAAAGAATTCTCTTTGTATGAAGATAAATGAAATTTGAATTGGTTGAGGTGGGTATTATTATAACCAAGAGATTATTGATTATTTATACTATTTTTAGATTCAATATTAGTTAAATCCTCTATAAAAATTAAAGTGTAATGGTGTTGGTGAATGAATGAACCATAACTTTTTTGATATTGTTAGGTCGATAATGTGTCATGACGATCATTTCATTATCCTTATGAGGTTACACATTAAAAAATACTGTATATAGACAAAACAATATTCCATCTAACATGTAAAATTTTATCTCATAATAGTTATGGACTGGGAAGAAACATGTGTTGTCAAATCTACATGTATGGTGTTATGAGGTGTCTATTAATGCCAGTCTTTTGAAACAATATTGAACCCTAGGAAACTGATTATATATTCATAGGAAATCATTAGGAAATTAATGTATATTAACAGTATATCCCTCAATATATAATATTTATAGTTGAATTATATCCCACTTCTCTATATAAGAATCACATTTCCAAGGGAGATAGTGGTAGTAGGATTGAATTTTATGAAGATGTTTCTCAAGATACACAAGAATTGTAATTAGAATATGAATAAGTTCCATTATTCCATATGGAAGTGGTTGTTCTAGAGGAACAATAAATATATAGGAACACATGAGATATTCGAGAACCGAAGAGATATATTTCTCTAGTCATAAAGGATGTTGAGTCATTATTAGTGGGAATAATGATCTTATTTACTAGAAGGAAGGTGTCGGTATCTATGAAGTTCCAATGTAGAATGAATCCATGAATTTTGAGATGGAGTCCATGTATTTGAACCAAGACTAAATTCTAATTGATCTTCTAGATGATGTAATTCCCATTGGGTGAAAATGTGTATTTAACGAGAAATGGGACATCTAAAGTAATGATAGAGTCTATAAATCATGGAATGTGAATTAAAGGATTAAAAGAAAACAATATAGAGACTATGATGAAATTTTTTTCCAGTTTCATTCCATAAATCCATCAGAATTTTACATTCTATAGTAGTATACCATGGGTTTGAGATTTTATAATTGGTTGTAAAAACAACTTTCTTTAATAGAAACTTTATAAAATATGAATATATGACACAAAAAATAAGCTGTTTTGACTCCACATTTTTTCCATTAAGAAATTAAAGTTATAGAGATCTATTATGGATTGAATAAATCATTCAGTTTAGGGAACATTTAGTTCCTTGAATCCATAAGAGAATTCGGTTTCATAAATGATGAATGGGATCCCTATGTCTACAAACAATTTAGTGCACATACAGACCCTAAATTTTCATATATAAATACTAGATATTACTATATTAATATTCATTACATAACATTATGATCTATTCTAGAACTATAATGATGTAATGTCTTTCAAGAATATATATATTAAAATATTATTTTGGTAAAACATTTTCATCATCTCCCATAAATTTCTTATCACGTTATACCCTTATTTGACATACCCTATATAAAACCATTCATCATAACCTAGGGAAAAAAACATACGAAATGGTGAGCATAGATGATCAGCATGTATAATAATGGGAGATATAAATCAATGATCGTATGAAAACATAAGATAATAAATAGGGAAACATATCATGATCATAACATATAAAATTAATTCCCATTATTTTATAGATCATAATCATGATTTTTGGAGTGAAACATTATCATTTGAAGTGAAAAAAATCATTAGATTGTGAAATCATCATAAATCAATCAATAACTATATGTTCAAATCATAAAACTAAAACATGACAAAAGTGTGTGGAACCATTATAATAACATAAACCATATAAATTTTCAATGTTAAATATCATGACCATCATATCATAGTGGATCAAGAATGAGTACTTGCTTTCCGTATAATAATGGAACATGCATCACCGCATAATTCTTATATCATAGTGGATTAGAAATCCCTACCAATTCACCATATTTATCAAATAAATCAACTCAATTCCCATAATTATCACATGATATATTATACATTACCCAATAAATTGGAGTTATTTAATAGAACCACACATTACACAATGAAACTATCCATATGTGTTCCATAACATCATAAAATTTTAACCATTTCAATATTGAATTATACATGGAAACAAATAAGTTTTTTAAACATTTCATCATTTAATTATTTCGTTATAAAAACTACATGGGAAAAGACTGAGTTTCATAAAAATATCATAAATATAATCATAAATCATATAGAGAGATTTTATGGATCTTATACCCATTAAATTATAAGTAACATTAAATTATGTTATCATAGACAAAACATTCTTTAAAATATCACAATAATATTTCATGAGTTAAATACCTTTTCCATTTTTAAAAAATAATTCAATATATTTCATTAATGAAACATTATGGAAAAATTTAATTGAATATATACATAAAAATGTGTAAATTAATCTTCAAGACATTGAGTGGCTATAATAAATAGATTTTTTTTCATACTATAATTTTTAAAACCAACAAAATCACACCTCTATTAAAAGATACATAATTTAGAAAACAACAACTAGATTAATTTTAAAACATCTTGAAAAAATTAAAACAGGATACAAATATATATAAATAATCTATATAGAATATTCAAAAAATGATTTTTTTAAAACATGAATATGGAATTAAATGGCTTTTCTATAAAAAGAAGAGAAATAATATTGAATTATATTAAAAGAATTTTCAAAACGATTTAGAGTACCAAACAATGGAAATGGAAATAAAAGTTAAAAATTACAAAAAAAGAAAGAAAAATAGTTCTAATGGTTTTATCATATAAGGATCAAATAAATTCCTCAATGGAAATTCAATATTAAATAGTCATTATTAAATTGATATTGAAACAAAAAACCGTTAATTTAAGTGTCATCTTTCTTTATTCATGTTTGAATCTACTATATAGTAAATATAGATTTATTATAAATATAATATATAATTATAATATTATATATCATACTAAATATGATTTACATATAACATATTACCACCTATTTATTAACAGTTCTTAATTAACATCATTATTCTGCTTGATAACAACATTGTTTTTCAAGAATGTTTTCGTTCAACAGCCTCGGTCCTTTTACATGGATCATGGTACCATCATAAAAAAAATTAGTCGCATAATTATTATCACATGTAAAAAATTATATTCAATTTTATAAATATTCATATAAATCAGTGATGAAGAATGGATTGCATCACTTCGTGGAGATGGTAGTTCATATGTACGCAGAAGTGATTTTTCCATTTCACAGATATAATGAATGTAAGGTAAATAATAATTACCCTTTATAGAACAATAATAATATAATAAAATTCATATATAATAACTAAATAAATAAATATAAATATCAATGAGAATTGGTGAAAAAAATGAAATACATCACTTTTTGGTGGTGGTGGTCCACACGTACACACAAGTGATACATTAATTTACAATTTTATTGAATGTAGTATAAATGTTTTTGTTATATCATCCTAATAAAAATTATTATTACTAAAGATACCTAATTCATTATTTTGTAATGAATATGAAATATTTAAATTATGTAATATATGAAATAAAATTTAATGTACTATGTTAAGATTTATAACTCTTTATTGAGAATCCTTCTTTGTCTTACACCATAATCATTGAAACGATGATAATTTTAGAAAAAATTACTATTTCATGAATAATGAACATAGTGTGGTATTAGGGTTGGTATTTTCAAATGTAAAAGTCTCAAACATAGTGAATATAAGAGGAGAGGATGTTCTACATTATATGTGAGGGGAAAGTCACCCATTGAAATGCATAATTTATTAAATTAATATAGATTAAATTTAATGTTAAAGTGAATCAATATTGATGTTCCAAAACTGTAGGATAATTATGATCCAAAATAATTTTATAATATAATATTTACATAAGTTTAGGTTATGTTTTAACATTAATCTATTAGCTTTAACCATTTTGACAGTTATCGTTATACCAATGTTTTTTAATCTTGATTGGCCTATAATGTTACTATAAAAGAAAAAATGTCCCATAAGTGTAAAATGGAATATAATATAGATTATATAACGTGAACATGGACAAAGTTAATAATTTATTAAAATTTAATTCATTTAATAAAATAATATTTAACATAAGATGTCATTAAAGTTATTTTTTTGGACTATTCAAAAATCTTGACCCTAAAGGCAGAATGATTGAAATGGAATTAAAATAAAAAAATTTAAAAAATAAAACGGATGTTTTGTTTATCAAAAATTATTATGGAACATAATAATTCATCAAAATTTCATTATAATTAATATAATTAATATCATTTATTTTATTATTATTTTAATTTAATAAATATTGTGTCTGCACGGCCTATGAATTTATGGAAATTATTCCATCACTATTAATTAAAAGTAAATTAAGATGATAAAAAATTAATTAATCTCTAAAATAATCGTTTATAACCCAACATAAACTCTTATCAAAAAATACAATAGATATAAAAGTCATGAGAGTGGAATTTTTATATTTATCCTTTTCTTAAAATCATATAATAGTCGTAATCAATGAAAAATAGAACCCAGTTTCCATATATTTAAAACATGGATGAGAAGGTTTGAAATAAACTCATCAAATTGAATAAATACAAGTGTTAGAGAAATTTAAATCTTTAACCTAATGTTTTATTATTGTTTTACTTGTTTTTTTCAAACTGAGGTAACAAAAATTTACCGAGTTCACCAGTCATAGGGACAAAAAATAAAAGGGCCCCATTTATAAAATTTGATACTACCAGTTCTATATGTGGAATCTATTTTTCAAGACCCTATTTCTAAAATTTATAGAAATCCATTTTAAAATAATAGTGCAAAACACAATGAAAACTAATTTCAGAAAAATATGTTTTTAAGCATAAAAAAGAGATCTATTATTATCCCATTCCTTGAAAAAGCATTAGATGAATGTTAAAACATTTTATAGAATATTAAATATATTTATTTCATTAAAATCATTTAATAAAATTTAATAACTTAATTTACGAACATAAAAACACATTGTATAGATAAAAACATTCAAAAAACATATCTTTTACATTAAAATGATTTTATTTTCATTTGTAATCAAATAATAACAAATGAAATAATTTTTAAAAATTTTATAATATATTTTTTCATAATTTATTTATTCTTATTCATACCCATAAAAATAATTATAGAAAATATTGACCATATTAAATAGTAATATTTTTATTTTATATCATGCTTTTTTTAACATTGATGTTTCATGTAAAGAAAGATATCGACAAAATTATATTTCTTTAAAGAGAAATATATCAGAAAAAATAGTATGTCACTTTATACCCAACTTATAATAATTTCATGCTCCAAATTCCAACCCTTAAATAAATAAAACTGATCAATCTTATTCATTATCACATCCACAAGTTCCACATAGCATCCTATAATTTATGATTTCACCAAAACAACATTTACTATGTGGATAGTATTGTTTCATAGAACCTTATCTATATAATCTATAATCTCCACTAATTGTTCCTCATAAGAGATATCTTTCTTTTATGGTATGACCTCTGAGCTCAGTACATGTGAAAGATCAGGTATTAAATTCTTCATGAGAGATACACGGAACATGTCATGAAATTGAGAGTGATATGGTGTAAGAGATAGATTTTAAGATTTTATCCTATTGTGATAAAAAATATGAAAGTGGAAAAATTATTGAGTTAATTGAATTCCCTTATTTATAAATCACCAAACCCTTTTCCAATGAGATATTCCTAGGAATACCATGTCACCATGTTTGAACTCTGGATCTCATTAACGATTGTCATCACGACTTTTATATTGAATTTAGGATACCCTTATGTGTTTTTGAATGGATCTAACCATATATTTCATTTCCCCATATATTTTTATTTCTCCAATATAATTAAAAACACATTAGAGTATTTCAATTCCTTCCATAGCCGGATTTATAAATACTCTTTAGAATGCTTGGGTGTAGACAATATTATTAGAAAAGTTGAAAAAAAAATTATTGATACCAGCCATCATTAAAATACATAGAGAATTATCTAAACATATCTTCTAACATTTAAATGTTCCTCGCAGACTAACCATATATATAATTATTATATGTTGTACTAAACCTCATATTTGTATCTATAGATTATAGAGGACTTCACCAGAACTTCTTCGTAACCCTCAAATCCTTATAACAAACAACAGTTGCACTCCATGTAATCACCCGACATCTATAATATATATCCCGGATGGTTGACCAAGTGAGACATCTTATCTATTTCAAATGAAGTGTAATGGCTTCATAAGGAAATAAACTACAACCCGAAAATAATTCTTCCCATTATATGTTTAAGTAATTTAAAAAAAACTATGGTATTGATTTACTATTTCTATTATGGTATGGGTTGTGGTTTTAACAATCCATTATAATTTTATCTCTCTTCCTTAACATTATAACAAACCAAGAATCAAGAATTATAATATTTAGTATCCCTTTCCATTTTTTCCCACTATAATTTTTTAGATCTCCATAAATCTTTTTACTGATAGGATGAATAGATAATGATGAACTAATATCTTCATACATTAACTATTTATTTAAATATGGTATTGAAGAGACACATATTCATTTATTGAAACCTAATATTACATCACAATCAGTGTTTAACTCATGAATTTTTTTACCATATTCTATAGTGCCACATCCTTTTATGCCTCTTTAATCCTCATATGGAGGGATAATTGAACATTCTTATGTGAAAGAATAGATATGTATCCATTATTATGGATATCAAGTTCCATCTTCTAAAAATCCATAAATATTATATCTCTTTCTGTCCTAATCATAAATAAACTACTATCCTCTTTCTGAAATAGAGCATCAGACACCTTGTCCACCTTTCTGGTGGGGTAACGTATTGAGCAATCATAATCTTTTATCATCTTCAACCATCTTCTATGGAACATATTTAACTCTTTATATGACAATATATAATTTATGATTATATGATCTATAAATATTTCACACCATTCACTATAACTATAATGTATCTATATGTTTAATAAACAAATACCACTTCTATCTTGAAATATCTCATCAATAAATTTTTATTAGTTATATTAAATTAGCCGGTGGCATTCGCTATCATCATATCGTTCAATTTACTGATGCATAGAATCACTTTATTTAATTCATCACTAAAGATCATAAACCCTTCATCACTTTTGGGTAGTGCAAGTACAGGGTTGATAACCAACCATCTTTTTAGCTTCCTGAAATTATACCCACATTTATCTGTCCAAAAAAAATGGATTCCCTCCAAATTAACATGCTAATTAAATTATATAGAAATGATAAATACATCATGAAGAATCAGTAGTATCTATCCAACAAAAGAAAAGAATAGATCTTGGTTTTCATGGTAGGTCTAGGCCATTGTAAATTAACATTAAACTTTTGATGACCCACTGATATACCCTCACATGATATTATATTAATGATGAAATAACCCTTATAAATCCTAAATTCACACTTGGTAAATTTGGTACTAAACTTCTCCTTTATAAGTTTCTTCATCACAATTCTAAAATGTTCTTCATATCCTACCTTGTCTCAAAATATTTTAGAATATAATCTAGGAAGATAACCACAAAATGTTCATGGAAGTCTCTAAATACACTACTCATTAAATCCTATAATAAAGTTGGTAAATAAGTATGTCTAAATAGAATTACTAAAAATTCAGAACGTTCATACCTCATATAGACGGTTGTCTTGCATATATCAACTTAATTCACCCATAGTTGATGTTTTTCATAATTACATTCAATAATTTAAATGTATTTTTAAACATATAATTGATCATAATGAATAAGTGATATGGGATAGAGGATACTTTTTATTTATAGTGATCTTGTTATGTCATCGATAATCAATGAAAATATGTATTGATCCATCTTTCTTATTAAAAAAAGAATAGGTGAAACCCAAGGTTTTCCTCTTAGGTGTATCGATCATTTTTCTAATGTTCTTGAAGAGTTGATTATAAAATTAGTCTATCTTAATCAATATAATTATATATTAAGTATTTGAAATAGGTGTAGCACCAGGAATTAGTTATATTGAGAACTAATATTAATTATTTAGAGGAATTCTAAGAAACTCTTGTTGAAAGACATAAAACAACTCCCATAAAATCTTTTTATAGTTAATTTTTATTTTATCCCCAACCATATAACATAAATACCCTTCATGGATACCAATTAAGACACAAAATATAGATGTAATTTCCATTGTAATAATTTTTCAGCCCCGCTTCGCAAAGATATCATTTGTTTAATAATAATTTGAAATGTGACTTCCCTACCAAGGAAAATTATATGCGATCTATATACAAAATATTAATCCATTCCTAGAATCACATAAAATTAAACTAGAGGGAGAATAATTATATTTTTAGTAATTATATTACCCAAAAAATCAATTGAATTGGAACTATAAACTTGATATTTGATTAGGAAACCATTATATGTTTTCACCACTAACTCAACAAGTAATAATTGAGGTAATAATGAGATGCCCTTAGAAAATTCATTAGATGTTAAAGAGTGGGTATATAAAAATTAAAAAAACATTTATTGTAATAGAGTGTATTATAAGTTAACATTTCAACACATCATTATCATAACCCACTATGGTAGTAATTATTACATTATATTCAATTTTTCTTATGTCTTAATTGGGTGTGCATGCCAATCATCATGAAAACCCATTGGATTCATGCACTGGTTATCATAATTATCATCCTCCTTGCATTTGAAGCATTTCATTTGGGTGGTGAATTAGTTGGATTCCTCCTCAAAATAAATTATATGAATTTTCTTATTCATATCTTTTTGACATTCCTGGGATTTGTGACCATATCTTACCCATTTAAATAACATCCTATTTCATGTCAAGCAATTACCACGACATTTATTCTTAACATTATTGGCATGTAGTTGACTAGAATTTCCTTTAACCATGCGATTTATTTCAGTTTTCATTACACACCACCTTTATTTTATTAGAAAATCTACATAAATGATGGGAATATCTATTTTCAATTTCTACCTTGAGAGCACATTGAATAATTTCATCATAGATAATAAAGTATCATAAATATAACACCTTTCTATGAATTGGTTTAATTCCACCAAAGAATTGATCAAATTTAATTTTATGGTTAATGATTATATAATAACAATACCTTAACTTACAAGTAATATTTTCCTTAGGGGTACCAATGGATTCTTCATCCTTCTACTTAATCGCTAGAAATTCCATCTCCATTATTTTTCATAAAATATGATGACATTACTTAATAAAAAATTGTCACTTAATATCTTCCCATTCTAGGGAGTCAATTTCTACTTCTTGACTAGTAATTTTAATAACATTACATCATTTATCCACTACTCCTTCCAAAAGACAAAAGAGAAAAAAAATTGTTCACATTCTATGTATGAAATATTATATTATATTTTCTCATTGATACTAATCGATATCTCATCCACTATTGGATTGGAAGACCCAAAAATTATGTTTGATGTTTCTCATTAATGACTCAATGGAGCATTTTTCCCTCATTGATCACATGGAAGCTCGCTATGATTCATGGGATAAGAATGTTGTGTAAACATAGTAATAATTTTCAATATTTTATATCTCCTAGAATTTGGTTTCTCAGGAAGGAAATCATTTCATTATCTATAAAAATAATTTTTAGCAAGATTATATCTGGATCCATCAATTGAATAAAACCAAAAACTATAGTCACTATGTCATGAAATAATAATAAATATGATAAATCAAATAATTATGAAAAATAATTCATAATATGTCTTGATCATGAAACATTATCTTCAGTCTATGTAACCTTATATTTATCTAGGTCATTCAGTTTCATTATCTATTCAAACACATTATAATATTTCATAAAGAAAATATGAGTTAAACTAAGAATATCCCTTGAATGTGTCCAGATAGGTGTGCAATATTAATCCCACTCATCTTGCACAAGTGACGATCGAGCTAATAAACAATCCAATACTTTAATATTTATTACCCCTAGGTGTTTATATGTCAAATCCATACATATTTAGTAGTATGAAGATAGGTATTTGTTTTCCTTCAAAACCACAGCCCATTATTTACTATAAATTGGGTTGTTCTCATATAATTAAACTTATCCTTTAGGTTTTCTATAAAGTTTTCTAACAAAAATATATAAATACTAACTAAACCCTACTCTAATTCTAACTATCGCGACCCAATATTTTCATACAAAAATGCTACTTCTTATTAAATGAATATCAATTATATAACATTACTATCTAATCTATAACTATTAATTTTTGTCATCATTGGATAATGGATATATAAACATCTTATTTAGATAATATATCTTCAAAATCCATAAATAATTTCTTCCCTCATTATACCCTTCTATGAAATACCCTAATTTATATATTTCTAATTAACCTAGGGTAATGAAACATAAGAAAAGGTGATCGTAGATGTCAAGTATGAGTAATCATATGGTGTACCAATTCACGATCATATGTAAAAATAAAATAGGCATAATGTTATAAGATCATGATCATAACATATAAAGATCATACCTATAATTTCATAAATGATTAATATGATTCATGACATTAAACATTATCATATCAAAATAGAGGAATCATAATAGTCATGAATTATCACAAATCAATCTTGAACTATATGTTCAAATCATAATCCTAAAATACTATCAAGAGTGATAAAACATCATAGGAATAAATCCATATCATTTTTCAAGTTAAAATACCATGACCATTATATCAAATTGGATAATAAATCAAAAAATATTTCCTATATCATATTGCATGAGGAATCAACACTTATTTCATAAATCATATTTGATCAAGAATCCCTAACTATTTTCTATAGTTGATCGAGAAAATTCACTTATTTACCATAAATATCTCATGATATATTAGACATTACCTAATGCAATGGAGTGATTAAATGGACCCACCCAACACATAATAAAAAAATGATTATTTTTTCACCATTATACTAAATTATTCATCATTTCATTATATTATAACCCATGGAATGAAACGGGTTTCATAGACATTTATTAATTTAATCTTTTCATTACAGCATAACCCATGTTAAATGAATGGGTTTCTTAAAAATATCATAATCCTAATAATAATCCATTTATATAAAGAATAATAAGGTTATCATTTCATAATATCACAAGTAAAGCATAAGTAACATAAAATTGATGTTATCATAGTGTAAAATGTATTTAAAAGATCAGTGGAATATTTATTGAAAAAAATAACCTTTCCATTTTGGAACTAATTATCTAAAAAATTAAAAATATTATGTAAAAACATTTATTTGGAATGAAACATGTAATATTTTATGGTAATATTCATTTAATAGATCATCCATGGCATCATGGAATTATGTTCATGTCATAATTGTTAAAAATAATTTTTTCAGGCCTTTAGTAAAAAGTACCACATTAATAAAATAAGTGAAAAATTTTTTTTAATCCTTTTTGAAAAAAAGAAAACATGGGTAAAATATATTTAAAAATATATATGATTATGTGAATAAATTCTTTAATATATTTTATAAAACATGGATATAGAATAAGATGGTTCCATTAGTGAAATAAGATAAATAAGTACTTTTTTTATTAAAAAATATTACTGTGCCCTTTTGAGTGCCAAAGGGATGAAAATTGTACTAAAACATAATAATTACATAAATAACTATATTAAAAAGAAAATAAAAAGGTTTTATAATATAATTAACATATAATTTCTTCAATTTAAATTCAAGCAAAAAAAATCCCAGTTAAAATCAGATAAAAACATAAATATTTTACCTCAAGTCGCATCTTAGTTAATTAATGTTCAATCCTTCAATATAATAAATATATATTTTTTATAAATATATTATATAACAATATTCATATATATAATTCCATTTGTGGTTTAAATATAACATATTATTACCTATTTATTGAAATTTATTTCTGAAAATCATTTTTTGGTGATAACTGGTTCAATTTTCATGCATGTTTCGAATCAGTAGTCATGATCATTTACATTAATCATGGTTAAATAATAATTATAATATTAATAATTTCATTAGTATCATATGTAATAATTATACTCAATTTTATAAAAATTCATATAATGTGGGGATGAAAATTGGATTTTATCACTTTGTGGAAAGGGTAGTTTGTACGTACTCATTAGTGATGTTTCCATTTTTTTAATGGATGGAATAAACTAGTGATAAATAATAATTTACATTTATTGAACAATAATAATATCATAAATATCAAATATATATAGAAAACCCATCATTATAACCACCAATTTTAAGTGTTTATGAAAAATTAAACACATTGCATCATGGATATGGTAGTCTACATATACACACAAGTGATATTTTCATTTCTCATTAGATGGGAAGTAAGAAAATAATGGTAATTTAATCATTATAAAAATAATTCAGTATACTGAATGTATATTTTAGAGACCCAAAGCTTAATGTACATGGACATTACATTACTTTTGCGGGATACTTAGTACATAACAAAAACACACACACAAGGACCGTAATAGTTTAGTGTCCTTGAAAACTCAGAATATAATCTTCTAATCGTGGTGAAAGATCTTGAACATCTCCCATAAATATCTTTCTTTTTTTTTACCTAAAACCATTCTTTATATATCGGGGAAAAGAAAACATAAAAGGGTGAGATCAAATGCTCAGTAAGTGTAAACAAAAGAAATATCAAGCACATCATATTCATAAGAACATAACATTTTGGAAATCTTAACCTGCAAAAGAGATTATAATATCATAACAAGGGATAAATCATAGTAGTGAAATGTAATCCCAATAATCATAACATAAAACATGAAACTTTGTGGAATACACACATAATCATAGAGAATCATTTCTTATTAGTCATGACTCATTGCCAAGACTATCTTAGTGGACAAAGTCCATTTCTGAACTGAGTTCATTCCTTGTTTCAGTCCTGTCTCACTGAACCGGTTTAACTTGCCGTTCCAGCCATGTCTATCTCATGAGATTTAAAATATTTACCCAATGCATTGGAGGGAGATATAGGTCACACCCATATCATAATGATACCATTATTATGTGTGCCACAAAATCATAAATCATACAACATTGCATAACTCATGTAATAAAAATGGGATTCTTAAACAACATGACATCATAAAACAATTCATATAAGATAAAAGAATTCATAAAAATAATACCATAAAAACATAATCAAATCAATGCAATAATAGGAATAGAAACAGAACCCTTAATTATATTAGATGGAAAATAATTTTGATAAAACACTTGAACTCCATTCTTGAGGAAAGTATCCTTTCTACTTCAAAAACACTTTTCCTTTCTTAACATGTCATTCAATTATAAACTAAAAAAATTTGATTAAAAATAAACTTGAAAACTTGTAAAGGAAGCTTCTTGGAAATAATGTTTTAAAAATACATTCATGCTGTATAAGTTAAGAAAACATTCTTCTCCTACTTTTGTCGGAAAAGTCAAAAAGTACCTCGTACGAAAAACGACAAAATATTCCTTTCATATCTTTTACTAAAAACTCACCAAAGGGTAAAATTGGATTTAGAAAATTTTAGGTGGATTGAAATAATATTACATATTGAGGAAACATGGATGTGGATGATAAAATACACCCCAGTAAATACTAAAGTATAAACGATCTCAGATAAAATGAGATTGTGATATTTTCCCTTACCTTAGGTTTGATTTGCTTCGTAAGTGTCCGAACCTCCTGTTTAATGATTTAAATAATTTCATTGACTTATTACAGAATCTTAATCATTGTTATGATATCATATATATTTCACTTATGACTTTATATTACCCGTTCTTTTGTAAATTCCATGTTTAAAGAGCGTTTTGGGTAAAATCGTCTCATTTGTCGTCCGTGTTTTGACATGTAATTATTCATATGATTACTTAGATCATGATTACTTAAATCCAGAATATAAAAAATGATTTATATATAATATATATTCAGAATATACATATATATATAATAGATCAATAAATGGAAAGAAATACACTGTTCATAGAGACGGTAGGCCGTACGTACGCATGAACGCTGTTTTTGTTTCCTTATTGAGTTGAATGGAATTAAGTAAATGAAATACATATATATACACATAAATCCAGTATCATTATTATGTTATATATTTCTTTATTACTTATTATATATACTTTATAATCATTCATGAATGGTTAACGTGGAGAATGAAACTCATCGCGTCGTGTAGACAGTAGTCCGTACGTACGCACGAGCGATGATATCGTTATCATGATCGTGGAATTGTATTGGAGTGTATGTATACTATTTTAGAATCAATATCACTTTAAAATAATCATATATAGTTATTATTTACACCATTATTCCCATCCAAGTAAGGTGGTGGTGGAAAATAGATTACACCACGGCATGGAGACGGTATTCCGTACGTACGCACGCGCGGTGATTTCATTTTCCGTAGGATGGATAGTTGGTTAAATAGGGTTGTTTCATACTTATAATAACATATTAGTATATTATTGATACTGATGTAATACTTCATAATGAAAAGACTAAAGAAGAAGAATTGGAAGAAGAAATAAAGATGAAAGAATCGGTAATGAACATTACCTCTTCTTTGAAGCGCTTCTTTGAGACTTCCTTTTAGGGCACTAAAATTTTCCTTTGAAGAATACCAGGACCTCTAGGATGTCTCTAGGGAAGTGGAGAGGATAAATTGGCATGGGTTTTCCTAGCGTGAAGGCTCAAAGTGGTGTGAGGATGAGAGGGAGGAGGTTCCCTTTTATTTGGGAGGAGAGGGGCACCTTTGGAATACTAAAAGTATTATTTTATTATAAAGTCATATTCGGTTTTAAATAGCTCCAAATTGATTTATTTATAAGCTAATGTGGTGATGGGTCGAAATCCTCTCCTCCAATAGAATTTATACAAGTTTAGGTTCCTTTTTTAAACATATCATTTATATTTAACTTTAAGTTAGATAATTTTACTTTTACCGTGTCTTTTTGTGTTCTTACACTATAAGGTTAATAAACATACTATAACAAGACAAAAGAATCCCAAGTTGTTTATTATTAATATATATAACCTTATATAAGTCATTTTGCCGAACCATATATTTTTAGGAATAAAATAACAATTAATAATATAATATTTGTTTTAAAAACTATTTTATGTCAATTTTGACACTATTAATAATTGATTTTTGTGAAAATCATAACAGAATGATTAGTTCTAAAACAGTTACTTAAATCAATACTAACATGCCATATTAACCTATAAAATTATCTAAATTCATAAAAAGTCTCAAATTACATTTATTTGGGTATTTATAACATCAATTATGTCAATATTTCATTAATAAGATAATTACTGCATCATCATTGTGTCATAAATAAATTAAATTATATAATGTCTAAAAATGAAAAATAAAATACCATTATGTAGGAAATCATTTTTTCTTTCTAATAAATATTTATAGAAGAATTTATCTTATTTATAACCCTATATTAAAAATTATTTACTTAATAAACTTTGATTTTAACTATTTTAACCCTTCTTTAAATAAATTAATAATAAATGTCCTAATCTAATCAAAGTGGGCCTAAATGGTCATATTTTATTTATAAGGATGTTTTGGGTCGAATTACAGTTATCCAATAGAATTTGGACATGTGTTAGGGTAATAATAATATCATCTTTACCCTTAATTACCATATTTACTTTTAACCGAGGTAAATAAAAGTAAAAAGTTATTATTCACCAAAAATTATCTTCATCTCATTGAACCAAATTTTACTTACTGAAATCAACCATGTTTCTCGGATTTTTGAAATTCCACTCACAGAAGTGGTAAAATTATGTTTTATGAAAAATTCATTTTTTTAACTACCACTTAGTGGTTTCACTATTCATAAAAAAATGAATGCTTCCAGAAAAATACCAAAAATTAGGCCTAAGCTATATTTGATATTATGAATTCTAAAATGATGTCTATTTTACCAAATTAAAAACATATCATTTTCATTAATTAATTTAAAAATTAATTCCCATTGTCAAAACAAATAGAGTGTTCTTAAGAGATAATAACTATCAAAAGATTAACACTTGTCCATGTCTGATTTAAATGTGAAACTACATCCAATGACAAAAATTGTATTAAATTGTAAAAATATATTCTAAATATACTTTTAAAACACTCAAATTAATAATTTATCACTATTAATTATTTTGATTAAAATGTTGTTTTTATTTAAATTTTAGTAATTTTCACTATTCATCATAAAATGAATGTTATCCGAAAAGTACCAAAATTTCACCCTAAGAAAATTTCGATATTCCAAATCCAAAAATGAAGTCCATTTTGAAAACTAAAATTTACAAAATTTCAAAAAGTGGTTATTACTATTCATAACAGCTAATTTTAATAATATTATAATAGCATATCATTGTTTAGTGAAACTCGGTATTGCGTATTACACACGCTATCGAGGAAGGTCGTGATTGCGTGTAATGCAAGGCAAGTCAAGGATGTGTGTTGTGCAAGATACTATTGGTGTAGTGTACAACACAAGACATTAATGAAAATAAAAATAATATTTTTCATAAAATCTCGTGGTGTTACATTCTACCCCCCCTTAAAATGAATTTCACACTCGAAATTTTTCGGGGTTATAAATGGTTTACTACTCGAAAGTTAATTTAATAGAAACCCACATTGTAAAAAGGAATACCAAAACCAATCTTTAAAAACAAAATTATAAAACGTAATGGTTTCCCAAATAAACTAATCACTGGGTTTCCACATAGGTGAAAATATGGATATGGAAGAGAAATCTAACCATCATGTTCTCATGGAGAGTGGTAGAGAATGTGGCTATGGAAAATCCAGCAATCACAAAGCCATAAATTTGTGACGATCTAAGGTACCATATGATTCATCAGAAATAAGAGCACTAGGAAAACATTTTTTGTTTTCAAGATCATTTCCCTAAAGTTGATGAAATTGGAATTAGAAGAAATACTTTCGTAATTTTGGTATAGTCTCACCATTGGTCATTTTTTGGAAAATTTCCACTTTATATCTTATATAAATGAAGTTGAATTTTTCATTCATGATGTGTTAGTAGATCATGTGATAGAATGATGGGTCATTCCATCTGTCTCAAACAAAAGTTTAGAAAAGTTATCAAAAAATACATAAGTCCATCTATAGTGAGATTAATCATATATGGTTCCTGAAATGGACTTATACTTCATATATAATACCACCTAATATAATAATACTAATTTCTATGAAATAGGGACTTCCTGTAGGCCAGTGGTAGGCAATAGAGGCTTGCTGCACTTCAGTTGTGGGTTCGATTCCCACAGCCTTGTCCAACACAATGGGCTGTCGCCCATCCTACCGGTTGTCCTTTATCTAAAAATACATTAATATAAAATCCCATAAGTAATATCGAA
Source organism: Viscum album (assembly GCA_963277665.1). Classification (NCBI taxonomy): domain Eukaryota; kingdom Viridiplantae; phylum Streptophyta; class Magnoliopsida; order Santalales; family Viscaceae; genus Viscum; species Viscum album. Next base: position 190,399,533 of record OY728165.1, on the reverse strand, counting down.
AAACTTTTTTCCTTAAACAATACTAACTTATGTCCAACGTAATCCATTCCAATCTTTAGGCTTATCCAAAATACTTCTTTCTAAACTCATAGTATAAAGAGAACGATTACTAAAAAGGTCATATAACAAGGATGTGAATACTATCATTTATCCCTCATATATCTTGTTGGTCACATTCCAATCATGTGAATACCTTAATCATGTATTCTCTTGAAAAAAATGAATACCCATTGAACCTTATTGAAAACATGAATTCTGTTAGAAGTTAACTCTTTCCATATACAAAAATCCTCAAAATTCTATATACTCAAACCATGATATCACTTAGTCCTTATATCAATCATGAACTCATGAATACTGTCAAACATTTCATTTTCTCGTTTTCCCTTCATTATGCGAATATCATCTTTTTTTTACAAAAATATTTCAATCACTTTCCAAGGTTACAGGTACCATAAAAATATTGAAAACCACAATAAACCAATAAATAAATATTCCAATATTCCACGATACTATATAGAACATTATTTTGGAATCCCATTACATAAACACTTAATCATTCCACCACATCGTTGTTATATTCAACATCGCTAATAGTGATCGCATGTGACTTCCCTTTGTCCTTTGTCTTATGTGGTTGCTCATGTCGATCATCACTAACCCTTGGATTAGGGAATTTATTAGGATAATGACCCCATTTCTTGCACTTGAAGCATTGAAGTGTTGGTGGTGCGTTCTCTGTAGTCTTTTCATTATTCACATCATTAGAAACCCTTTTTCCATTACTTAAACACTCAGCTACTCGATGACATTCTTTTCCACACTTAAAACATTTTCTAGTCCCTTTAAGATAATCTCCACCATGCTTCTTTCCACACTTTGAGCATAAGGAAAAATTCATCTTCTTTTCACCATTATTCTGAGATTTCTCCTTGAACTCCATCTTTCATTTCTTGTGAAAACTATGAGATGGATAAGTAACACCAACTTCCATTTCTACCTTGATAGCACAACACACTATTTCTTCATAGCTACTGAAGTCTCTTATAGCTAATGCCCATCGAAGATTTGGTTTTAAGCCATTGAAGAATCGATCAAATTTACTTTTAGGTTGGATGATAAATCCAGATGCATACCTTGAAAGCCTTGTAAAATTCACTTCGTATATACCAACAGATTCATCATCCTTTTTCTTTAGTTCAAGAAACTCCTTCTCCATCTTTGTTCGAAGAATACGAGGGATGTACTTATTGAAAAATAAGTTCTTGAACTTTTCCCATTCCATGGACTCAATTTCATCTCTTGGCCTCGTATTCTTGATAAGATTCCACCATTGATCGGCATCACCTTCAAATCGATACACTGCTAAGATGACTTTATCATGTTCAGAACATTAAAGAACTGAAAATATCTTTTCAGTAGTACTGATCCATTGTTCACCAACAAGTGGATCAGAAGACCCACTGAAAGAAGGTGGACGTTGCCTCATGAAGGACTCAATAGAATATTGGTCCCTTCTCTGCTCATTTGGAAGTCTAGAATGATTCATAGATTGTGTAAGTATAGAAATAATATTTTGAACTCCATCTCCCATAACATTTGTTTGTTCAGGAGGACAATCATTGCATTGATCATTACATTGATCAACATGGTTCCTTCGGGTTCCGGCCATCGTCTAAAACCCAAAAAGAATATTGTGAGAGGCAAAAATCACGCTAGGGAAAACAATATAATAAAGGGGGAGTACCTTAAATATCTAATATCTTGGGTTACCGTAATTATAGTACTATAACCTATACTTATACTTAACCTTAGGGACATCCCTAGACATACCTTAGAAATATTTCTAGGAATCTCACTAAAGTTCTCGCATCCTAGTTTCCAAAGGTTGACTAAACCTTTCCTCTGATACCAACTATAGAGACCCGAATCTTAACATACATGGACATTACATTACTTTTGCGGAATACTTAGTACATAACAAAAAACACACACACAAGGACTGTAATAGTTTAGTTTCTTTGGAAACTCGTAATATAATCTTATAATTGTGGTGAAAGATCTTCAACATCTCCCATAAAGATCTTTCTTTTTTTACCTAAAACCTTTATTTATATCCTGGGGAAGAGAAAACATAAAAGGGTGAGCTCAAATGCTCAGTAAGGGTAAACAAAAGAAATATCAATCACATCATCTTCATAAGAACATAACATTTTGGAAATCATAACCTGCAAAAGAGATTATAATATCATAACATGGGATAAATTATAGTAGTGAAATGTAATCCCAACAATCATAACTTAACACATGAAACATTGTGGAATACACACATAATCGTAGAGAATCATTTCTTATTAGTCAAGACTCAATGCCAAGACTATCTTAGTGGACAAAGTCCATTTCTGAACCGAGTTTATTCCTTGTTTCAGTCCTGTTTCACTAAACCGGTTTAACCTTCTGTTCCATCCATGTCTATCTCATGAGATATAAAATCATTAACCAATGCATTGGAGGGAGATATAGGTCCCACACATCTCATAATGATACCATTCTTATGTGTGCCACAAAATCATAAATCATACATCATTGCATAACTCATGTAATAAAAATGGGATTCATAAACAACATGACATCATAAAACAATTCATATAAGATAAAAGAATTCATAAAAATAATTCCATCACAAAATAATCAAATCAATGTATTAATAAGGATAGAAACAAAACCCTTTATTATCTTATATGGAAAATAATTTTGATAAACCACTTGAACTCCATTCTTGAGGAAAATATCCTTTATACTTCAAAAACACTTTTCCTTTCTTAACATGTCAGAAAATTCTAAACTAAAAGAAGTAGATTAAAAATTAACTTGAAAACTTGTAAAGGAAGCTTCTTGAAAATAATGTTTTAAAAATCCATTCATGCTGTATAAGTTAAAAAAACATTCTTCTCATACTTTTGTCGGAAAAGTCAAAAAGTACCTCGTACGACAAGCGACAAAAGATTCCTTTCATATCTTTTACTAAAAACTCACCAAATGGTAAAATTGAATTTAAACAATTGTAGGTGGATGGAAATAATATTACATATTGGGGAAACATGGATGTGGATGATAACATACACCCCAGTAAATACCAAAATATAAACAATCTCGGATAAAATGAGATTGTGATATTTTCCCTTACCTTAGGTTTGATTTGCTTCGTAAGTGTCCGAACCTCCGGTATACTGATTTAGATAATGTCATTGACTTATTACAGAATCATACTCATTGTTATGATATCATATATGGTTCACTTATGACTTTATATTACCCGTTCGTTTGTAAATTCCATGTTTAAAAAGCGTTTTGGGTAAAATCGTTTCATTTGTTGTCCGTGTTTTGACTTGTAATTATTCATATGATAACTTAGATCATGATTACATAATTCCAGAATATAAAATATGATTTATGTATAATATATATTCAGAATATACATATATATAATAGATCAATAAATGGAAAGAAATACACTGTTCATGGAGACGGTAGGTCGTACGTACGCATGAACGTTGTTTTCATTTCCTTATTCAGTTGAATGGAATCAAGTAGATGAAATACATATATATACACATAAATACAGTATAATTATTATGTCATATATTTCATGATTACTTATTATATATTCTTTATAATCATTCATGAATGGTTAACGTGGAGAATGAATCTCATCGCGTCGTGGAGACGGTAGTCCGTACGTACGCACGAGCGATGATATCATTCTCATGATCATGGAATTGTATTGGAGTGTATGTATACTATTTCAGAATCCATATCACTTTAAAATAATCATATATTGTTATTATGTACACCATTATACCCATCCAAATAAGGTGGTGGTGGAAAATAGATTACACCACGGCGTGGAGACGGTATTCCGTACGTACGCACACGCGGTGATTTCGTTTTCCGTAGGATGGATAGATAGTGAAATAGGGTTGTTTCATACTTATAATAAAATATCATTATATGAGTGATACTGATGTTATTACTTCATAATTAAACAACTAAATAAGAATAAGTGGAAGAGGAAATAAAGATGAAAGAATCGGTAACGGACATTACCTCTTCTTTGAAGCGCTTCTTTGAGACTTCCTTTTAGGGCTCTAAAATTGGTCTTTGAAGAAGACCAGGACCTCTAGGTTGTCTCTAGGGAAGTGTAGAGGAGAAATTGGAATGGGATGGACGAGCATGAAGGCTCAAAGTGGTGTGAGGAAGAGAGGGAGGAGGTGCCCTTTTATAAGGGAGGAGAGGGGCACCTTTGGAAAACTAAAAATATTATTTTATTATAAAGTCATATTCGGTTTTAAATAGCTCTAAATTGATTTATTTTGAAGATAAGGTGGGTATGGGTCTAAATCCTCTCATCCAATAGAATTTATACATGTTTAGGTTCCTAGTTTAACCATATCATTTATATTTAACATTAAGTTAGATAATTTTACTTTTACCATGTCTTTTTGTGTTCTTACACTATAAGGTTAATAAACATACTATAACATGCGAGAAGAACCCCAAGTTGTTTATTATTAATATATATAACCTTATATAAGTCATTTGGCCGAACCTTAGATTTTTAGAAATAAAATATCAATTAATAATATAATATTTGTTTTAAAAACTATTTTATGTCAATTTTGACACTATTTATTAATTGATTTTTGTGAAAATCATAACAGAATGATTAGTTCTAAAACAGTTACTTAAATCAATACTAACATGTCATATTAAACTATAAAATTAGTGGAACTCATAAAAGGTCTAAAATTACATTTATTTGGGTATTTATAACATCAATTATTTCAATATTTTATTAATAAGATAATTACTACATCATCTTTGTATGATAAATAAATTAAATTATTTAATGTCTAAAAATGACAAATAAAATAAAATTATGTAGTAAATAGTTTTTTATTTCTAATGAATATTTATATTCGTATTTATCTTATGTAAAACCCTATATTAAAAATTATTTACTTATTAAACTTCGATTTTAACTATTTTAACCCTTCTTTAAATGAAATTAATAATAAATGTCCTAATCTAAACAATGTTGGCCTAAATGGTCATATTTTATTCCTAAGGTTGTTTTTGGTCGAATTACACTTATCTAATATAATTATGACATGTGTTAGGGTAATAATAACAACATTTTTACCCTTAATTACCCTATTTACTTTTAACCGTGGTAAATAAAAGTAAAAAGTTACTATTTAGAAAAAATTATTTTCATCAAATTGATCTACATTTTACTTACTGACATCAACTGTGTCTCTCGGATTTTTGAAATTTCACTCAGAGAAGCGGTAAAATTACGTTTTATGATAAATTCATTTTTTTTAACTACAACTTATTGGTTTCACTATTCATCAAAAAATGAATGTTTCTAGAAAAATATCAAAAATTAGGCCTAATCTATATTTGATATTATCAACTCAAAAATGATATCTATTTTACCAAATTAAAAACATATCAGTTTCATTAATTAATTTAAAAATTAATTCCCATCGTCAAAACAAATAGCGTGTTCTTAAGAGATAAAAACTATCAAAAGATTGACACTTGTTTATATCTAATTTAAATGTGAAATTTCATCCAATGAACAACATTGTATTAAATTGTAATAATATATTCAAAATATACTTTAAAACCACTCAAATTAATAATTTATCACTATTAATTATTTCGATTAAAAAGGTTGTTTTTATTTAAAATTTCGTAATTTTCACTATTCATCAAAAAATGAAAGTTATCCGAAAAGTACCAAAATTTCACCCTAAGCAAATTTCGATATTATGAATCGAAAAATGAAGTCCATTTTGAAAAATAATAATTTACAATATTTCAAAAGGTGGTTATTACTATTCATAACAGTTAGTTTTAATAATATTTTAATAGCAAATTGTTGTTTAGTGAAACTCGGTATTGCGTACTACACACGCTACCGAGGAAGGTCGCGATTGTGTGTACTACAAGGCAAGTCAAGGATGCATGTTGTGAAAGCTTTTTTTGGTGTAGAATACAACACAAGACATTACTGAAATTAAAAAGAATATTTTTCATAAAATCTCGGGGTGTTGCATATATAATAAATTATTTGATAATGGATAACATATATTTTTATGAGTTAAAATAATAAATAAAATTGAATGTACTCGGATAAGAGTTATGCCTCATTGGTGAGAAATATCTATTGGATTCCACATTAATTATTAAAATGATAGTCATTTTAAATGAAAATAATATATACTAATTGATTAAATAATCTTTATTGATATTACGGAAGGTTTTTATATTATATAAGTCTCAAAAATTGTGAATATGGGAGGAGATAAGGTACCCTTTTAAAACTAATTAAATGGGATTCTTTAGAATTACATAATGTATTGAATTAATATAAATTATCTTTGAAGATAAAGTTGGAAAAAATTATATATTTTTAATTTAATTTGAGTTTAATTATGAAAAATTTATTCCAATAATATTTGGTGAAATATTTGGTGAAGTTTTAACATTTATCTCTTGGTTTTAACACTTTTTTAACCCTTGGCAAATTTCATAGATATCAATGTTTTTTACTCGTTAGTTATCAAGAATGTTACTATAAAATGAAAAGTTTCTCGTTAGTCCAAAATAGTCGATATTCAGTAACATATTACTCTCAATTTTCCTAAGATAATATTTTAATTAATTTCAATACATATAATAAAATATTATTTAACATAATATGTCATTAAATTCATTTTTGTAACTATTTAAAAATTATAAATTTAATGATAACATGACTGAAATGGAAATCAAATTCATACTTTTAAAACTTGAATTTTTTTTATATTTTATTATAAAATTGTTTTAAAAATATAATGTTTCTAAATTGTATAACTTATAAATTTTTTAAAATAGTTTATTTTATTTTTCATTTAGTTGAAAAATAACTATATTTGCATTGATTAATAATTTATGTAATTATTCCAACTTAAAAAAAATAACATGATACAAATATTACATCATATATAAAATAATCTTTTCGAACTGAACATATCTACTAATGAAAATATAATATAGGTATTAAAGTCAATAGAGGGAAATTTTGTATTTTTTATGTTTTATTAAAATGATATAATGGTCATAATCAAATAATAATCATCCCAAGTTTTAATATTTTTTTATTTGATTATAAAATCCAAAATACACTCATCTTATAGGATAGAGGGATGTTTTGGATAAATTTTAAATCCTTATACCAATGTTGTCTTCCTGTTTTAGTTGTACTACCCTTATCGAGGGGGAACGTATTTACCTACATTATTATTCATAATGACCAAAAATAAAAGTGACCTATTTATGAAATTTGATCTATATGATTTCAAATATGGAATAATTTTTTAAATATTTATATTTTATAAGTGTTATAAATTAATTTTAAATTAATATTGAAAATAAGAGGGAAAACTATTTTTAGACTAATGTGTTTTATGTATAAAATGTAATTTATTATAGTCTCAAGCCTACAAAAACTATTAGATGAATGTTAAATTTTTTTTACTAATATATATATGTATATATATCATTAAAATCAGTTATCAATAGCGATTAATTTAATTTATCATGATAAAATTACACTGTACACATAAAATCCATTTTTAGGAAAAAGTCACTTTTACATAAAAATGATTTTATTCTAATTTAAAATCAATTGATAACCAATGAATTCATTTTATAAAAGTGTATATTTTTTCATAATTTAGTTAGTTCGATTTGTACCCCTTAAGTTAATGTCAAAAAACCAGTGACCATATTAATTACTAATATTTTAATTTTATATCATAGTTCATTTATCATTTTTGTTGTGCATAAAGAAAGCTATCAATGAAATTAAATTTAATTATAGTGAAATGTATTTTAAAATATTGGGGTCTTACATTTTAAACTAATTATAATAGTTTCCCCCCTTGAAACATCATCATTGTGATACAAACAAATGAGGATACTTCTTCCACATCACATCCTCAGCTTGCCACATAACACTGCCTAATTTATGGTTTCACCAAAAAACATTGACCAAGTGATTAGTCCTTTTCATAGAACTTATATATATAAACAATAATATGGACCTATTTTTATTTATAAGATAGATCATATTCATTTGGGATGACATCTCAGTTTACTACATATGAACGATTTGGTATATGCTTTTCTAGGATAGATACATGGAACACTTTGTGAACTTGAGAGATATTTGGTGGAAGTTTGAGACAATAAGCTACCATACTAATATGATCATGAATCTCAAATGGTTTCCTATATATAGGGCTAACCTTCCCATTCTTTTCTAATTTGGTAACCTTCATCCAGGGAGATATTCATAGAAATACATTATCACCAACTCATAAATATATATCTCACCGATGATTTTTAACTTATATTTTCTTTCGAATCTGAGTTGTCCTTATGTACTACTGAATAGATATAAAATATTACAACATTTTCATATATTTCTAAAGTCCCAATAGATATCATTCTCTAACTTTAACCTAGAACATTTGAGTTCATCAGTTATATTCGTAGAGGAATTTATAATGAGCCTAATGAATGATTGAGTGAAATCTATTTTGGAAAGAATATTAGACCATAAAAAATTTATTAACCCCAAATACCATTAAAATATATAGAACATTCTATTAGTATATCTTATAGGGTTTCAATTTTCCTCTCAATGTAACCATCTATTTGAGGATAATATATTGCACTAAACCTTAACATTGTATCTAGGTCTTATAAAACACATATAGAAAACATCTAGGTAATCCTTAGATCCTGATAAAATACAATTGAGAGTGGTAGTATATGATAAGTCACCACTTCCATAATGTATATCCTTGAAATATGATCAATAGATATATCTTCTTTGACATAAATGAAGTGTTACGACTTCATACGAAAATTAACTTTTACCTAAATATAATTGTTCCCTTTAAATGTTTTGGGATGTCTTTTAACTTAAACCATTGTAAGGTTTTCCCATTTCCATTCTCTTATGGGTAATGGTTATAAAATTCCCTTATAAATCGTTCACTTATTGTTATGTTTTTGACATACTAGGCATCGAGATATATACTATTCAATTTCCTTTTTCATGTTGTTCTACTAGAAATGTTCTTTTAAATGACTTTACTACTTTATACTTCCATGATAAATAGAAATTGATGAAATATGAGCTTCATCCAAAATCACTTTATTCAGATCTGGTATTTCTATAACACATAAATAATTATTGAACATTATAATTCAATCAAAATCATGGTTGAACTCTTGAAATTATCTCACATACTTCAGTATCTCCACATCCTCCACTAACACCTCTTTAATCGTCACATTGACGGATGGATAAAATTCATCTGTAATGATAGGATATTTCCCCTTTAATTAGGATTTCAAGATACATCTTCATAAAATCAATTAATATTGTATCTCTTTCAATCCTCATCATGAAAAAACTAGCACAATGTTTCTAACTTATAGTATCACCCAACTTGGTCACCATCCATGTGTGGTAATGTATTGAGAAATCATAATATTTAATTAGATCCAGCAATATCTTCTTGAGTATATAAAACCTTTTATGTGTAAATATACACTTTAAGATTGGGTGATCTATATATATTCCACACCTTCGACCAAAATGATAATGTATCCATATTATTAACATTAAAATTTTCACTTCTAATTCGAAATCACTATTCGGGTAATCTTTCTTATGTATTTTCAATTGGGGTATAGAATATTTTGTCATCATATCATTTTTTACTAAGATTTATCCTAAAAACGTTGTCTATGCATCAGTATGTACCAAAACTATTCTTCACTATAAGAGTTCAGGTATGATGACCAACCATCTTTTCAGTTTCTTGAAAATTTTCTTACATTCATCTATCCAATAGAGCATGTAACCATTCCAATTAAACATGGATATTAGACTAGTTATCCTTCATAAATACCTCAAAATTAATTGGTAGTATCCAACCATCCTAGTAAAACTACCAATCATGGTAACCTTGGCTAGGATTTGAAATTATTCAACAGCTTTTATCATTGAAGGATCTACTGATATACCCTCACTTGAGGTAATATTATCAAAGAATAGAACTTTATTAATCTAATATTTACGCCTATAAAATATAGAATAAAAATTCTCCTTCCTTAGGGTTTTCAACATTATAATAAAATTATCATGATTATATTCCTTGATCATCAGATAAATAAGAATATCATCTCTCAATACTACCATAATCTAATCAAGTAATTTTGGAAAGACATTATTCATTAAACCCTTAATGATGGTTGGAGAATTAGTTTGTTAAATGGAATCATTATAAGTTCAAAAATCTCATACCTCATATGGATAGTTTTATTGGATATATCCATATTCATAACCATAAAATTAAGGATATCCAGAATAAAGACAAATTATGCTTAACTATTTTTCTCCTCTTAATTGATCTAATAAATCGTTTATATAGGTTGGAGCATAATTTTTCTTGATAGTGATCATGTTTTGTTTTTTATAATCACTCAAAATATTCATTAACTCATTATTCTTCTGAACAAAAATAATAGTGTCACCTTAAGGTATTTCTCTTTGGCAAAAGAATATTTTTTATGATTCTGTTGGTGTTTCTTCCCATATTTCTTTAACTCAATCCTCAAAATTGTATTTAGATTATTTACAATAGTTGTAGAACTATGTATGAGTTATATTGATAAATTACATTCATTATTCAGAGGTATAAAAGGAAAATATTCTATAAATCATAAATAAACTCATATATAATAGGAATATACTCAATTTTGTGTTTCTCCCCTACCATATAAGATGAATACCCTTCATGGATAAGAATTAATACCAATCATAGAGAAGTAATTTCTTCTGTATGTTCATACTCCTAGTTTAATTGATAAATGGTCATAATATCATTAAGAATGTGATATTTATATTATGTTACTTTGAAATTGGTACTGAATCTTTATAACGATATTAGTTAAATTCATAGAACAACATAAAATTCAACTATAGAGAGAATTAAAATATTTTCATAAAGAACATTCCCAAAAACATTAATTTGATAAGAACTATATATTTTAGATGTGATCATACAACTATTATGAGTTTTCACCACTAAATAAATATATAATCAATTAGGTAGTAATGTGATTACCTATGAAAATTACTTGTATATAAAAGAGTCGGTAGATATAAAATAAAGTAATGTTTTTTCTATTTTATAGTGGATGATATGTGTTACTTTCAACGTGTTATTCTAATAACCCATGTTTGTAGTTGTGATAACATGATATTTCCATTTATCTTTGGTATTAAAATGTTTTTGATAGCAATCATCATCATAAACTTTTGATTCATGCAATGGTTTTCATGATTCATGTAATCCTTGATTTGAAGCATTGGATTTTGGGTGGTGCATTAATTGGCGTGTTCATTTCCTCCATTGTATCAACTATACTATTCAGTTCCTTTTATACATTCACGGGTTTTATAACTATTTCTTACACATTTAAAGAACCACCAAGTTCCATTCAATCAATTACATTGAGGTTTCTTTCCACCATGATGAAATTTAGGTTGTTGGAATTTCATTCCACCATGTCGTTTATTAATGTTTTCATTAGACTCCATAATACATTTTTTAAAAATCATGGTAATAATAGGACTGTTTAATTTCTATTATAACCTTAAGATAACAAAAAATAATTTATTTATAGCTAACATATTTTAGATACAAGGTTTTAATCCACTAAATTATCTGTCAATTTTACATTTTGGGATGATGATTAAACCAGATTAATACCTTGAAAATCATATAAAATTTTCCTCTTAGGATCCAATAGATTCATTATCCATCAGATTAATCACAAGGAATCTATTTTATATTTTTTCATTGAATATTATATAAGTACTTATTAAAAAAAATATCATCTTAAACTTATCTCATTCTATGGAGTCAATTTATTCCCCCTACCCTGTATTTTTTAAAAAACTCCACCATTGATCTAATTTTCCTTCCATATGATAAATGGAAATGACAACTTATTTATGTTCAAAGAAATGGAGAATAGAAAATATTTTATTAGTGGTACTGAACCATCTCTCAACCACTATTCAATCAAAAGAACTATAAAAACAATGTGGATGTTTCCCCATGAATGACTCAATAGTGCATATTTCCCTCTTTAGATTTCTTTGAAGTTCATCATAATTCATGGCTTGAGAATTTTTTTTGATCATTGAAAAAGATTCTATATTCCCGCTCCTATATCATTTTATGATCTTGAGGGAAATAATTTAATTTTCCACATATTCATTAATAGAATTATTACTTCTAGTTATATCCCTTGAGTAATACAAATAAAATATTGTACAAATCATGTTAAAATTATTATATTGATCAATAATATAATCCTAAAAATATTTCAAAGGATCTTTTGATAATGACACAATATTTTTTAATATATGACACCATAAGTTTATCTAGTTATTCTATATCCATTATCTATTCAAATACATCAACGTGGTTTATAATGAAAATGAGAATTAACCCTATAATATTTCATGGGAGTTTCCAACTAGGGGTGTGGTCTTAGGCCCACTCAACATACACTGGTGATTATCAAGTTAATAACCAATACATCAATTCTAGAGTTATTACCCCATGGTGCACATATGAAACAGTAATATCCACATTCTAGTATCTTGGTAGGGATGTATTTTCTAGGAAAATTGTTGTCCTTTATTTAACATAACATAAGATTTTATCCTATACTTTGACATATCCCACAGGTTTTCTATAACGTTTTCTAACCCTTATCTATAACTATTATCTAATCCTACCCCTAATTTCTACTTTATAAACCCAATTTTTTTATAAATAAATATTACATATCATTATATGAATATCCATTACATAACATTATGATCCATGTCATAATTGTAATACTCTAATGTATTTGAAGACTAGATACATAAAAATATTATTAAGGTAAAATATGTTTAACACCTCACACAATGTTCTTTACAAATTATACCCTTCTTTGATATACCATAGTTAAAAACATTCTACATAAACTGGAGAAAATGAATATAATAACGGGTGGGATCATAAGATAATTATGGGTAAATATGGGAGATCTCAATTGATGATCATATTCAAGAATAATACAAGTATAAGGGAATGATATCAGGACCAAAACGTAAAAAATTCATACCCATACTCTAATAGATAATAAATATGAGTTAAGGAATAAATATTTATCATTTCAAAAGACCTAAATCCTAAGTGCGAGGATTCATAATTACTCAATCATGAGATATAAGTTTAAATCATAATCATAAAGACATGTCATAATATTTTGGCACCATCGTAAGAAAAAAAACCATATCAATTTTCAAGGATAACTATCATTGTCGTCATTTCATAGTGGATCAGGAATCAACACATATTTTTCATATCATAATTGATTATGAATCACCACTTATTTCCTATATCAGAGTGGGTTAGGAATCTTTTCAAGTAACCTATTTTGAATCAAACATATCAACTCATTTCTCAAAATTATCTCATGGAATTGGAATATAAATCCATATCCTCAAGTATCATCTTTCCACATTCATGTTAAAACATACTATATAATAAATATGAATTTATTATACCTATATTCTAGAATAATACTAAAAAATATCATAATATATTTTATTTACTTATAACATCTTCTCCAATATTTATTAATAAATATTTATTAAAATCAATGTTCCATGTGATAAGAGATTCATTTTTAATCCACGTTTTGATTAGGTAATCCTTGTAATTTAATCATGGTTCTATAATATATGGAATTTTAATCATATATTGAGTATCACATGTACTTAATATATACACATTTATAATTGTTAATATAATTTCTGGATAAAAATGAATTACATCACATCCGGGAGAGGATATTCTATACATACACATGAGTGATGCCTCAATTCTTCGATAGATGGAATAAAAGACAGGTAATTAATAATAAATATATAAATAACAATAATAAGATCATAATTATCATATATATTCCGTAAATACGTCATTCTAAACCTTAATGTGAAGTGGGGATGAAAAAGAAATTTGTTGATTCATGATGGATGTAGTTCACATATATGCACGAGTGATACTTTCATTTCCCATTTTATTGAAAGTAATAGAATAATTGTCAAATAATCATCATAATAAAAAAATAAAAATTAATAGACCAAAATCATTATTTTATAATGGTTATAATGGATTTAGAATATGTAAATGGTCCAATAAAAATGAAATTGTGTGGTTAAGCATTATACATCTTCATAAAGAAAAATCCTTTAGATTACACCTTAATACTTGAAAGCATGGAATTTTGGATAGGAAAATATCTATAGGATGTTATTAAGTTCTCTATTATTGGATAAGGTTAGGGTTTTTTGAGCTAGAATTATCCAACATTATGAATATGGGAGGAGAAAAAGTTCCCCATTATAATTGAGGGGAGAGACACCCTTTGAATTATTTATATTATTAATATAATATAAAGTATGTTTTATGATAATGTGGCTCCAAATTGATATATTATAAATATATGATGAGTATAATTCTAAAAAAGTCATATAATGATATTTAGACAAGTATAGTTGTTTTCTAACCCTTATGTTTTATTTTTAACCCTCTATTAACCTTTTTGAAAATTAGTGGGATATCAAAGTTTTTAATACATTGAGGTTCAAGGATAGAACACCATAATGTTTCATGGTACGTTATCTACAATATCTTTTCTTGCACACCAAACTAATTTGGCTTGTGTAATATGGATGATTGAGTTTCTAAAAAACATAACTTTATTGTTAAAAATATTTATATGATAAATTTATAAATTATCCATTATATATAGTAACATAAATAGTAAGAAATTATTTTTAATAGATATATATAATTTATTCCCATAAATAGAACATATTTATTGTCAAATGTTTAAGATTCAGTAGAATAGTTATATGTTTACAAAAACTATTTTCATAAATGAACTACTTTTCTATCCTTTTGTAATCAATAATAAAATTAATTTTAGACACTCATAAAAATTTAATTTTGTAAAATATACATAATTTTTGAATTCTTAATATCAAAATTTTCTTAAGGCTAATTTTTTGTATTTTTGTGAAAATATAATATTTTAACTAAATAGTGAAAAACACTACATTATTGTTTAAAACCCGACTTTGTCATTTAAATAATCATTTAACATTATTTTTATTTTTAATGTCACTATATATAAATAATACATATATTAACCTTATTTAGGCAATTTTAATCTTTTTATGATATAATAAATACCAAAATTCATTGAACGTTTTAAATATATTTTTACCCACCTTTTAGCCACTTTCCCAGATTATCATTAAATGTAATTTTACCACTTATCTGGATTGAATTTTTAAAAATAGACTTAAATGTTTGTAATCACTATGAAAAATTTGGTTCGATATTATCAAAATAATATTTGGTGAATTATATGTTATGAATTTTATTTACCATGGTTAATGTTAAATAGTGTATTAAAGTTAAAAATAATATTAAAATAATATAAAATTACCCTAACACTTATCCCATTTTTATTAGATAAGTGTGTTTTGCCCAAAATAAATATTATTCCAAAAATATGTTCCTTTTTTATCCATTTTTGTTATATTAAAATAGTTTATATAATTTATTTAAATAATATTTAAAAGTGTCATATTCAAATGTTAATAACTAATTAATTTTTATTATAGAAAAATAAATCAGATAATTTAGAAAATAAATATTAATTATAAACCAATGAAATTTAGATACATCATGATAATTTATTTATAATTTTTTTCTATTAAATAATTAAATTTAAGTGTGAACCAATGATGACGTGGTAAATGATTTATTAAAGGAATAATCAAATAAAAGATATATAAAATTAAATTATTTTTTTAATTAATGATATAAAATAATTTAGAGATAAAATGGACATGTTGGTGATATATTTTAATTATTGTTTTGAAGTTATCATTTTTTTGATATTATAAAAAATGCAGATATTGAATACTATTAAAATTGTCATAAATGATATTTTAAAATAAAGACCATTTTATTAAATGATATAAAAGTCATAAAAAATTACGGTTCATCCCAATAACTTGGATAATGTAAAAATTTTAATTTAAAATCCAATTGGGGTTCTTTTTCATTTTATTGAAACTATATCAACAATATAGGGTAATAATTCAAGAAGACACGATAAGAGTTAAACTCTTTAACTAATGGTTATATCCAAATGATATGTTTACATTTATTAAATAAAAATTTGTAAAGTTTATTGGTTGAGGGGATATAGACTCTTCCTCATCATATACAAGAAATAAATAACTTTTGATCTATTTGAAATGGAAAATTAATTTATAATAAATTAATATTTTAATATATTTTAAAAGTGCCCCTCGCCTCTTTTATAAAAGGGAAATTCTCCTTGTCTTTAATTCACTCCTCCAAATCCATTTTCCTAAGAAAACCCATATACATTTATTCTTAAAACATCCCTCGATTCATCATAGATTCCTTTGTTTTTCCCAAATCCATCATAATGAGTCTTTTTTGCAAATCAAAAGGTGATACCTAAAAAGAGGTAATTGTTTTGTCACATTTTTCAATGATCTTTTATTCTTCTACTTCATATTCCTAAGTTATTTACATAATAATTTAATAAAATCATAATATAATATTTACTGAGATATTTTTTTTATTATTATGGGACAACCATATTCATCCTTTTTACAATCATATGAAAAACAATATCATTATGCATGCGTATGTTCGACTTACTGTCTCCACACTATGGTCTAAACTATTCTTCATGTACATATTATTTATATGGAAACATAATGAAAATAAAGGATTTTAATAATAAATATATCTTCATATTATTTATTTAAAATTCATATTCCATCCAAATCTAAATCATTTAACCATTAGGGAAATGATAGATTTTCTCATGACTATGTACAGCTTACCATTTCCACGATGTGAAGAGATTCATCTTCCAAATTCACCATTCAAGAATGACTATAAAAATATATATTATTAATAAGTATGAAATATATGGAATAAAAATATACTTTTAATATATATAAATATATTTAAAAATATTTTATTCACTTACATATATTCAATACAAGAAAATGGAAACAAACTTTATGGGTATGTACGGCCTACTGTCTCCATTAACTCTATATTTCATTCCATATATCTATCAATTATTTATATGTATATTCTAAATATATATGATATATAAATCATTTTATTCATTCTGGAGGTTATTAAATATTTATCTATGTAATGCGATCAAGAATAACAAGTCAAAACATGTACGATTAAGAAAGAAATTATTACATGAAATGTTACTTTATCTTTGATATTTTTAAAAAACAGGTAATATAAAGTCATAAATGAATCATATATGATATAATAAACATTTATATGATTCTTATATAAGTTAATAATATGTTTAAAACCATTTTATATGAGTTTCAGACACATACAGTGAGTTTCAGACCTAATGTAAGTGAATTCCGTCTCACATTTAATTTTCTTGAGATATAAGCCATGTTCACCACCTATTTCTTGTGAGTGGTGTATGTACTTCCACTATTATATTTTATATCATGAATAATATTTAATAATGGTATTGAACTAAAAATTTTAATATATTAGGATTTCTAATTAAATGTATAATGTTGTTTGGTATGCTTTAAATGTTTACAAATGTAAGCCTTTTTCCATTTCAATATTCATGAAATTGTTTTACATAAGTATTTAAATGGATATAAAAGGATTATAAGGGATATTTTAAGTCTATTTTTATTTTCATTCAAATGATTTCAAAAATTAATACCTTAAAAGATTAATGTAAGTGGTAATTTCACAATATCTTTATTAAGCAAGATTGTTTATACGTAATAATCTACTGAGACATTTTTATCATCCACGTCCATGTTTCATAAAATGTATTTAATAATATTATTGACAAATTTTTTTAAGTCATTATTTCCTATTTTTTATTTTATATAAAATTTTTCCTATAGAATTCTTTCATCATTTTCCAAATGAGGTACATTATGAATTTTTTGACAAATGAAGGAAATAATGTTTTTTAACATAAACAGTGTTAGCGGCTATTTCCACCATCCTGATGCCTTAATATTATGAAGATTAATTTATAAGATTACATAGTTATTTTTTAAAAGAAATTATTTCACTTATAATGCTTTATGATTTTAAATGATTTCAAATGAGAAATGAATATTTCTCTTCTAGAATTTTAATAAATTTATTAGATTATTTTCATTTATGTCTATATATTTTGTTGGAGTTAATAATTAATTGAGTTTGATTTATATTGATACAATCTTCCATATTGTATTGTATTATTTATTATATGTTTGACTTTGGATGTTCTATTCTGATATCATTTATAGTTTATAGTTATAGTATTATCATTTGTACACCATTTTTATATGAATGTCAAGGTTAGTTAAGTTTCACCTTTTTCATATTAGAAATGAATAGGAACTAAGAAGTAATGTGTTGGGGACCGGTTAATGAAATACAAATGGGTTGGGGATCAGTTAATTAAATACCGAAGGGTTGGGTAACAGATTGTGAAATCCCCTCAATGCATCAATAGTTATCATGAGACAAACTAAATAGTATTTTTACCCATATAGTCTTGTTACAAGGCCTTGATGGTATGCCCGACTATATGAATTCCTTCATTATGAGATTAGTTAACAATTTTACATGTGATTATTAAACTAATAGAATATCCATGTGAATTTTTAAATGGAATTATTTTATTTTTTATTTCCATATTTTGTTGATGGTAATGTTTAAAGGGATTTTATTTTAATTTGATACCCTTCCTTAATGTTTATGGTTATTTAAGAAAGATTATGTTTTATTGTTTAACCTTACTGAGTGTTTTATCTTTCCCCTTTCTTATGTTTTATTTTCATAGGATTCCCAGATTTGGTTTATGGATTATATACAAGGTTAATTTAGTAGTATAATGGTGGTCTGAAAGGATTAACAATGATTTAATTTATGTTTTGAATATTAATGTAAATTTCATGTATGTAATCTATTTTTAAATATTGCTAAACTAATTAGTCCTTTAGGATTTCATTCTTTGTAATCATGCCTATATATTAAAATAATAAACCATCTTTCAACTTTTTGGGTTGGGGTATTATATTGGGTATTAGATAAAGTTTAACCACAACATTGGAAGCTAGATTTAGGAAACATAGATTAGGGATCATAACCCAAAGATAGAATTTTAGGATAAGTACACAAGAACATCCTAAAATTTTGGTACTGTAGAGACTATATAGATATTCCTAGAAAAAAATCACTCTGTGGATACTACAACTTGACGTGGTTCTGGAACATATGTACCTAGGTGAAATAATTCTGACAAAGAGATTTTGGGCTTGACTCGGGGCAACCTGGTACAAGAATATAGGCATTACTGAGCACATGGATTGACACTCCTGGGGGATATTCACAGGATAATTTAAATTATATTGACAAACTATTATAAATGATTTATAAGTAAATATGTCCCCAAATAAACCATTTTTATGATTATGAGACTAGTTACGTCTAAATATTCCATCAATGCTTATTATTTTTCTTGTTTTTTATTATACCTTTTGATATTATCTAACCAATTGTATGTAGTTATTCAGAAATGGAACCTAGTAGAATGAATGAGAACTCCACTAATACATGATCTAAAGAGTAAAAAGGATCATATCTTTCATGGTATTAAGCCAACACTTCGAAGGGAAATAGTCTCACATGTACTCTAATCATATGAATGAATAGTATCATGTGTAAATAAGATAAGTTAATAATATATGAAGTCTATGGATTTGACGGTAATAAAGAGAAGAAATGATGGAAGTGTAAAATATAGACAAAAGGGAGAAGGGAAAGAAGGATTTTACCACATGTGTTAATTATGGAAAGAATCACCATGGTAAAAGATTCAAGGGAATGAGATTTTATTGTAAGTGTGGAAAAAAGGGAAAAAATTAAGTGATTTCATGGGTATGAAAAAGGTTTCCAATGTATAATGCTTCATCTATAAGGATATGGGACACTATGTGAATCAATTTCTCAATCATTATAGTATACCTCAGATGATGCTATGGGATAATTATCAAGTTGTGATACTGCCGCAGATGAATAAGAATGATTAATATGTTTATGTTGTTGTTGAAGAATTATTTAATTTGATTATTTCATAAATTAAGTACTTGTTATATGTATTATGAAAACAAATAAGTATTGTATTGAAGTACTATTTCATTATGGATTAGAGATTGTATAGTACCAAGTAAAGTGATACAGTTGCGAGTTAAACATTCTGAAAAATATATGGTTAAGGGAATGATAACACTTAATATATCTAATATAATGATGTTTGAATAAATAGATTATGATTTGGGATAATGTATATTGGATATTATTGACTACATTGGAAATTTTTAATGGTGTATTTATTCCGTTATTTCTGGAATTTATAACATTTTTGGACTTAAGGAGTATATTTAGTATTCTATGTTTTGCAGAAGGATTAAATAAGAACGGGTGTATTTAGATATGGATTTATGGTAATTAAGTGTAATACCATGTTTCTTTAGAATACATGATTAAGGTATTCAAATTCTTGGTATGTGAATAAATGATCTGCATTATGTTATGTGACCTTCCGTATAAATTTTGGATAGTGAGTTTGCAAAGAAGTATTTTAGGATATGTCAAATTGGTGAATAGATTAATATAAAAAATGGATTGTATTGTTTAAGGTTAAAACGTTACATAATATTATTTTTGTAATATTATAATAATATAGTTGTACGAAAATGACAAACCATATGTCGGGTGACAAAACGTCATGTCATACAAGGCTACGAGAATCGAACCCACAAAAAATGTGCGACAAGGCTTTATCACATACCACTAGACTACGGGATGTCCTTGTTTTGAGAACATAGTTTTCTCTATTTAATAGTCTAACCTACGAAGAATAAATTCATTTTTTATAACACTATATGATTAAGATATATAGAATATTTTTAAATATTATAATTTGGAGAAAAAGATGAGTTTGTGGAGATATTTGATTAAAGGATGCAACACTATTCATTAAGAATGTATATATGTTTCATTATGTTCTTAGTATATGAATTAAATTTATTCTTAAACTCTAGGGGAAGGGTCATAATACCAAAAAGTTCTTGTATATTATTTTGCAATGAATCAAATAGTCCCTTGGATCATCATAGAGTTATAACTTTCTGGTTATTAACATTTTCCTAATACAGTTATCTATCACTCTCCCTCAGAACATGATGGTTAAATTTTATTTCATTTCCATGTTTTACTATATAGAAACCTATTATTTTTTATCTCTAGTGACCTTCTTACTAACCATTCTATATTTAAAAATTGAGTTCTCATTAATCATTTTCTGATGAGTGATTTCAATAATTATATTTTGAAATGTCCAACTGATAGTTTTTTATTATGAGATTAAATTGAGATTATGAAATTTATTGAAGGTGTGTAGAATGAAACACCGCTATATTTCATGATATGTTTCCTTCAATATCTTTTGTTACACTCAACAATTATTTGTCAGGTGTAACAGGAAATATTGTGTTTCTACGATACATCACTTTAGTGTTAAAATTATATAAATGATATATTTATAACTTACCCATTTTATATAGATTCATAAATAGTAAAAAATAATTTTTAACTGTTATTTATAATGTTTTCACATAATAAAAGAATATTTATGATGAAATGTTTCTATTTCGGTAAACTAGTTATATGTTTAGAAATATAATTTTCTGAAAAGAACTACATTTAACGTCTTTTTTGAAAAATATTAAAATTAATTTTGGATACTCTTAGAATTAAATTTAGTAAAATATAATTCATTTTTTAATTTGTAATATCTAAATTATCTTAGCCTAAAATTTTGCTATTTTTCTGAAAATATTCAATTTATTATGAATAGTGAAAAACACTAAAATTTTGTTTAAAACCCAAACTTTTCATTTTAATAATCATATTACATTAAATTGATTTTATAGTAACTATAGATAAATAATGAATATATTAACCCAGTTTAGTTAATTTTAATATTTTTTATATTGTTTTTAGATAGAAAAATTCCTTGAACTTTTTAGAACGTATTTTACATTCCTTATAACCACATTTTCATATTACTATTTTATGTAATTTTACTGCTTCATTGAATTGAATATTGAAAAATAGACATATATGGTTGTAATTTTTATAAAATATTTTGTTTAATAGGATCAAAATAATTTTTCATGAATAGTAACATTTGAAATTTATTTGTCACGGTTAAATATAATATGGTAATTAAAGTAAAAATAATATTATAATAATATAAAATTAACCTAACACTTACCCTAATTTCATTTGATAAGTTTTTTTCAACCGAAATAAATTTGAGGTCAAAAATATTTTCATTTTAAGGCCACTTCTGCTATATTAGGACACTTATTTTATTTTATTTAAAGAAAAGAAAAAAGTGTCATGTTCAAATTTTAATTACAAAATAATTTTTAATATAGGTTAATACGTGATATAAATTAGAATATAAATATTAATTATAAATATAATAAATTTAACTACACCACAGTAATTTATTTATAATTTTTAGAATTTATATAATTAAATTTAACATTGACATAATGATGACACATCAATTAATTTTTCAATTAATGAATAAAATAAAAGATTTAAATAATATTAACATAAATATTATTTGACATTTTTATTGACATAGGAAAATTAATGATTTCATGGATATGATATTGAAATATGGAAGTTTTGGTTAAAATTTATCATTTCGGTTTGATATTTATAAAAATGCCAATATTGAATAGTATTAAAATTTACAAAAATTATATTTTAAAATAAATAAAATTTAATTAAATTATATAAAAGTCAAAAAAATCTATGGATAACCCAAATAACTTTTATAATGTAAAATATTTCTTATTTTATCCAATTGGGGTTCTTTTAGAATTTTGTTGTAACTATATTGACCTTATAGTGTAACAATACAAGAAGACAAGGTATGAGTTAAATTGTTTAACTAAGGGTTAAATCAAAATGATATGGTTAATTATATGACATAAATATATCTAAAATTAAATAGATAATGATATTTAGACCCATACTCATCTTATACATTAAATAAATAACTTTTATTTTATTTGAAACTTAAAATAAATTTATAATAAATTAATATTTTATGATCTTCCAAAAGTTCCCCAAACCTCTTTTATAAAATGGAACTTATCCTTATATTTAATTCACTCCTCTAAAGACAATTCCATCATCCAAAATCTAACCATTTATTCTAAAAAAAATATTAGCTACATTCTAGAGGACATACACTGGGAATAAATCCATCATATGGATTATTTTTTTCCAAATTAAAAGGAGACACCAGAAAATGAGAAAATTGTTTTATCACATCTTTCAATTTTTTTTCTTCTTCAACTTCATCATATTATGTTATTTTCATAGTAAAGTAATAACTAAATCATCTAATATATTCTAGGATGTTTTTATTATTATGTGAAAACCATATTCCTCCTTTTAATTATACTATAAAAAACAATATCGTAATGTGTGCATACGTACGACTTTCCATATCCACGATGTGGTGTAACCTATTTTCAAGTACACTCTATTTATATGGGTATAAATATGAATATAAAGGATATAAACAAAAAAATAAAATGAAATTATTTATTTAAAATTCATAGTCCATCAAATTACTAACTATTTAACCATTAAGGAAATCACATCATTGCTCGAGCATATGTACGACTTACTGTCTCCATGACGCGATGAGATTCATCTTCCACATTCACAATTCAAGAATGGTTATAAATATATATTATTAATAAGTACTAAATACATGACATAATAATTTAACTGGTATATATTATATATATATATATATGCATGTGTGTGTGTATATATATATATTTCATTAACTAACTTCTATTCAATACATGAAAATCGAGACAACGTTCTTGCGTACGTACGACATACCATCTCCATGAACAGTGTATTCCATTTCATATATATATATTTTTTATATTTATATTTAGAATCTATATGATATAAAAATCATGTTATACATTCTGGAAGTAAGTTCATCTTGATCTAAGTAATATGATCAAGAATAACAAGTCAAAAAACAGACGATAAAGAGAGAAATCATAAAACAAAATGTTGGTTTGATATAGAAATTATTAATAATAGGGTAATATAAATCCAAAAATGAATAATATATTATATCATATATATTTTTATGATTTTTATATAATTTAATAATATGATTAAAACCATCATATGGTAGTTTTGGACACATACAGAGATTATCAGACAAGAGGTAAGGGAATTTCGTGTCACTTTAAATTTTCATGAGGTATAAGCCATGTTCACCAACTATTTCTTATGTGTGGTTTATGTAATTATCCTATTATATTTCATAACAGGAATAAATTTTCGTCATGGTATTTAAATATTCATTTAAATATATCAAGATTATTTTTCAAATGTTCAAAGTGGTATGGGATGCTTCAAATGTTTAATGTATTAACCCTTTCTCCATTTCAATATTCTTGATACTATTTTATATAACTACTTATATGAATATTAAAATAATATAAAGGAAATTTTAGGCTTATTTTTATGTTCATTAAAATGCGTTCAAAAAGCGAAATATTGTAGGATTTTTATAAAGGATAATTTTACAATCTCTTTATTATCTGAGATTATTCATACATAGGTATCTACAAGGACAATCTTATCATCCATGTCCATGTTTCTTAAAATTTATTTCAAAATATTATCAAGAAATATATAAAGTAATTTTTACCCATTTTTGAATTTTTATAAAATGTTTTCAAGGGAATCATTCAATCATTTTTCAAATGAGGTACTTTATGGTGTTTTCATCAAATTATGGAAAAAATGTTTTTTAACTTACACAATGTCTGTATCTATTTCCACCATAATGATACCTTTACATTTTAAAGAGTTATTTACAATCTAACAAGGTTTTTTTAAATATAAATATATTATTTTATATTTACATAGGCTTTTAAATGATTTTAAATTAAAAAATGGATGTTTCTCTAAAAGAGTTTAAATGAATTTATTAGATTATTTCAATCTATGTCAACATCGTTAATTTTATTTTATGCTTAATTGATGTTTACATGTATTGATACAATCTAACATATTTAATTGAAGGTTTTATGATACAATTGAATATATATTTTCTATTCTGATACCATTCATATTTTATAGTTAAAGTATTAACATTCAAATGATAGTTTTAATACGAATGTCTATATTGGTTATGTTTTACCCTTTTCATATGAGGAATGCATTGGACAAAATAAGTAATGGGTTGGGGATCAGCCAATGAAATCCCTATGAACTAGGGGATAATTAATTAAAGCCCTATAGGTTGGGGACTGGTTAATGAAATCCCCTCAAAGCATCAATAGTACTCCTGATACAAACTAATTTGGGTTTTTACCCATATAGTCATTGGATGAGGCCTTGACGATATGTTCGGAATTTTTCATTACCTCATTATAAAATTATTTATTTATATTACATGTGATTATTTTACTACTATAAAATCCATGTGAATGATTAATTTTAATTATTTGATTTATTTTTTCCATATTTTGGGGATGGTAAATTTCAAAATAGTTTTTTTTAAATTTTATAACATGCCTTAAAGTTTATGGTTATTTAAGAAAGATTCTACTGTATTATTTATCCTTACTAATCATCTGATCTCACCCATTTCAAATTATCAATTTTCCTAGGATGCTATGAACTGTATAATGATTTGTATATAGGGTTATGCAAGGATAATAATGACTTTCCCAAAATATAATCAATTTTTTATTTTATGTTTTGAATTTTAATATATAGTTCATGTATGTAATATATTTTACATGATTTCTAAACTTATCGTTCACTTAGGATTTGATTCCTTGTATCATTTCAATGTATTTAAATAATTCACCAGCTTCGGGCTTATGGAGTCATGGCGTTACAAAGAATGTTACTAGAAAATGAAAATTGAAACCTACCTGTAAAATTATTATATTATAGACCATATTTCATTAACATGGATGAATATAATATTTTTCAGAATTTTATTTCATTTAATAAAGTTTTATTTAACATAACATTCCATTAATTTTATTTTTGGGACTATATACAATGTTTTACATTAATGAAAGCATGATTTAAATGAAAATTGAATAGAATATTTTTAAAAATAACTATTATTATATATATATATATAATTCAATCAATAAAATAATTAATCCAATTCTTTACATTTCATATTTTTAAAATAATTAGTTTTATTTTTCATTTACATGAACACATACTGTGTTGGAGTTACGAAAGAATTTAAGTTAATTATTCCACTACTAATAATTTTATAAAAAAATCTATGATAGAGAAAATTAATTCATCTTTAACAAAACCACTTATAACAAAACATAACATATTATGAAAAAAAAGTGGTATTAGTGTCAATAGAGTGAAATTTAATATTTATCCTTTTCAAAAAATAATACAAAGGTTATAATGAATGAAAAATGGAACCACGTTTCCTTATTTTAAAAATGTAGATGATCTTGAAATAAAATAAAATTCTAAAATATGATAAAGGAATTTGTTATAGAAATTTTAAATCCTTGTCCCAATGTTTTATTCATGCTTTACCCATTTTACACTTATCATGGTCGCAAATATTTTTTTAATTTACTATTTAAAAGTCAAAAAATAAAAGATAATGATTTAAAATATTTTATCCTCCCATATAAAAATATGTACTATTTTGTAAAATATTAAATTTCTACAGGAATTAGAAATGATTTTTGGAATAATACTGAAAAAATGAAATGAAATTCATTTTTAAAATAAAAGTCTGTTTTTAGGTATACAACTATATTAATTCTTATACAATGTTTAGAAAAAAACATTAGATGTGCTTTAATGAAAATTTATTAAATATATAAATATAAATTTCATTAAAATAATTCTTTAATAGTGTTGAAATAGTTTATTAAGATAAAAATACACTGTGTTCTTAAAAATAGTTTTTTAAAAAACCATCTCTTTTACAATAAAATGATTTTATATTCATTTTTAATCAATTTATAACCAATGGATTCATTTTATACATGATTAAAACATATATTTTCATAATATAGTTACTCCATTTAAAAACCACCTATATAATGTCTAAGAGATAATGAAAATATTAAATAATAATATTTTAATAGTATATCACGATTGATTAAACATCAGCGATGTCTGTAAAGTTATATATAAAAGAAATAAATTTTATTTAATTATAAATATATCATAAAATATTTTGTGATACATTCTACCCGCTTATAAGAATTTATCACTAAAAATTACATCACTATGATTCCAACAACCACAGAGAATTCTCCCTTATCACAAACATGGATTCCCACATAGCTTCTTCTAATTTATGGTTTCACCTCAGAAAATTGTTCTCGTGAGTTCTCTTCTTTTTTTGTACATTCTTTGGACCCACGACGTTCTTTGATTTTTTTTGTGATTTTTGAGAGTGATGATTTGATTAAGAATGTTAGATTTTTTATACATACATAAATCATATTCAAAGTGATTTGAATCAAACGATTCCAAGAGAAATGTTCTTAGTGTTTATATTATAAATGAAGTTCATGATCGAATATAATGTAGGGAATTATGAGAATTAGTAGAGATGATTCAAGCAGTGGACAATGATACTATAAAATTACTATGTCATATTATCAATAGCTATAGTGTAGTGGGATTCCGATACCACATATGTGATTTAGAAGGAATTTGGGTGTTCTGAAGATTTTTAAACCCCCACGCCATAGCCCATTGATCTTGTCATTGTTGAGGTTGGTTATGTTTATGGGGCCACATGATATATTAATACCTTCACACAACAACACTTGGTCCATATCATATCCCTATATAGTAGTTATAAGAAAACATCTTAAAACCATTATGTTGTAGCATAATCCCTTAGAACAAGCCACAAAAGTTCTATTCTGGATAGTTTCAAGAAAAATATAGTTTTGGCCTCAATTGATTATTTTGGTGGTTATTTTAGTCTCTAATAATTTCAAATTTCAAATTGGATGATCTGGATATTTTGAATTGAGATCCAAAGGGTGAGTCTCATATATGTAATAATTTTCTGTATTTGAATTTAAAATTTATACTTGAAGAGAAAGTGGACTTGTTATTATTCAATATATGTGTGGAAAATTGTGTATGGAAATTTAGCGATAAGAAGAGGGATGAAGATGAGATGAAACTGAAGAATACTAGTCGTTAATATTAGCATATATTGAAGTTATCATACCTATATTTATATTAGTTGATGAATATAAGGTGGTGAACTACATTGGCATTTAAATGTTATGGTTGGAAGAATTATTTTATTATACTAATAGTTATGTATTATTATTTCAGTGAAGTATGTATCAACGTAGTCAGGAGAGTTGATATAAAATGAGTTCATGGATAACCCCTACTCATTGTACATACAGATTAAAACTAGTGGGTTATATGATCTTGGAGGAATCGATATCATGATAAGTACTAGCCTCATTTTTTTGAGACGTGAACCTTGTAAATATTTTGTATCATGTTGTGTGATTGGGTGTGTTGAAAAACAATCAAGATTCACTTTAGATGATGATGATGGTTGTTTAACTAAGAAAACATAGAAGATTTATAATCACGGATTCACCTCTATCTATTCCTCATTAATCTATTAGGTGAATTTTTAAGTGATATTATAGAGATGTTCCCCACTATATTAATTATCTATTTGATGTTTGAGAATATGTATATTTCTATTTGAAGTGGTCATTTTGAAATTTTTGGTGTTTTTATAGAAAAATGTGATTCAATGAATATAAATGGGATTCCCTCCTTTAGTGGGAATAATTATCATATATGGAAATACTGTATTATTCATTATATTCTTTTAATCAATTTAAAAGGTCTTCAGGCTCCAACTAATGGGTTTCCAACCCAAAATGAGAATGATTATTTTATAGAAATTTATAGAAGGAATATTAATAAGGATGTCCATGCCAAAAATTCATTACTATCATCTTAATACGAAGCTGAATTTCTTATAGTTATATTTATCATGACAGCCAAATTAATTTTGGATAAACTTGACAGTATCAATGAATGAAATAAAAATGTGAATTAGTCTAAGATATAGATTTCCACAATAAAATATAATGATCTGAACATGAAATAATATGAAACTATATATTATTTAATTATGATATTTAATAATATTATTAGTATAATAATAATTCATGGTGTTAAATTAAAATATACAAAAGCGTTTCAAAAGATACATCAGATATTATAAGATAAGTTTGATTATAAATTTTCTTCTATTCAAGTTTGGGATCCAAAATCACATTCATTAGATACTTTACACATCATTCTCAATACCTATGAGATGAGTAATGAATGTATCCCCCATAATAATTTTATGGTGTAAAAATAGATCTGTTTTAAAACCTTATATCAAGAGAAACATAAGAAAAAGTTTTATGAGAAAAATTCATATTATTCAGATTTCTCTTCTAATTTGATTTAGAATTTTGATAATATGTTGTCTTTAATCTCCAAAAAAGTGTGAATATTTAAGGGAATATTTATGGTAAATCTTCTTCTAAAATTATTTTTGTATGCAGTAATAAAAATGTTTGATACAAATTTTAATAATTTAAATGAAGATGAATTTAGTGATGAAGAAGAAGAGGTACTATGAAGAGTCTTTAAAAGTATATCATCCACGATTGAAAAATCATGGGTATCTTATAAAGGTAAAAATAAATATTTCTCAAAATTAAAAAATGTAAATTTCTTATTTATATGTCAATGAAATGATAGTATTTATGAGGTAAAGGAAATGTAGATGTTAATAGATTTTAATGAAAATATGATCATTGAAAAGGTGAATAAATAAGAATTCACTACTGAAATTAGAGAATGGTTAATGAAAATAAATAAACTAAAAGAAAATTCATACTGAAATGAGAACTCGAGGAGTTTCTCTCAATGATATCTATGGTAGAAATAAATCTGTAGAAGGAAAATCAATATTGTAGAATAAATAAAGTAGTTATTATTAAAGACAAATTGATGTATCGTGAAGAATATGGTGGATTGATAAAACTTTTTATTTAAATAAATAATTCAATATTCAAAATGGAAGATGAAGTTAAATAAAAATAAAAATAGTTCAAGCTTTTACAATAAAAATTTGTGACTATAGAAAATGATGTTAAAAACTTTAAGATAAATATTAATAACTTTAATCATGATGATGATGAAAGAATGAATATGGTCAAGGATCACAATCATTAGGAGGATTAGTCTCAAATGAAAATAAAATCACTGACATTACTTTTTTTCTAAATGAGAAGAGAAATCAAATCGAGGGATGATGTTTCTATCAAAATCAACATATTTTCTAGATTATAAAAATTATGATAGAAACTATATGTATAAAAAACTATTACAAATGGTGATGTAAAAGTGATAATAATAATTTGAATATAAAATAGGATGGTTTAATAGAATAATAATATTTTGGTTTTATATAGAGGATCCAAACATAATTATGGGATGATGGTTGAATGATAGGTTCACAATTATGTACAGCATGAGGTCATTAAAGAAACATTTTTCTTTATAGTTATTTCTAGAACTATAGAATCATTAGTAACATGGTGAGGATATTTTAGTGTAATTAACAATTAAATTATTATTTTAAATGTTTTTGATGATTAAAATTAAGTGAGATCTATCTCACTAAAAAGGTAACAATTCAGATTTATTTTTTAAAATATGGATTGAAAACTATGAATAAACATGAACAATTATATGATGTCTTTGAAAAATGTGAGAAAATGGGCCATCATGAAATGGTGTCTTATTATATTATGAACTCAAAATTTCTCTTGATAAAGTTCTAAAATGCCTCTGGATATTAAGGAGAATCACAAAGAAAAATCATTGGTTTATGATGTTTCTTACAAAGTATCCAAAGGATAATGTACATATATTTGGTACAACTGTTGTTATTTTCATATAAAATAAAATATAAATCTAATCAAGGATGTTTAATGTTTCAAATAAGTCTTAGTGACCATCATAAATGAATGTTCACCCAAAATTAAATATAGTGGGTCATCATTATTTGGAAAAGATCAATTGAAATACCAAAAAATATTGTATATTGAAGGGTCAAAATAAAATCTTCTTAGAATATTTTTGTTATATGATAAACGAAATAAATTTATATTTCATAAATATGTTTTTTTAGTAAAGACCATTAAATATTGATGTATTTTGACAAGAGTTAACTGAACGAGATTTTGTTTTTGATTAGTGATACTGAAAATTCTTGTTATTTAATCATGGAAGAATAAAATCAACAAGGGAATCAAGGATTTGTTCGTCTTCTTCAAATTAACATATGAGAGCTCATTTTTTGAGACAATTTTCACGATGATCCTAATATTAATAGATAATTTAATTTGGTGTGTTCCACTTTTCAAATGGGAATGATTGTGACTACTCCCCATAATAGGTTTGAAATACAAACTACTCATCCTTTGAAGATAATTCACTCTTACATTTGTGGACCTATGATGGAGAATTCAAAAAATTGAGATATTTATTTTATTTCGATTATTGGTTAATTTACTCTCATTTCATGAATTATGTTTATGAAACATAAATCAAATGCATTAAAGATGATTAAAAGTTTTAGTAGAAGTGTAGAAAAAGAGTGTGGTTACTCTTTGAATAATATTCGAATAGATAATGGGGCTGAGTTTACCTGTCAAATAATTTAAGGTTATCATGAAAATCAGAGAATTTATCATGAATTCATATCATTATATACAATAATAAAAATTTGTGTGATTTAATGAATGAATATAGTTCTTGGGGATATGGCTCAAACCATGTCATTATAGAATGGAACATCTCATTTTTTCTGGATACAAGCTATTAGAGTAGAGGAACATATTCTCAATCATTTTCATTATAGTTCAATTTTAAAATATGTCATAATAAGATATTTATTAAAATAAATATCCATGTTTTAAGAATCTGAGAGTGCTTGGAAACCACTACATTATTAATATTCAAGGTGATAATCTAGGAAAAATTTAAAGAAGATGTGTGGTTGGAATCTTCCTTGGTTATCAAAAAAAATTACATAATGTCATTATTACAAAAAAGATAAAAGGAATAATATTATTATCATTGCTGTGAATGTTATGGAACAAATTAATTATGTGAAATTTCATGAAAAATAATTTTCCAAATGTGATGATAATGAATTTGTTTTTAGGAAACCACATGGAGAAGTTTCATAAAATGATGAAAATAATGGGATGTTCCATGGGAAGAAATTG
The DNA here is from genome assembly GCA_963277665.1 of Viscum album. Classification (NCBI taxonomy): domain Eukaryota; kingdom Viridiplantae; phylum Streptophyta; class Magnoliopsida; order Santalales; family Viscaceae; genus Viscum; species Viscum album. Next base: position 190,366,715 of record OY728165.1, on the reverse strand, counting down.
ATTTATAAAATTCATGTGACGAAGAATAATCTTTTTCACATCATATTATGTTAAAAAAACAAGTTCATGTCTAAAATATAATAGAAATTATGGGAAAACATATTCAAACTAGAAGTTCCCTGAGGGAAAACTCTCATATCTCACATCCTTCTCAAGTGGATCCTAGAGATGTGGAAGAAGCAATGAAACATCATGTCTGGGTTAATAAAATGAATGAAAAGATGGATCTTATAGAAAATAATGAAACATGGGATTTGGTACCCAATACCAAAAAAAGAACAGCATTATGAAAATGTGTTTGTTAAGAAAAAATATGAATAAAAAGGTGAAGTTGTGAGAAATAAAGCATGATTGGTGTGTATAGTTTATTCCCAAGTTGAAGGATTCTAATTCATTGAATCCTTTTAACTATAAAAAATTTATAAAACTATAATAAATTTTCATTCTTTTTCCACACAATGGTTTTGAAGGTTCTTTCTAATGGATGTAAACTGAGCCTACCAAAATTGGGAATTGGAGGAGGATTCTTATATTGAAAATCAGTGTGGTTTATTTCTTAATTTAGATAAGAATTATGTTATAAGGTTAATGATATATTTATATTGGATAAAAAAATTTCAAGATCTTGGTACTCTAATCTTGAAACCATCCTGAAAAAGTGGAATTTTAAAAACGGGAGAGTTAAAAATAATATCTATATCAATGATGATAATGATTTATTTTGTAGTTTCATTATTTATGCATATAAAATCATTTTGTCTAGAAATATTGAAGGAATTTTTAATAATTTAAAAATGAAATGAATATATTTTTGTAATTTCCATGCTTGGTGAGAGGAGATATTTTCTCGGCTTAAAAATTTATAAACAGAAGGATTTTATTTTTATACCTCAAAAAAGTATGCAAATAAAATGTTGATAGTGTTCAGAATAGAAAATTTGAAGCCTATTTATACACCAGTTTCTATATTAATAATGTTAAAAATTATGAATAGGGAAATGGGGTTGATCAATGAGAATTCTGGAAGCTAATCAGTAGTTTACTTTACTTAAGAGCTTCAATATCAGATATTTTATATATTTTTACACTCTGTAAAAATTATAAAAGTGTTCTAAAATGGTATCATTTTAAATATATAAATAATTATTAGATACCTAAATGGAATAATAGATTTTGGTATGGAATTTTATATTTAAGATAATCTTAATTTGTTGGGTTTTTCAAGAGTGTGTTGGAATGGATGTGTTGAGGAAAATAGATCAACATCTAGTGGATATTTATTTATAAAAATTAGATGGGTTTTTTTCATTCAATAATGAAAAATATAGTAAAATTGATCACTATTGAGACTGAATATATGGCTTCCAATCATGCATCCACACAACTTATGTAAATGAAGACTCAAGTAGAACATATCAATGTTGAAGTAAATTTATTTTTACGTTTCAGATATGATAATAAAAGATCAATTGAACTTCCAAAAAATAAATTCCATTATTAAAGATCCAAGAACATTTATATAACAAATCACTTCATCAAAGAACTAATGTAGGGTAATAAAGTAATGTTCGAATTTGTTTTTAAAAAATGAAAAAATTGTCGATGTATTCACAAAACCACTATTGAAGGAATCATTTAATGATCTGAGGTTGATGTTAGGTGTTCAACCTCACTCTTAAAAGGTATAAGGTATTTTGTGGTTTTACCATATATATTTGTGTCTTTGGGTATTATTGACAAATGGATAGAATATTGAAAATGTAAATCATTTCATTATTTTTATCATCCAATTTTTTATCGAAATAGAGAGTATCTATTTATATGTATTACCTTATGGGGAATCATATATTTAGATAGATTTATTACAATGGGTATGTTTTGACCTCATCATGTATGAACTATTTTAATAGTTCATTTTATGTTTATGTGAGAATATTTTATGTTTGAAAGAATTTTGTATGTGATGATAAATATTGGTTTAAAAGTTGTGAAGTTCACGATTAGTAAGAGGCATATTCATCATTATCTTATCAAGCGTATGATAATATTTATTCAATGATATTCTTTCCAACACCATGATTTATCATGTAGGGACATAATTATTGAATAATGATCCATTTCTAATTTTTTAGAGTATAATAGTTATTTATGTTCTTGGGATTCTGTCAAAATCCTTGTGGGGGAATGTTGTGACCCAGAGGTTCTTTGACGGTTTTTGTGATTTTTGAGAGGAGATATTTGGAGAATAGGATATTATTAAGTTTTTTTTTCAATACATAAAACTTATTTTATTTTAATTAAATTGTATTATTCCTAGTAAAATGTTCTTATTGTTTATATCATGAATGATGTTCATCATAAAACATAATTTAGATAAGAAGTAGAAGTATCGGAGATACTACAATTTGTGGAAAATATCCTAGTGCAATGACCGTACCATAATTTAAATGGCCACAATGTAGTGTGAAATCCTTGATACTGAGGTTATTTGGATATAATTCATAGGTTATGGATATTTTTTTAACATCCACACAGTGTCCCCATAGCCATGCCATAGAAGATGAATGGATAGTTTTTGGAGCCATGGGAAATATCGAGGCCTCCACACCACAACAGTAGGTCCACAATAAAGACCTATATGTCCACTATATAAAAACTTTATAAACCCCTCAGTTTGCACTGTAAGACCTACAGTTATGCCAATTAAGTTATATTATAGATTATTTTGATTAAAATGTTGTTATGGAATCATCTAATGATATTGGTGGTAATTTAATATACAATATCTAAAATTTTCAAATTGGATGGTATGGATCCTTTGAATTAAGATCAACAGGTTGTGTATGAAAGGGTAATGGGATGTATGAATTTTAATTTCAAATTAAAACTTGAAAAGAAAATGAACCTATTGTTTTTGAGATGTTTTTATTGAATAATACATATAAATTGAGAGATTATAAGAGGGAAGAGTAAGTGGAGAAACATAAAAAATACTATTTCTGCATAATAGAATAGATTAAATAGATCATACAATTATATTTAATGTATAAGGAAGAAGAGGAGGAGCACTATATTTGAATTAGAAGGAATTAGTTTGAAGAAACTCTTTTTTATACCAAAAATTTTTATTATTATTTCAGCGTAAAACACTATATAACATTTGAGAGAATTTATATAATACATGTTCAGGGGTAAACCCAACTCATTATATATATATGTTGAAAATGGTGTGTTGTATGATATTGGTGGATTCTAGATCATGTTATGGTTGAGCATTCCAATTTTTATAGGTGAACCTTGTAAATATATTATTCCCTTATTGTGTGTGTGTGTGTGTTATTTTGTGTTAAATAGATATAGAGATTCACTTCAACTAGGTATGAGGGTTCTTTCACAAAAAAATGTTAAAGATTTAGAATCAATAATTTACCCCGACCTTATTAATTTATAATTTATCTAAGAGGTGCGTTTTCACTTTCTCTCCATGATCAAGAATCTCCACTGCATATTCCTCATAACAGATATCTTTATTTAGTGGTATGACCTATGAGTACACTAACTATAAAGGATCATGTAAGTACTTTCTCTGGAAAGATACATGGAAGTCATCATAAAATTTTGTGATATTTAGTAGAAGTTCCAGAAGATATGCTACCATCATGATGCAATCGAGAATCTTAAATGGAACAATTTATATAGGGATCATCTTTCCTTTCTTTCCAAATATCATAACCTTATTTAAATGAGAAAATCAATGGAATAACTTGTCAAAAACCTCTATCTCTAGTTCTCATATATTATTATCTTTATAACTATTCTATCAAATCTATGCAACCCATAAGTGATTCAAAATTATTCTAACCTTCTCTACAATTACCTTAGCTATTTTAGGCCCCAATAGAATTATTTCTCAAACACCATCCCATAAAAGTGTTGTTTATAACTTCATTCCATTAAGGGATTCATAAGGGTCACTATGGATTCTTGAGTTAAAGCCATAGTTGTAAAATAATTAAACCCAAAAAAGGTGTTGCTCCCAAAAACCATTAAAATCGATAAAACATGATTTGAATGGTCCTATCATATAGACCATATGTATTATGATGATTTGGAGTACTGAGCCTGAACTCTATATCTAGATCATAAAAAATACTTCTTCAAAACATTTATGTATACCTCAGATCCCAATTAAATATATTTAAGAGTGGTAATTGATGAAATCTCACAATATCCATAATGTACATCCATGAATATTGATCAATATTGAAATATTATCTAAAGTAAATGAATTTAAATGAATTTATAAATTAATTAACTACAATCCAAATATCAATGCTTCATTTATATGTTTTTGGAAGTTCAAAAACCTAATCCAAATAATTTTTTTCGCATTTCAGTTCTTGTATAGGTAGAGGTTTTAACATTAACATAAAATATTTTCACGCAACCCTAAATTGTTGATATTCTTATCATCGAGATACATACTTTTCAATATCCATTTTCATGTTTCCCCACAATTTTTTTATATATCTCTATGTATCTTCATACTTTAATAATGAATATAGAATCATGAACTATGAGATTCATATAATAGATCCTTCTTCAGTTTTATTATTGATGAGAAATATACTTAGTTATTGAAACCTATCATTCCATCATAGTCATGGTTGAAATCAATAACATTTACACCTTCATCTATAGTTCCAAATCCTCCTTATATACCTCTTTAATTCTCACATGGATGGATTGTTAAACATTCATCTGAGAATGAAATGATATCTCCCATTTTCCAAAGATTTCAAGTACCATCTTCTATAAATCCAAAAATATTGGATCTTTTTAATTCCTCATCATGTATAATCTAGCATGGACATTCTAACAAAGTGCATCGATCATCTTGTTCACCTTCATAAGGTGGTAATTTTTTTAGAATTAACAATATTTAATCATCTCTAAACATCTTATTTTGATTTTATTAAACTCTTTATATGTATTAATACACCTTAATCATTTATGATTTTTATATATTTTAGAACTTTCACCATGAATAAAATGCATCCATATATCAAACACCAAAATTACTAATACAAGCTACAAATTATGAGCCTGGTAATTTTTATCATGCATTTTTAATTAGAAAATGACAAATGCAACCATAATATAATTTTGTGTCCTCATAAATACCAGTCTATTCATTGATGCATCACTAAAAATCATAAAACATTCACTGTTGTAGAGTAGTGAATGTATGGGTGTGCTAACTCACTATATTTTTAACTCCATAAAATTTTTCTCACATTCATTTAGCGAGAATAACTTTTCTCATTTTCAAGTAAACATGGTTATTATATTAGATATCCACGTGAAATCCCATAAAAATCACTATAGAATCCTTCTAACCTAAGAAAACTATATATCTTGTTTAAGATGGTTGGTCTGATCCATTATTCAATAACGTATTATATTGAAGGATCCCCATATATTTAGTCACTTGTGAATATGTTACCCATGAATGAAACTTTCTAAAGCCCAAATTCACACATTGTAAATTTATCATACAACCTCTCCTTTCTCAAGGTATTCAGAACAATTCTCAAATGTTTTCCATGATATTCTTTACATGGAATACTATCCTGGGCATATCATCATTCATAACCCTAAATAAATGATATCTATAATGAAGGTAAATCACTTAATAGTATTAAGGTCCCCATAATTGATCAAAAATATCATCAATATGGGGTAATGGAATATTTTTCATGATAATGATCTTGGTAATCTTCTGATAATCAATACAAAGATGCATTGTCCCATATTTCTTCAAAACAAAAAAAATATGTACACCCCAAAGTGACACACATTCATGAATGAATTATATTTCTATATTCTCCTAGAGTTGGTTCTTTAATTCCTATAAAATTTTTGGAAATTTATGTATGAAGGCATTAAAATAGGGGTCGTAACAAATATGAGTTCTATTAAGAACTCAACTTCATGATTCTGAGAATGACTAGACAACTACTCTATAAAGATATCAAAAAACTCTCATACAATAGTAATATCCTCAATGTTGAGTTTTTTCCCAACTATCTGAGATAAATATTATACATTAATAGGAATTAAGACCTAAAAGAAAGAATTAATATTAATCGCAATTTTTTAATCATCTTAGCATGGATAAATAATAATATGTTCCTTTAAGATAAGAAATGTGTCTTCAAATCTTCAAAAATGTATATGGAATTTATATAAATATAGATATGACATGCCTAAAATGAGATCAAATTTAACAAGAGGTATATTCATAAGATTTAGACGAGGCATGTTCCATCAACCAAAAATTTAAGATGAACTATAAACATTATATGTGGTCATCAACCAATAAAAAAATCTCAATATAAACTTGATATCTAATCATTATGTTGGTAATGTTATACCCTTAGAAAATTATATAGATAAAAATTATGTGATAGTTATAGAATCAAATATGACATTATTGTTCTAAAGTGGATGATAAGTTTACCTTTCACCAAGTCATTTGTGTAACACATTTCAACAGTCATGTTCAGTTGTGATTTTCCATTTCCTATAGGATTTAGATGTTGTTGATTCCAATAATTAATATAAACCTTAATATTTATGTAATTGACAGAATAATTCCCATATTATTTGAATTTGAATCATTGGAGTTTGGGTGATGCATGAGTTAGCATCTACGTTTTTTCCATTTCATGAACTGTCATATTCATCACCTTTTATCATTCATAGTATTTATGGAAATCCAATCTATTTTAAGGCTCCTCTTAGTTCCATTCAAGATATTTTCTTGATGTATCATCTGAAATTTAAACCATGTAGGTAGCTAAAATTTATTTACACAATTCAATTTATTCATGTTTTCATTAAACTTTGTCTTCCTTTTCTTATCAAATTAAAAGTAGTGATAGGAATACTTAATTTTCATTTTACCTAGATTTCACATCAAATTATTTGTTTATATATATTAGTGTTTCTTATATCTAACACATTTCAACAACATGGTTTTAAGCCAACAATGAATCAACCAATTTTTAAGGGCTAATGATTAAACTAGAAGCAAACCCTAAAAGGATTTTAAATTTTCCTACATAGGTGCCGATGGAGTCATCATCCTTGTAAATATTCACATGGAAATCCTTTTCCATTTTGTTCATAGAATACATGGGATGTACTTACTTAAAAATATATGCTTAATCTCATCTCATTATACAGAGTCAATTTATTACCCTTTCCTAGTATTTTTAATAATATTACTCCATTAATCTACTTCTCCTTCAAAATGACAAATGGATTAGAGACTTTTTTCATGTTCTGATCACTGGAGAATAGAAAACAGTGTCCCAATGGTAGTGATCCATCACCTAGTCACGGTTGGTTTAGAATTACCACAATAGTTTTGTGGATATTTCCTTATAATGGACTCAACAATATGTTTTTTCCATCCATTAATTGCTTATAATATTATCATGATTCATGGCTTGAGAATGATTTGTGAGCATAGAAAAAAGATTAAGTACTCCATATCCCATAGCATTTTATAGATTATGAGGAATATAATTTCATTTTATATTACATTTTTTATGAGCATGATTCATTTTTGTTCTTGATATTTTTGAAAACTAAATACAATATTCCAAGCATCAACCATTAATAATCAGAGTGAGTAATAATATAGTCATGAAAACCCATTCATAGGATTCTTAATCATAATACCTTATTTTCAAACTATCAATCCTTAGGTTTAACCTTGATCATATATGTTCATAATCCTTTAAAATCCATCAAAATGGTTAACAAAAAATTTTAAATAACCCAAGCATATCCCCCAAGATATCCAGGCATGCAGTCTTAGGCCCTCTCATCATGCATTGGTGATGATTAGATTAATACCCAATCTTCCCATTTTAGAATTATTACCCATATGTGAATATGTACCCCAAGATAATCCTCTTTCTAATATCCAGATATGGATGTATTTTCATGGTACACTATTTTCATTTCATTACAATAACATATGATTTTTTCCAATACATAGAGTTATCCTCCAATTTTTCTACGGAGTATTCTAACCATTCTCTCCAAATGTTAACTAAACGCTATTCTGATACCTACAATAGTGCCCCAATATTTTTATACATAAATATTACACCTTATTATACGAGTATCCATTACATAACATTATAATCCACTATAAAAATATAAATTTTTATCATATTTTGAGACTAGATACATAAACATCAGATTTAGGTAGAATTAATTCAATATCTCCCACAAATTTATTATAAATTTATACCCTTATTAAATATAAACTACTTAAAACCTTTCTTCATAACATCGGAAATGAACTATAAGAAAGGGTTAGCTCAGAAGATCAGTGTGGGTAAATATGAGAGATATCAATCGATGATCATATTAAAAAATAAAATAAAAATAATAGTATGAGATCATAATCATATCGTAAAAAGTGCATACTCAGTATTTCATAGATCTTAAAAATGAGTTAGAGCATAAAAATTATTTAACTCAAAAGACATGGATCATAATAATGAGTAATTATCATAAATCAATCATGAACCATATGTGAAAATCAAAATCCTAGAAACATGTAAAAACATTATGGCACCATCATAGGAATAGAAAACACATCGTTTTTCATTGGTAACTACCATGAACAACATATCATAGTGGATTAGGTGTCAACACATATTTATCATATCATAATGGATTAGGAATAACCACTTATTTTTCACATCATAGTACATTAGGCATCCCTACCAATTTTCCAAAGTGGATCGAGCATGTCATCTCATTTCCCACAATTATCTCATGAGATATTAGACAATACAAAATTCATTACAAGAAATTAATTGGAACAATAACCACATAATAAAAACCATACATATGTGTTTCATAATATCATAAAATATTTATTGATTCATCATAAAATAACCCATGGAAATCATTGGATTTAATAAAAATTCCACCATTTTATCGTATCATAACTCATGGGAAAAGAAAGAGTTTCAAAAATATCTCATAATAATAATCATAAATTATTTTGAGAAAGAATATGTATGATATAATTGGAACATATCATTAGTAAAATATAATGAAAATAAAAGGATGTTATCATAGCTGAAAATTTCTTTGAAATATGGTTAGAATATTTATTCTGGAAAATAACCTTTTCATCCTGAATACATTTATTTGAAAATTTCCAAAATATTATGGAAAATTTTTCTTTAAACAAAATGAAATGGAATTTTAATGAAATATTCCAATAATTTAGGGTCCATTTTTGTGGGAAACTCTATTCATGTATTAATCATAAAAAAATTATTCTACTAACACCTTTGGTAAAATATACTTCATTCATAAAATAATGAAAATATTTGTTTTTAGCCTTTTTGAAAAAATTAATCATTCTATGAAAATGACTTTATAAAATCATTCTATAATATTAAATGATGTTCTAGAATTAATTTTTGAAAACAAAGTTATTTAATAATATGGTCTTATGACTTAAAGATGATAAATAAGAATATATTTTCTTCAAAATGTTTTCTGGATGATTTCATGTACCATATAGAGGAAAATGTCACCATTTTTTTCATGTAGGTTTGAACCTACTAAATAATAAATACGTATTTATTACCCATCTATTACACAATAATAATCAAAAATAACATAAAATAAATGATTTACTTATAATATCTTATCTATCATTTTTTAACAATTCTATATTAAAATATATGTTTCGAGTCATAAATAATTTGTTTGTCATGAATGATTTAGTTTGAAAGTTCCATTTAATTTTATTTAATATAATTTTTTAGATTGGCGGTTGATTTTTTCTATATATATATATATGGATTTTCCATGGTGTATGTGCTTTATATAGGTATCATGGGACCTAATAATTTATATATTAAAAATAATAATATATATTAATGAATTTGAATGCATATTTTTAGTATAAATATTTTTCATATTAATTGGTACCTAAACTGGAAAATATAAGACCATTGATTATTTTAGAATATAGTTTTTCCTTGGCGTGACATAAAGTCTGTTAGTGTCTGGCGCCAAGTTGAGGGCCATAGTTGGCAGGTGTATTAAGTGGATTAATTAATTAATTAACTAATTTCTTTTAATAACTTAATAATTATTCAAAATATATATATATATCATTATAAAAAACCCTAAAGGTTATCCATATATCCCTTGGAGATTAGATGTTTCATGGATGTGAGTTGTTTACAAATGGAAATGGATCATTGAGTAATGATCATTCTTCAAATGATTTTTTTTCACCATCAATGTTCCCAGATCTCACTAATGATAATGGAACGAACACATTATTCATCAATGAACAATCCAAACTCAAGGTGGGGAGTATTAATTCTTGAATTTCTATAAATTTTTTTATATAATAAGATATATTATTTATCTTCTTTTGTTTCTAGTTCACACTACCCAAAACAGTTTTTATATTTTAATTTTCTTTCCGCTCATTATTCTTTTTGTTTATCTTTTTTTAAAATAAGGTTGTGGTTTGATATTTCCTGGTTTGATTTAAGTGAAATTGGTCCCCCAAATTCATTATGGAAACATGAATGAGTTGGAGGTCAGAATTTTGTTATTTTATAATATTTTAATATGGGACATTGGTGTTTACGATATGGATAAGAGTCTATATCCTAGTTCTTCATCCATGGGATACATGGCATGGTGGAATGGTGTGACAAGGATTAACCACACAATGTTATGGAGGTCATAATCATGATACTTATGATGAATCAAGCATAGTTCTCTGTAGATTCATGTTCTCAAACATGATTCAAGGTAGAAGTAGTGGTGGTGATGGTGTGGGTAAGGCACATTGAATGAACTTGTGTTTTTGCGAAAATACTAATTTGAATAGAATATATTCCTGGAAAACATGTAATGTCATCCCCTTGTTATAGAAATTAGGGTTTTGGGTGGGGTTAAATATCACACGTTGTGTATGACCCATACACATTATGTTAACCAATGCTGACTACTCAACATGTACCCCCTGTTTACAAGGTCACAGACATGGATAGGCACATGTCCATAGACATAGTACATGGACATGTCCACATAATTAGACATGGTCATCTATGCCAGAGATGGCTAGTGTTTATAGGCATGAGTAAAGTATATGGGTACATGAAGATGTAATTGATCTGGAGTCATAGTGAATGGGTAGACTCGATGTATCCATGATATTCTATTTATATACTATACAAATTATGTACCTTCCTATGTGACTTCCACATTGTATAATTCTTATTTCAGCCTCATATTTGGGCATGTGAGTAGCCTATCCAGGGTATTTTTCATATAAAAAAAGGTGTGGCCTTTAGTTTGGAATCAGATATATGACATAAGGTGTTATGATCATGATTATTTTTTCAATGACACTTGACCAATGGTTGTGATAAGGTTTGATCACCAGAGAGATTCTTGGGTTGGTACTCCTCTGTCATACAAGGGTGTGGGTCCCCCATACTATTTACATAAGTTGGGTTGGTACTCCCCTACACTAAAGCATGGAATTAGTCCCTTATTTATATATTAGGTACTCCCCCGTTATAGATCTCTAGGTGAGTGATGGTTCTCCCCATGAGTTAGTGCTCAATAAGTTCTGGAGACTGATAGCAAGGATTTTTCCCCTTCAAACTGATTAATTTGAGGTTGTAATTGGTTTTAGGCATTAAAGATGGTCCATTGGAGCAGTTGGATGACACATCATTCATTGTTGGTATGGGGAGATGGAGATACCATTTCTCTCATATCTGGATTTCCTTATGAGCATATCGGCTATTGGGTTTTGTTTCACTCCTGATTTTTGGTTGAGATGACTATTTTATCTTTCCATTTGTCCCTCCTTAGTTTTCAAATAATCTTATTAGGACTGTATATACTCACCACTACATGGTTCGTTCCCAAATATTTTGTTTATTTTTCAAATGACAGACATATATTTGGTAATAATTAAGGATTTTGTTTTGAAGGAGAATATACATACTAAGAAGAGTAGACCTTGCATGGTGGTCAACCATGGAGATTGTGATTCGGGCTCTCTTTAGACTCCATGATTTTTTTTCCAGGTTGGGACATCATTTATAGATGGGTGCATATTTTTTCCTTAAATTTTTTTTTGATATACTATTGTACTTTTATTCATTCATTGATGTTTTTTCATGTATGTTTTACACTCAAGATGATTATATATCTACATTATTTAATAAAGTTGGTTTGGTGTATGTGTGCGGGTTCTTAGGCAAAGGGATTCAATTTAAGTATTTCCTAATTGATGATTTTTTATGTCCCCAACCTATTAGAGGCAGGACTGGAGTGTCTCACTCAGATTACCCCCGTCTTGGAAGGCCTTGGTGGTTCGGGTCATGATAGAGTGGTATCATAGGGGTCTCTACCCTAGGTAAATATTTGGAGTTAGAACAATGTAATGTTATGTTTGGAAACATACAACAATAGTGCTCGAGTGTATCAAGGATGGAATTTAGGCTAAGGAACGAAATGTTTGTGTGGTGCCCAATGTATCCATACACTATGACTCTGGATACTTTCTTGTTGGCTCAGTACACCAACACACCAGTTATTGGGAACTAATGGCACATGCCTCATATTGGATCATCTCTTTTGACCTTCTTATCCTTCTTGAGTCAGCACCCCATATATGCTCATCTAACCATGGCACATCATGATAAATTTTAGGATGCCTACATGACTAATTCCCTCTAGGATTCCAAAACAGGATCATGTTAATGGTCAATTGAGTGATGAGGACATAGTTAAAGGACTCGTGTGGTTTTTTTTCTAGGAAGGAATAAAGTAGTGTCATTCCCTATTGATCAGTTGATAGTTCCCATACATCTGGGGGAAACTACAAATAACCTAAGAATGTTATGTTATTTATACTGATAGAGACTAATGGTATCAATATAGGAGACATACCCATGCCTAGAATCAAACACATAGACATAAATTCTAGGGTTCTCATAGAGGATCTATTCATCCCAGGGAGGTGAGATGTAATGTTTATGATAAGTGATGTCACATGGGTCATGATTTCTTGACCCTATGTTACAAGGATGGAAGAATTTCTATGTTCAAACTATAATGTAAAAGAAGTCATTGTGATCATGGATCTCCCCAGAGTTGTCAAGGTGTCCGATGGTGATTCCATTCTTATCAAGGAATAGGTGGGGCTTCAGAGGGGGGAGTGGTAGGTAGAAGAAGATGCTATGGGAAAATTGCACCAATACCAATTGGTGGCCCATTCCAGGCACATTGGGCAATCGGTTAAGGCTGTGAGCTATTTTAGGCTATGGAAGAAAGTGATCAGGATTCTCATGAGATGATTGAAGTAAAAAAGCTATTTAAAAACTACTCATTCTATAGTACTTGTAGACATAGTTCCATGTCTTTTCATTATATCCATATCTATTGTGTGGGAGTTAATGTTTATAATTGGTATTTATCCTAGAAGTTATGTATAATGCTTCTTTTTGGGTGAAATTCATCCATATCGTACATCTGTTGGCAGTGTGAGTTGGCTCTTAGTGAAGATGGTTTTTTTGAGACCTTTTTTTCATTGTGATTAAAACATCTAAAATCCTCTTGGTTATGGACTACATGTCTATGCTGCAAGACTATATGGAATACAATCACATGAGTGTTATGCATTTGTAAAAATGAGACAATATTCTACATCATGGTTGAGATAGATTTATGGTTGTGTGAGTGTGTATCGCAAGTGAGAAATTGAAACCCATCACCCATAATTTAACATGTTTATCAATTTTGTAGTAGGTTCTACAAGAATCTATATACTAGATGTAGTGAAGGATTATATGGATGTTATTATTGAGGATTTTATAGGACTACCTTCATAGTGGGAGTCATGCTTCAGCATCGACCTATACCCCAATACCATGTTGATAACTACTATAGAAAATTTAATGGCCCATGTATAGATCTGTGAGATAAGGGTGTAGTTATAATACCATTGAGATAAATGTTTTATCAGACCTAGAAGGTACCACTAGGTGGAAATCGTTTTATTCATGAAAAAGTATGGTGAGTGTGTTAAGCCTTATGTTGTCTATCATCACCTAAACATAGTAACGATTATGATCAAGTGCCTCATACCAAGGACTGAATAACTCTTCAACTAGTTTAAGGTGTGAGTTAGTTTTCAAAGATTGATCCCAAGTTAAACTACCATTAGTTGAGGGTTCATGATGATGATATAATATAGATGGCATTCTGATGTTTCTATGGACATTATGATTTCCTGGTGATTTTTTTCTTTGTGGCTAATGGACTCTATATTTTCATAGTTCTTATGAACTAGGACTTCTTGTTGTACTTAGACCAATTCATAGTGTTCTTTATCAACTGAATTCTTATATACTCTTCATCTGAGGAGGAGCATGCAGAAAATTTGCGAATAAACCTATACATACTTTGGGAGAGCCACCTATATTGTAACATCTGAAAGTGTTAGTTTTTGATCCATGAGGTTCACTTTATAGGGAATGTCATCTCTGATAATGGTTTAGTTGTAGATTTGGTGAAGGTTGATGAAATTCATACTTTGGTGTCACCCAAAAGTGCGTTAGAGGTAAGAAGCATTTACTATTTTGTGTCGTACTACCAGTGGATCATGGAATACTTTCATATGATTTTAGCCCCTTTACATATCTTAACAATGATAGGGCGTTTATTTTCTTATGTTGAATAGTTTCAAAGATCATTTGAGGAAATGCGGTAGAGGTTAACCAGTGTTGCTATATTAAGACAATCAGAGGAGGGCATTGAGTACATGGTGTTTTAAGATGCCCCTAAAGCTAGTTATCGTTATATTTTATTGTAGACACTATGAAAAAAGATGTATTTAATAGAACTAGACATTATCAACTCTAGAAAAAAACACTAATGTAGATGACCTTTGTCATTACATTTTTTAAGTCTTCTAAAGTTAACATTTATGAGCGATTTTATTTAGCGCTGATAAAAAGTACGTTTATCATCACTTTATTTTTATCAATTGTAAATGGTATCCTTTACCAGATCTCTTTTAGTATTAATAAAGGTCTAAAAATAATGTGAAATAACTTTAGAAAATAAAAAAATACTAATGATTTTATTAATTGTATAATTTCTGATAATAATGTATAAATTTAATATATATATATATATATATTATAAAACATAAAAAATAGTATATATTAATTATATACATATGTAAAATAAATCAAATGAAATAATTGAAGAATTAAAAATAAAAAATGTGTAAATTAAGAAAAATATTGAATTTTTTTTTAATAAAATAATTATTAATAAATAAATAACTTTAACACATATACATATTATAAGTATTAATAAATAGTATATATTAAATAGAGATATATAAAAAGAATAAACTGTAATAATAAAATTAAAAAAATAAATATGAATAAATTAAAACATTATTTAAGAATATATTAATGAAGAAATTATTAATAAAAATGAATAATTATAATATATATATATATATTAATTATACATAGTAATAAATAAAATGTATTAAATGTTAATATATATGAAAAGAAAAAATGTAATAATTAAAATCATATTAATGTCTTATTAATTATTAATGTAGTTTGATTTTTCAATATATGATTTATCAAATGTCGGGTTTTACGTTGATTTCCCAAACATATATGTAATTAATACATTTTTTATATAAAATGTAAACACACAAATATATGCAATTAATGAAATCATAAATAGAAACACATACAATTAATATTTATGTAAATTATTCAAATTTCACTAAATTTTAAAATTTTATTATAACATGATACATTTCAAAGGTTATATTTTAGTCAATAAATTTTATTTATTTATTGTTAATAATATAATATTTAGGTATTATTTATTCATTTTTAATTAATTTTTTATTATTAATTTTATTTTGGAATTATTCATTTTCAATAATTTATTTATATTTATTTATTTACTATGTTTTAGTATTTTCAATATGTATTCATCTTTACATTAATATTTATATCTATATTTTTTGATCATTTATATTTAATTAATAAAACTAATATATTTTTTCAATTTTTTTAAAGTGTACTCATTGTTAATTATTCTGTTTCGCTCAGTTTTAAAATTATTGTATTTATAATTATGTATTCATTTATAATATCAAAAATATATTTGAAAAAAAATATATTTATAAATGTATATTTACTACATTTATAAATTTATATATTTATAATTATTATAAAAAGATAAATTTTGTTTTTTAAAATGTATTTATATTATTATAAAAAATAATAATATATTATTAAATAATTATAAAATTTTAATAAATTTATATAAATAATGAATATAATATATTTATATTCATAATCTATATATATATGTGTGTGTCTGTGTTGAGGCTGAAGCCTTAGCTTATTCGGGGAAAGAGGCTACATTACAATAAAAAGAAGGCAACATACAATGCAAGAATGTATTCAGCGAGACTCAAACTTGAGGAATCGTTGAGACCCAGAGGGGAAACTATCATTGAGCTTCACCCTGCGGGATATATATATATATATATTAAAGTATGAATCTTATATTTATAATTAAATATTTATATATTATAATTATTATATAAATATAATAAAAATATTTAAATGGTAAATATATTTATATTTATGTATATTTACTAAATATATATACATAATTATAAAAATATAAATAATGATACAAATATATTAATAATTATTAATATATAAATATAAATATATTTTAAATGTATATTTTCGATATTTATAAAACTATATATTAATAATTATAAAAGCATAATTATAATTTTTTTTAAAAATTATTAATGTAATTATAAATAAATAATTATATAATTATATAATTATAAAATTATAAAAAACAAATATACAAATATATTAATATATCTCCATAAAATTATTTATAATTATTATTATAAATCTTTTATCAGTAATAATGTTTTAGCCCGGATAAACGTTCCTGTTATCTATTCTTTTTTATTGGAGGTTAGGAAGTCTTTTATCATTGCATACCAAATTAATGATGATAAAAGTGATCTTTATCAGTGATTATTTCAAGCACAAATAAAATTTTCCCAAATCTATTTAAATGAATATTAACCCTGACTCATTAAGTCACAATTCTTATACTCTCATGTAACTCCTTTTCGGTCAACGCTCGGAAGAATCAGGGATAGAATCCAATGTATACTATTTTCATCTTTTCCTCTCTCGTTGATTTCTTGTTTTGGTCCTACATTTTTAATATTTTTATTGTTGATTACCATGATAAACACTACATCTCATCTATCTCTCTCTCTCTCACTTACCTATACCCACACAATGCCACCCATATTCTGTTAACTTATTCAAAATTCATATGAGACCACTGTGAACTGCATCTCCATCCACTGTTGCAACTCATAATGATTTTATTAATGTTGTCATTATTATTTATTGTTACATTTTAGATAGTTTGTATTAACATTGTTTAAATCTTGTTTCCATAGTATAGCATGCATATGTAGATGAATAAAAACCAGAACAATATGAAAGATTATGAATATATTTGTACATATTGAGAAAATCATGTTCATAAAAATTCATAGAATGATTAGTGTAGATTTTATCTTAATTAATGTGGGATGATTAGTGTCATATATGTGTTTTATTTGAACAAATAAATGGATTTTTTTACTATTCTTCAAAATGTCAGAATTTTATGGTGGTTCCTATATATTTTCATTCATTTTATTTTTTATGTTTATACACATATTGAATAAAAATCTGAGTAAAATTTCATTTTCAGAATATATTATTGAATAAAGATATGATGATATATCACATGGAATAATTATAAATGGTTTTGAGTTAAACATCTATGAAATATTATAAAATTTAGTGACACTTATCACTATTATATTTTAATTATGATTGCAGAATTTTTTACCATAAATGAATTGATAAATTTAATCTAGTTAAACATAAAGGTGTTTTCTTGGATTACAATATGGTTGATGTTATGTTGTGGTGGAAAGTGAATTATATTTTTAAAATAAAATATTTTATAATCTATAATTAAAATTTCATTTAGTTTATTTTTTAATATGAGTGGGCTTAGAGTATACATGGGATAAAAATATTTTTAAAAATATAGTAATTAATATGATTTAATTATATTATATTTGAGAAAACATGGGTTATATAGAATCTAGATAAATTATTATATTCTACACATTCTATAATATAAATTTTAAAGTGGTTATTAGGATTCATTATTTGATTAAGTAATTTTAAATTTATCATACCAAGATATTTATAGTTTTTATATATGCATTTGATATTTTTTTATATTAAATGGTTCATAATATATATGTGTGTGTCTTTATAGGATAAATATGTTATTCAAATTAATTTACTATATATGTACCCCAAATATGGTTTTAATAATATTTTTTTTTAAATTAACAAATACAAAATTATAAATAATATTTTTCCTTAGTATGATAACATTAGGAAATGGAAAAATTCAATGAATTTTTTTAGTAAGTCTTAATTTTTATCTTTGTATACATTTTTACTGATTTTTAACAAATTGTTTTGTTTACGTGTCTACTAATTTTCTCTCTTGAGCAATTTTTGGAAAATTATTGTATTAAACATAATATGTAACTAACTTTTCTGTTAAATTTTGATAAATATTACCTTATAACCTTTTTATTAATAGTAACATCATATTATTTGAAATAATATCTAATTTACCTCTCAACATATAAATACAATATTTTACAACAAGAAATACATTAGTGGATGTGATAACAATATTTTCTTTCATATATTATAATATTATGGGTATTTTATAAGGACTAGGTATGGTATGTCAGATTGTGAGTTACTATAGATATATTATTAATTCATCAAGGTATGGGGTGAGGGTGATGTGACATTTGTGTTGTTTTTTTCTTCTTTATGTCATTTTAGAAGTTCTTTTTAGCTTATGTATTCTGGAACCCATTTTTGTGTTATTTCCTGTGAGTACAAATTAGGTTAATAAGTTCTCATATTTCAATTGAACTTCTAAAAAAATGGTTATGTTATACACATTTTAGGATTTGGATGTACTAAGTACATTTTATGCTTATCTATATGGGATTGTCCGGGATTCTAGGGGCCTGAGGTCAAATATCACTCTACCTATGATGTTGTTATTTCTATTGGGAGATAAATAATTTTGTCTCCTCATATGATTCAAATGTTAACCTCTTATAAGTGAAATGTTTTCATTGTCAGGGAAAATTAGAATAAACTTATGGAATGATTTGTATAATTCATAGGTATGAAATGAAGTCTGTAAATTTGATTATCATGGTTCCCTATTTAGTACAAAATGAATTGACATACATGTGTATATTTAGTGTTACTAATTTTAACATACACTCAAAAAATTCACTATTATGTTTTTTGTGGCCTTGTTAGAATTTAATTGTTTTTTTCTACTCACACCATACATAGAATCCTCAGTGGATATATAGCTCTTATATTTGATATATAAATTAGGTAAAATGACTAGTAACATAGAATAGAGTCGGTGCTAGTGGGTTTTCTTTTATGTTTTCAAGGCAGTGTTAGGGACCTTTTAGCATTTTGAGGAGTGATTCCAAATTTTAAATTAAGAGGTGGTAATTAAAAAGGTTTAAAGGAGAAAATTTTCATCCTCACTAACATCATCTCATGAATAATTACTATTGAATTTTCCTACTTGAGACTCATCCCCCATCTGCTTTTTGTTTCATGAACTAGTCTAAGAAGTTGTATTCCAAATTAATCATGGTTTACCGTTATGGGATGACCACTGCTTATAGTAGTTTAAGAAAAATATATGCATATGAATATAAAGAGTATGAAGATGGAGTTAAATCTTGTAACCCATTTCCTTAAAAATGTATTCATGCTATTCTTTTGACAAGGGAGTATGAAAATGGAGTTAAATAGTAAATCATGCTTCCAATAGAGCATTCAAGTGACCCTTCTCAAATCGTTTTCCATGTTTATGTTTTTTTTATTCAAGAAAAATTCATTGTTTGACTACATATATTGAGAGTTCATTTTTCCCATAATAATTTTACCAATCCGGATGAATAGTAGAGTTTTTATGATGAAAATACATTATTATTTTGGGATCAACAACATTTTTATGAAAAAAAAATTCATAGCATCGTAGTTGTGAATAAAATTAATAGGGAAAGAAGTCAAGGTATAAAATTTTAGGTTGGCTGGATTCAATACAACCAACATATTTACCCCAACAAGTTCATCCACATTATTAATGTTGGTGTCACAATGAGGGTAAATGTAATGATTAATATTAATTCATGGTTCCACATCAAACCTATAATTAATTAAATCCTTTTGAATGATATAATTTTAATGTTATGATATATTTTCTCTATTATAGGAAAAATTATAAAATAAAACATTGATTTAATTTTCATTATTCCTTGCCAATTTTGTTTATTTTATAAGATATACATAAAAAAAATTTCGTAATAGATTCTAGTAAAATCAATAGAGGTTTCTAGACGCATATTATGAAGTTACATATATGGGATGGTGATAGTAAAGTAAAACCCCACCCACTAGTTAGTTATGTACACATTATAAAGCAAGAAACATGGACTTATTTCATCTATTATCACAATGATAAGACATTTCAGGTGAATTTCAATAGATAGTATATTATTTGAAATTAATTATTTTATATAACTTGATTAAAATATATTAATTTATATAACTTCAATAAGCTGTTGAAAATAATGAATGTGCATCAAAAATAACATATCTGTATCCTAAAGCAAGGATAGAGTATGCATAATTAGAGAATAAATTGTTATGAATTTTAAATAAAAAATAAAATATTAATGATGTGTTATAAAAAAATATGTTACCTTTTTAACATATATTGATATTTCAAAATCATAATCCACTTACATCACATATCATGTGCTATGGAAGGAGGCTCGTGTAAAAAAGGAGGGTAAACTAGTTGATGAAAACAAAAAAATATTATCGGAAACATGTGTATGTATGACATGATTATAATTTTTAATTATTTATAATAATATTATATATAAATATCATTTTAGATATATATTTTTTATATGGTTTTGAAAAAGAGTCGACAATGAACGTACCAGAAGGACAACTAATTCTAGTATATTTGAAGTGGCTAAAACAATATGGTTGCATTATTGGATTTGGTTTTTGGGTCTCTCCTCAAAAATAATTCCTGAAGATAAAACCACATGTAGATACAAATAATATGGTGAGATAATTTTAGACACAAATAGACTTCATCTCATCCCTAGTTTCACGAATATAACCTATTCTTTAAGATTTTTATGTATTTAAAGTGTATAGGTGATGTTTGGGAGGTTTTAGAGGGATTTTGGAATATTTTTTGGTGCTTTTATAAAATTTCATGGTTGGTGAATGGTTATTGAAAACCATGTAACTCTAATGGGAAACTGGGAAAAATTAGAGAAGGGATAAGGGGAAGGCACGCAGTTAGGTACATGTTTTTTCCAAGTCATCTGTCCACCCAGGAAAAAAATCAATGTGGGATAGAGATATTTTCCACAATTAATGCATGGTTTTTCTAATCTTGTGGTACAATTGTGTGAGCTACTACTTGAAGGAAAGGCTGGCACACAATTAATACATGATTTTTCTAACAATTATGCATAGTTTAAACAAATCCTAAATAAATGAGACCAGGGTTGGAATTAAGTTTTAACCCCTTTCTAGCTCTATTTTGGACATAACGAATAAAATTTTCCACTAAAAAGGCTTCTGAACCTTTCCCAATCAAATCGTATGTTATCCAGATGCATCTTCATGTTGTGTTCATGCCTGATTCCCTTTGTAAGTCCCTATTTAAAGTAGTTTTTCATGGGTTTTCTTAGATCTACATTCTTCCCTCTATATTTCTTATATATAGTACTTTTAGGTTATATCTAAGGTTATTTATGACAATAATTGTTATATTTGGCCTTATTGAGGTTAGGGGATAATATCTACGTTGTACATTTGGATATTCAACCTGGTTTAGAGAACATTTTCATCTGGTTCTTCGTTTTCACCATAATTCCCATGGAAGGTGGCTCCAATATCGACTCCACTTATTAGAACTTGATGGATAAGTTTAATGTTGGTTAAATAGAATGTGATTTATTATGAAATTATTTCTCAATGTGTGGTTGAAATCCTTTTTATTGATAGGTTGTGTGTTTTGTTTTTTTTTTTGATATAGGATTTTTTGTAAAGTGTTTTGTTTTCATGACTTGAAAATGTTTATATTAAAATATGGCATGGTTAGAACTATGTAAATGGTATGTCTAATTTTTTTTCTTCAGTAAAATAGTTTTTCCTTATATGGATCACAATGGTTGATTTGAAAAGGTTTTGGCATACATGGGTTGTTGGAGTTCATGAATTTGATGTGACCCTAAATAAGGGGTGTGTACCATTAGGGTACAAAGGGATTTGACCATAGATAATGGGTGTGTCTCATTAGGGAACTATAATATTGGACACTTAGTGAAGAATTAGTAGATAGATGATAAATTGATCATGATCATGGAACAATCATTGGAAGATGCATGTGTGGGTGTGTTTAGAAATCATTTAATTGGTATGCTAAAATGGAATGTGAAATGGTTTAAATTATTATTTGTTTTCTTTCTAAGGGAAAAAGTTTCGGTTCATAAAAATATTTTCATAGAAATATTGTTGGTTTTCTAATAAAATATCTTATATTTTTTTATATAAAATTTTATATATAAATTTACTAACTTGTTCTATCCTTGTCTCAGGACAAGTGAAGTAATTTGGGTAAATCCTACTGAGTTTCATTAGTCACCCCTACTTTCAATGTACAGTGATTCTTCTCATTTTGATCATCCAGATATATGAAAATGTAATGTATGACACTTATTTAGTGATACTACCTAATAATTGGGCTATATTGTGGAGTTATATTTAGGATAATGTTGGGATATATGGAGTTTTGTTTGGTGATGTTCAGTTTGTTTGGTTTTCCGTCAACATTTTACTTTTAATTTAGATGTATTTCACTATATCACTTTGATGTGGTTTTGTTTTTTATATAAATGGTATTTCATTGAGTTTGTTAACATTATTATCATTCATAATTTAGTGTTATTTTATTATGGAATGTTTTTTTGGGTTATTTCATTTCAAAAAGTGAAAATCATCCTCCAATCATATTGAAGACCATGGAATTTATTGGAATCCTTTGGAGCCTTAGGGATGTCTCTTATGGACAAGTAGAAATTCTAACACAACTTTGGTAAATGATGAGTGGTGAGATATTAAAAATGGTATCAGTCATGCATGGTCTGTATCTTCTTTTTACTAGTGGTCTCAGATTGTTTGGTCCTTGAATGGGAAGTGCTATTAGTCTTGGTTGGTCTTTGACATGGTTATATTTTCTCAATCTTCAAGTTTAAATTCATTATTATCTATTCCTTAAGTTGGATTAATAGAAAGCATTAAAATTTTCAGGGCTAGACATATATAGAATAAAAACGCATCGAAACCTATTAATCCTCAACATCATGTTACATTGGGGTAGGGTACATAAGTGTTTTGAAGAAAAATATAGGATTTAAAAATCTCATTATCATGGGCTTATCTAATGAGAAGAGCATGGAATGAAATATAAAAATGACTTATTATTATGATTATATATTTCATTTTGAGTAATGACTTATTATTTTGTATAAAAAATTATTTTTTGAAAAGTTTTAATTTTCTTTTCAAATATGAGATTTTGAAAATGGACATAATTGTGATATTTTAAAAATGGGTTGATTTTTAAAATATAGGTATAATTGTTTAAATAATATGAAAATAGAAAGTGCTAAATTTAAGAATTCTTTGTTGTGATATGTCTTATATAGATGAATTTGAAATTGTTCTACCTTCAGTTACTAGAGAGTGAGACTAGTGGAGTTTATTGTGTGTTTTGATAATGGAACCTGATGGGTATTATAGAAACCAACAGGAAGACGTTGTTGAGAATAAAGGTTCACCTGAACCATAGGTGAAACAATATCTCATTTAGAGTATAGTTCAAGACCTTTAGGTTGTGGATAGAGGGAATGTGAGGGATGAACCAATGCTAGTGGAACATTCCATCTAGTTCTAGATGTAGAATCCACCTATCTTTTGAGTTGATTTAGAATCAGATAAGGTAGAGGTGTGACTAAATAGGATGAATCATATCTTCTATTTTCATGTCACATTATTAGATCTAAAATTCAATATGGAAACATATATACTAGAGTATCTTATAAGAAAATGGTTGGATATAGTAGTTCAAGATAAATTGGACCAAGGCCTTGCATTTGAGGATTTTAAAGAATATTTCAAAAAATAATTCAATCATCATACATTTATAATTTCAAGAATAATGACCTTCCACATCTTGAAATTGGAGAGCCTCATGGTGATAGAGTACACAGAAAAATTCAAGAATTTATTCTTCTATTCCCTCGTAGATTAATCTAGTGCATCCTTGAAAATATGCATTTTTTAATAGGGGTTGAGGTAGTAGATTCACCTAAATATTGTCATGCCATGTATTATGTATTTTACAGTGATGTTCAATATAGAGTAATTGGAAGGATGTTATATCATAGGATCTACGACTGGGGAGAGTATGATGATACCTATGGGAAACAGAGGGAACTCTAATGGTGTGAGAAAGAGGAATATGGACATATATTTACAAGGTACATGGATGACTCAGAATCATATAGTCGAATTAGTAAATATTCTGCCAAGAACTAATGGAAAAGATAAGTTATTTTCATTGTGGTTCATGAGAAAAAATGAAGTGGGAGTGTACGACACCACCTAGAGTATGAAAAAATTACAACAAGTTGGGGTATCTTCAGCATTGTTGTCCCAGTGCTAAATGTTCAGGTGTTTGGGACACTTCTCACGTGTCACAGATATAATATTCATTGAAAGGACATGGGAAGAAGAATAATCCTCATCATAAGAATATAGATATCCATGGGGATTACAATAATATCATGGCTCCATGGTAAGGGAAATCTCAACAGATTAATAAAGAATAATGTTCCATGAGTTTGAAATTATATGGATCTTACCATGTGATTTTGGATGATTAGTATAGACCATCTACTATGAGAGGTATGATTATTTTTATGTCTATCCATACACAAGATTTTTTGACACATTTTCGTCCCATTAATTTATTTCTTCTATTAATATTTATTTGTTGATTTTAAATTTTGAGATGATACCTTATATGTTGAAATTGTTAAATACTCTTGGTCAAAGAGAATGTCAATCCTTTATATATAGATCATGTTCTATAATGTCTGATAGAGCTGAGATGAAATGGTATTTCTCTATTCTTGAGATGGAAGTCAATCATATAATCCTTGGTATGGATTTTTTGACAATGTTTAAATCTCACATTTATTGTTGTACCTGAAGGGACAGTTTTATGATTGAAGATGGTGTTGAGTATCTCTTTAGAAGAGAATGTAATACCAATGTAGAGGTAATGGGTTTTTTAGAACAATTAGATTGAAAGATCTCATACAAGTTGTTATTTTTGTCTTTGGAATTGATGCAAGAGATCAATAATAACAGTTTTCTAGAGGCTGTTCATTAGTTATCAAATGTTTTTTCTAAGAATTTATCATTTTTTCCACCAACAAGATTAGTGATGTTTATGACTTATATCATTTCAAAGATCATTCTGATTTCCCTTCCATATTACTAGATTGAACCAATAGAATTAAAGTAATTGAATGTAAAGTTTTAAGAGATAGGAACAAAAGGGTTTATTTGGCCTCGAACGTCTCCATGGGTAGCACTTGTCCACTTTTTCAGAAAGGTATATGGAACTCTTTATTTTTGTGTGGACTATCATAAACATAATAAATTTACGACAAACAATTGATATCCATATCATTGCATTGATGATATGTTCAATCAATTGAGGGGAACTATTTCATTCTCTGAGAGAAACATGCAATTAGGATATCATGAATTGTGGGTTTGGAAGGAGGATATTCTAAAGACATCTTTTAGGAGTACATATAGACACTATGTGTATGTGTAAATTCCTTTTAGTCATGTGAATTTACTAGAATTCATTATTGATTTGATAAATAAAATATTTCAAAAAGTATTTGGACTCTTTTTTTGTGTTTTTTTGGATAGTATATTGTTGAATTGAAGGACGAGGTATGATCGTGAGCAACACTTGGGGACAGTGTTGGGAATCATATGGGATCATCATCTGTATTCAAAGTTATCAAAGTGTGATTTTTGGATACAACAATTGTGTTTACATGGCCACGTATTCTATGAAATATGTTTTTTTGTGGATCTAAAAAAGATTGATGTTGTTATATCTTGGAATACACCAATGAATTTCTTTGAGATATGTAGTTTCCTTGGTCGGGCTGATTATTATCAATGCATTGTCTTTTACATTTCATGACTCGCCTCATGAATAAGATATTCTATAAGGAATAATTTATTTTATTGATGGAATGATGAATCTAAAATGTATTTTCAGGATCTTATGGTTCACCTAAAATAAACAACAATCTTGATTTTATGTAAATCTAGAAAACGGTGTGAGGTGTATTGTGATGCTTCAGGGTTTAGTTAAGAATGTGTTATCATGAAGGGAGACCATGTTGTCACTTATAGCTCAAGAATGTTATTGTTACAAGATAATAACTACCAAACACATGATTTTTCATTAGCTGTCTTTGTCTATGTTTTGATAACATAGACTCATTACCTCATCGGTGATAAATTTACAGTGTTTATGTATCATAAGAGATTGAAACATATGTTCACAAAAATAAGTCTGAATATGAGACAAAGAAGATGGATGGAGTATCTCCAAGTTTTTGACATTGACTTAATGTATAAATCATGTAAAGGAAATTTAGTTGTCGATGTATTATAAAAAAATTGGTATGACCAGTTGGAGAAATTTTTTTCAGATGGGTGTTAGTTGATATCAGTTCCAGATGCCATGCAAATTGAATGTGAAGATTGAGTTGATGTTGATGTTTTCTTTTTTATTTCATTAGAGCTTAATTTTTTTTAATAAAGTTAAAGAGGAATATAAATGTAAGATGTAATGTGTTGTGAGGAGGTCAAAACTCAATTTTGAGGAGAACATTTTATGGATAGAGTCTACATGGGATTTCATTGTTGTGGTCCGGAATCGAATGGTCGTACCTATGTATTTTCAAGAACAACATCATCATAAATTCCACCAACTGAGATTGACTATTCATCATGGAATATAGAACATTTATATGGAATTGAAAGAACAATATTTGTGTGTCGATACAGAATGGAAGTTGGTTGAGTTTTTTTCAAGATCCATAACATTCTATAAGGATTAATCTAAGCATCGAGAACCATAAGGTATGTTCCAATATATAACTATTACTATTTGGAAATGGGATCAGATTTCCCTATATTTTATTAATAGGTCCCCCAAGAACAGTTTAGATACATGATTCTATATGGGTGATAGTGGATTGGCCGACGAAGTCGGATCATTTCATTCATATTCATTAATCTCATATGGTGGAGGACTTGTATAAAATCTATATCTGATAAGTGTTAAGGAGGTATGGTGTACAAGTTTTGATAGTGTTAGACCAAGATCTGATGTTCACATCTCATTTTTTAAAATCCTTACTGAATATCCATGGGAGTATGTTGACTATGAGTTCAACATATCATCCTCATATAGATGGAATATCCAAACAAAAAATAAAAATTGTGAAAGACACATTGCTAAATTATGTAAGGGATTTTTCTCGCTCATGATAAGAACATGTATTGTTAGTGGAGTTATCTTACAACAAAAATTATTATATCTTGATACATATGGGTAATTTTGAAGCATTTTATGATAATCCTTGTTATTCCCCACATTATTGGTTGGAAATAGGCCAGGCCACACTGGTTTGGTGGAGCATTTTCTGATAAATAATATTGAAGATTCAGTAAATTAGAAAATGGATGGAGACGACACATAGTCTTTATAAATCTTCTGTAGATCATCGTTGATGGTCGTTGTCATTTGAAGTTATTGATAATATTTTTTAGGATCTCTTTAAGGATAAGACATCATCATTTTGGGAATTTGTTAAATTTATTTCCATGATACATTGGCCCATTTGAGAAAATTGAACGGGTTGGTGAGGTGGAATATTAGTTGGATTTTCCCACACCGATCATTACAGTGCATAATTTTTTTCATGTATCTTATTTAAAAAAGTATCATCCTAATCCTAGTAATGTGATTCTAAGGGATCAAATTGACCTGTAGTCATATACTTTATTGTTTCTTGTTTTATTATGAATTGTGGATAGTAAAGATGAAGTATTAATTGGAAAATGACTCAGTCTAGTGTGGGTTATGTTGAAACATGGTATCATTCATGAAGAGTCATGGAAACATGGGAAAGAAAAGGTTATCAAATGACCATAACTCTTTCAGGAGAAATGTGGTTTCTAATTTCTATTTATTTAAATGAAAATGGTTGGGAGAATATATCACCCCCATTTTCAAATATTTAACCCTTCTTTATGAATTCTACATATGTGAAGAGTGTGGGTGATGTTTAGGTGGGGTTTGAAGACTTTTGTAATGTTATTTCGAATTTCTAAAATGGATAAGGTAGGTGAACTATTAGTGAAAATCGTGAAACTCTTATAAGGAATCGTGAAAAGTGATCATGGGGATAAGGGGAAGGCACAAAGTTAGGCACACGATTTATCCAAACTATGCAGTCATCTGGGAGAAACTATGTAAAGTCATATATTGGGATTTTTCATGGTTAGTGCATGGTTTGTCTAACCGTCCATTCCAACTATGTGACATGCTCCTTAGGGGGAAAGGGTGGTTCATTGTTTAGCACACGTTTTGCCTAACAATGTGACTAACCATCAATAGTTTAAATACAATATCAAAATAATGTGGATATAGGTCCGGATAATGTTTCATACTCTATGTTTTTTCCTATTATAACCCTAATTTAAAAAAGGATTCATCCAAAGTCCATGTAACATTTCCCCATCAAATCATAAGTGATATGGAGGCATTTCGTGGTTTGTTGAAGCTATATTCCATTTGTAAGTACTTATTTATTGTAGTTCTTCCTTACTTTTATTTGAGCTACATTCCTACATCTTATGGTTTCTTATATAAAGTCTATTGTAGATATATATAAGGATGTTGATTCAAAAAAAAGTTACATTTATCCTTTTTGATGATTGTAGAAGAGATCTAAGATGTGTTTTTGGAGATTCAACACCATTTTGTAGTTTATTCATGTAGTTCTTCGTTTTTTATATAATTATTAAGGTAGGTACCTTTTCTCAGGACTAATATTATAATAACATGAAGGCTTAGTATCAAATTGGTTGAATTTATTTAAATTCATTATGAACATGTTGTGTAATCTTGGTAGAAACCCTCTTTATCGATGATCTGTGGGTTTTATGGTTTTGTGGAAATTGGTTTTTTTGAAAACAGATTTGTTTTCCTTATATTAAAATGTTGATTTTAAAATATGTCATGGTTGAATTTAGGGAAATAGTTTGTTTGAATTATTTTCTATAAAAGAAATATTTCAGTGAAATGGAATTAAATGGCTAATTTGAATTGGTTTTGGAATACATGGGTTATGTGAGTTCGTGATTTCAATGTAAACCTGAATAAGGGGTATGTACCATTGGGGTACAAAGGGACATGGCCCTAGATAAGGGAAGTGTGTCATTCAAGAACATAGATATTGTCCAGGTAGTGGTTACATAGTCGATGGATTAGAAACTGATCATGCATATGGAACTGTCACTATATCATTCATGAGTGGGTGTTTTTGAAAATAATTTAATGGGTATGCCAAAAATGAATGTTAAATGGATTAAAATATTGTTTTTATCATTCCATGGAAAACATTTTTTGTTCACAAAACTATTTTATTTGGAATATTAGGTGTTTTGTGATAAACAATCATATACATTTTATATATAAGTTGTTTAAAAAATGTGATAACATTTTTATCCTAGTTGTATGAGTAGTGTTGTCAATTCGGGAAAGCATACCGAGTTTCATTACTCACCTCTACCTCGGCACTTTTTTGGTTTAGCAGTTGTTGTTCAATGAGACATAATAAAGTTTAATGTATCACACTTATTTAGTGGTAATTCATGATACTTGGGCTATATTATGAATTTAGGGCATGGACCATGTTGGAATATTTTGATATTTTTTAATTCCATTGAGTTGTCTGGGTTTGTCGTCCCCTTGGTACTTTAATGTTAGTTATCCTCTATTGTATTGCTCTGTTTTCGTTTGGTTTTTGATAGAAATGGGAATACATTGATTTTTTTACCCTGTTATCATATATCATGTAGTTTTATTTTACTGTGGCTTATTTGGTTGGGTTATTTCATTTCAAAAAAGGAAAATCATCCCCCAATAATATTGAATCCCTTATCATTTGTTTATAGACTTTGGCTCCATGGAGATGTCGCTTAAGGAAAAGTAGTAATTTCACTCGAATAAATCCAATGGGGAGGGGTGGGGTGTTACAGAATCACTATAAGATATTATTGTTCGGTCTGGTTTGGCAGACCGATGTTCGAGAAAAGATCAAGGAAAACTAGGCGTGGAACAATGATCCTCACATAAACCAAATGATCCCAGTAGCTTTGAGGCTAGTAATTCCCCCAACCGTATACCTTTTTGAAGGTAAAAAAATTTCATTACCCTTTCACCAAAATGTTAATCAAATAAAATTTGATAACTTTATATTAATAAATTTATAATGGGTATAGTTATGTGTGATATATATATGCCAAAACCCATGCATAACTTGGTTGTGATGGGTACTATATATAATATATCTGGAGAAAATATACACCATAAATACTACCCAAAAATCACACTAGAGTGGGGATTGAGGTAGCTCAGGACCTGAGTAGTGAGTTTCCTATTCCACTTGATAGTCCAGATATTATAGTGGTAAATATTGTTATTGATGATTTCATAGGATGGATGTATAATCATATAAAGATAAATGATGTATGTCTGTAACTAATTTTTCATATGAAAGAAATATAATGGTTAATGATAAAATGTCTCAAGTGAGTAATTATATTACGTATGGATAAATCATTAGGGAAATGAAAGATCAGATAAAACACATCTTGTGAATCGATCAAGAAATAAAAAAATCATTTTGAGAGTAACTTCTCCCCACTAGTTTTAGAGCAATATTATTATCATTACAACAACATATAGAGACCACATTTAAAGATGAAAATATTTCTATCATTCCATAAGAAATTGAAATTAATTGAAATTTCATTGAATACATAGTTTTTCTTAAAAATCTAAATTACATTCTCAAACATGAATAGTTGGGCATCCCAATTGTGAATACATACATAAGGTAAACTTTCATAATACATGTGTCCAAAAAGTGAGCTAATATGTTTATTACCGTTAATAACTATTCATATTTTCTACAATAATTTGTATTACATCTATATAAAGGAAAATCATGTGAACAATGATTTGGATTTATTATCCCCGGTATCTTTTCTAGGGAAAAACTTTAAATTGGATAAGGAAGAAATTGAGAAGAAAATAGTTGAGTTACTCGAAGTATTTTATCCAAAATATCTGATGAAAGACTCTTTTTGATTCTTATAATATATAAGTAAAACTCTACAATTCAATCACAAAATATTATTTTTAATTTTGGAATTAATTATTTGTGATTGTATTTTGGGTCAGCACTGGATGCTAATTACAGTCAATCTAGATACCCTAAATATTAATTTTTTGAATCCAATGCATGGTTTTCCAACCATCCAACCACACATGATGTGTATTGGGAATTTGTAATACACTGCAATAATTATTTTATAGATAAATATCGAATTATATGATTTAGTATATGATTTAAGTATAATTTTTTATTATATGCGGTTACTAAATATAGGCTAAATCATGGAAAAAAGACGTTGTCTGATGTGATAAATATTATATATTACTAAAAATTGAAACAAATGAAGGTATATTTAAATATATTTAACTATCAAAACATTTCAAAATAATGTAATTATTTTTTTCAATGATTCAACAGTATATAAAGAAAGATAATGGAATATATTGTGGGTATTATGTTTGAAATTTTATTAGAGAGATCACAAATCATGAACATACCAACATCCCCAAACATGTAATTTTAAATTGAAATTAAATTTTTGTTAAATATATATCATAATCATTTGATTTCATATATTTTCTCATTAATATTAAGATTTCTCACAACCTTCATACTCAAAAGTTGATGAAAATTTTTTTAGAGAGGAGTTGGAAACATATATATTGTGGGAATATTTTCCCAAAAAAAATTAAGAGATTATCTTCTATGTTTGTGATCTTGAATAAGTTATTACCTTAGAAATATATTTGGGGTGCGAAGAATTGGTTCCATAATTATTATAAATTATATTTGAAATTTTTCTTATAGAGAATAATAATGTAAGAAATAAATTTTATTATATGATATTACCTATAAAAAATAAATTTTTTGCAAAATAGATGACATATAGGCTGAGGCAGATTTGAAGGTGGAGGTAACATCGGAGTCAGAGACTGAGGTAGAGGTGAAGACTAAGGTGGAGGATGAGTTAAAGTGTATGGTTTTAAAAAATAAAATTATTTATAAATTGATTAGAAATAGGATTAAACAATTCTTTTTGATAAAAATTGTTTAAATGTTTTTACAGCACTTTTCACTTAAAATAAAATCCATTTTTAAAGGGTTTTGTCTGTATTATTGAAAAAAAAATTCACCACATTTTTAAGTGATTTCATATAGAAATTTAAGTGGGGTAATATTATTTATAAATAAAAGAACAATTTTATAAAATTTATTATTATAGGATAAATTTATATTAGAACATTATATGTACTATGAAATATTACTAATGTGTGAAAGAAACCCCTCACGAAGAATAAACTGAAAAATAATAAAAAACAGATGTAGTTTCATTCCCAAGACATCGCTCCACTACAATGATGTGGTATTATTAGTGGAGTCAACAATCACTTTAGATTTATACAATACTAATCCAATCATTAAACAGCTACATAATAAAACATAACTACTTTATTAAATATTTTTCTAATCAACCACAAAATCTAGAAGGTGTATATTATAATTATTAGAGGAAAAATAACATTGAGAGATTATGGTGATCAAAGAGGGATGGTGTCAGTGGGAACATGAAAAAATGAAAATAAATGTCCTTGTTATGAAATCCACAAAAATCCTACCTCAAAGGAAACCATGAAGCAACAAAAATCCAAATGAACACCCATTTGAAATTGTAGCTAGTAGCTTGATCCAAAACCATTAAAAAAATAAAGAAATAAAAAATTTCATCGACTGGATCATTATTTTTATGAAAATAACAATACAATGGTTTCATATTTATGAATGGTTGAATTATTTGGTATATTATATCAATAATTATATACATGATATAATAACACACGTTGTCATGAAAACCATACAGGTACAGTTCATTATGCATGTGAACATTCGTTATATAAATTTTCCATTTTCACAAGATCATTAATAAAAAAATCATCGTTATTATAAATAAAAAACGGATAATATGTATATTCCTATTATTATGAAAAAATAATTATGATATTACGTTAGATTTTATAATCACCAAGAAAATACATTTAGATTGTTTTGAAAATGATATGAATTTTTGTAGATAAATACAACTGGCATACTCAAAACAGGAAAAAAACATTTATATTCTTTTGGTACTTTAGGAAAATGATCCATAAGACACTGGTGTTGTCCAATAAGCATCCATACCACCATCTAATACACCATGTTCATAGTATGGATCAATGTTTCTGTTATGAGTTTAAATTTCACATTTTAATACAAAAAGTGTTACTCACTATAAACCTTGAAAATTAACTTTGGTAGTCTTGATAATTTAGGATGATAATTCATTGCTCATTTATGACCTTTAGAAATAAGTCTCACATAAAACCCACACATGATGTGACCGTTATGACTCAAAGTGTGTGTTTCTAGTTTATAATTACATTTTTAGTAAAAAACAAAAGTGGCATACTCAAATAAAAGGAAACACATTCATATTGTTTTGATACATTAGTAAAATGATATATAATTTATTTTGGATGTGTAGTAATCATCTAAACCTAGATTCAATGGAAGATGTGACTGGAATGACTCCATGTGCATCTTTTTTATTCACAATTGACATTGATTTTTGTAAAAAATACAACCAAAATACTAAAAACTGATAAAATGATTTTTAATTTTATTCCTTACTATAGTAAAGTTATAAATAATTAATTTTTTATGTGTAGGAATTATTTTCACCTCAATCTGATACAAGATATGTCTGGTATGACTCAAAGTGTCTATTATCGGTTTAAAATTGATATTTTAAAACAAAAAAGTGTTAATCACTAAAAACTGGGAAAATGTGTTCATATTATCTTGATAATTTATGAAAATAATTCCCAATGAATTTTTTATCTGTAGAAATTATTCTCAAATCATAACCACACACTATGTGACCCGTATAACTCAAAGTGCGTGTTTCAAACTTAAAATGGAATTTTAGTAAAAAAATGTGGTATACTCAAAATGAAGTAAACACATTCATATTATTTTTAAACTTCATTAAAATTATCTATAACTCATTTAGGATGTGTAGTAATCATCCTCACCTCAAATCAATGTACAGTGTGACCGGTATGACATTAAGTACATCTTTTAATTCAAAAGTGACATTTGTTTTAGTGAAAAAGAATACTAACACACTCAAAACCAAGAAAACACATTCATATTTTATTTATACTTTTTAAAAATTATCTAAATGTCATATTTTATATGTATTAATCAGCCTCACCTCAACTAGATACATGATGTGCTCTGTATGACTCAAAGTGTATTTTAACAGTTTATAATTAACATTGTAATACAAACAAATCTCACTCTCAAAAAACAAGAAAACATGACTGTATTGACTTTATAATTTAGGAAAATTGTTCTTAATTCATTTTGACATGTATGAATAAATGGAACATCGAACCCACACAA
Organism: Viscum album; assembly: GCA_963277665.1. NCBI lineage: Eukaryota > Viridiplantae > Streptophyta > Magnoliopsida > Santalales > Viscaceae > Viscum > Viscum album. Next base: position 190,331,290 of record OY728165.1, on the reverse strand, counting down.
GATGCAACCTGTATGACTCAAAGTGGGCATTTCAAGTTTTAAAGGACATTTTAGTAAAAAAACATACGTAGCATGCTCAAAACTGAAAAAATGCATTCATATTTTTTTGATACATCAATAAAATGGTCCATAAGTCATTTGGGATTCTTAACAACCATCCTCACCTCAATCTTATTATTTTTTGGGCTGGTATGACTCCAAGTGCATCTTTTTAATATATAATTGTCATTTTCGTTTAAATTAAAAATCAAATCTCTAAAAACTGATAAAACAAGCCAATATTATGTTCTCCTAATTTTATAATATATTAATTAATTGATTTTCAAAAAATTATATCTTAATCTTCTTTTTCACAAAGATATTGCTTGATAATGAACATTAAATGGTATAGTGTGAAAAAATCAACCGCAATACAATTTGATATATAAAATTCATGGTACGACTCAATGTTATGTCTTAAATATAATATATCTATTTAATTTATTTATTAATAGTATTTCTAACATAAGTATTTTATTCTTATATAGGCATATTTGTTTTCTTGAGTAGGGGTGGCCTTTTCTTTTTTAAAGGAGTGTTCTCTTTCTCTATAATAGATTTTTTCTGGTATATATGTTTTAAATTTTATTTAATTTATATTATGTATTTGTTTGTAATTTTTATAATTTCTATTACTATTATTGTTTTTGTAGTGTGCAGTTACAACATAATGTAGTATTCCATATATCTGGTTCTATGGTGTGCTATAACATCACACTACAATATTATTGTTTGTCAGTTCATTTATTAGCATTGATAAAGGATTCCATTAATAGTTTTTTTAGTAGTGCTAAAAATCATGTATTTTATCAATAATTCTAAAATCACTTATTATATGTTGATTTTTTAGTACTTTTTTAGCATAGATAAATCACCCCTTTATCATCACTTTTCTAGAACTAATAAAATCATAGACCTTTTAACTGTGTTACGGTAGTCATCACTTTTTTGTCACTAAAAACAACATATTCTAACACAATAAAAGGACTATATAATAGTATTTATAGGAAGGTAGTGATTTCACATGGGTTGATGTAGATTATTCTACAGGATTCAAATTACACAACCCATGACATAGAGTTGGCATTTGTATTCTTCACCTTGAAGGTGTATAGGCATTATCTTCAGGTCAATTGTTTTTTATTTTACTTAGAACACGAAATTCATAGGAACATATTAACTCAGAGAGATATAACCATGATATTGAGGTTTTGGATGGATTTCCGATGATACAATAGATTTCATATAGCTTATACTCATTGTAAGAAAAATGTGGTGGTAGATTCCCTCAGTGGGAAGCCATGTTCTCACTTCGTAGAGGCGATGTCTGAGAAGTTCACTTAATTACAGTTGACCATGATAATGGATAGGGGTTGATCTTATCTTTATTAGATGGGGGTGACTCCACCACTTAATCAACATGTGAGAGTGACATAGTTGGTAGAAATTTACAGTGAGGTTCTTTGGGACCAGATAACTTAGGTAGATGCGCCATATTGATTTTTTAAAGGTGGGGAGCATGTCATATTTTTTCAAGGACGGATGGTGGTTTTAGTCAGGCTACGCAAGGGTGTATTGAGTGGGTTTCTTACCAATCCCATTTTTTTACCTCTTATTGTTTAAAATATGGTCAAGGACCATTAATTTTAATTTGGGTGGGCTGACATGATTCAATGTTTTTCCAATTTGGATTCTCTATGTCCCACGTGCCAGTTGGTAAAGGTTTCTAGTAGGTTCTGGTATATTTGGAATAACTTATAGAGATACTATAATGTAAGAGGGATGGAATATCAATGGATTTTTTTATGGGGATTCCTTGGATAGTGAGAGGATAGGATGTTATCTGGTTTATTTTTTAGTGAATCAACTAGTTTACACCGCTTCTTTTCATCAGGGAGCAGATCACTGTTGAAATTTTGGGTTAGTTTTATGTGTGGTATATCTTCTAGATTCATGGGGTACCCATGATGAAAATATATGACCACAATTATGGGTTTACATCAAGGTTGTAGAGGGTCCTACAAGAGGATATTTGGACCCAGTTATGGATGAATACATAATATCACTCCCAAATAGATGGGAAAATCGAGTAAACCGTACATGTGTTAGAGTATGTTCTTAGAGACTATGTGTTAGACATCAGCAAGAGCTGTGAGGACCACATACCATTGGTATAGTTTTATTAAAATAATATCTATCAGTAATTTATTATCATGGAACCATTCGAGGCTCTATACGAGAAACCCTACTGGTCAACGTTGTAATATTCCAAGAGTAGTGATACATCTCCTATTGGTTCATAGCTGGTGAAAGAAAAGACAAAGAATGTTTAGTTGATCCAAAATCATAGGATTTTAACCTAGAGATAACAGAAATATTATGTATACTGATTTTTTATACTTTTGGAGTTTGACTAGGGAAAAATGTTTTCAAAAGATCCTCCCCAAAATAAGGATTGCAATGGTTTGGTTAGGGATGTAAGTTATCCCTAAGGTTCAATGGTCCATTCATGGTCCTACCAAGGGTGGGAAAGGTTCCTTATTGGATGACCTTTCCCCCGTATTTATTCCAAGTATATAATGTCTTAATTGTGTCATGCTAATGGATATGCATGCACAATCCAACACATGTTATTGATAAGGGCCATCTAGACATCAAGAATGAAGCCACATTCATAGAGTATGTGGTAGAGATCAAGGAATAGTAAGAGATGGTTTTATGTAGATAAACCATCCCTTTGGTTTGATTTATTTGGAAGTATGGGACCATTTAGGAGAGATTCTAGGAGCATGATATCCAAAATCAGGTTTAGTACCAATACCTTTTGGTATAGATTATTCTTTTCAGGGTGCTAACACATGATGTATATGATAATGTGACAACTCTTATTTAATTAGTTCAGTCCCTTGAATATTTCTATATATATATCTATATTTTTTCATAGATTCTATAATGTTTATTGGTGATGTGGGGCCTTAGAATTAATAATTCAAAAATATTAACATATATTAAATTACGTATGTTCATATTTTAGGTATAATTGGATATCCCATTGATCATGGCATGAAATGGGAAATCTGAGGCCATGGATTATTATGTATTGTGGGTGTTACCTAATGATTTTTAAAAAGTAGGTCAACATCAGGTGATAGGTTGAGGAAAATCATTTACGGGTGTGTTAAGTCGATTAATTTATTTATGTAATTAATTAATTTAATAACATAGATATAATTCATCCTATATATATATATAATTGTTGTTATGGACAATAACTAGGGTTAGATACATAACCTTGTGAAATTATATGAGCTAAGGTGGAGATTCATTAATAAACTATAATGGATCATTGAGCAATGATCTGTCTTTAATGGATTCATCTTTACAAATGATGTTCATTGACATAACCAATAAAAACAACATGTATCTATTCCTCATCAATCAATAATGAAAAATAGAGGTAGGGTATGTTATTTGTTGTATTTATTCCCTTGTTTTATTTGATAAACATTGTTTTTTTATTTACTTTTGATCCAATCTATGTTTATTCTTTAGATGATCTGATACAGTTATTTTAATTGTTTCCCCCTAATTTAACACTGTGTTATTTTCATTATGAAATTGTTGGGTAGAATCAAACTTCCCAACTATGTTGTTAATGTTTTCCATGTTATTTTCCAACACTATTCTTTTCATTCATCCCTATTGTGCCATCTGTTTAATGATCGATATTTTCAAGTCAAATTAGAGAACGATCAAACCCCTGAATTCATAGCGGATTCTTGAATTAGTTAGAGATCATATTTTTTGTATTTAATCATGTTTTGATTTTTGGGACAAAGTATATGGGAATGGTATAGAAGACACGATCATACCTAGGGTAATAACGAAACATAATGTGAGTTTTGAATTTATATTGGAATCATATATACGACACACGGTTTTATGATAATGATTATTATTTTAGTAACTTTTAACTTATGACAACTATTAGGTTTGATCATGAGAAATATTCATAATGTGACTTAGGATTAATATACATGGATATTACATATTTTTAGATGAATATTCAATACATTATTAAAACACATACCTAAGTAACATAATAGTTTTTTTCCTTTGAAAACATAAAAATTTAATCATCTAACTTGGTGAAAGATCATCAATATTTCCCATTAACATATCCCCCATTAGTAATCCTCACAAGTATGCCCTACATAAAATATTTCATCATAACCAAATGAAATAAAACATAAGAAAGGGTGAGATCAATTTCACAATAAGGTAAAACAAGGAAGATATATAAGAATTACAGTTGAATATGGTTGTTAGATCATGAGTATAACATTGGAAAATCATAACCTATATAAGAAACATAATAAAACTGAATCATGGAATGAAGATTAGTAGTTCATAAGTCATAAATCATAAGGAAAAAACACGAGTCATGAAAAAAAATTCATAAAAGATATAATTGTGGAAAAAATAATCTTATAACATTTTCAACATGTGTAAATAGAAACAGGTTCACTCATTACATTACGGATATGAAATTAGACCCTCTCATAAACTTTTATACATGATAATAGGTCCACTCATAACATTTGAAGCATGTAATTAGGTTCACGTATAACATTGTGAACATGTAATCAGGTTCATGTAATAAATTTTGAATATGTAATTAGTCTTAGGAATAAAATTGTTATCATTTCATCTGATTCCCCCATAACATTATTAATATGTAATAAAGTTAATGCAATTGTGACTACACCTCCTGGGTGTGACACACCACCATCCTTAGTGGTAGCCATGTCTTGCTATATTGTGTTCACTACCAATTACATCCATTTAAATATCCTAAAATATATCAATATTTACTCAATTAATTGGTGGGAGATATAGGGACCACCCATCAAATAATGAAAACTATATTTATGTGTGTCAAAAAATTATAAAACATTCATCATATCATAACCCGTGAAATTAAATGGGTATTATATACATTTTATATCATCATAAAATGTGAAAAAGTGACAAGCTTAATAATCATTTCATTATAGAATAATCCATGAAATGAAGTTAGTTTCATCAAGTTATAACATGTGGACGAGAAACTTGTTTCATAAAAAACATATCATCTTAGAAATAAACCATTCCAAAAAATAATAATGAATGGAGTACTTGGATTATATCACCAAAAAATAATAAAATATATCAAATTATGTAATCTTAGATTGAGGTGTATTTTGGATGATCACATAAAGAATTTTTTATGTGAAATTAAAATTCATAGAAAATTAAATTTTAATCCATTAATCATTTTCAAGATCCATTTCATTGAAAACCACTTTGATAACATATTATTCTAGAATAAAAGTCTTGTAAGTTGTGATCTTAGTCCTCAAATATATTAAATAAAAGTAAATAAACAACATAAAGAATTACAATGTGATTTACCTAAAAAAGAGTGCATTACACCCCCTATATCTGCATTCACAAAGGATGTACAAATATTTGGGGTCCTATAGGACCAAATCATACTCATATATGTTTTTTATTTTCATTGAAAATGAATCTGATACATGGTTACCTTATTTTTATACATAAAATATGATCAAATTATTATTCTTTAAGAAAATGAGGCATTCAATCCATTGAGAAACGATTCTCTAAGGAATATTCCCAGTCTTCTTTTAATGATTTAAAATAATGTTTTGAATCATATTAAGCCCTCAAAAAATCCAATTATGATAAAAAACCTGTTTTATGGAATGAACTATTTCACATAATTCATTACCATAGGACACACCAATGCGAAAATAATATTGAATACAACCTTTAGTGAAACCATGATAGGTGGGAAAAACAATTGCACAACCTGATGGACCTAGAATTCATATAACTGCCCTGTCAACATTTACTTACTTGATGATGAAGTTAATGGAATCAAACACACATACTTCATCCCAATATATTTTCTAGGCATTATATGCACACCCATCAATAATAAAATAAGTTTTTTATTGATGTTATTACACATTTCATGAACTATTATACTCGCTTCCATGTATGCTTCCATATTCATTATGTTGACCCCATCATGACAGTTGGTTTATTGATTGTAATATATATAGGTATTATTGTTTATCCACACATAGGATAAAACCAATAAAACTGCAATAATATGTATATTAATTACCTTTCCTTTAAAACCACACCAGTTTATTCTATCCCTGAGAGAATCCAATTTAATGTTTGTACATATCCAAATTTTGAGCAGGATATCTATATATTTACATATCCTCTTAATAAGACTACATTCCATAAAAAGATATTGAATGTTCTCTTCATCCTTCATTAATAACTGTCAATCCTATGCAGGCTTCTATAATTACCACTTGAATTGTTCATTGAATGACAACCTATTTATCCAAATTTTCCATAGCATAAAATACCTTGAAAGTTTTATAAAATGTACCTAACATTTCATTATCCATAATGGTAGTATGGTTGATAAAGTGGAATGGATCTTGTATTATCCTTTTTACTTAACTTAACAATCATATTAGGCTTCTATATAACTGTATCCGACTTAATGAAGTCATAACTTTTAATTTATATAAAACCCACAATAGGTAGCAGATCATAGATGATATTATTAGGCTCCTGGAACTCTAAAATAGTCATATGGATCCTGTCTAATAGATGATAAAAAGTTTCATTGAGTGGTCTACCCATCCATCTTATTTCCTAGAAATATATATTGGATTATTGACACAACATCCACTTTTAATTCTTCATGATATCATTATATGATTGTTTTATTGAGGTCCATATATAGGGTTCTTCACAATGAGGATGACAATAAATTAGCCTCCATTTAAACCTTTCTAATAATAAATCTATATAAAGATCATTATTAATCAAGATATTCCATAGAAATTTTCTATGTATTCTTTTAAAATAATTTAAAACATTTTTTGAGTAAACTATTCATTCCCCTTTGAAAACAAATTTTGAAACATAAAACACTTTTAAAAAACATTATAATTGAAATCCAATTTAAAAACAATGAATTTAAAAAATAATAGGAAAAAATTCATTAGAATTTTTATTGTATTGTTTTGAAAGAATATTCAACTAAATAATGGTCATGATGGAGGATAAATCCATACATACAAATCATTATTTTTCTCATCGTGAAAAGTTTAGAAAATTTCCTTGATTTGAAAACAAAAAGAATATTCTTTTTAAAATTTTCTTTAAAAAACCTTTGTATAGATTTTTTTTAAATAATTTAATATTCATATGAAATATTTTTTAAAACATTTTTAGAAAACATGTTTTTTAAAGGAAAAAAATTCCAATCGAATAGAGAGGTAAAAATGGATTTTCTTAAAAACATTTTATTAATTGAATTTAGTAAAAAAAAGTCGATAAATGGTAACATTACATGAAGATATAATTATTTACTATAGGATAATAAAATTAATTATAATTTTTGATATACGGGTCATAATATTTCATCTATGTAATCATAATCATAAACTACCATGATAAATGATGAAATTGTAGATATAAACTATTACCACTTTGGACACTTTGAATCCTAATCTTCATGAAACATGAAATTATTTAAAACTAAAAATATCATGAGAATAAGTATAATCATGATATAACATTTAAAATGGGTAGTATATACACAGTTTAAAATTATATATGTTCATACCATAATATATGTATCAAAGAAGGGAAATTGTCACAAAATTCTTTTACCAATTTGGTAACTTTGGAATTATATACCCCATGAAAGATATATCCTAAAATTAATGTGTAAATAGAAATAAATTTTAGTATAAGTATCACAAAATACATTAATGGTCAGTATATACACCACATAGAAGAAGGAGGTGGTGAATATAGAATCTGTCTCACAAAAGTAATAAGCGAGACGGAAATCCCTTACCTTAAGTCTTGACATCTTTCATACATGCTCATACCTATTGTATATTATATATATATGTGTGTTTATTATAAATATATAACATAAAAATATCCATATATATATATATATATCAATAAATGTTTTTCGTATGACATTTTGATTGCCCATTTATTTAAAATACCTTGTTAAATCCATATTTTTGAGTAGTAATCGCCTTGTTTTTCGTATAAGTTTCAATTTGTTATTTTTTATCCTCATACTTTGACCATGATATACTCATTTCCAAAATGTAACCCATGGTATAAATATTATATATATTTAGTATATATGTATTTATAATAATCAGAAAAAGATATAAATAGTAAATTAAATACCTCGTTCATGGTAGGCCATACGTACACATTAATGCTGTTTCCATTTTCTTATCATCTTAATAGAAATAAGATTAAATGAGAGACATATATATTATCATAAAATATAATTTTATTCTATATATATATATAATATTTTGGTAAAACCCATCCTTAATATATTCTTTGTAAATTGTGAATCAATCACATCACATCACAAGGTGATAGTCCATTTTACCCACAAAAAAATTAGTGTATTCCAACTAAATGGAAAGCTTGATGGTGTGTTTTAGATAAAAAATACATATTCATAATAAAATAAATAAATTATATATATCATATATAAAATATAAATGGATTATTATTCCCAACCTTCAAAAGTGATATTGGAAGAACGAATGATATTGGTTCGCATATCGGTAGTCTACCATACACAAGAATGATTATTTGGTATCTCATTGGATGGAAGTGTGTAAAGTGATAGGTATTACCATTATAATAACAAAGTATCAATATATTTATTTAACTAATATTATTATATAATCATTATTGAAAAAAATGAAGTGGTATGATAAAAAAATTAAATTATAATATTTGATGATTAATTTGACCTCATCTTCAAGTATCTCTCGTTGGTTTTCACCAATAGAATTATTTGGTTGGATTTGAGAAAAATGAAAGGATTATAGGATTAAGGGAGGGAATTTGATATGTTATATGGGTGGTCTTTTCTATACCAATTGGATTTAATGGTTTGAATAGAGTGGAAGAGGACGTGTCCATATATAAGTGGGGGAGAGGACACACTTAGCTTTTTGGAAAAGACAGTTAGGTGTACACACTTTTGTTTACTAAAATGAGTCATAAATAATGAAAATAATTTAATTAATTAAGTTTATTGGTCTAAATATTTTTATTAAATAAGTGTTATACATGTTTTGGGTCATTTTACTCTATAAGTTTAATGGATAACCCCATAGTAAACTCATTTTTTCGCCTAATTATCGTGATTATTTTAAATTGGTATAAGTAAATTTTTTTAAAATATTAATTTTACATTATTATACAATATAAATTATGATTATTAAAAAATTTGAATCCATTTTTTTCAAATTGAATTCACATAATTTGTATAAATGAAATTAAAAGTAATCCTACATATAGAATGATGCAACTGGTTTTAAAATTAAAAAAATGCTCAAAAGATTGGAATATTTTAATACCCAATTTCACAGTGAAATTGATTCAGATGACCTGAATTGTATTAAAAGATTTATAATTTATCGTCTTATTTTTTAAAACTAGATTAAAAAATAATTTAACAGTATAAATAATTCAAACAGAAAAGAAATTTTCATTTAAAATTCATTATTTCAACTATTCATTAAAAATGAATATATTCTTTAAAATCCAAAAAATTCACTATAAGAATATTTTTAAATTATGATTTAAAAATTGATGTCTTTTTTTAAAAATAATTTATAAACATTTTAAAAATTTGCTTTAAAATAAGTGTGACATTAAATGGATGTAAAATTGGATTTAGAAATTTATATATTTTTAATAGAAAAATTGGATTTATTCTTATCTCTTATATAGAAAAAATATTAGACGAATGTTAAAATTTTTATTGAATATATGAGATATAAATTTTATTAAAAAAATTCCCCAAAATTTAATTTTTGATTTATTTATATAAATACACATGTGCGCATAAGAATAATTTTTTTGGAGAAATGATTCCATTTGCTTTAAAAATGGTTTTATACACATTTATAATTAATTGGTTATCAAATAATTTATTATATAAATGTGTGTAAAACATATTTTTATAATTTAAATAATATTATTCATTGATTCAATTCTAGCATCTAGGTGAAAACTATCATATTAAATAATATTATTAATAATATATTTTAGTTTGGAAAACTCAGTCTTATGTGTATTGAAATCTATAAAAGGACCTTGATATACTGTCAAACACAAGATGAATATAGTTTTTTATGTACTAAAAGCTAAAATTAGTGTTTCGCGTAGGGAAATATTAACTTTTTTATGTATAGAAAATATTAACAGTGTGTATTGTGCAATGTAAGCCATAAGTTTTTTAATTAATTCGAAGAAAACAACCCATAAAATCTAGTCGAGTTACATTCCACCCCCCATAAAATGAATTCCTGCATAAAATTTTATCCTCTTATCAAATTTTTATTACCTTATAGTTCATTTAATATAAATGCACACTTATAAATTAATATTAAAAATATCATTAAAAATAATTCTAGAAACATAATAGCAACATAATGTAACTCATAAGTACGTATCCAAATCGGAGGACATAGGTGGGATGTGACAATTTTGACCTGGATGAAAAGAGTGAATAATTATAGAGTTATGGTGATCACTAATCATAATATATTTTGGGATCTATAGAATGTTATAAATCACAAAAATTATAAATATGTGATGATCTAAGGGACCATTTGATTAATAATAAGTGAAAGTACTGGGATAACATTTTTTATTCAAGATACTTTCCTAAAATTGAATAATTTTTATAAGTAGATATAATTTCTTGATTTCATTCCATATCATAATAACAATCACACCATATGGTTATTCATTGATCAATTTCCACTTCATCTATTGATATATAAAATGATGGTGATTTTCTAGATCTAAATCACAAATATGTCATAAGATTCATAAATAGAATTAGAACTCATTATATCTATCTTTCGTTATAATTACAACAGAATGGATGGAATAGTTATTCCAGTATATATAAATTTTCATGTGATGAAATAATACATTAATCTCAAAAACCCTAGTAAAAATTCAAAATTACCCATTTCCTAAAAAGTCAACCTTCTGACCCTCCAAAAGATGAAAATCAAAAACATTGTCAAGGAGTTATCTAAATTTCTCAAAATAAGATTATCAATGATCTCTCATGTATCATGAAGTAGCTATTGATTATTACATACCAAACATGTGAATACATTTATTGGAAAAAAATATCCATGGTATCCTCATGGTGTTTTTGCGGTGATTGTGTTTGTTAAAAAATCCAAATGATCATGAATGAGTATGGTTGTTGATGCCAAACCAGGTTTTGAAGGTGGCGCAGTTTCCAGGTATTTTCCTTATTTTTGGGCCTCAAAACTAAGAGTTAGTTTTTTGGAAATGAAAGGATTTATGAAAAGGAGTTCATAGACAATGAAGAATAGTTCATGGGATACAATGTATATATGGGAAATAGAAATGTAAATTGGTAGAGGATTTATTTCTGTATAAAAGTGTTATATGGTCCATGATGCATACAACACATACCGAAGAAGGAATACAATTCGTAGGAGGATTGTAGTTCACATGAGGTTTTCTATTCATGGGAGGCCTATCATTTGCAGATTGAGGTGGTGATTTTAGAATCCACAAAGGGTCTTGTTTTTGAAATACATTAGCCACCATACAAGAAGAAAGGTGTTATGTAGACTGCATAACAATTTTCAGTGAAGGCTTTACCGCATCGTTGTTTTAGGTAATTCAAATTAGTATTTTTTTGGATATATTTTCCTATATAAATACACATAATAATAACATTAGAGAGAGTGAATCCCATTTTAAATTATCATCGCATCAGGAATAATTCTTTGATGGATGAATCAGTTCATGGGGGAGAATTATCTGAAGAAAAATATTTCACGAGGGCGGATTCTGTGAAGACAAATGGTTGACATGAATAGTTCATAAATGATTTTTAGGGATGTAAAACTCACAAAGTAAAGGTGTTCAAAGAAGTATATGTTTCCCATATAAGAAGAGACTATCTAGAAATTATGGGTAGTCCATAGAAGAAAAATTTTTAATGGAAGAAGTGGCCATCTGTGAAGCAGTGGTAGTCCATGGGGGAGGAGGTGGTCCACAAATCACTCGCACCACATAGTTCAAGATAGTTGGCGGAGGAAGCAAGAGAGTCCAAAAAGGATTCATGAATGTTTTCCAAGAGTATAATTCAACTCACGAAAGAAATTTCCAAAACCTAATAGTTCATAGAAAAGTAGATTTTATCTATAGTTGAAAGCAGGACTTCAACATAGCTTCTACCAACAATTGAGGAAGTGGGTATTCATGAAAATGATGGGATCTAAATGTCCATAAACTATGTGTGGATAATTTCCAGAGTACTGTTAAAATGATATATAAGGAGATAATCTCTTCCACTAGTAGTGAGCCACAGAAATAGACTCTCGGTGTTACCCTTGGGAAATTTGTTAGCTAACCCTAAACCTTGTAACGGCAGCGATCATGGGCATAAAAGTGATCTATACCAACCCATGTTTTGGAAGTGGGACTCTTTAGATTTTTTACATCAGTACATTTCTATTGTATGCTCCGTGGATGTAGCATAATGAAGGTGACATATGTAAAAATATATATTTTTCAATGTGCTTTCATTCCTACATTACCTTATATACATCATCATCAAATAATGTTGGAAAGGGTAAGATAAATAGAATCATTAAAGAGAAAAATAATTGGCACTTGTAATAAAGATGTAAATATCCACTATGGTAGGAATAATTTCAAAATGAATATACATATTCGGATTTACCCACCCCCACCATCAGTGTATCTAGGACCCTTTTGGACCAAATAATTGGTATTAGAGCATTGGTTTTTTTATGAGATTTTTCTCTCTGGCTTGGTTTAATTGATTTTTTGAAATTAATGTTTCAATTTTCTCTTATCTCAAAGCACCATAGTGATGGGGGAAATTCAATGAAGAATAAGATGTCTGGTTCTCTTCCTTAGTGTGGAAGTGTCAATGGAAAGACACTGATTCAGTTTTAGGAAACAAGCGGTGTTTTATAGAATGGTATTAATGAATCATAAAGTGATAACATTTTATAGTTCTTTGCTTTTGAAGGAATGAGTGAAGCACCAGAAATTCTTAGTGATACTAAAACTTCTTATGACGAAGAAATTTCAAGAATAAAAAAGTCATAGTTTCCCATGAAACAAAGGAATTGGCCTAGAAATTGAATAATGAAATTAAATGTTACAACATCTGAATCCAAGTAAAGGAAATTTAAGTCAAAAAACTAATAGTATTAAGTAAAAGTCTTGTTGAAGTGGCCATAGATTTGAGAGAGAAGAACTATTCTAAATCAAAAGAAATGAAAAATTGAAAATATGATAAAATGGGAATGAATTTTGAAATATAAATTGTACATAATTTTAATTCTAGAAAAGAAAATCCTGATACATAGATATCTGAACTATTATTGGAGAACCAACGACTATAACATGGGAATTCATGCTATAATGATTTTGTTTCTCATCATAATTCTAAAATAGTGGAGAAATAGGAGGTGATGGATAATCTCTCCCATGAATTGGAAGATAAGATGACTAGAGGGAATAATCTCAAGAGAAAACATAATGATCAACTTTAATCAATGGAAGATAAGATTCAAAAATTAGAAGAAGAGAGAGAATCGGTCAAGAAATTAGTGGAAGAATATAATGCCAAAGGAAATCCAAAATTAAATCATTCATTTATCCCACTATTTTATTATCCTTTCCCACATGATGATGAAATTAAAATAAAATATGATACTTGATAGGAAAAAATGATAGAATTTCTTCATCCCAAATCCATATAGATTTGGAAAAATTGGTATTATATATTATGATCCCTCTTCCATGCACGATAAATAGTGAGCATTGAATAGTTACAAAAAGAGGAAAAATCATATAGGCACTATGGATGGACCTAAAAAGCCTTTTTCATGAATTTATGATAAAATGTGATTTTTTTGGGGTATTCATGGTCAAAAAGGTCAAGCCTACTGAACCTAAATATCAGAGGAAGACATAGAATATATGTAATGAATTTATAGTTATATGGCTAGAGCAGTTGATGTTGGAGGAGTAGTTAGAACAAGAAATATAATAGTACATCACCTTACAAGAACATATCAAATGGTTGATCCATTAGGATTAACCACAATCTTCTTCTTTAGGATTTCATAGGTACCCTTACCCCCATGAATGATATTTTTCTAATGTCTAATGAAATTTTTCATGGACTAAGGTGGATATATAATCCATGGGGGGTGTGTGTTGAAAACGCACAGATGAATAATTTGAATTGAGATATATGTGAAGATAATAATATTAATAGTTGAAATTGACATATGATATAATATTAAACAAGTGATGTTACACAACAGTTATACTTTTCAAATCTATTTTTGATTGTTGTGTGTTGTGGAAAAAGTAGATTATTTGATGAAGTGTCTTCTTTGAAACTAATGATTTTTCATAGATATGAATGGATGATATAGGGGTTCCATTATTCCTTGAATATATAACTATTGGTATCATGCCACACTTCGGGTGTTAGATTTCCACCGAGAGACGACAAATTGTGGGAGAAGCATTAATATTCATGTATTTCATTATTATCTTTTTTGTCTTAAAAATATGGTTTTAGATGAATTTTTTTACGATACCAAGAAGATTCTAGATAATTTCAACAATGTATCAAAAATATGGGAAAAGTTGTTGATAGAAATGATGTCACTATAGAAGATAATGGATTGAATCATCAAAATCACAGTGACCAATTGTCTAATGAAAGTGATGAAGAGATAAGAAAATCATGGGATGTTATTATTTTAGAAGCTAATTATAACGAATATTTACATAATAAAAATGATGATAATAAAATATTATCTACAAAAAGAATGAATTTTGGAGCAAAAATTGGTAACAGAACATAACTTGTGATCAGACTATTCTAGTTCAGACAAAGAGGATGAAAACACTACAACAAGCATTGATTTTATCATTGGTAGAGCCTAAATATTTTGATATAGTAGTTCGAGATGAGAACTTCATTCAGTATAATGTAGAGATGAAAATATTTCAAATAGAATCAGACATGGGAGACTATTTTGAGACCAATATATATGAAATTCATTGTGTCCAAATGGGTTTTTTGCAGTAAGATGAATGAATATTGGGTTATGATTCAATGAAATCATGAATTGTGTGCAAAGGGTACCCAAAAATATGGGGAGTCGATGTTGATGAGACATTTTCACCTACTAAAAGGATAGATATATTCATATTACTCTTGGCCATATTAGTCAAATGTATTTCAATGTTTTTCAGATGGATGATAAGTTAGCATTTCTGAATGGGGTTCTATAAGAAAAAGTTTATATTGAAAAGATGTGGAATTCCCATTTTTTTAATTACATGGGAATTTTACGAGTCCATAAAAATTGATGGCGTGTAATTCTGAGGACCGGTGTTCCTAGAAATAATTTCTGACCTTTTTTTCTGCTATGTTCAGTTAACGTGCGAACGAGTTTTTGTAACTTTTGAACCGGTGCTCGGAATTGATATATGAGGACACCATTGAACTCACATCATCGGTATTCTCTTTTGGATACCTTCATAGTGACCGCAGTATGTTGGGGGTGAATGATAACATTTTAATTTTTTGTTGATATAATATTAAAATAAAATAAACTTCTATTTATTTTTTGTTGAAACCCCCCATTTCGAATTCCTAAAGGCCGGGACCCCCCGAACCCTCTTAATGGGAGAAACCCCTTGAACTCTATCATTAATGACGTGTTAAACCATATACTTCTTCCAAATTTCTTATGCCAATGTGGAATAATTAATTGTACCAACATTTAATTATGCCAACATAAATTAAATTGATAGACATAATTTAAGAAGTTAGCAACTCTCTTTTTTACAGGTTAAAAATTGTTTGAAAAGAGAGAAGATTGGCAGAGCATGGAGAAACTCATCTCTAATGAAGAACCACTTCTCCAAATGAAGAATTCTATATCCATCAAATAACGTTCTTTAGGTCCAAGAAAGAGGACGATGCATGATCCCGAATTCGGAAGTGTGTTGCGGTGGTGACGATCATTGGAACCCTCTTAACCTTCACTATTATCATTTCGCGGCACATCAACGACCATAGAGGTAGGTTTTGATGTTTTAAATACCACCCTTACCACTTCTTGATGTTATTCATGATTCAAACGTTTTGAACTACTTCCTACCCCTCTAACGTGGAGGCTGCAGGCCAAATGAACATGGCCCGACCAATCCACAATCCCTTGTCGTTTTTGATGAAATCTTTTCCATGAGGGAAGACAGAAACAGGAGGCCGGCCGCATGAAAGGGGCAGCGGTGCACGTCCGCTTTTGCCAGTGAACAAGGGGCCACTGCAGAGATGGAAAAATGGCTAGCCGAGCTGGAAACTGGTGATGACGTGGTGCGTGAAGGCGTGTTACTCGACCGTGCCACGTGGAGAGGACGGTTGGCCATCCAACAGGCCGTGATGGACTGCCGCACTATGGCCGCCCCTCATTGTGGGCCTCCCAGCGCAGGTCAGGCCGCCCAATGGGCCAAGCCTGATCCAGTGGGCCGGGCTGCCTTGGAGGCCAGGTTAGACCCAGCGGGCCGAGTCTGACCCAAACCGGATTTGGTCAGTCCAACCGGGTCAGACAGGACATCAACCAGTTTCAAACCTATAAATTCTTTTGGCCATAACATTGGCTCCAAGCTTCCATTTGATGAACCATTAGCAACCCCAGTAACCCTAGGGTGAGAAGGCCCTTTTCTAATACCCCAATTGAGATTTGGATAATGTTGGGGTATGGTCGGGTTGGATCGAGCACGAATCCAACAGGTCCCTCGTAACTAAAATGATAATAACATACAGACCATGCATCTGATTGAAACACCGTCTGTTGGGTTGATACCCCTATTACATGGAAGTTCATTGGGATAATTCTTCCTGGGACATTGTGGCAGTTGGAGTATCGACTAGTAGCTTGATGAGCAGACTCTCTTGGAGACAAGCAAGCTTAGTGCGGATACCCAATAGCTCACTCTGATGTTCTACTAGGATCCTATATGTTTCTGATGATGTATGAGTGATGTACTAGGTTCCTATGTGGGTCTGACGATGTACTGATGATGGGATATGATCCTGTGTTGGTATGACGATGTACTGATGATGTCCTATGATCATGTGTGTGTCTGAGGATGTACTGATGATGTACTAGGATCCTGTGTGGGTCTGACAATGTACTCACGATGTACTAGGTTATTTTGTGGGTCTGACGATGTAAGGACGATGTACTAGGATCATGTCTGGGTCTGACGACGTATAGTTGAATAACTAGGATCTTGTGTTGATCAGACGATTTACTGACGATGTATTAGGATCCTGTGTGGGTCTGACGAGGTACTGAAGATATATTGTGATCCTATGTGGGTATGATGATGTACTGACGATGTACTAGAATCATGTGTGGGTCTGATGATGCACTAAAAATGTACTAGGATCATGTGTGGGTTTGACGATGTACTGAAGAAGTACTAGGATCTTGTGTGGGTCTGACAATTTACTGACATTGTACTAGGATACTGTGTGGGTATAACGATGTACATACACTGTATTAGGATCCTGTGTGGGTCTGACGGTGTACTAGGATCCTATGTGGGTCTACAATTTGGGATCCTTCACAGGTCTACCTCTTAAAATAGTAAGATGATTTATTAGTTACATCTATATATCACTACTACTGTACATAAGTTATACCTGGTATAAACTGATTCCTTACCTTTTTGGTGATACCTTTTTGGTATTCTTCTGTTTGGTGTACCACTGTGGTACTTACATTCATGTTATTCCTACCTCTTTTGAATAGTTGAGCTTTGGAATTTTGGGTTGGACCCTATGTTTTTTCATGGTTGAGATGGGTATACAAGATAACATAGGTATTTATATGGGTATATACCATTGTACGGTTGTCATCTAATTTCATGCTTTGTGGTTTACCCTTTGTAGATTTTGTGAGACCTTGAGGATCTTGGGGTCCCTACTATGTATCTTCATAGTCTCCCTTGCATGGTATATGCCCGCACCTTATTGTGTTTGGTGCAGATGATGGAAAATGCTGACTGAGGACGAGATTACCAGCACTAGAGGTCGCTCAGTGGTGGACATTAGACGAGGTGTACCGTAGAGATGACTGTCTGAGAGATGTACCTACCCTTCAAGTGGGATCCTTGGTGGGTGTTCGCAGGAGCTGTTTTAGTTTAATTTTACCTTTCTTGTTTCATGTAATTTCTATTTGGGGTTGTATTATGTCCCCTTTTTACTTACATTCAGCACTCTTTTTCTATACATTTTACTTTTGTTCGTAACTTTCTAAGTTCTTGGTTATGTGTGTTTATAGGATATAAAGGCAATGCCTTCTGAGTTTTAGGGGATAGAGCTTTTGGTGCTAGTCGAGAGCCCCTGGCCTATGGAAGGAGGGCTTGGGGTAGTCACAGCAAGAGCCACAGGGGACAGGTCATGAAACATTGGTATCAGATGATTCAGTTCTACTGTATAACATATGACTCTGATCTTTCTTTTAATGGCAATATGGTTAAGTGTAGTGAGTGTATTTATCAGTTTAAGGAATCCAGTGTTGTTGTGGTAGTTGACGTATCCCTACAATAGGACTATGACTTCTGATTTCCAACTCAGTGCACAAAAACCCTGATTTTGTGTGTGTTCTCATGAGTTTCTTTTGTGATCCCTTTGATTCAGCACAACAGGTATAACTTATTGACCATGACACACCTTTTTCTTTTCAGGACGCCTCCACGTAGAAAGCCAGTAAGGGTACCGGGTATAGTACGCTCTGATAGCCCATCGAGCGATGAGGCCTCGGGGCAGGGCCCTCTTATAGTAAAGGCACCAGCGGAGGCATCATCAGTACCATTACCCATTGGGCCACTGATTCCACCGGCCCCAATAGTAGAGGGTGCATGCTTCATTGAGTGCTTTGCATGAGTTCCAGTGCTAGAGGCCACCCAAGTTCAGGGGAGAGACAGACCCACATGTAGCTGAGGATTGGCTGGAGGATGGGGGGAGACTCTTTCGACTGGTTGGGACACCAGATGATCTCATGGTGATCCTTTTGACCAGTCTTATATAGGAAACATCATGCAGATGGTGGAGTTTGATGCTCCAGGATCACGATGATGTGACGCTTCTCTGGGAAGACTTCGAGAGCCTATTTTTGGAGATTTTTGTCCTAGTGACTCTTCATGTAGTGTGAATATATGAGTTTCTTCATCTCCAGCTTGGCAGCATGATTGTGGATCACTACTCAGCAAGGTTCACGAAACACTCACCCTACCCCACTGATATAGTGTGGGACTGAATTTTCAGGGCCCAAACCATTGAGCGGAGACTCAGGCGGGAGATCAGGGCTTCGATGATTTCTCTCAGCATCCTAACGCATCTGGGGGTGTTAGAGAGAGGCTTCCTAGTGGAGAGTTTTCTTGCTGACAAGTCACCAACAGTGAGACCCACCACCAGTCATCACATAGTAGAGTCTTCTGTAGCAGGCAGCAGACAAATGTCACAGAGGTCTAACAGGACCTGACCTATAGGTGGACGATCGCAAGACTCAGAATTAGTTGTGCGGGGTATCGAAGATAGACCCAGTCATGTGAGGAACATGTAGTCTTTCACATGTGGAGGGTAGGGTTTCATGGCTCATGACTGTACAACCCATCATACAGATGATCTGTAGATGGTAAAAGGACCACCTAGGCAGAGACAGAGGTTCGGTCTAGGATGTCCGTAGATAGCAGGTGGACATGGAAGAGGATCTGGCCATGCAACTGGCGGTGGGAGATAATTCAAGATGTTACCACCACCACCACTAGGTGGTCCACCCCGACCATCGGGAGTAGGTGGACATGGGCGAGCTTAGCTCTAGGAAGCTGGGGCCTATGAACATGGCACTCTGAAGATGATACGAGGTATGATATGTGTCTACTCCACCTTAGTTTCAGTACTTATAGTCACATGTCCCATTCATTATTTTATTGTCAATGCCCCCCATTCGGCGCTCAGATATTTCTATAGAGTCGTTGTGAAAAAGGTCAAGCCTACTGAACCTAAATATCAGAGGAAGACATAGAATATATGTAATGAATTTATAGTTATATGGCTAGAGCAGTTGATGTTGGAGGAGTAGTTAGAACAAGAAATATAATAGTACATCACCTTACAAGAACATATCAAAGGGTTGATCCATTAGGATTAACCACAATCCTCTTCTTTAGGATTTCATAGGTACCCTTACCCCCATGAATGATATTTTTCTAATGTCTAATGAAATTTTTCATAGACTAAGGTGGATATATAATCCATGGGGGGTGTGTGTTGAAAACGCACAGATGAATAATTTGAATTGAGATATATGTGAAGATAATAATATTAATAGTTGAAATTGACATATGATATAATATTAAACAAGTGATGTTACACAACAGTTATACTTTTCAAATCTATTTTTGATTGTTTTGTGTTGTGGAAAAAGTAGATTATTTGATGAAGTGTCTTCTCTGAAACTAATGATTTTTCATAGATATGAATGGATGATATAGGGGTTCAATTATTCCTTGAATATATAACTATTGGTATCATTCCACAGTTCGGGTGTTAGATTTCCACCGAGAGACGACAAATTGTGGGAGAAGCATTAATATTCATGTATTTCATTATTATCTTTTTTGTCTTAAAAATATGGTTTTAGATGAATTTTTTTACGATACCAAGAAGATTCTAGATAATTTCAACAATGTATCAAAAATATGGGAAAAGTTGTTGATAGAAATGATGTCACTATAGAAGATAATGGATTGAATCATCAAAATCACAGTGACCAATTGTCTAATGAAAGTGATGAAGAGATAAGAAAATCATGGGATGTTATAATTTTAGAAGCTGATTATAACGAATATTTACATAATAAAAATGAGGATCATAAAATATTATCTACAAAAAGAATGAATTTTGGAGCCAAAATTGGTAACAGAACATAACTTGTGATCAGACTATTCTAGTTCAGACAAAGAGGATGAAAACACTACAACAAGCATTGATTTTATCATTGGTAGAGCCTAAATATTTTGATATAGTAGTTCGAGATGAGAAATTCATTCAGTATAATGTAGAGATGAAAATATTTCAAATAGAATCAGACATGGGAGACTATTTTGAGACCAATATATATGAAATTCATTGTGTCCAAATGGGTGTTTTGCAGTAAGATGAATGAATATTGGGTTATGATTCAATGAAATCATGAATTGTGTGCAAAGGGTACCCAAAAATATGGGGAGTCGATGTTGATGAGACATTTTCACCTACTAAAAGGATAGATATATTCATATTACTCTTGGCCATATTAGTCAAATGTATTTCAATGTTTTTCAGATGGATGATAAGTTAGCATTTCTGAATGGGGTTCTATAAGAAAAAGTTTATATTGAAAAGATGTGGAATTCCCATTTTTTTAATTACATGGGAATTTTACGAGTCCATAAAAATTGATGGCGTGTAATTCTGAGGACCGGTGTTCCTAGAAATAATTTCTGACCTTTTTTTCTGCTATGTTCAGTTAACGTGCGAACGAGTTTTTGTAACTTTTGAACCGGTGCTCGGAATTGATATATGAGGACACCATTAAACTCACATCATCGGTATTCGCTTTTGGATACCTTCATAGTGACCGCAGTATGTTGGGGGTGAATGATAACATTTTAATTTTTTATTGATATAATATTAAAATAAAATAAACTTCTATTTATTTTTTGTTGAAACCCCCCATTTCGAATTCCTAAAGGCCGGGAACCCCCGAACCCTCTTAATGGGAGAAACCCCTTGAACTCTATCATTAATGACGTGTTAAACCATATACTTCTTCCAAATTTCTTATGCCAATGTGGAATAATTAATTGTACCAACATTTAATTATTCCAACATAAATTAAATTGATAGACATAATTTAAGAAGTTAGCAACTCTCTTTTTTACAGGTTAAAAATTGTTTGAAAAGAGAGAAGATTGGCAGAGCATGGAGAAACTCATCTCTAATGAAGAACCACTTCTCCAAATGAAGAATTCTATATCCATCAAATAACGTTCTTTAGGTCCAAGAAAGAGGACGATGCATGATCCCGAATTCGGAAGTGTGTTGCGGTGGTGACGATCATTGGAACCCTCTTAACCTTCACTATTATCATTTCGCGGCACATCAACGACCATAGAGGTAGGTTTTGATGTTTTAAATACCACCCTTACCACTTCTTGATGTTATTCATGATTCAAACGTTTTGAACTACTTCCTACCCCTCTAACGTGGAGGCTGCAGGCCAAATGAACATGGCCCGACCAATCCACAATCCCTTATCGTTTTTGATGAAATCTTTTCCATGAGGGAAGACAGAAACAGGAGGCCGACCGCATGAAAGGGGCAGCGGTGCACGTCCGCTTTGGCCAGTGAACAAGGGGCCACTGCAGAGATGGAAAAATGGCTAGCCGAGCTGGAAACTGGTGATGACGTGGTGCGTGAAGGCGTGTTACTCGACCGTGCCACGTGGAGAGGACGGTTGGCCATCCAACAGGCCGTGATGGACTGCCGCACTATGGCCGCCCCTCATTGTGGGCCTCCTAGCGCAGGTCAGGCCGCCCAATGGGCCAAGCCTGATCTAGTGGGCCGGGCTGCCTTGGAGGCCAGGTTAGACCCAGCGGGCCGAGTCTGACCCAAACCGGATTTGGTCAGTCCAACCGGGTCAGACATGACATCAACCAGTTTCGAACCTATAAATTCTTTTGGCCATAACATTGGCTCCAAGCTTCCATTTGATGAACCATTAGCAACCCCAGTAACCCTAGGGTGAGAAGGCCCTTTTCTAATACCCCAATTGAGATTTGGATAATGTTGGGGTATGGTCGGGTTGGATCGAGCACGAATCCAACAGGTCCCTCGTAACTAAAATGATAATAACATACAGACCATGCATCTGATTGAAACACCGTCTGTTGGGTTGATACCCCTATTACATGGAAGTTCATTGGGATAATTCTTCCTGGGACATTGTGGCAGTTGGAGTATCGACTAGTAGCTTGATGAGCAGACTCTCTTGGAGACAAGCAAGCTTAGTGCGGATACCCAATAGCTCACTCTGATGTTCTACTAGGATCCTATATGTTTCTGATGATGTATGAGTGATGTACTAGGTTCCTATGTGTGTCTGACGATGTACTGATGATGGGATATGATCTTGTGTTGGTATGACGATGTACTGATGATGTCCTATGATCATGTGTGTGTCTGAGGATGTACTGATGATGTACTAGGATCCTGTGTGGGTCTGACAATGTACTCACGATGTACTAGGTTATTTTGTGGGTCTGACGATGTAAGGACGATGTACTAGGATCATGTCTGGGTCTGACGACGTATAGTTGAATAACTAGGATCTTGTGTTGATCAGACGATTTACTGACGATGTACTAGGATCCTGTGTGGGTCTGACGAGGTACTGAAGATATATTGTGATCCTATGTGGGTATGATGATGTACTGACGATGTACTAGAATCATGTGTGGGTCTGATGATGCACTAAAAATGTACTAGGATCATGTGTGGGTTTGACGATGTACTGAAGAAGTACTAGGATCTTGTGTGGGTCTGACAATTTACTGACATTGTACTAGGATACTGTGTGGGTATAACGATGTACTTACACTGTATTAGGATCCTGTGTGGGTCTGACGGTGTACTAGGATCCTATGTGGGTCTACAATTTGGGATCCTTCACAGGTCTACCTCTTAAAATAGTAAGATGATTTATTAGTTACATCTATATATCACTACTACTGTACATAAGTTATACCTGGTATAAACTGATTCCTTACCTTTTTGGTGATACCTTTTTGGTATTCTTCTGTTTGGTGTACCACTGTGGTACTTACATTCATGTTATTCCTACCTCTTTTGAATAGTTGAGCTTTGGAATTTTGGGTTGGACCCTATGTTTTTTCATGGTTGAGATGGGTATACAAGATAACATAGGTATTTATATGGGTATATACCATTGTACGGTTGTCATCTAATTTCATGCTTTGTGGTTTACCCTTTGTAGATTTTGTGAGACCTTGAGGATCTTGGGGTCCCTACTATGTATCTTCATAGTCTCCCTTGCATGGTATATGCCCGCACCTTATTGTGTTTGGTGCAGATGATGGAAAATGCTGACTGAGGACGAGATTACCAGCACTAGAGGTCGCTCAGTGGTGTACATTAGACGAGGTGTACCGTAGAGATGACTGTCTGAGAGATGTACCTACCCTTCAAGTGGGATCCTTGGTGGGTGTTCGCAGGAGCTGTTTTAGTTTAATTTTACCTTTCTTGTTTCATGTAATTTCTATTTGGGGTTGTATTATGTCCCCTTTTTACTTACTTTCAGCACTCTTTTTCTATACATTTTACTTTTGTTCGTAACTTTCTAAGTTCTTGGTTATGTGTGTTTATAGGATATAAAGGCAATGCCTTCTGAGTTTTAGGGGATAGAGCTTTTGGTGCTAGTCGAGAGCCCCTGGCCTATGGAAGGAGGGCTTGGGGTAGTCACAGAAAGAGCCACAGGGGACAGGTCATGAAACATTGGTATCAGATGATTCAGTTCTACTGTAGAACATATGACTCTGATCTTTCTTTTAATGGCAATATGGTTAAGTGTAGTGAGTGTATTTATCAGTTTAAGGAATCCAGTGTTGTTGTGGTAGTTGACGTATCCCTACAATAGGACTATGACTTCTGATTTCCAACTCAGTGCACAAAAACCCTGATTTTGTGTGTGTTCTCATGAGTTTCTTTTGTGATCCCTTTGATTCAGCACAACAGGTATAACTTATTGACCATGACACACCTTTTTCTTTTCAGGACGCCTCCACGCAGAAAGCCAGTAAGGGTACCGGGTATAGTACGCTCTGATAGCCCATCGAGCGATGAGGCCTCGGGGCAGGGCCCTCTTATAGTAAAGGCACCAGCGGAGGCATCATCAGTACCATTACCCATTGGGCCACTGATTCCACCGGCCCCAATAGTAGAGGGTGCATGCTTCATTGAGTTCTTTGCATGAGTTCCAGTGCTAGAGGCCACCCAAGTTCAGGGGAGAGACAGACCCACTTGTAGCTGAGGATTGGCTGGAGGATGGGGTGAGACTCTTTCGACTGGTTGGGACACCAGATGATCTCATGGTGATCCTTTTGACCAGTCCTATATAGGAAACATCATGCAGATGGTGGAGTTTGATGCTCCAGGATCACGATGATGTGACGCTTCTCTGGGAAGACTTCGAGAGCCTATTTTTGGAGATTTTTGTCCTAGTGACTCTTCATGTAGTGTGAATATATGAGTTTCTTCATCTCCAGCTTGGTAGCATGATTGTGGATCACTACTCAGCAAGGTTCACGAAACACTCACCCTACCCCACTGATATAGTGTGGGACTGAATTTTCAGAGCCCAAACCATTGAGCGGAGACTCAGGCGGGAGATCAGGGCTTCGATGATTTCTCTCAGCATCCTAACGCATCTGGGGGTGTTAGAGAGAGGCTTCCTAGTGGAGAGTTTTCTTGCTGACAAGTCACCAACAGTGAGACCCACCACCAGTCATCACGTAGTAGAGTCTTCTGTAGCAGGCAGCAGACAAATGTCACAGAGGTCTAACAGGACCTGACCTATAGGTGGACGATCGCAAGACTCAGAATTAGTTGTGCGGGGTATCGAAGATAGACCCAGTCATGTGAGGAACATGTAGTCTTTCACATGTGGAGGGTAGGGTTGCATGGCTCATGACTGTACAACCCATCATACAGATGATCTGTAGATGGTAAAAGGACCACCTAGGCAGAGACAGAGGTTCGGTCTAGGATGTCCGTAGATAGCAGGTGGACATGGAAGAGGAGCTGGCCATGCAACTGGAGGTGGGAGATAATTCAAGATGTTACCACCACCACCACTAGGTGGTCCACCCCGACCATCGGGAGTATGTGGACATGGGCGAGCTTAGCTCTAGGAAGCTGGGGCCTATGAACATGGCACTCTGAAGATGATACGAGGTATGATATGTGTCTACTCCACCTTAGTTTCAGTACTTATAGTCACATGTCCCATTCATTAGTTTATTGTCAATGCCCCCATTCGGCGCTCAGATATTTCTATAGAGTCGTTGGCTCGATCCTTCACGCTAGAGACTCCTACGGGATAGGATTTGATGATTACGCAATGATACCGACAGTGTGATATTTCTCTCTGAGGCGAGAGCATAAGCTGTGATCTCCTCGTAGTGGCATCAAGACCTTACAATGTCATCTTGGGTATGTACTGGTTATCCACAGTCTATGCTTAGAATGATTTTATTAGGTGCAAAGTGTTTTGTGTCCACACGGATGGGACCAGGTTTACCTTCACTAGGGTAAAGGGATCCTTTTCAGCACAGGATGGACTTAACTGGAGGAGAGTGTAGCCGATCAATCATCAGTTGGCTAGCCTTACCCTTGTAACGATTGATTTGGAGAGTCTAAGATATCATATAGTGGTGCAACCGTATGTGGATGTCTTCCATGATGAGGTTTCGGGTCTACCTCCTCATAGAGAGGTGGACTTTTACATTGATTTGTACCACATGACGACACCAATATCCAAACTAGAATATTAGATGGCTCCCGAAGAGCTTCGAAAGATGTGGGTACAGTTGAAAGACTCACAGGGGAAAGGGTTCATTCGCCCCATTGTTTCTCCTTGGGTAGGCCGGATTTTGTTCGCCATGAAGGTTGATGGGAGCTTGAGGATTTTTGTTGATTATCGGTACCTGAACTAGGTGACTATGAAGAAAAAGTACCCACTGTTGAGGATTAACGACCTCTTTGATCAACTGGTGTGAGAACAGTGGTTCTCGATGATAGACCTCAGATAAAGCTATCATCAACTCAGAGTGAAAGATGTGGATGTGCAATAGATGGCTTTCAGATGTCGGTAAAGCCACTATAAGTTCTTTGTTATGCCATTCGGCGAGACCAATGACCCAGTAGTGCCCATGGGACTCATGAGCAAGATCTTTTAGCCATTCCTTGATCTCTTTGTAGTAGTCTTCATTGATAATATTCTGATCTACTTGACTACT
Source organism: Viscum album (assembly GCA_963277665.1). Taxonomy (NCBI): domain Eukaryota; kingdom Viridiplantae; phylum Streptophyta; class Magnoliopsida; order Santalales; family Viscaceae; genus Viscum; species Viscum album. The sequence continues at coordinate 190,303,870 of OY728165.1, read as the reverse complement.
GAGGGGTGGCATTCCTATCATTTGCAGATAGTTCTAGACACACTCCGAGAGCACCAGCTTTATGGTAAGTCCTCGAAGTGCCAGTTTTGGATATGGGAAGTTCACTTTTGGGGACATGTCATCTCATAGGCTGGAGTTACGGAGGATCTAGCGAAGATTGAGGTGGTACATGCTTGGGAGCCAACCAGACATGTGATGGAGGTATGGAGTTTTTTGGGATTAGTCGAATACTGCCAGATGTTTGTGCAATATTTCTCTAGAGTTGTAGCACATTTATCAGTGTTGATGAAGAAGGGGAAACCCTTATTTTGGATAGAGTGATTCCATCAGAGTTTTTAGGAGCTGAGGCATAGGCAAAGTAGTTCCCCCATCTTTATGCTTCCAGATGATGGTGTTGTGTACATAGTCTTATGCGACGTATCAGGGATTGGGCTCGGATGTGTCCTGATGCAGGAGTGAGCAGTTATCACGTATGGTTTTTGACAGCTGAGACTACATAAGCATAACTACGCAACCCAAGACATGAAGTTATAATCCATGGTCTTCTCCATGAAGATGTGGTGGCATTACATGATGGGCGAGCGTTTTACGGTTTACAATGATCACAAGAGCCTTAGGTAGATCTTCTCTTAGATGGACCATAACCTGAGACATTGACAATGGATCGACTTCTTCCAGGACTATGACATTGAGATAGTCTATACTCAGGAGAAGGGGAATATTGTAGCTTATGCACTTAGTAAGAGATCTAGTATATAACTACTAGGTGAGGCAACAGAGCAGCTGACCACTTTGTAGATTTCCTTTGTGGATCAGGAGGGAGCTGATTTTCATTAGTCCCTTATAGTCACCCCCACACTTCTTCAGCAAGTTTGGGAGGAGCATTGTGGGGATGCTGACTGCAAGGATTGACTTGCTCAGATATCCACCGGATATGCACCTGATGGATTTTTTGAAGGTGGGGAGCACGTGATCCTTTTTAAAGGACATACCATGGTACCTATGTCACATCGGGAGGAAGTGTTGAGGGAGTGCACACATCCCCTATAGAGGTGCATATAGTAGTGCTGAAGATGTACCAGGATCTCCGATGACTGTACTGGTGGCTGGGAATGAAGAAAGTAGTATCAGATTTTGTCACTTGGTGCCTCACTTATCTACAAATGAAGGCAGAACATTAGGTACCAGCAGTCTTGGTTCATCATTTAGAGGTCCTAGAGTGGAAGTGGGATGGGATATCCATGTACATCAAGAGAGGACTTCCATGTACATCCAGAGGTCATGATTTTATTTGGGTGATCATCAACCGACTCACCAAGTTGGCCAACTTCCATCCGATCTAAGGGAATGGTTCAGTAGAGAGCATATGATGACTCTATGTGCAGGATATTGAGAGGATACATCGAGTTCCCTCAACAATTGTCTCTGATTGTGATGTACCTTTCACTTCCCAGATATGGATGGGGTTGCAGGAGGCTTTTGGGACACATGTTCATTTAAGCACCACCTTCCATCCTCATACGGATGGCCAGACTGAGCGGACCATTCAGACCCTTGAGGACGATATGTGTGATTTGATCCTCGACATCAGTCTCATCTGGGAGGATCAATTTCATTTGGTTTAGTTTTCATACAACAACAGATATCACTCCACCATTGGGATGACACCTTTCGGGACGTCGTACGACCGACCTTGCGGATCACCTTTATGCTGGACTGACCCAGGGGAGTCAACAATCATGGGACCGAAGATGGTATGAGCTACAATTGAAAAGGTGTAGGCCATCCAGGAGCAGATGAAGATTGCATAGAGTAGGCCGAAGTCTTATGCTGACATGAGACAGAGACCTCCATAGTTTGAGGATGGTGACCACGTCTTTCTACGGGTCTCACCTCAATGTGGTTTGCAAAGATTTGGATAGGGCAGAATGTTATCTTTGAGGTTCATTGGACCCTTCCATGTCCTCATTAGATCTGGTGAGGTGTCTTACCGCTTAACTAGTCCGCCTAAATTGCACCAAGTTCCCAAATTCTTCCACATATCCCAGTTTATGAGATACGTGCGTGACCCTTCCCACATCATCGACCATGGAGAGCTGGACGTCGACGATGGGATGACTTTTATGGAGGTTTCAATATATATTGAAGATCAATAGGATAAGGTCCTTCATGGGTAGTTGATACATTTTTTCACGCTTTCTGGCGGCATTGGAAACTTCAGGAGAGCACATGGGAGCGAGAGGCTCAGATTCGTGCTTAGTACCCCCACTTGTTTTCCTAGTTTTTTGGATATAGCTTTTGGGGATTAAAAGCCCTGAGGTGGAGAGAATGTAATGACCCGGAATTTCAATGTAATGTTTTTTAATTATATGATAATTTTAGGAGTCTGTGAAAATTGATGGAGAATGATTTCGAGGCCCGGTTTGCCCGAAAGGAATTTATGAAAAAAAATTCAGGTACATTCAGTAAACGTGCGGGTGGGATTTTGTAATATTTGAACTAGTGCTCTGAATTGAAATTCAACGACAACGTTTCACTCACAACGTCAGTATTCACATAATGAGAAATTTTCCTCGGCTGTAGTAGGTTGTGGGTGAAAGATAAATTTTCCCTTTTTCATGGAAATAATAATAAAATAAAATAAACTTCAATTTTATTTTTGTTGAAACCCCCCATTTAGAATTATAAAAGGTGGGGACCACTTGAACCCTCTTAATGGGAGAAACCCCTTGAAATACATCATTAATGAAGAGTTAATCCATGGAATTCCTCCAAATTTATTATTCCAATGTGGTAAAATTAACTGTGTTAATAATTAATTGTGCCAAAGAAAATTAAATTGATAGACTAAATTTGATAAGTTGGAACCATTTATTTTTCAAGGATGGAAATTATTGGAAAAGGTAGAATCTTAAGAGGGATTGGAGAAACTCGTCTCTAATGAAGAACTTATATAACATACAAAGAACTCTATCTCCATCAAATAACGTTCTTCGGAGCCAAAAATGAGGATGACACACGAGCCGGACATAGAAAGTGTGTGGCAGAGGTGATGATCATTGGCACCCTCTTTGCCTTCAAGTTCCTCATCTGGTGACACATCAAAGAACCTTCGAGGTAGGTTTTTATGTTTTAAATACCTCCCTTATTCGTTCTTGATGTTCTTCGTGATTCAAAAGTTGTGAACCACTTGATACCACTCTAACATGGATGGTGAAGGAAAAAAAAACATGGCCCGACATCTCCACAATCCCTTGTGGTTTTTGATGAAATCATAGAAAAAGAGGAAGATGGAAACCTGAGGCTGGCCGCATGATGGGGGTGATAGCGTGCATTCACACTGGTTAGAAAAAAAGACGATGTGGCTTGTGCCGTGACAATGAAGTGAGGATGACTGGACGAGCAGGCCGCCAGCAATGGCGCGACACGCGAACGTGCTGCAAGTAGAGGATGGTTGGCCATCCAGCAAGCCATAGCGGACTGCCACACCGTGGGTCGGGCCGGACCCATCGGGCCAGGCCGTGTCTGTCCAACCAGGTTGGATGGGACCCGGACCAGTTTTGACCCTATATGTTCTTTTGGTCGTAACTTTGGCATTAGGCGTCTGTTTGACAAACCGTCTGTGCCACCGGAATCCTGAGGGTTAGATTGTCCTTTTGTTATACCCCAATTGCGATTTGGATAATGTTGGTGTATGGTCTGGTTGGATTGAGCATGAATCCTATCAGGGCCTCAGAACTAAAAGGCTAATAAGTTACAGACCAGGCGTCCGATTGATGCACCATCTGTTTCATTGAGACCCATATTAAAAGGTGGTACTTTGGGATACTTCTTCATGGTACTTCATTGTTGTTTGAGTAGAAAGCAGTAGATTGATAAGAAGACTCTCTTGGAGACGAGGTATCTTAGTGAGGGTACCGTGTAGCTGGCTCTGATGATGTAATGAGGATGTACTATGATCCTACGTGGGTATGGTGACGTATTGACAGTGTACTAGGATACTGTATGGGTCTGAAGATCTATTAGGATCCTATGGGGTTTTGACGATGTACTGACGATGTACTAGGATCATGTGTGGGTCCGACGATGTATTAAAGATGTACTATTATCCTGTGTGGGTCTGATGATATACTAGGATCTTGTGCGGGTCTGACAATGTAATGACGATGTACTAGGATCATGTGTGGGTCTAACATTGTACTGAATATGTACTCAGATCATGTCTGTGTCTGACGATTTACTAATGATGTACTAAGATCCCTTGTGGGTCTGAAAATGTGCTGGCGATGTACTAGTATCTGATGTGGGTCTGACGATGTACTAACGACGTACTAGGATCATGTGTGGGTCTCACGATGTGCTAACGATGTACTAGGATCCTGTGTGGGTTTGATGATATACTGGCATTGTACTATGATCCTATGTGGGTCAGATAATGTACTATCATTGAACGAGGATCTTGTGTGGGTATGATGGTGTACTAGAATCCTATGTGGGTCTCCAATTTGGGATCCTTCGTGGGTCTACCTCTTAACCGAATAAGATGATTTAGTAGTTATATCTAACCATCTCTACTATTGTACCTAAGTTATACCTGTTATGAGCTGAGTCCTTACCTTCATGGTGATACCTTTGTGGTATTATTCTGTGTGGCATACATGTGTGGTACTTTCATTCGTGGTATTCCATCCTCTATGGAATAGTTGATATTTGGTCTTTTGGGTTGTACCTTGTGTTTCCTCATGGCTGAGATGGGTATACATGATAACTTAGGTACATGTATGGGCATATACCTAAGTAAGGTTGTGAGTTGATTTCATTCATTTGGTTTTGTCCTTTGTGAATTTTGTTAGACCTTGAGGGTCTCGGGGTCCCTACTGAATATCATCATACTCACCCCTGCACGGAATATGCCCGCACCTTGTTGTGTTTGTTGTAGACTACGGAAAGTGTTAAATGAGGATGAGAGTACTAGGACTGGAGGTATCTCAGAGGTATAAATTATATGAGGCATACTATAGAGGTGACCATTTTAGAGATGTACCTACCCTTCAGGCATGATCCTTGGCGGGTGTTCACAGGAGTTGTTTCAGTTTTCTTGTACTTTTTAGTTTTCATGTACATTCTAATTGGGCTTGTATTAATGCCCCTTTTTTACATACATTCAGCACTCGTTTTCTATATAGTTTACTTGTTTTATTATCTTTTTGTGTGCTTTGTTGAGTGTGTTTACAGCATATAAAGGCAATGCCTTACATGTTTTAGGGGATACACCTTTCAGTGCTTGTCACCAGCCCCTGGCCTATAGAAGGTGGGCTTGGGGTAGTCACAGCACGTTCCCTGGGGGATAGGTCATGACATATATTGAATAACCAGAAGCTTTTATCATTCATACATATGTGAATAGATTTTTTTGGCTGAATAAAGTGTTATATGGTTAAAAGCAAGTAACTGGAACTTGGTATTCAAGGCTTGATCAGTTTCAGATGAGTCCCAGGATCCATCATGGTAGAGTTGATTAGATTCTATATAAGAATCATGATAGTAATCAATTTATGATGGTGTTGGTATATGTATATGACATAATATTTGGCAGACTAGATAAAGATCAGTGTAAGAAATTCACAGATTTCATGAAAAGTGAATTGGAAATTTCAATGATCGGTGAATTAATTTTTTCCTCAGTATAAAGGTGACCTATGGAAATAATGAAACATTTATTTCTCAATCCAAATATTCCAAGGATATTATGAGGGGATTTTTAATGCATAATTCCATGGAGATGATGGCTTCGTTGGTTACCCTGATGAAACTGTCAAAGGATGATGAAGGCAATTCTGTTAATTCCATAGAATACATGATATAATTGATAGTCTATTGTACAAAACCAAAAAAGACCTGATATTGTTTTTACAAATTCCAATTACCATTGTATAAATTTAATCCCATGTAAACCCAAAAACATGTAGTATAGATAATACATTGGTACATAAAGGGAACTATGGTTTATGATTTTCTATACAATGATAAATCTCGGCCAAAATTATTGGGCTATATAGATGCAGATTCGGCCAGATCAATAGATAATAGAAAATCAATGTTACATAGTGTATTCTATTTTAGAGGATATTTTAGTTCTTAGATTAGAAGGAAAAATATTTCATATTGTTAAGCACCTTATAAACTGAATATTATGTGGCTACTCAAGAATACACAATGTTATTGTGGATGAAGAAGCAGCTTGATGATATAGGAGTTGAAGTGAAATTATTGATCACTATACATTACAATAATTCAAGAGGTATAAATCATTACAAGAATCCATTGCAACACTCAAATACATAGAACATTAAAATTAGATATCACATTATGAATCATAATGTGGAGCAAGGACTTATGAAGATAGAGTATGTTCCTACATAACTATAATTTGTAGACATTGTTACAAAAACATATCTAAAGACTAATTTTAATCACATTGACTATCTTTGGGAGTTTAGTCAACACCCCACACATGAAAAATTTGAGATGTGGGAACCCCTCTCATAGAAGAATGGTGTGTTTTTCCATAATTTAGTGATCTATGTTTGTTACCCTATTGAATACTAAAATGATGTATCCATTAGGTTCAATTAAATGTGGTAGAAATTGTGGAAATAAAAAGGAAGAAAATGAATTAATAATGATAGGTAGAAACTGATAGTGAGAGAAGTGATGTAGGGGTTATTTAACGTAACAATGCTAAAGGTTACTGATCAAAGGTTATATATCTCGACAAATGTGGATTGTGATGAAAATAGTTGTGTGGTTTTTAATGGAGTTATTCATTGATGAAATTTTCATGATACTCCTTATTCTCATGCAGAGCATGTCTCATTTGAGATTAGATTATGTGTCAAGTAAATCTTTAAAAACTATCTTAATTGAAAGAAGAGAATGAAGGAAGAATATGGAAGAATATTCAATAAGATATCAAATTTTGAAGATGTCAACAAACCCAAAGGGGATATTGGTGGGGAAAACTCCCTCAAGGAGTCCTCCCATTTTTTTGGGGTGATTATGTTTCTTGAAAAATTCAGATGACTAAAAATGGGTATGTTTGGTGTTTCCAAAAAAGGTTTTTAAGGGGGAACATTTTCATAGTGTTTTCAAAATTTCTGGGATTAAAAATAGGGAGTTTGTTTTTGGAAAATAATGGTTTTATGAAAAGGATATCATTGTTCACAGACAATGAAGCACATTTCATGGACCACAAAGGATATACATGGAATGGAAAATAAAATTAGTAAAGGAAGCATTTCCACATAGCAGTGTTATGTGGATGGAAAAGCACGCTACATTGACAACATTGGGAAAATAGTTTTCAAGAGGCTCGTTGTACATAGGATGTTTGTTGTTCATAAAAAGTGCGTCATTCATATGTCATGAATCATAAGAAAAAAAATGAGTCATTAGATTTTAAAATTTTCATATTACATAATCTTTTTTTATATACATCATCTTATTACATTTATTACATGTTTAAATTGGAACTGGTCCATGCATAATATGGTGAACATATAATCAGTTTCACACATAACACTATGACCATGTAATCAGGTTCATGCATAACATTTTGAAAATGTAATCAGTTTCACACATAACATTGTGAACATATAATCACGTTTATGAATTATATTTTGAAAATGTAATCAGGTTAATGAATAGTCGACTACACCTCCTAGGTAGGACCCACCACCATCCCTAGAGGCATCCCTATATTAGTATATTTGGATCACTCATCATTATATATATGTCTTTCACATGAGATATGTAAATAAATATCATATTCACCGTATAAAGATATAGGTCCCACCAATCACATTATGAAAATCGTATTTTTTTCCACCACAAGATCCTAAAAAAGTCATCATATCATAACCCATAAAATAAAATAAGTATTATAAACATTTTACAATACCACAATTATAACACCCCAAGATTTAATATTAAGTTATTTTCTTTAAATTCAATAGTATGTGCTACACGCGACACCGAGTTCGAGAACACCACTAATTACCAAACTAGACGTTCAAAAATGGTTATAAATAGTATTTAATTTATATTGAATTTTATATACTCTATATAATTTTAACTTATGTATTATGTTTTTCTTAGACATAATATAAAAAGAAATTCAATTTTTCAGATAAAAAATGTATTTTTTAGAAAAAATTGAATTTTACCACCTTTTAATGGGAAACCCTTTTTAAATCCAATATTTAACCCTCTTAAATATTCATTTTGACAAAATAAAATTCTTTATAGAATCGGGACATCAAAATTTACTTTGGATGAAATTTTGGTATTTTTCTTATAATATTCATTTTTTATGAGCAGTGAGAAATAATGTATTTTAATTCATAACATCCTTTTAATATAATTTATTTATATGGTTATATTATATTTTAAATTGGTTTTAAAGTGTAATTAGATTATATTTTTACCCTTTAATCCAAATGTTTTCATTGGAATTAATTTTACTTTGAAATTATACATAAACAAGTATCAATAATTTGATAGTTATTGATTTTTAGAAACACTCTATTTGTTTTGACAAAGTAAATTAATTTTAAATTAATTAATCCATATACTATGTTTAGAATTTGGTGAAATAGAAATCATTTTTGAATTCATAATATCAAATATACCTTAGGCTGAATTTTTTGTATTTTTCTGAAAAGCATCAAATTTTGGTCGATACTGAAACCACTAAGTAGTATTTTAAAATCTGACATCTTCATTTAAATAAAATTTTACTATATCTATGAATTAAATTTCACAAATTTGAGATACATGGTTGTTATTAGTAATGAAAATTTTGTTTAATAACAAGAAATTAACTTTTGGTGAATTGTAATTTTTGACTTTTTATTTACAGCAGTTAAAGCTAAATCGGGTAATTCAAGGTAAAAAGAATATTATAATAACACAAAATTCCCTTAACAGTTGTCCTAACCATATTTTATGAGTCATGGACGACCATTGGAATCCTTGGGACTATTTGGTTACCCCATGGAGCCACATAAGAATGATAATGACACTTTATTTTAATTAACTTTAAGTAAAGACAAATATGACATTAACAAATATCGTTAAGTATATCAATTTTTACACGGGGTTATATAAGTCATATTTTAGACTATAAATTATCATTGTAAAGTTAAAAATATTTCCTACATTATGGTAATTGTTTTATAATTTTTAGAGTTTATATAATTTAAATTATTAATAACACAATAATGATGTAGTATTTACTTCATTAGTAACGGTTTTAAATAATTCTGATTATTAATATTAAAATAATATCGGAAACCTATACAATTCTTATTGTATGATTATATTTTGACCATGAGTTATTGCATATTCTACATTAATTAGTTTTTGACCTATATAAACCGAATATCACTATATATTAAAATAATATATTCACACTTTCTTAAAGTCCCTCTCCTCCCCCTTATAAAAGGACTCCACTTCTAACCCATTCCACACACCTCTCAATCCCCTTGGCTCATCCAAACCCTTACAAAATAGTCCTTGAATATCCCCCTATTCCCCCTAGATACCTTAACTTCAGCTTAAGGTACATCACGAAGTCATTTTCGTTCAAACCAAAGGAAGTTACCCAAATTAAAGGCATCGATTTCTCTTAAATTATTCTATTTTATTTTGATTTATTTTACTTATCCAACCCCCTAAACACTTTTTATTACTTTTTTTTAACAAAACAAGTATCCTCAATATACTAGTATGTTGTTATGATAAGGATTGTAACTACACATACACACACCTCAATCTAATGGATGAAGAATATACTATTTCTGTGGATGGAAAACTAATGTCTCATGAAAAGATGATTGATCGATTATCTCCTATCGCCTCTCATTGTGGCCATTAAGATGGAACTGTATTTATTTATGATATATATATATTATGTTTTTGACTTTTTAATGCTTCTGTATTTTCCATTTATATAATTATATTATGGTTTCCATTATGGGTAAAACACGATAATTTCATTTGAGGAAATGCAGACTATCGCCCCCTCAAAATGATGTGACTCGTTAATGCCTTAGGTGGGATGTATACATGATGGAATTAATGATATTATATATGAAATTATACTGTAATTATAATATTCCTATGTCTCACAACTAGGTAATAAGTGATATAAAAGCAATAATAAACTTGAAAAATGTTCTTAATCAAATATTAATTAACTAAAGTTTATTATTCAGGAAGAACAAGGAACATAAAAGAAAAGTTAGACATGAGGTAAGGGGTCTCGTATCTCACTTTTAATTCCGTGAGATTTCCATTGTTCGCCACTTATTTATTGCAGGTGGTGTATTTTTTAATTCCATTTGATATATATTATCATTATTCTTTTTATATTAATGGTATTCTGTTATTAATTTGATGATTATTAACTTTTTTTCATATGACTCGACTAATTACAACGAAGTAAGGGTTTATCATCTCACTTTTATTCCTATGAGATTCATGCTATATGGGCCACTATTTACTATTGTGTGGAGTTTATACTACCACTAATTGTATTATTTTTGCAATATACATTAATTTATGGGTATTTAAATCTTCATTGTATGATGCTTCTTTCATGAGGTGTATGTTTCATATGTAACCAAATCAGAAAGGCAATTTCAAATTTCAATATCCATTCATTGGGCTTTATGCATACTTCATTGATTATTTTACTCCATGATTATGCGTGGAATCGCTATTATTATTTGTGTAGTAATTTTAACTCCATTTTCTATGGATCTACTTTTTATACACATAAACACTCTATTGATAAATTTTCATGTCATCGATATGAACATGATAAGAGTAAATTTAACTGAATCTCCATTTATTGAGTTAAACATATGATTCATTGGTGTTTTTTTACAAGAATAAGTGTGAATGTCCTCTGATTGATTTTCAATGAATATCCAATCATATTGAGTGTTTTTATATTTGTCATACATAATTATGTCTTTGATATATCCTTAACCTAAGGATACAGTCTTTATAAGAGATTTCATCTCAATTTACATTCCATTGAGACTTCTTCGTTGTTATACACCAATTAACATTTATATGGTGTATATAATTTACATTTACATAGTATATCATCAATCCATTTATTCTCATGATATTACAATGTTTTGATTACCTCGATTATTTTTATTCAAGTGTATCTCTTTTGGTTAGAAAATATTACTAAAATATCATTTTAAATGTTTTAATGATTTATTTTTCTAAATAATTCTCATTAATGTCCATTTATTAAAAATTGATTTAAGGATTTATTTATATAGAAATTAAAGTTATAAAATTAAAAATACATTTAAAAGATTCAAGGTGTTATAGAACACTTTGGTTCAAAAATCTACTTTTAATAGGCTTCTTGACAAACAATGTTATTTTTAAACAATTTCAAGAAAAATGGCAATATTTCTCTCAAATAGTTTTGATGATTATTTTCATCTGTGTCAATATCCATCATTATTCTCAATTGAGGTTAATCTGTTGTAATACAATATTTTATATTGTATTGAATGAGTTATTTTTGAATGTGGATATGATATTTTTATACCATTCATGGTTTGTGGATAACGTATTGACATTTTTTATGCTAGTTTTAATACGAATGTTTATGTTATGTTTTAAACATTTCATATGAGGAATGCATTGGACTGAGTAAGTGACCGGTGGAGCCTACTATAGCTCCCTTGATGCCTTGTTAGGTCTCATGAGAGAAACTATTGTCTGGGCACAAGGCCTTGATAAAATATTATTTGTAGTTCTGGCACAAGGACTTGACTATGTTGTTATGATGTCTGATATTATGAATTCTATCATTTTGAGATTAGATATTGATATTTCATGTGGTTATTCGACTAGTAGAATACCAATGACAATGTTTTATTATGGCATTATTTACTCAGGTCATATTCCTACAATAAACTGTTCATGTTTATTATTTGTAAAGTCATGTGTCTTCAATTATTTTCCATACCTAATTTTTATATATCTTATGCTATATTTCTTACTCTTACTGAGCATTTTTGCTCACCCCATTCTCATTATTAATTTTCCTAGGATATGAAGAAGTTATTTATTAGTGACTTTTAGGAATAATCTAGGAAGCTTGGATCTTTCAAATGGAATAAATTAGTGTTGTTTTTCTTTTCATGTTGTAGGGTTGAACTTATGTATGTATCTTGATTTGAAGACTACTAAATTGATCATTACTTTGGGACACGATTCCCTATAATCATGACAATTTGTTAAAATAATTCACTGGCTCCTGGATTCTAGGGTCGGGGCGTTTTAGATGGTATGAGAGGAAGTTTAGTACAAACCTTAGAAACTAGATTTTGATAAACTCTGATTAGAGAACATTACCCTAAGATATACTTTGAGGATTAATATAAAAGAAATTACTAGAATATTGGTAACATAGAGATGTTGTGTATTTTCTAGGAAGTACATCCCTGTCTAGATACGAGCAGTTAGAGGTGGCTCTGGCACACATGTACCTAGGAATGAAAACTCCAACAAGGAGTTTCAGGATTGACCCGTGGTATCTTGGTACATGACGACAGGCCTTGCTGCACTCTTTGTTACGACACTCCCAAGGGATATTCTTTGGATAATTTACATTCTCTTTACAAACTGATTTGAAGGATTTTAATATAAGATGAGAATAGATGAACTTGGTAAATCCTAAGGAGATTAAAATTGAAAATAAGGTATCATGATATTCTCTAAATGATTTTATGACTATTATTACTCACATAATGCTTTCTGGTTTTAGAAAATGGATGGATTCCATGGAAGTCATAGTAACATTGAGCGTGATTTAAAAGCTTTAAACGGTTGTGGAAATGAGAAACAAAACGGAATATTGACATGGGTAAAAGATATCATGTTCATGTAGAATCAATTTTCAAAAAATATGACCAAAAACATATATATTAACAAAATCTAGGACTCAACAAGGAAGAGAAAAGTGGGGAATGATAAAAGATATAGCAGTGATGACCATAGCGAAAAGAAATATCATTTTACATCATACAGAAAATGTGAAAAGAGACACCTAGGAATGTGTCTTAATGAAATAAAGAAATGATTTTTGTGTGGGAAAGAAGGATATAAAGTGAATAATTGTAGAGGAAAAAGGAATAGTACATTGGAAGAAATTTAAAATGGCCCTAAGAATCCATTTACAGTCATTTTCCATAAATATTGGGGACCTGGCCATTACCCGAGTAAATGTACTATTATATAAGGTATAATATTTTTCAAAGAAGAAGCTATGTTGAAATAAATGGATGGGAAAATGCTTAAAAAGTATTTGTACTCTTTTTTATGGGATTATATTGGAATAATTTTCACTTGTATTTGTAACCCTGCAGTTTGTCATGTGAAAATTTTATTTGAGGAAGAATTATCTTTTCTGTTGTAGAAATAGTTATAAATAACCATTGGTTTTATATGATCACAGAGTCTGAGGAAATTAAAAATTATTAAATATAGAAACAAAAATGTGAGGAATGAGATAACATTTCTGATGATATTGTGTTATAGTTATTTTGATGAATCTATCCCATTTTTTTGGAATATTATAAAATTATATAGTTTTTTGAAAAAGGAAAACATGTAGACCATGTGACAACCCATCGCGTCAGGCAATGCTGCTAGAACTGAACCCACAGCCATAGTGCAATTAGGATTTATAGCCTTCCACTAGACTACATGAAGTCCAATGTTAGTGTGACTAATTATTTTTAGTTATATGATTTTATTGATCAATAATATGTTGATTTGAGATCTTATGTATTATCAAATAGATATCCTTAGTATTTTAAAATGATTTGCAGATTAAGTGATAAATGTTATTTTGGAAGACATTCACTCTATTGGGAATACAATATGCCTAAGGAAAATAGAATACAATGGGATATAATTTGGAGAGTAAAGGTGTTTTTTTACCTATGTTTTTATTGTGGATTTATATCAATTTGGGTAAATTATGTAAATAATTAAAATATAATAGAGAATATGTGATTAGGTAAATAACTTTTAAGTATTTAACATTAATAATAGTCAATATTATTTAGAGATACAATTTAACATGGAAAACTATGTAAGAAAATTCTTCTATGTTTTGGTTTTCAATATTAGTTTAGATTATATTAAAAAAATATGGTAAATTGTTTATTGAATAGTATTTATTGTACTTTGTGTATTGTTGGTTTAATTTTTGAAATTAAGATTAGTATATATTTCTCTAAAGTATTGTCCTTTTTGCGGATTATCAGATCTCTTACTAACCAATTTGGTTTTAAATAATCTCTAAAAAAGGGAAATATACAGTTCATCCATTGTGGATTATGTGATTGTCTATAAGTTTATTATATCACTTCAGGTGTGACCAAGTCACCTTTAATACTCATCATTTGGAGTGAAAGATGATTTTCTGGTAAGAATTAGATAAAGGATAAATCTATACATGTCAAGTATATTTTTTTATTCTTATTCTATAAATAAAATAATTTTTAATCTTTAGGGATGAGATCTTAAAACCAAAAATGTGTTATCCAAATGCTTCATGTTTTTTTGAACTCATGACATTTTAAATCCTCATAGATTGATGGCTTTGAGGCCCTCAAATTTAGACTTGTTTGTGATTGATGACCCCAATCACTCCCTATATATATTTACATTTTCCCTATTATTATGTGTCTCTAATTGCTACCAATGTTCTCTTTATCTTGATCATAATTTAGTGGTGACTTTTTCATCTCCTTTTCCCTCTTATTAAGACTAAATTTTATTAAACAAATTTCATATGTGGGTTTCACACAAAGGTATTTTTCTATTTTAAACATTTTATTTTCGAATAATAAAGTCAAATTACGAGGTCTTGATTTTTTGGAGGGGAGAATATAACCCCCCAAATTTCATAGTATGTTATTTTCTTTAAATTCAATAGCTTGCGTTACACGCAACACCGAGTTCGAGAACACCAGAACTTACCAAACCTGCCGTTAAAAAACTATTATGAATAATATTAAATGGATTTTGAATTTTTTATACTCAATATAATTTTAACATATGTATAATGTGTTTCTTCGACATATTATAAGAAAAAATTCGAATTTTCAGATGAAAAATGTATTTCGCAAAAAAAATCAATTTTATCTCATTTTAATGGAGAACACATTTTAAATCCAATATTTAACACTTTTAAATATTATTTTTGAAAACCTAATATTCTTTTATAGAATCATGACATAAAAATTTACTTTGGATGAATTTTTGGAATTTTTCTAATTATATCTATTTTTTATGAATATAGAGAAATAATGTATTTAAATTCAAAACTGCATTTTAATCTAAATTATTTATATGGTTAGATTATATTTTAAATTTTTTTGTAGTGTAATTAGATTATATTTTATCCCTTTAATACAATGTTGGTCATTGGAATTAATTTCACTTTGAAAATATACATAAACAAATGTCAATCTTTTGATAGTTATTGTTTCTTAAAAACATGCTATTTGTTTTGACAAGGGGAATTAATTATAAATTAATTAATCCAACTAATATTTTTTTAATTTGGAAAAATAGACATCATTTTTTTAATTTGGAATATTAAATATAGCATAGGCTGAATTTTTTTTATTTTTCTGAAAAACTTCAATTATTGAAGAATAGTGAAACCACTAAGTAGTTGTTAAAATTCCGAATTTTTCATTTAAATGAAATTTTACTGCTTCTATAAATTTAATTTTGAAAATTCTAGATACATGGTTGTTATTTGTTTGTAAAATGTTGTTCCATAAGATGAAAATAATTTTTTGTGAATAGTAACTTTTGACTTTTATTTACTGCTGTTAAAGGTAAATAGGGTAATTCAAGGAAAAAATATTATAATAATATAATTTGACGCTGACACTTGTCATAACCATATTGGATGAGTAATGGACGACCATGGGCATACTTGGGTAGATTTTGGGACTGAATGGAGCCACTTAAGATTCATAATGACACTTTATTTTAATTAACTATAAGTAAAGACAAAAATGACATTAACAAATATTGTTTAGTATATCAATTCTTACATGGGGTTATATAAGTCCTATTTTCGACTATAAATAATCATTGAAATGATAATAATATTTCCTAAATTGTGGTAATTTGTTAAAAATTTCTATAAATCATATAAATTAAATTATTTATGACACAATATGATGTGGTATTTACCTCATTAATAAATGTTTTATATAATTCTGATTATTAATATTAAAATAATATCCAAAACCTATCCAATTAAAATTAGATGATTTTATTTAGACCATGTGTCATCTTAGATTTGACTTTAATTAGCTTTTGATCTATAAAAACTGAATATCGCTATATAATAAAATAATATATTAACACTTTCCAAAAGAGACCCTCCTCCCCTTATAAAAGGACACTACTTCTAACCCATTCCACACACCTTTCAAGCCCCTTGGCTCATAAAAACCCTTCCAAAATAATCTCTAAACATCCCCCTCTTACTCTTAGAAACCTTAACAACAACATAAGGCACTTCGAGAAGTCTTTTTGGTTCAAACCAAAGGAAGTTACCCAAATTAAAGGCAACACTTTCTCTTAAATTCATTTATTTTATTTTGTTTTATTTTACTTCTCCAGCCCCCTAAAAAAAATTTATTACTATATTTTCTAAAGAAACCAGTATCCCCAATATACTAGGGTGTTTTTATGTGATGGATTACAACTAAACTTACACACACCTCCATCTAATGGGTGAAAACATACTATTTCTGTGGATGGAAAACTAATGCCTCATGAAACGATGATTGCTCGATTATATCCTATCACCTCTCATTGTGGACATTAATATGGAAATATATTTATATATGATATATATATATATGTTATGTTTTTTTTCTTTATTCTTCTTAATTTTCCATTTATATCATTGTTTTATGGTTCCATTATGGGTAAAACACAATAATTTTATTTAAGGATGTACGGACTAACACCCCCACAAAATGATGTGACTCGTTAATGCCATAGGTGGGATGTATAAAGGTTGTAATTATTGATATTATATATGATATTGTACTGTAATTATAATATACCTATGTAACATTATTTTTAAATTCTATTAAAATACAAAATAGAAATGAAAGTAGCGTTCATGCGTACGTGCGACATACCGTCTCCATGAACGATACATTTCATTTCTTATCTCAAAATGTTAGATAATGTTATGAATAGATATATATATATATACTGTATATATAATATATATATGATATCTAAATAATTTTTATCATTATGGAGATAATGGAGTTTTGACCACGTGGAAAAATTGTAGTTATAACCAGATCATTTTTGACTCATGTTCCGAACATTGATAAAATATCCAATATGAAATCAAATAATTAACTAATTGTTATAGGAAAGTAATAGGTGATATAAAAGAAATAATTAACATCAAATTTTTTCTTAATAAAATTTAAATTAACTTATGTTTATTATTCAGGAAGAACAAGGAACATAAAATACAAGTCGGACTTGAGGTAAGGGGTTTCTTATCTCACTTTTAAATCCGTGAGATTTCCATTGTTCGCCACTTAGTTACTTCATGTGGTGTATTGTGTACTTCCATTTAATATATATTATCATTATTCTATTTATATTAATGGTATTTTGTTATTAATTTTGTGATTATTAGCTTTTGTTCATACGAATCCACTGATTACATCGAAGTAAGGGGTTTTCATCTCACTTTTATTCCTGTGAGATTCATGCAACATTGGCCACTATTTTCTTTTGTGTAGAGTATGTAATGCCCCTGATTGTATTATTTTTTTAATATACACTGTTTTATAGGTATTTTCATCTTCATTGTATGATACTTCTTTCATGGGGTGTTTGTTTCATATGTTATCAAATCAGTAAGGTATTTTCAAATTTCAATTTCCACTCATTTGGCTTTACGCACACTTCAATGATTATTTTACTCCATGATTATGTGTGGAATCACGATTTATTATTTATGTAGTAATGTATACTCCCCATTCTGTGGATATACGTTTTATACACATAATCACTCTGTTTATAAATTCTCAAGTCATCGATAGGATCTTGATAAGAGTAATTTTAACTCAATCTCCATTTATTGAGTTAAACATCCAATTCATTGGTGTTGTTTTTACAATAATATGTGTGAATTTCCTTTGATTTATTTACACTTAATATCCAATAATATTGATTGTATTTATATTTTTCACACACAATTGTGTCTTTGATTTATCCTTAACATAAGGATACGGTCTTTATAAGTGATTTCATTTCAAATTACATTCCATTGAGACTTATTTGTTATTATACACCAATTCACTTCTATATGCTGTATATAATGTACTTTGACATAGTGTATCAGGAATCCCTTTATTCTCATGATATTATAATTTTTTTATTACCTCAATTATTTGTATTCAAGTGTCTCTCTTTTGGTTAGGAATTCTATCTAAAATATCATTTTTAATATTTTAATGATTTATTGTTCTAAATATTTCACATTAATTTCCATGTTTTAAAAATTGTTTTAAGGATTTATTTATATGGACATTAAAGATTTAATATTAAAATTCTTTTTAAAATAATCAAGGTGGTATGGGAAACATTGATAGAAAAATCTACTTTTAAACGTCTTCTTGACAAACAATGTAACTTTTAACTGTTTGAAAGAAAAAGAGGGATATTTCTCTCAAATAGATTTGATGATTATTTTCATCTATGTAAATATCATTCATTATTCTTGATTGAGGTTAATATATTACAATACAATGTTCCATATTGTATTAAATGTGTTATGTTTGACTGTGGATGTGCTGTTTTTATACCATTCATGGTTTATGGATAAAGTATTGACATTTATTATGATAGTTTTTATATGAATGTTTATGTTATGTTTCAAACTTTTCGTATGAGGAATTCATTGGACTTATTTAGTTATTGGTCGAGCCTGTTATAGCACCTTGATGCATTGGTTGGTCTTATGACACAAACTAGTGTCTTTGCACAATTCCGTGACAAAATATTATTTTTAGTATTGGAACAAGGACTTGACTATGTGGTTATGGTGTCCGACATTCTGCATTCCATCATTATGAGATTAGATATTCATATTTCATGTGTTTATTCGACTAGTAGAATACAAATGACTATGTTTTATTATGGAATTATTTACTCAGCTCATATTCCTGCAATAAAGTGTTCATGTTTACTATTTGTAAAGTCATGTGTTTTCAATTATTCACCATGCCTAGTGTTTATATTATCTTCAACTGTATTGCTTATTCTTACAGAACATTTGAGCTCACCCCTTTCTCTTGATTCATTTTCCTAGGGTATGAAGATGTTAGTTATTAGTGACTTGTAGGAATAATCATATAAGCATGTATATTTATAATGGAATAAATTAGTGCTGTTTTTATTTACAATTTGTATTATTGAACTTATGTATGTATCTTGTTTCCAATACTACTAAATTCACCAGTCCTGCATGACATGATTCCTTATAATCATTACAATGTGTTAAAATTATGCACCGGCACCGAGATTCCAGGTTCGGGGCATTATAGTTGGTATCATAGAAAGTTTAGTACACACCTTGGAAACTAGATTTAGATAAACTCCGATCTGAGAACATTACCCTAAGATAAAATTTGAGGATTAGTATAGAGGAACTTTTTAGAATATTGGTAATGTAGAGATTTTGTGTATTTTCCAGGTAGTACATCCCAATCTAGATACGAGAAGGTAGAGGCGGCTCTGGCACAAATGTACTACAGAGTGAAAACTCTAACAAGGAGTTTCGGGATTGACCCAGGGTATCTTGGTACACAACAACTGTACAAGATGCACTATTGGTTATGACACTCCCGAGGGATTTTCATAGGTTAATTTACATTATCTTTACAAACCAATTTCAATTATTTTAATATAAGATGATAATAAATGACCTTGGATAATCATAAGGTGTATTAAATTGAAAATAAGGTGTCATGGAATTATCTAAATGATTTTATGAATTCTATTACTCACACAATGCTTTCTGGTTTTAGTCAATGGCTGGATTCAAAGGAAGCCATAGTAACTTTGAGTGTGATGTAAAATGTTTGAACAGTGGTGGAAATTAGCCACAAAATGGAATGTTGATAGGCGTAAAAGATATCGTGTTCATACCGAATTATTTTTCAAAAAAATATGACCAACAACATCTATATTAACAAACTTCTGGAATCAACAAGAAGGGAAAAATGGTGAATGATAAAAGTTCCAGTAGTGATGAACATGGAGAAAAGAAAGCTCTTTTTCCATCATGCATGAAATGTGGAAGGAGAAACCTATGAATTTGTCTTAATGGAACAAAGAAATGATTTTTGTGTTGGATAGAAGGACAAAAAATAAAGAATTGATAAGGAATAATTAAGAGTACTTGGGATGAAATTTAAAATGGCCATAAGAATCCACATACAGTCATTTGCTGTAAATATAGTGGACTTGGACATTACCCGAGTGAATTCCCTATTCTATAGAATATCCACTTGGTCAAGGATGATGGTATGTTTAAATAAATGGATGGGAAAATGTTTAAAAATTATATGTGCTCTTTGTTGATGGGATTACTTTGGAAGACTTTTCTCTTGTATTTGTAACCCTATAGTTTGTCATGTGAAAATGATATTTGAGTAAGAATTATCTTTTCCCTTGTGTATATAGTTATAAATAACCATTTTGTTTTTTATAATCATTGAGTATGAGGAAATTACATGTTATTAAATATTGAAATGAAAATGCGAGGAATGAGATAGCAATTGTGATGAGATTATGTTATAGTTATTTTGAGGAAACTATCTCATTTTTTAGAATCTTACAAAATTATATTGTTTTTTGAAAGGGAAAACACATAGTTCATGTGACAACCCATCGTGTCAGACAAAGCTATGGGAATCAAACCCACAACCATAGTCCGATTGGGATTTATCACTTACCACTGGACTACGTGAAGTCCCTGGTTAGTGTGACAAATTCTTTTTAGTTAAATGATTTTATTAATCAATAATAAGTTTATTTGGGATCTTATGTCTTATCAAATGGATATCCTTAGTATTGGAAAATGATTTGGTGATTAGGTGATAAATTTTATTTTGGTAGATGTTCACTCTGTTGGGAATACTATATGCCTAAGCAAAATAGAATACTATGGGATTTCATTTTAAGAGTAAAGGTGTTTTTTTACCTATGTTTTTATAGTAGATTTAAAGCAATTTGGGTTATTTATGGAAATAATTAACCTATCATAGAGAATATGTTATTAGGTTAATTAATTTTAAGTATGTGACATTAAGAGTTTTCGATATAATTTGAAGATACAATTTAACATGTAAAACTACATAAGAAAATTATTCTGAGTTTTGGGTTTCAATATTAGTTTGGATTATATTAAAAGATTTTATGGAAAATTGTTTATTAAATAGTATTTATTGAACTTTGGGTATTATTAGATTAATTTTTTAAATTAAGATTATTATTTCTTTCTCTAAATAATTATCCTTTTTGAGGATCATCAGATATTTTACTAACCATTTTGGTTTTGGTTAATCTCTAAAAAATAGTAAATATATAGTTAATCCATTGTGGATTTTGTGATTCTCTATATGTTGTTTATATCACTTCATGTGTGACCAAGTCATGTTTAATACTCATCATTTGGAGTGAAATATGAGTTTGTGGTAAAAATTAGAAAAGGATGAAACTCTACTGGTAAAGTATATTTTTGGTTTCTTATTCTACGAATAAATTAATTATTAATGTTTAGGGAAGGGATCTTAAAACCAAAAACATGTTGTCCTAATGCTTTATGCTTTTTTGAACTCATGATATTTTAAATCTTCATAGATTGACGGCTTTGAGACCCTGAATTTTACACTTGTTTGTGATTGCTGACCTCAATAAATCACTATATATATTTATTTCTTCCCTCTAATTATGTGTCTCTAATTTCCACTAATGTTCTCTTAATCGAGATCATAATTTAGTGTTGACTGTTTCATCTCCTTTTCCCTCTTATTAACACTAAAATTTATTAACCTCATTTTCAATGGGGGTTTCCAACAAAGGTATTTTTCTATTTTTTATTTTTTATTTTTGAATAACATTTTCAAATTACGAGGTCATGATATTTTGATGGAGGGGAGAATGTAACACCCCAAGATTTCATGGAAAGTTATTTTCATTAAATTCAATAACTTGTGCTACATGCAACACTCTGTTCGACCACCCCACGACTTACCAAACTAGCCGTTAAAAATGATTATGAATAGTATTAAGTGGATTTTTAATTTTATATACTCCATATAATTTTAACTTATTTATTATGTGTTTCTTCGAAGTACTATAATAACAAATTAAATATTTCAGATAAAAAGGTATTTCATAAAAAAAATCCAATTTACCACCTTTTAATGTGGAAGCATTTTTAAGTCCAATATTTGACCCTTTTAAATTTTCACTTTGACAAAATAAAATTCTTATATAAAATCAGGACATCAAAATTATTTTCGATGAAAATTTGGTGTTTTTCTAATAATTTTCATTTTTTATGAATAATGAGAAATAATGTATTTTAATTCAAAACTGCCTTTTAATCTAAATTAGTTATATGGTTAGATTATATTATAAATTGGTTTTGAAGTGTAATTAGACTATATTTTTACCCTTTAATCAAAAGTTTGTCATTAGAATTAATTTCACTTTGAAATTATACATAAACAAGTGTTAATCTTTAGGTTGTTATTGTTTCCTAAAAATGCGCAATTTGTTTTGACAAGGGGAATTAATTTTAAATTTATTAATTCAACTTCTATGTTTTTAATTTTGGTAAAATATATATCATTTTTTAATTCTTAATATAAAATATAGCATAGGATGATTTTTTTTTATTTATCTGAAAAACTTCAATATTTGATGAATAGTGAAACCACAAAGTAATAGTTAAAAATACGACATTTTATTTTAAAGGAAAATTTACCACTTCTGTGAATTGTATTTTGTAAATTCGAGATACATGGTTGTTATTAGTATGTAAAATGTCCTTCAATAAGATGAAATTATTTTTGGGTGAATAGTAACTTTTGACTTTTATTTGTCGTTGTTAAAAGATAAAAAGGATAATTTAAGATAAAAAAAATATTATAATAATAATAAATTACCTTAAAACTTTTCCTATACTTATTGAATGAGTCATGGCCGACCATGGGCATTCATGGGTCGATTTTGGGATAGAATGGAGCCACTTAAGAATAATAATGACACTTTATTCTAATTAACTTTAAGTAAAGACAAAAATGACATTAATAAATATTGTAGAGTATATCAATACATACATGAGGTTATATAAGTCATATTTTTTACTATAATTAATCATTGGAAATATAAAAATGTTTCCTACATTATGGTAATTTTTTTATAATTTTTAGACATCAAATAAATTAAATTATTTATTACAGAATAATGATGTTCTATTTACCTCATTAATAAATGATATAAAAAATTATGATTATTATTATTAAAATAATATCCAAAACCAGTCCAATTATTATTGGATGATTTTATTTCTACCATGAGTCTTCTGATCTTATAATTTAATTAGTTTTGGACATTTAGAAACTGAATATCACTATATAATAAAATAATATTTTCACACTTTCTTAAAGAGCCCGTCCTCACCCTTGTAAAAGAAAACCACTTCTAAACCATTCCAAACACCTCTAAAGCACCTTGGATCATCCAACCCCTGCCAAAATAATCTCTAAAATTCCCCTCTACCTCTTATAATCCTTACCATTTGCAAAAGGTACTTCAGGAAGTCCTTTTGGTTAAAAAAAAATGAAGTTACCAAAATTAAATGTAACGCTTTCTCTTAAATTCATTTTTTATTTTGTTTTTTACTTCTAAAACCCCCTTAAGACTTTGTATAACTTTATATTATTACAACAGCAGTATCATCAATATAATATGATGTTGTTATAATATGTATTCGAACTACAAATACACACACCTACATCTAATGGGTGAAGAACATATTGTTTCTTTTCATGGGAAAGTAACGCCTCACGAAACGATGATTGTTTGATTATCTCCTACCACCTCTCATTTTGGCCATTAATATGGAACTATATTTATATATAATTTATATATATATTATGGTTATTTATTATTTATTCTTCTTTATTTTGCTTTTATATCATTATTTTATTGTTTCTATTATGGTTAACATGTGATAATTTATTGGAGGAAGTGCGGACTACCGACCCCTCAAAATGATGTGAATCATTAATCCCTTATGTAGGGTGTATACATGATTGAATTAATGATATAATATATTATATTATAATGAAATTATAATATATATATATGTATCATTACATTTTAGTTCAATTAAAATACAAAATAGAAATGAAAGTAGCGTTCATGCGTACGTACGACTTACCGTCTCCATGAACGATACAATTCATTTCTTATCTCCAAATGTTATGTACTGTTATAAATATTTATATATACTGGATATATAATATATCTATATGATATATAAGTCATTTATATCATTATGGAGATAATTTACTTTTTACCACATGGAAAAATTGTAATTATAACACGCTCATTTTTACTCATGTTCTGAACATCGATAAAATATATAATATGAACACAAATAATTAAATAATTGTTATTGCAAGGTAATAAGTGATATAAAAGGAATAAAAAACATGAAAAACTTTTTTAATAAATTAAAAATTAACTTATGTTTATTATTCAGGAAGATCAAGGAACATACAAGGCAAGTCAGACTGGAGGTATGGGGTTTCTTATCTCACTTTTAATTCTGTGAGATTTCCGATGTTTTCCACTTATTTATTTCATGTGGTGTATTTTGTACTATCATTTGATGTATATTATCATGATTATCTATATATTCATGGAATTGTATGATTCATTTGGTGATTATTAACTTTTTTCCATACGACTTGATTGATTTCAACGAATTAAGAGTTTTCATCTCACTTTTATTTCTGTGAGATTCATGATATATTAGCCACTATTTCATTTTCTGTGGAGTATTTATTGCCCCTAATTGTATTATTTTTTTAGTATAATATAATTTATGGGTATCTACATCTTAATTTTATGATACTTATTACTTGGGGTGTATGTTTCATAAGTAACCAAATCAGTAAGGGAATTTCAAATTTCAATTTCCACTCATTGAGATGTATGCATACTTCATTGATTATTTTACATCATGATTATTTGTGGAATAACTATTTATTATTTGTGTAGTAATTTTCACTCCCCTTTCTATTTATGTACTTTTGATACACATAATCCCTCCATTGATAAATTCCCATGTCATCGATATGAACTTGATAAGAATAATTTTAACTCGATCTCCATTTATTGAGTTAAACATCAAATTAATTGGTGTTTTTTAGGAGATTATGTTTGAATGATCTATTATTTATTTACACTAAATATCCAATCATATTGAGTTTAGTTATATTTTTCACACATAAGTATGTCTATGATTTTTATTTAACCTGAGGATATAGTCTTTATAAGAGATTTCATCTCAATTTACATTCCATTGAGACTTCTTTATTGGTATAAAACAATTCACTTTTATATGGTTTATATAATGTACTTTGACATATTATATCATGAATCCCTTTATTCACATGATATTATAATGTTTTTATTACCTCAATTATTTGTATTCAAATGTCTCTCTTTTGGTTTGGAACTCTATCTAAAATATCATTTTAACTGTTTTAAAGATTTATTATTCTAAATATTTCTCATTAATGTCCATGTTTTAAAAATGGTTTTAAGGATTTATTTATATGGATATTAAAGATTTATAATTGAAATTCCAATTGAAAGTTTCAAAGTGGAATGAGACACTTTGATTCGAAAATCTATTTTTAAATAGCATCTTGACAAATAGTGTGACTTTTAATTGTTTTCAAGAAAAAGGGGGATATTTCTCTCAAATAGTTTTGATTATTATTTTACTCTATGAAAATATCCTTCATTATTCTCGATGGAGGTTAATCTGTTTCAATAAAATCTTCTATACAGTATTGAATGAGTTCTGTCTGATGGTGGATGTGGTATTTTTATACCATTCATGGGTTTTGGATAATGTATTGACATTTATTATGATAGTTTTAATATAAATTCATATGTTATGTTTCAAACTTTTCATATGATAAATGGATTGGACTTATTGTGTCAAGGGTGGAGCCCGCTATAGCTAATCGATGAATCGGTAGGTCTCATGAGACAAACTAGTGTCTTGGCACAAGGCCTTGACAAAATCTTATTTGTATTCTTGGCACAAGGCCTTGACTATGTGGTTATGATTTCCAGCATTATTCATTCCATTATTGTGAGATTATATATTGTTATTTCATGTGTATATTCTACTAGTAGAATACCCATGACTAGGTTTTATTATGGAATTATTTAATCAGCTCATTTTACTTTCATAAAGTGTTCATGATTATTATTTGTAAAGTCATGTGTTTTCAATTATTCCCCAAGAATAATGTTTATGTTATCTTCCACTTTATTTCTTACTCTTACGAAGCGTTTTAGGTCACCCCTTTCTCGAGATTCATTTTCTCAGGATAAGAAGACGTTAGTTTTCAGTGTCTTGCAGGAATAATCTTGGAAACTTGTATGGTTCTAATAGAATAAATTAGTGTTGTTTTTCTTTTTAAGTTGTATTATTGAAATTATATATGTATCTCGTTTCCAGGAATACTAAATTGATTGGCCCTTCGGGACTTTATTCCTTATAATCATTCCAATGTGTTAAAATAATGCATCCGCTTCTATATTCCGGGGTTGGGGTGTTATAACAACCCGTGGACGAAATATATGTTTCATAATCATTTAATCATAAAATATCCCATGAAAAGAAGTGGGTTTCACCCATTTATAACACTAAGAAGTGAAATGGGTTTCATAAAAAACATTCCATCTTAAACATAAAGCCTTTAAAGAAAGAATAATAATGGCGTCCTTGGATCATATTGCAAACAAATCGTAAACTATATCAAAGCATATAATCCTAAATAGAGGGGGATTTTTATAAATCACATGGATCTTTTCTTATGTTAAATAACCTTTCTCTGAATATATTTTTTTAAACCATTAAATATTATTAAAATAAACTTATTTGAAAAACACTTTGAAAACATATAAATTAATAATTAAAAATCATTTAAAACATTTCGTGAGGAAATATCCATTCCACTTTGAAAAATATTTTAAAAACATAAGGAATTTTTAAAAAATTCTCCTTTGAAAAACAATTAAAAAATGAACTTCCTAAATAGTAGGAAAAATATTTTATTTAAAAAATTATTTTAAATTTTTAATGTAATTGTCAACGAGATTATGGGAATGAAGGTGGATAAATTCATTTATTCCGAACAATCTATTTTTTCCAAAAAAATTAGTCAACTACCTTAATTGGAAAACAATAAAAAATTATTTTATATTTTTTTGTAAAAAATTAATAAATAGGTGAAAATTTATATTAAAAATAATAAAATTTTATTAAAAAAATAAAAAAATTATTACAAAACATGATTATGAGAAAAACATATTTCCCACAAAAAAGAAATATAAAAATGATTTTTCTTAAAAACATATTCTTTTTTGAATTAATTACCAATGAGTGGATTAATGGTTCCATTACATCATGATAACAAGAATAAATAGAGTATATTAAAATTCAAAATAATCATTGTTATAAGGATCATAATATTTCATCAATAGAAAAATAATCATAAATAATCATTGTAATCAATGAGATTATATCTATAAATTCTTACCACTTTGGTAATATTGAATAATAATCCCTATAAAAGAATAATTTACATGAAACATAAAATATCATTATAAAAATTATATTATTGATATAACATTTCAATGGTGTATTAAATAAACATTGTAATATGATGCAGGTGTATGACTTAACATGTGTCTCAAAGAAGGCAAATTGAGATAAAATTCATTTACCAATTTGGTAAATTTTGAATAGTAAACCCTATAAAATAGATATCCAAACATGGACATGTGTATTAAAATAAATTTTATCATAATAATACAAAAAAAATTATGATAAGTATATTCACCACATAAAAGAAAGGGGTTGTGAATATATTATATTCCTCTTAAAAGGAAAAAAGTTAGATGGAAATCCCTTACCATAAGACTTGGCTACCTTTATACATGATCAAACCACTAATATAATAAATATAAAAATATTATAAATCTATTAAAATAATAATATTAATATATATAATACCATATATGGTCTTCTTATGAAATTTGTATTTCCATTTTATTAACTATTATATGTTAAAGTCGCATTTCAGGTAATAATATCTTTGTTTTTCATATAGGTTTTGATTTCTTTTATGGGTCCTATTACTTTGATAATGATATATACATTTATTTAATATAACACATGATATAAAGATGTTATATATTTAGTATTTATTTATTTATAATAATATATATAATATAGAAATAGGAAATTAAATACACCATTCATCGAGACTTTTGGCCATACATACACATGAATGATTTTTTTATTTTCTTATCGTATTGAAGGAAATAAGATTAATAACATATATAAATATTATCACTAATGTATAATTTTAATGTTATATATATCACATATTTATATTAAACCAATGCTTATTAAATTCCATGTAAATCATTAATGAACCACATCGCTTTACAAGGTGGTAGTCTGCCATACACACAAACAACATTATCGTATTCCAAAAAAAATGATTGCCAAAATGGATTTATTATAAAAAAATTAAAATATCACAACAAAATAAAAAAAATCATAAATATAATATATATACTATAATTCCATCATTATTTCAAAAATTGAATGGTGGAAATGGATGAACAAATGACATCAGTTGACATGGTGGTAGCTTGTCAAACACACAAACGATGATAATGTATCCCATTTGATGGAAGTCTATAAAGATATTGGTTGTACCCTAAAATAAAAAAAACTTTGTATATTTATTATACTGATATTATTATAAAATTATGTTATAAAAATAATTGAAGAGGTTTGATGAAGAAATAAAACAAAAATGTTCACTCATGAACATTACCTCTTCTTCAGTTATCTTTATTTTGGTTTGCACCAAAGGACCTTCATGGTTAGTTTTATTACCAAAGTAATGGTTATAGGATTAAGGGATAGAATCCAAGATTTTATATGTGCATGTTTTTCTCAAAAAATATTTATTTTGAAGGTGTCGAGAGAGGGGAATAAGTTGTGTCCTTTTATAAGTAGGGGAAAGGACAGACATGGCATTTTTTTAAAACATAGTTATACTGACGTTTCTACATAAAAATGGATTAAATAATGAACCAAATTAGATAAATGATGGTTTATGATCAAAATATTAACATTTAATGGGTGATAGAGAATTATCTAAATCATTTTTTCCTTTAAGTTAAATGTTTAGTCCCTTAGTAAGATCATTTTTCACTTAATCACACTAATTAATTTTAACAATTTTCATTAATTATTTCAGAAAAAAATTTAATTTGGAATTAATTTAAATTATTAATTATACTGATTCAAAATATTTATTACATTTTTTAAAAATTAAATTCAAATAAGTGGTGGAAAATAATATGAAATTAATCCCACATAAGGGATGAAACAATGATTTTTTAATGTAAAAAATTTCCAAATGTTTAAAATGTTTTTATATCTAGTTTCAATGATAAACTGACTAAAAGTTCCTCAATTTTATTAATTTATATATAATTTATCTTATTATACTCTAAACCAAATTTATATTATAATTTTACTATTTAATTAATTCAATAAACAATGTATTTTTCAATTAAAATTCACGATTTTTAACTATTCATAAAAATGAATCCTTTCTAAAAAGTCCCAAAAATTTCCCCTAAGATAATTTTTAGGTTTAAATTTAAAAAATGTAGTCTAATTTATCAAATATAATTTTAAAAAGTGTCAAAATTTATTTTTAAAATAACTATGCCATTAAAATGAATTAAAACATCTCCAAATCCATATTATTGTATTTTCGAATGGTTGTTTTAACGTAAAATGGTAACTGATAATTTCCAAGTACAAAACCATATAGCAACATGAAATTAAACCATAATTATAATACAATTTTGTAGACACCAATGTTCCAAATTCAAATTTTGAAATTAGAGTATCGAGCACTACACCACCAAAATGACTTGAGCAATGAGATCCTTTATCCATGATCCCTAGCTCCCTAACATGAATCTCAATCATCAAACAAATCACAAAATTTGATTACTTCTAGTGGTCATAATCACCCTAAAACTGCCAAAGTCAATAAGCAAGTAATGATTTTTGAGATGTTGATGAAACCCACCGCCAATAATCCTATCGAGTAAACACCATTTGATTCTGAATCAAATAATATATTTTGACATGATCTACATCTATCTACATATCAGTTTCATCTTTCCATCATTAAAAAATTGTATGATGAAAAACTTCATAATACATGCAAACAAACAATAAAAAACTAGAAGTAATAGGAAGGAAACTTGTTGCAGAACACAAGATGTCACCAGAATGAAACAGTAATGATGTCTATGAAGGCAAAGAAACCCAAAATATAAGAGAAATGAATTCCATCAAGAAAATACACATTGATCCCAACCAATACGGACTTAATCTTTATGGGTTGAACAACAAGGACAGTGGATAGTAAGAACACCAAACCACAACTCTATCACCAGCCCAGACTGCCTAAATCACCCGCACATAGACCCAAAATGGATGTATGACGTGTAGGGTAAGTAATACAGGTGGGAGTTAAAAGGAAAAAAATATTACACCAATGAAAATCACTATTATATATGGTGATGAGAATGTGAAAATGGAAGCAAATACCATATCATCGATGTTGGAGAGGGGAGTGGGCGGCAGGAGGTGGCTTGACGGAAAAAGAGAGGAGTTTAGAAGCACCGTTAATCGCACAGTAAAGTATTTTTTGAG
The DNA here is from genome assembly GCA_963277665.1 of Viscum album. Classification (NCBI taxonomy): domain Eukaryota; kingdom Viridiplantae; phylum Streptophyta; class Magnoliopsida; order Santalales; family Viscaceae; genus Viscum; species Viscum album. The sequence continues at coordinate 190,272,600 of OY728165.1, read as the reverse complement.
GAAACCCTGCATGGAAAGGATTATAGAGGAGAATGGGAAGGGAGTTATTGAAGATAAAGGATACATTTCCAAGTCCCCAAAAGGATGAAAAAACTTTTTTTTAGAAAATTACTATTTTTAAACAAAAAATTGGATTAATTATTATCTATTATGTATAAAACATACAAGATGAATATGAGACATCAGATTGAATATAAAAAATATAAACTGTAATAAAATAATTAACCAAAAGGGATTTGGTTAACTTATTGACATAAAACAGACATGTGCATATAAAAATACTTCTACAGAGAAAAGAGTCCTTTTATTTTTTTAAGGTTTTTCTTAATTTATAATAATTTGGAAATAAAAGAATTCATTATATAAACATGTGTAAACCATATTTTCATAATTTATTTAATATTATTCAAAAATTTCGTTCCAACAACTATGTGAAATCTATCATATAAAATATTATTATTATTATTATATTCTAGTTTTGTAAAAATCAATATTACGTGTTACACAAGTTATCAAAGGAACTCAATATTGTGTCTAAAACAAAAATATCAAAGTTTTTTTATACCAAAATATAATCATGGTATTTCTTGTAGCACAGTAATTAATTTTTTATTACATATATGGAAATATTAAAATGTTGTAGCATGAAATGCAAGGCATCAAATAATTTAATTTATTCAAAATAATCATTAAAACATGGGATGTTATAACGCTGGGGTCTGTAGTCACCTGTTGTACCTAGGAGTGAGTCCCCCATAATATTTTAAAAGGTATAGTGGATTCTCCCCTACACTATAATAGGGAATGGGTCCTCTATCTTCCGATTAGTCACTCCCTAGTCATCGAGCTCTGGTAGGGTGTAGGTCCTCCACAAGAGATAGTGCTAACTTACCTAGGAAGTGTGGTATCATAGAGAAGGACCCTAAAAACTAATTTCTATGTGGTTTTACATGGTGTTGGTCATCATAAATAGATATAGTAATATATGTTCAATCTTCATTCTTATCTTGGCTATGGAGTTTCAGATACCCTTTATCTCTTTCTTGGGTTTCTTCATAAGAAAATTTAGTATCGGGTTTCATTAACATCTTGCATAGGGGTTGTGATGACTGTTATTTCATTATTTTTCTGACTTGCTGGATTTCTATTTTTTTATCTAGTTATTTATATACTCACCCTAGAATAGATTTTTCATAGCATTTTGTGTCTTATACATACAATAGATAGATCGACAGTGATATTGGTGGACCAGGTTTAAGAAGATATTAGCTATACCTAGTGGAGGTGACAATGTTTATTGGTCATCCTTGAAGATTGAGATTCATGCAATCTTTAGTCTCCCTATTTCCTATAGTTTTTAGGTTGGGACCTAATATTTTCATGTTCATATATTTTTTCCCTTTATACCTTTTGTTATATCTTTTGGTACTTTAATTCTTTCCAATATGTTGTTGCATGTATGGTTTAGATTTTAGATGTTCATTGTATCATTATATCTCTTCTCTATTTCTTGAAATTATTTGTGTTCATGTATTTAGGCACTTATGATAAGGCCACCCATTTTAATATTTCAGTGTACGCAATTTTCACCATCCTCTAGCCAATTGGAGGAGGGCATGGGGTGATTCACTCTATTTATCGTCAGGTAGGAAGGCCATATTGGGTCCTGTCATGACATATTTATACTTTTTTCAGGCTTCCATCATCTCTAAAATTTTAATCATGTCATGAGTATAATATTGAATCATTATATATACTTTTATAAACATTTATTGTTGGGCAAAAATCCCTCAAGGTACCATTGCAGCATTTTTGTGTTGATTGTGTTTGTTGACAAAGCAGGTTTCCATGGAGAATTGTCGAGTTCCCGAGAAGTTGTTGACAATCCATGTTGACAAAGAACGATGACAAAGGAAAGGGCGATCTGGAGGCGGTACAAAAAGAGCAGTACAAGGTGGCGTCGTTTCCCAGTGTTTGCCAAATTTTTGGGGTCCAAAATTTGGAGTTTGGTGAGCATCGCGAAAAGAGGATTTCCATGAAGAGCATAATTTAATATGGCAAAGGCATGAATTTCGCGAAGATAGGATGCATGGTTTGGAAATCGCGAAGACCAGAAGAATGGAGGCGGTGATGCTTCGCGATTACGTCAAGCTTCGCGAATGGCAGATGCTGAAGCACATCGCGGCGGAGAAGGGCTTTGCGAGAGAACTTCGCGGAGAATGCGCGAAGGAATGTTGGGCTTCGCGAGGGAGCTTCGCGGCGAAGGCGCGAGCCGCGAAGGTAAGTTGACGGTGATTCATCGCGACTACGTCAAGCTCCGCGAACGGAAGATTGTCGTAGAGCTTCGCGATTTGGACAGAATTCCGACAGAAACTTTGGAGCTTCGCGATTTGAGATGACGTGGCGTTGACTTTGCGCGGAAGGGACGAGGGTCGGTGGAATCGCCTATAAATAGAGGCCGACCCCTTCAGGCGAAGTAGAGAGAATTTTCAGATAAAATACTTTGCTCTCGATTTGCGAAGGTGGTTCGCGGAGCCAGTGTGCTTCGCGAAAGAGGTGCTTCGCGGCGGCTATTGTAGCTCCGCGAAACCTGCGAGCTCCGCGTTGGCTTACTTAGCTTCGCGAGGGTTGTTGCTTTGCGACGGCTTGAGCATCGCGAGAGTGCTTCGCGAAGGAGCTTCGCGATTGAGCTTCGCGAAAAGGCAGGAGCTTCGCGAAGGCTTGTTTGAGATTCGCGAAATTGGGAGCCTCGCATTGTAGGGTGCTTTGCGAAGGTCTTTCCAAAGGTTGGTTTCCCAGTGGATAGTGGCAAAGGGGTATTCATCTACGGGTGAAAGTTGAACTTCAAAAGAGCATCTACATACAGAGGAAGATGCACTCCTTAATGGAAATGAAGAGACCTACAGGTCTATAAACTGTGAGTGAATCCCTTCCAAGAGCAGTGAGCTTAGGAAGAGGAAGAAGGTGATCCTCTCCACCGGCAGTGAGCCAGAGAGAGAGAAATAGGGAGTGACCCTTGGGAAAGCAGTGAGCTGACCCTAAACCTTGTATAGGCAGTGAGCCTGGGCATAGAAGTGATCTAGCCCGAACATTGTAATCCACAGCTAGTGAAGCCTAGTGGAATTTGGTACGAACCGGCAACTTGTTGGTGTATGCTTCTTGGACGTAGCCCTTAGCGGTGAACCAAGTAAAAATCTCTGTGTCTGCCTGCTTACTTTCCTGCATTGCATTCAAAGCATCATCATCAGGTAAATGAAACAAGTGATCACAGTAACCACACAAGTGCAAACAAAGTGACCCTTGTAACATAGAGGTCAAGATCCAGTGGGAAAGAAAGAACTTTGAAAAAGAATATCCATACCCTGATTCACCCCCCCTCTCAGGGTATATAGGCCCCTATTGGCCCTAACATTTATATAAAATATTTATGAAAAATAAATTTCATCACTTTGTGGATACAGTAGTACATACGAACGTACGGGTGATGTATCCATTTTTCGATCGATGGAATAAAATAAAAATAAATAATAATTTACCATTCAATAATATAATAATCTCCTAAATATAATATAATATTATTAAATCCATCATTATAACCCTCAATGTGACGTTGTGATGAGAGATACAATGCATCCCTTCGTGGTGGTGGTTGTCCACATGTACGTATGAGCAATACTATCATTTAAAATTTGATGGAAATTAGGTGAATAATTGTTGTTCCATCATCAAAATAAAAAAATTAATATAATAAATTCATTAATTTAGAATATATTCCAATATATTTATATGAGGTAAAAGAATAAATAAAATTTAAAGTACTCGGTAAAGAGTTATACATCTTCATTAGGAAATATCCTATGTATTACACATTAATCCATCAAAGGATGGTATTTTGGAAATGAAAGAGTATCTATGACCCGAGGATAGAAATAAGGATAATATTTCGGTAGGTATTTATTGTTGTATAAGTGTCAAACATTTTGAATAGGTTAGTGGACTGGATTCCCATTTATATGTGAGGGGAGGCCACCAATGGAAATACTGAAATTTTAAATTTTATCTGAATTAATTTTTATGATAATGTGGCTAGAAATTGATATATTTTTAAAAAATTTAGATTCTAAGTAGAAATCATCCCATCAAATAATATTTTTGAAGATTAAGTGATTTTTAAAACATATTTCTATCTTTTAACGCTTCAATAATGTTTTTTTCAATTACTGAGATATCATAGGTTTCTTACTCTTTATGGGTTAAAATATTAATATAATAGAAAACATGACCCATGTAACACCCCAAGCTTCCATGGTACGTTTCTCGTTGAATAATGAAATAGATTGCGCTATACGCAAGTTTGAGTTCTAGTACACCATGTCCAATCAAACTAGCTGTTCTGAATAGTAATTACAAATTTTTTAAATTTTCTAAAATTTATTTATCAAAAAGGACTTTATTTTGAGATTTAGAATATCAAAATTATCTTATGTTGAATTTTGGATTTTATTCTGAAAACATTCAATTTTTGATGAATATCATAAAATACTGCATAATTGTTTAAAATCCACTTTTTTAAATAAATATGTAATTTTATTTAAATTTATTTTAATTCAAAATAGATACATAACTCCTATATTAGTTCAATTTAATTCATTAGTGTCATTTTATTATAATATTAGAGGTATAAAATTTTATTGAACTTTTTAACGTTGTTTACCCATCTTCTTGACACATTAGCATATTTGCATAAAACATATTTTTATTGCTTCTTTTAATTGAATTTCAATAATTTAATAGACACGATTGACATCAGTATGTAAAATTTTGTTCAATAGAAAAAAAATAATTTTTGGGGAATACTAATTTTGGATTTTATTTACCTCGGTGAAATGTAAAAAAGAGTAATTGATGCTGAGAATGATATTATAATTAGCCAAACACATGACTTAATTCTATTGAATAATTTACACCAAAATAATCGTTGGTAATATAATATAACCCTCTATGATCCACATAGATTAGATTATGACATATATTTTTATTTTAATTAATGAAGAGTTAAAAGTGTTAAATTTCCAATTTTTAAAACTAACATATTTTTAATATATGGTTATAAATAAGATAAATTCTTCTATAAATATTCATTAGAAATATGAAATTTTTTCCTACATAATGGTATTTTATTTATAATTTTTTGACATCAAATAATTAAATTTATTTATGATACAATGACGATGTAGTAATTACATTATTAAAGAAAGATTATAATAATTGATGATATAAATATCCAAATAAATGTAAATTGTGACTTTTGACGCATTCCACAAAATTTATAGGTTACTATGACTTGTTATTATTTAATAATTTATTTTTTTCGACCTAATCATGTTTCTTTTACTTTTACAAAAACCAAATACTAAATAGTGTCAAAATTGACACAAATGAGTTTTTAAAACATGTACTATATTATTAATTGATATAATATTCCTAAAAAACTATGGTTCATCCAAAGGACATAGATAAAGTTAGATATGTCAATAATGAACCACTGGGTTTCTCTTGGAATTTTAATTTTTGTTTATTAACCATTTACTATATTAAAACAAGAATTCATGGAAAAAGTTAATTTATTTAACTAAGAGTTAAATATAAAATATAAGGTTAATATGGTGAAAACAACCTATACAAAACCTATTGGTTGGGAGTTTTTATACCCAATCCCACCTTATCCTTGATATAAATACTTTTAGAGCCATTATAAACCAAATATTATTGTATAATTGTAACGTCCCGGACCCGGGTACCACTCCACTGGTCCCCCGAACCCGGTTCGCCACATGACCTCAAGCGCATTTCACCAAACTCCAGAGGCTGAAGACTAGCAGCGAGGGCCCAGGTCTGATAGTGTGGAAACTATGCCCTCATTTGTCAAGTGTAGTGCTGCGGAATGAAATAAAAAATACAGAAATAGCGGAATCAGTAAACCATACACAACTGGAATAAAAAACTGCCGTAGATATTACCAACCAGAAATATAGACATGCTGCAACATGTCTCCAATTCTATGAAAACAACCAGAACATGTTATAAATCAATAAACTACAGTACAATACAGAGTATAGAAAAACGAAAACAAATCAGCCTGTAGCATCGTGAGCCTATGCCCGGTCCCATGCTCCGCTACACCTCAACAGCAATCAAGTACCAGTATAGGGACTCTTGCCCTTATCCACAACTGCAGAAACGTAATCTGTTTGGGCCGAAAAGCATGACCCAAATAGGGTGTGAGAAACAAATCCCAGTAGGTACCCACCAAAGACCCAGGCTCAACTATGTGTAAAACATGCAATAATAGTGTGCAGTAGTAAAATGCAATAAAGTAAGCAGTACTAAGAAGTAACTAACTTAACCAATTGTATTTCCATTTTAATATCCATTAAATCCTTTAATTTAAAATATCACCACAGTGAATATTCTAAGTAAACAACCAACATCCTCAGACATTTAAAACCATTACCTTCATGTAATCAGAATCCAACCCACAAGTATTGCACTCAGGCGTTATAGAAATTTCCCTCAGGCGTATGAAGTGTCGCCATCAGGCACAGAGTCTATCACCCACAGGAACGAAAGAAGTTTCCCTCAGGCTAAGATAACAGCTGCCCTCAGGCTATGTAAAACAACGCCCTCAGGATAATGTAAAACAACGCCCTCGGGCCAAAGTAACCGGGCCATGCCCAACATATCTCATACAATTCAGACACAATTCATCTCAAGGAAAAATTAATGCAGAATATAAACAAGGCATTCCTTCGGGTGTCCTGGAAAGACGGCTAAACAGAGGAACGCACCCCGGGGGTGGTCCCAGATCCAATCAGTGATCCCAAACAACATTTTAATATCACGTTTAATTATGTATACAATTCTAGGTATTTAAACAGCTACATCCTCAGCCACACGACACCCCAAATATGGGTTTGTAGCTCAAAATCACACAAAACGCATGACAGTTGGAAACTAATCACCAATCCACCTACCTTATACGCCAATGAGCTCTATACATGAACATCAGTTCCAGAAACACCCAAGAATGACGTAGATCTGATGAAGAATAAATCCCGATAAAATGTAAATAACTTCCGTTAGGGAAAGAATTGGTATGAACCACACCAGGAGAAGAGAGGGCTTACACGTACGGTTCCAACAAGTTTGTCCAAAGTAGAATCAGAATCTAGACGTTCTCCCGGTGGATCTCCAAAGGTTCGGTCTTCCTCTCCCAAGCTCTCTTCCCGTTCTAAGCCTTCCCTATGAACAGTGGAGGCTACTGCCCATTTTAAGCGAAAAAAACAAAGTACATGGTCTGTACATCCAAGTACACAGTGTGTACTTCCCATTTTTAAATTGTTCCTCTGGGAGCTTCCCACCAGCGTGGCACGGTTCACCTGCCGATGTGGCTACACGACATGTCTCCTTGAGTACACGGCATGTTCTGTCACACAGATGGCCACCACCTTACTATTCATCTACTGACTAACTACATAGTGTGTAAGGGACCACTACACGGCATGTAGTTGGTTCCTACACCCTTCATCGCCAACACGGACACACTCCCTATGTACTCATTCCACACAGCCAAAAGTACACGGCATGTACTTTCAAAATTTTGAGATTTTCACCATTTTCCATATTTTCTAAAAAACACATAAGGAAAAGAGGAAAGAAGAAACCTGTACCTCAGAACTAAGAAACGGTTTGTTAAAAACATCCCCCCTTAAAGCAATTCGTCCCTGAATTTCCCTTCAAAGGGTGGTGAAAATAACGATGAGAATAAATCTGGCCACTGAGCATGTACATCGGTCTCCTGCTCCAGTGATTTATCCTCCACTCGGCCATGCTGCCATAGCACCCGTACGAGAGGAACTGACCGGCCTCAGAGAACCTTCGTTCTTATGTCAACGATACGAATCGAATTCTCCTCAAAGGATACATCTAACTCAAGCTAAACCTCCTCAGGCTGAAAGACGTGAGACAACTCTGAATGATAACGGCGCAACTGAGATACATAGAAGACGTCGTGCATGGATTGGTACCTCTGAAGTAACTACAACCGATAGGAAACCGGCCCGACTCACCCGAGAATCTCAAATGGCCCAAAATTTCTTGGTGAATGTTTACCCGGTCTCCTAATCTGCTTTTGTCCCAGCCTCGGCGAAACATGCATGAAAACCTGATCCCCTACCATGAACTCCAAAGGTCACCTGCAATGATCAGCATAAGATTTCCGATGAGACTGTTCCATAGCCATCCGCTTCTGAATCAACAGGACCTGCTCAGAAGTCTCCTGCATGAGACGTGGTCCTAGTGAAGCTGCCTCACCAGCCTCTAACTAGCACAAAGGTGATCTGCATAGTCTACCATATAAAGCCTCATATGGTGTCATCTCAATAGTCTTCTAGAAGCTATTGTTATAGGCAAACTCGAATAAGGGTATATGGGTCTCCCAAGAGCTCCCAAAGTCTAGGACGCATGCTCGCAACATATCCTCAAGAACCTGTATAGTACGCTCTGACTGGCCATCTGTCTGAGGGTGGTAAGATGTGCTCAGAATCACCCGTGTACCTAGTTCCCTCTGGACACTCTGCCAGAAACGAGATGTAAAACGGGAATCCCTATCTGAAATGATAGAATGAGGGACCCCATGAAGATGTACAATCTCTCAGATATACAATTTCCCATTCTCGTCAACACCGAAGGTCTCCTTGATCAGAAAAAATTGAGCTACCATCGTGATTCTGTCCACAAAAACCCACATGGAATCATTGCCTCTAGGTGAACATGGAAACCGAGTCACGAAGTCCATCGCGACATCATCCCATTTCCACTCCGGGACGGGTAACTGTTGTAACAGTCCGGATGGCCTATGATGCTCCGCCTTCGCCTGCTGATAGTTGGAACACCTTGTAACAAAACCAGGTACATCTCTCCTCATGCCCGGCCACCAGTACTGATGTTTCAGGTCACAGTACATCTTGGTAACCCCGGGATGAACTGCCCAAGCTAAAGCTTGAATATCCCACATCAAATCCTCGCATATTTCCCCTAGAACCCACACACATCCATGGAAACACAAAACCTCATCATCTCCTATCGTCCAACCAGGAGGAGGGTCCTAACTTTCCACCGACTCACGTAGAACTAGGCCTTCTGAATCAGATAGTTGTCTCATCCTCACTCTATCCAGGAGGGTAGAAGTCACAGCTAAATATGAAAGATAGGTTTTCCCCTGACTATCATGCACCTCCAAATGCATCTCAAAGAAAATATCCATGAGCTTCCACTCACCATTGTCCTCCTGCACTGCCTGTATCTGAGTCTTCCTACTCAGTACATCAGCTGCTGCATTACCTTTACCAGGTGTATAGGAAAGCTCAAAATCGAAGGACTGTAGGTACTCGACCAACCTCATCTGCCTCAGGTTTAGGTCACACTGAGTAAAGATATACTTGAGACATTTGTGGTCAGTGAAAATCACAAAATTCTCTCCCAATAGATAATATCTCCAATAGCGCAATGCATGCACAACTGTAGCCAACTTGAGATGATGCATCGGGCAATTCCTCTCATGTGGCTTCAACTGCCGAGACCCATACACAACAACTCAATCGCCCTGCATCAACACAGCTCCCAGCCCAATACCTGATGCATCATAGTAAAATTTATAGCTCTTTCCCTCCTCTGGGTGTATCAGGATCGGTGTTGATGTCAACCTTCTTTTCATGTCCTGAAAGGATGTCTCGCAAGCTTCTGACCAAACGAACTTCACACCCTTCTTAGTCAAACCCGTCAACGACACTGATATGCGGGAGAAGTCCTGTATGAAGTGTATGTAGTAACCATACAACCCTAAGAAACTTCGTATCTCAAACACGTTTTAGGCTACTCCTAGGAAACTACTACTCTTACCTTCTCTAGGTCTACTGAAACTCCTACCTCTGAGATGACATGACCCAGGAAGTGAATATGGTCCATACAAAAGTGGCACTTTGAGAGCTTACCATATAGTCGACACTCTCTCATTGTACTCAATATGATCTCAAGATGGGTGGCATGGTTGTGTCGAGTGTGAGAGTACACCAAGATGTCGTCCACGAATACCACCACAAAAGAATCCAGATACGAATGGAACACACGATTCATCAGTGCCATGAAAACTGCTGGCGCGTTCGTGAGTCCGAACGGCATAACCGTATACTCGTATAGACCATACCTACTCCAAAAATATGTGAGAGGTATATCAGATGGTCTAATGTGCAATTGATGATATCTTGATCTCACGTCAATGTTTGAGAATAGTCGTGCTCTACGAATTTGATCAAAAAGATCATCAATCCTTTGGAAGGGATATCTGTTCTTGACCGTCAAATGGTTCAGCTTCCGATAATATACACAATGTATGAGGGTACCATCTGCCTTTTTCACAAAAAGGACCGGAGAACCCCAAGGAGATATACTCGCTCGGATAAAACCCTTTGCCTGTAACTCCTCTAACTGCCTCTTGAGCTCTTGCAACTCAGGCGTGGCCATCTAATAAGGGGGAATGGACACCGGTGCTTCTCCTGGCAAGTGATCGATAGAAAAATCCACCTCTCGCTCCGGAGGTAGACCTGAAATGTCGTCCGGGAAAACATCCATGAAACGATCAACCACTGGAGGGAAATCCGTCTGACAAGTCCCCTGGTCATCCAGATATAAGCTCTCCATCTGGGCTGTGACTCCACCTCGCCCATGATGCTCTGGTCCCGCTCGAATCACATTAACATCTCATTTGACCTTGTATAAAAACGATCTACCCTCTGGTGACGTGAAACTCACCCTGCGACAGTAGAAGTCTAAAAATGCTCGAAAGGGAACCAACCTGTCTATCCTGAGAATGATGTCATAAGATGTCATCTCTAAGACAGAGAGGTCCCAAAGAAAGTGACACCCACCAATCTCAAGGGGGTACTCCTTGCACTGATGCACACTTGCCGTTCTAGTCCCCAACAGAGTGTTTAGCATCATGATATCATAAGATAGAGAAACACAGATCCCAATGGTCTCCACAATTGGTACATATATGAAACTATGTGTGTCACCCATTTCAAAAAGTACTACAGATAAAACAGAAGCTACTAGAATAGTATCTCTGATTGTAGAAGGTCCGGGATCCTATTCCTGTTGGTTCTGTTGCACCACATATGTCTGCCCAGTGCCGCAACCCTACAACACAGCCTGACTACCTTGAGTTTTCCCACCCTTCTGCCTCTAAGATCCTTGTGTCTGGCTACCATGACCATGACCACCATCTCTACCTGCATGCAATGACGTATTCCAGTTTCCTGGCTGTTAAGAAGATGGTGGTCCTGCTCCCGCATGCGGGGTCTACACAGAACCCCTCTCACTAGCCATTGGTGGAAACGCCCTGAAAAAGCACTGCAGATGACCCATCATGCCGCAATCTCACCACTCCATTGGCTCTCATGGACACTGTGGCCTCTTGTACCCCTCTCTACCACACTGGTAGCACCTGACTGGCCCACCTGAAAAAAACCGCCTGGCTGGTACTGCCACCCTGAGAGAAGTTCATATGCCTCTTCCTCTTGCCAGTAGAAATAGTACATGTAACTAGTGCTGAACCACCTTGGCCCACACCACTAGATTCACACAGGTTTCTTTCCATAATCAGTGCCTGTTTAACAATAGCATGTACTGAAGGCAACCCAAAATCATTCACCATTGCCCATATTTCATACTGAAGACCATCCTCGAAGCGCCTGGATCTAAGCATCTCATCGCCCACCAACACGGGTGCAAAGTGTTGAAGATCGGTAAAGAGAGTGGAATAGTACATCACTAACATAGCGCCCTACTGCATATTCATGATCTCCCGCGCTCTATCTTCCCTCATCATCTCTGGGAAGAATAATTCATAGAAGACTGCCAGAAAATCTTCCCACACCATGTCCCTTTGATGCTCTATTTGGGTCGTAACATCCCACCACCTCTATGCGGAATCACGAAGCATATACATCACGAGCTTGACCCTTCGCCCTGGAGGTGTCTCAGGATGCTCAAAAATAGTATGCATCGACCCCAACCAAGACTCCATAGCCTGCGCTCTGTCATCCCCTAAAAATATAGGCAGATGATGGTCCTTGAAATACGTGTCAGCCCAGGCATAGATGTGGAAGTCGTTGGTGCTCTCTGAAAGGTATGCAAGAACCGCAGAAAGCCTTCGCGAAATTGTGCCTACGTGCCTATGTCCGGTATAATAGCTGGCAACGCATCTGGATCTACTAGAGGATCAACTGGTAGCCCATGTCCCACCATCTCTAGAGTATACTCGTTGCCACTCCCCTGGGGAACAACACTTGGTCTTCTAGGAGGCATGAAACTACAAGGTCAAAAACACACCTTAGATTCAAGATAATAAAAGACCAAAAAAGAAGAAACCCAAAAGGGAACAGGAGGATGAAGGCATTCAATGTTTGCAAAACAAGACTACATGACCTGTATACTGACTACACAGCATGTACTTGACTTCATTTCCCTACTCGGGTCCTTCTGCAAGGCTAAGCCACATGGCTCCTATTTGAGAAAAACTACACGACGTGTATATCATCTACATGGAGTGTATGGTGTTATTTCCGACTAACCCTGTCGTTTGTGACACAGAAGACTACTCAGCTTGACACTACACGATGTGTTACACCCGCACATGGTGTGTACAATACCCTGATTCCTAGCCACACGGATAACTCCACACGTTCTGTCCTCGGTCAAGACTACACGGCATGTCCCAAAGGTACACGGTGTGTTCTAGACGAGCTCTGCCGACCCATGTTGTTAGTTACACGAACGGATACATGGCTCAACCTACACGACGTGTTCTATATACACACGGTGTGTAGTAGAAAAGATTTCCCCGACCTGTGTTGTTAGTTACACGGCCAGGTCCCCATGTCACACTACACGGCGTGTTCATCATTGACACGACATGTTCTGTTAGGAGTTCGCCGACCCTTATTGTTAATTACACGGCCGGACTCCGGGTCAACACTACATGTCGTTTAAAAAAGCTACACGATGTGTTTTCCCCAAGCTCTTCCCTTCCCCGTGTCACCTCCAACACAGTTTGTGACACATGAAGAGACTACACGGTGTGTAATTAGGGTACACGGCGTGTACTCAAAATGTTTATTTTTATTCCCAAACAGAAGAACATACAGGGCGTGTCTATAGTAGTAGACGGCGTGTATACTGGGTTTCTGGATAGTATGCCTCAGAAGCATCTCCGAAACCCAGAAAACACTGAAAAACAACACCTATGTGCCAAATTCCAATCCTTGAGGGCCCATACTCCCCACAAATCAATGTTTGACATCTTATCTATATTATAACAAAATAAACAGCTAATGATATACCAAATTCCTATCAATGGTGGCCCATAATCCCCCAAAACCAAAGTTTTATGTCCATTCTATGAATAGGCTCACACAAAATACCCTATCAAATAGCAGGTATTGAGCAAGCAGCTATCACAACAGCATGCTTTTCTAACACAACTACTATCACAACAACATGCAATTTATAATGAACCTACATGGCATGGAACTATGCATGGTATGTTATTTCTAGCATGTTCCTAAATGATGCATGAGATGACATACCCTCATCTGATCGGGTTGCAACTAAATAGAACCCATTAATAAAATATAAACATCACAATACAAGTGTGTCTCCCAACGATGAAATCATATAAAATATAACTTGAAAAATCATTAAGATTACAATACAAGGTAAATTGGCTTTTCCCTGTACACGGGTTAGCTACTCCCGGGCACAACTTATTACCAACTATTGGTACATCCTATCCCTGACTAAGGCTCTAAATAGTAAGTCAAAGAAAAGAACCCATTTGATACCACTTTGTAACATCCCGGACCCAGGTACCACTCCATGGGTGCCCTGAACCCTGTTCACCACATGAACTCAAGCGCATTTCCCCAAATTCCAGAGGCTGCTGACTAGCAGCGAGGGTCCAGGTCTGATAGTTGGGAAACTGTGCCCTCATTTTTAAAGTGTAGCACAACAGAAAGAAATAAAACATATAGCAATAGCGGAAGTAATAAACCATACAAAACTAGAATAACAAATGAAGTAGATATTACCAACCATAAATATAGATATGCTGCAACATGTCTCCAAATCTAACAAAACAGCCAGAACATGTTACAAATCAGTACAGTACAGTAAAATATAGAGTATAGAAAAACAAAAACAAAACAGTCAGTAGCATCGTGAGCCTAAGACCGGTCCCATGCTCCCCTACACCTCAATAGAAATCATGTACCTGTATAATGACTCTTTCCCTTATCCACACCTACAGAAACGTAATCTGTTTGGGCTAAAATGAATGACCCAAACAGGGTGTGAGAAACAAATCCTAGTAGGCACCCACCAAAGGCCCATGCTCAACTGTCTTCAAAACATGCAACAATAGTGTGCAGTAGTAAAATGCAATAAAGTAAGCAGTACTAAGAAGTAACTAACTTAAGCAATTATATTTCCATTTTAATATCCATAAAATCCATTCATTTAAATATCACCACAATGAATATTCTAAGTAAACAGCCAACGTTCTCATTCATGTAAAACCTTTACCCTCATGTAGTCACAATCCAACCCGCATGTATTTCCCTCAGGTGTAACAGAAATTTCCCTCAGGCGTACAAAGTGTTGCCCTCAGGCACAGAGTCTATCGCCCACAGGCACGGAAGAGGTTGTCCTTAAGCTAAGATAACAGCTGCCCTCGGGTTAAGTAAAACAACACCCTCGGACTAAAGTAAAAAAATTCCCTCTGGATAAAGTAACTGATCCATGACCAACATATCACTCACAATTCAAATAAAATTCCTCTCAAGGAAAAATTAATGCAGAATATAAACAAGGCATACCCTCGGGTATCCAGGCCAAACGGCTAAACAGAGGAACTCACCCCTGGGGTGGTCCCGAATCCAAGAAGTGATCCCAAACTTCATTTTAATATCACATTCAATTACCTATACAATTCTAGGTATTTAAACAGCTATGGCCTCAGCCACATGACACCCCAAATGTGGGTTCGTAGCTCAAAATCACACAAAACGAATAACAGTTGGAAACTAAACACTAAGCCACCTACCTTATACGCCAACGAGCGCTATACATGAACGTCAGTTCTAGAAACGCCTAATAATGATGTAGATCTGATGTATAATAAAGAACACTAAAATGTAAATAACTTCCATTAGGGAATGAATTGGTATGAACCACACCAGGAGAAGAGATGTATTACCAGTGCGGTTCCAACGAGATTGTCTGAAGCGGAATCGGATTCTAGACGTGCGCCTGGTGGATCTCCGAAGGTTTGGCCATACTCTCTCGAGCTCTCTTCCCATTCTAAGCCTTCCCTGTGAACAAGGGTGGATACTTCCCATTTTAAGAGAAAAAAAAATGACACAGTGTGTACTTCCAAGTACATGGTTTGTACTTCCCATTTTTAAACTGTTCCTCTGGCGGATTCCCACCAGCATGGCATTGTTCACCTGCTGACGTGACTACATGGCGTGTTCTATCACACAGCTAGCCACCGCCTTACTATTCGTCTGTCGACTGACTACAAAGTGTGTAAGAGACCACTATACAGCATGTAGTTTGTTCCTACACCCTTCATCGCCGACACGACCACACGCCCTATGTACTCATTCCACACACCCAAAAGTATACAGCGTGTAGACATAGTACACGGCGTGTACTTTCAAAATTTTGATATTTTTCCCCAATTTGCATATTTTCTCAAAAACACTTATGGAAAAGTGTAAAGAAGAAACTTGTATCTCAAAACTAAGAATCGGGTTCTTACAATAATAAATCAACATTTCATGATTTTTCTAAAGTGACCCTCACCTCACTTATAAAAGGGTACATCCCATTCTCTCAAAATCTCACATCCAAATCCACATAGCTCAACCAAAACCCACTCAAATATCCTCCCAACTACCCTCACTTCATCTAGGAGGCCTTACTCTGATCAGAAATCCAACCTATGTATCCCTTTTGATCAAATAAAAATAAAACACCCGAAGAAGATGTAATAATTTCATCGCCTCTTTCAAAGTTCTTTTCTTCTTCCACATCCTCTTTATTTATTGTTTCCACTAATGAATTACTACAATAACATATATATACTGTGATGATATTATAAATATTGTACAACCATATTCATTATTCTTTCTATCCTTTGAATGAAAAAGTCACCATACCTGTGTATGTACGACTTACCATCTCCACGTCATGGTGTTGTTTATTATTCAACAACTAATGATTTGGATGGGTATAAAAATGAGTAAAATTGATATCAATAATAAATTCAACATGATAATGATTCTTTATATATGATATACAATCCAATTACATATGATTCCACCATCAATAGAATTGTATTGTCGCTCGTGCGCATGAACGGACTACCATCTCCAGGAAAGCGATGAGATTCATTCCTCAACGTAATGATTCAAGAATAAATTTCATTTTAGGATTAAAAAATAAATTTTAAAAACATAATATCATACTGGATATGATTCAAATACATCTTATCCATACCAAACATGAACTAAATAACAAAACATATATAAGAATCGAATCAGTTAACACCTGAAACGATGATACTACTGAAATATAATTAACAATTAAATATTAGAAGATCATATATGATATCATATTTATATATAAGGTTCTAGTATAATTTAATATCAATGATATCACCATTATATGGGAGGTTAACAAACCATTAACTAAGGAAACGTATAAGGTAAGGGTTTATTTTAAAATCTCTTTATTTCTCTGAGGTTGTTTATACATACGTATCTACCCGGACTTGTTTATCATCAACAACCATGTTTCGTAAAAATGTATTTCAAAAATATTTTTACTATTTCTTATAATATCAGTTAAAGAAATTTATACCCCTGTTTTACTTTTTATAAAATGTTTTGAATTGAATCATTCCGTCATTTTCCAAACAAGGTACTTTATGACCTTTACGACGAATTAAGGTATGAATGATTTTTACTTATATGGAGGGTGCGTCTATTTTCCACCATTATAACACCTTAGAAGCTTCCCAAAAAATATAATAAGAATATTTTCAAAATAAATGTTTTTTATAATAATGTGACTTTTAAATGATTTCAAAATAGAAAGATATATTTTTCTCAAATAGTATTGGTTTTATCTATGTCAATATCCATTGATGGATTTTACAATTATTTGATGTTGATTTGTTATGATACAATATGATATATTGTATTTATGGGTTTGTGATATGGTTGACTGGGGATGTTTTATTTTTATACCATTAATGGTTTATGGTTAATGTATTAACATTTTGTATTCTATTTTTAATATGAATATTTATGTTATGTTTCACCCTTTTCATATGAAGAATGCATTGGAAATAATATGTGATGGGTGGTGCCCACTATAGATCCTCGATGCATCAGTAGTTCTCATGGAACAAATAAGTTTATTGGCTCCAGGCCTTGACAATATCTTATTTTAGTCTTTCTACGAGTCCTTGACTATGTGGTAATGATGTTCAAAATTTTTCTTTCCATCCTTATGAAATTAGCTATTGATATTTGATGTAATTATTCAACTATTAGAATATCCATGAGAATAAGTAAATGGAATTATATGATTTTTATTTTCCATATTATGCTGATATTTATGTTTAAAAGACTTTTGTTTTTGTCTTTTGTGTTGCCTTAAATGTTTAAGATTATTTATGATAGTATCCGCTATATTGTTATCCTTACTGAGCATCTGAGCTCACCTGTTTCTTATGATTCCTTTTTCGAAGGATGTGAAGTAGTATATTATGATTGACCTACATGAATTGGACAAGGATACCGGTGTGTTAAATAGGGACACAATGTTGTTTTTTTATTTCATGATGTAATGTAAAACTTATGTATGTATCTAGTACTTAAAGGATACTAAACTAATAGGTCTTTCAAAAATTAGTCTCTTGTGATCATGCCAATGTTATGTAATAATGTACTGACCCTAGGTAACTATGGTTGGGGCGTTATAGCTGGTATCATATGATGTTTAGTATAGAACATGGAAACTATATTTACAAAAAGTTTAATTATAGAACATTACCCTAAGATAGATTTTGAGGATTAGTATAGAAGAACTTCCTAGAATTTTGATAATATAAATATTTTGAAAGTTTTCCATGAAATACATCCATGTCTGAATATGATCAAGTGTAGGTGGATCTGGCATAGATGTACCTAGGAGTGAAAACTCTGACAAGGAGTTTCAGGCTTGACCCTTGGTATCCTGGTACACAACAACAGGCCTTGCTGCACTCTAGTTTATCATACTCTTGTGAGATATACTTAGGACAATTCCCATTTTTATTACAAGCCATCATAATGGATTTATGAGTAAATACCTCTTCAAAGAAAACCTTTTTTAGGATTATGGATTATATGCATAAAATGTTTAATTTATTTTTGGTATTTTACTACTTTGGAATTATGTATTACAATTCATAAACTAACCTGGTGTATGACCATGTTTAGAAATGGCGCCTAGTGGAAGAAATGGAATCAATATCAATACATGTAATCCATGTAAGGATTTACCTCATACTCATGATAATTATAGTGGGGTTGGTGATGGAACTTCTATTGAACAACTTATTTCCATACTTGGACAACTCAATTAGGTTATGAATAAAAACCATACTCGTATGGAGCACCATGATCCACACTACAGAGTGTCATTTTTAGACCGCTTCATGAGGGAAAAACCACCAAAATTAAATAGGACATAATATAAATTTGTAGCTGAGCAATGGATAAGATCCATATAGAAAATATTTCATGATTTGTGGAGTAGCGAAAGGGAAAATGTTTTCATGGATGTTTATCACCTCATGGGATATTCATATCAATAGTGGTAATTAATTCCAATCACAATGGAGGATAAGAAGTATAAAATATATATGTGAGGGAATTTAAAGAGAATTTCTTAGAAAAATAATTTCTGTGTGACCATCAAGCAGATATGGAATGAAAATTT
Organism: Viscum album; assembly: GCA_963277665.1. Classification (NCBI taxonomy): domain Eukaryota; kingdom Viridiplantae; phylum Streptophyta; class Magnoliopsida; order Santalales; family Viscaceae; genus Viscum; species Viscum album. Next base: position 190,253,427 of record OY728165.1, on the reverse strand, counting down.
TTGAGTCTGAGGAAAAAGGAAGACTATAATTTTGCAAGGTATGTGGCTAACATTCCAAGAATATCAAGGCATATATAAGATTATACACATAACCCATGGTGTAAGATTGGTCTATTATTTGATGTGTTAAAACTATTTATCCATCAAGAATTTCTCTCAGAATCCTTCTCATTATAGGTAGATATTGTCTCATGTTCTATCAATACATAAAAGTAATTATCTATGTATTACGTCTTTAAATCAAAACAAGAGAAAAGGTGATCTGATCGACACTCTAGAAATTTAAATATGGGAAAGAAGGAAAATGTTGAATTTCCATCCTACAGTAAATGTTGGAAGAAACACCTTGGTACTTGCCTGAAGAGAATGGGGGTCTGTTACAAGTGTGGTGAAAAAGTCCACCATGCTCATGATTGTAAGGGAATGAAAGTTTCTATCAATGTTTAATGATAAAATTTTAGAGAAATTGGGAATTTTGAAAATGAATTTCATAATATCCAAGGAAACACACCTTATAAAATTCCATGGGAGAAAGGCCAAGATTTTGAGATCACTAGTACTATGGTTAAAGCTCTGAATGACATAGTGGTCAGTAATTTAATGGTTTCCTCAGGTTTATCCAATGCTTTAATTGACTATAGATCATCACATTATTTCATATCATCCTAATTTTCTAAAAAAATAGATATATCCAATTTTATTTAGAAAGGTATTTGTATGTATAAAATATTGAGGGATGTATCATTTCAATAATGTTTTGTGAATCAGTTCCTATTAAGGAAAATAAACATGATTTAATTGCTGATATCATTCTTATACCCATGGTTTAATTTGATATAATTCGTTGTATGTATTGGTATTCAGACCATGATCGGAAAATTTATTTTATGAAGAAGGAAGTTACAATTTTTGATAATGATAAAGAGTACTTTATCTTTAGAGAATAAATGTCACTATCTGATTCTTATCTAGATCCACCACCAGTGGCTCTAGTAAAATTAATTATTATGGAGGAAGAGAGTGTAATAACTATGGGTCAGTAATGGAATGATCAAATAAAGGATGTACCTATTGTGCAATAATAAGTGGACGTGTTTCTAGATGATTTACCTTGACATCCTTCAGAATTTGAAATTAATTTTTGTATTGATTTAATTCTTTGTTCAAGGCCCATATCGAAGACCCCTTATAGAATGGCTGCTATGGAATTATTTGAACTAAAGAAAAAACTATAGGAACTAAATAATAAACGATTTATTTTCCATAGGGTTTCTCTAGGGGATCCTCGGTTATTTCAGTGAAGAAGAAAAATGGATCTATGAGGTTGTGCATTGACTACAGGGAGTTCAATTTTATAACAATAAAGAACAAGTACTCCCCACCTCACATTGATGATTTATTCGATCAACTTCATGGAGCTCATTATTTTTCAAAGATTGAACATCGATATTGATTTCATTAGTTGTGTGTGAAGAAGCAAGACATTTCTAAGACAACATTTTTTACCAGGTATGGGCATTTTGAGTTTATAGTTATTATTTTTAGGCTGAATAATGCACCTTTTTCCATCATGAATCTGATAAATAGAGTTTTCAAGGACTATCATGATGACTTAGTAGTGGTATTTATTGATTATATCTCGATATACTCCAAAATCCATGAAGATCATGAAAATCAAATGTTCAATATTCTAATGACTCTTTGAAGAAATAAATTATACAGGGAGATTAGCTAGTGTGAAATATGGCTTAAGGAGATTTCATTTTGTGGACATATTTTCTCTATGGATGAAATCAATGTTGACCGTTTTATGAAAAGAGAAATACACAAATGGCCCACACCAATGAGTATAACTGATGTACGTGGTTTTATTTAGTTGGATATTATTGGAGTTTTTCCATAATTTTGGCCAATTGGCTAACCCATTAACCATGCTCACATATAAAGGGGATTAATTTGTTTGGAAAAAATAGTGTGAAGAATGTTTTGATTAAATTAATAGAATAAAAGTAAATTCTTAAATATTAAAAATATTATTCGGGATTGATGGGTTTTTTATTTATAGTGATTCTACAAATAAATGTATTGGTTGTGTCCATAAGCAGAATGATAGAGTTATTGCCTATGCATCATTACAGCTAAAAATTCATGGACAAAACTACCCCACTCATGATATTTATTTAGCCGCTATAATATTTGGTTTGAATATATAGAGACACTATCTCTATGGTGAAAAAAGTGAGAAATGTAATGATCACATGACTTTGAAGTATATTTTCTCACAAAAATATCTCAACATGAGGCCAAGATGATGGCTTTATCTACTCAAAGAATTTTGATTTCACTATAAACTACCTCCAGGGGAAGGAAAATAAGGTAGCAGATTCTTTGATCAGAAAGGATCATGGAGTTTTGAACAAGATGATAGTTGAAAGGGATATTATGTTCATGGATCTAGTAAAGATGGACATGGGAATAAAAATTGAAGGTGAAACATCAAAAAATTTCAAATGGTTCCCAAACCATCATTACTAGAAAGGATAAAATGTTCTTATAATAGTGATGTGGAGTTTCAAAAGAAAATCTGTGAATATGGGAGACTGATCAACTTCGTATATGAAAATAGAATTTTGCAATTTGGGAAGATATTTTGTGTTCCGAACATACCTGATCTAAAAAAGGAATTTTTGGATGATTATCATAGCTCAAATTTCTCTATACACCATGGTTCCAAATATATATATAGATATTGGATGGAAACGTTTATGTGGGACAACATAAATAGGGAGATTGCGGATTTTTCATCCACATGTACGGTTTATAAAAAAGTTAAGGTTGAAAGACAACATCTTATAGGAGTCATGCAACCAATTCTCATACCTGATTGGAAATGGTATGATATTATGACAGAAAGTTTCATGGGGATACAGAAGAATCATAGAAGGAATGATGCAATATGGTTCATTATTGATCGTCTTACCAAGTTAGTGCATTTTCGTTCTATAAGAGAAGAATTTCCACTTGAACATTCAGCAGGACTATATATTTATGATGTTGTAAAACGGAATGGATTGCCCCTATGGATTTTTTCTGATCATGATCCCTGTTTAACACCATGATTCTGGAAAATTCTTCAGAAGGCCCTAGATTCTGAACATCGTTTGAGCACTACCTAGCAACATCAAACTGATGGACACTCAGAATGGACTATTCAAAACTTATAATACATGTTTTGATATTTCTCACTTGACTTTCATGGTATGTGGGATAAATATTTAACTCTGGTAGAATATTTTATAACAATAGCTTCTATTCAAGTATTCTGATGGCACCATATGAAGCATTATATGGAACGAGATGTTGCACACCAACTTGTTGGGATGATGTTGGTGGAAGAAAACTCGTAGGCCCCTAACTTATTAAGGAAACAATGGAAAATGTTGGGATTATCCAAACCCATATCAATGTAGCTCATGGTATGGAAAAGATCTATGTTGGTAATCGAAAGAACGATATGGAATTTCAATTAGGAGATCATGTTTTCTTTAAGGTATCTTTATGGAAGGTTGTTATATGTTTCAGTAAGAAGGGTAAATTAAGTCCTATATACATCAGACCTTTTGAAATTCTATAATGAATTAGAGTTGTAGCATACCAATTGGGAATGCCTCCTGGACTCACCAAAGATCATGACATGTTTCACATATCACTATTGAGAAAATACTTGCTGATCGAACACATGTAATCACCTGTGATGAAATAGAACTGGAACCTGATCTGTCTTATTTTGATGAGCATGTCACGATTATTAATACCAGAGAACAAGTGTTGAGAAACCAGGATAATCTTCTGTTAAAAGTTATATGGAGAAATAATAAGATGGAAGAGGCAGTGTTAGAACACGAGGACCTTATTCTGAAGAACCACCAGAATATTTTTATGCAGTAGTATACTAGAAATTTCGAGGATGAATTTTTTTGAAAGAAGGAATAATGTGGCATGCCATGATTCCATGGTACGTTTCTCTTTGAATAATGCAACAGCTTGCGCTGTTTGCAACTTTGACTTTTAACACACCACGACCAATCAAACTAGCCCTTATAAATATTAATACCCACTTTTTGAAATATTTGAATTTTTTTTATCAAAATGGAATTCATTTTTAGCTTCAGAATATGAAAAATATCTTAGGTTGAGTTTTTGGTATTTTTATGAAAACATTCAATTTTTTATGAATAGTGAAAAACACTGCGTTATTGTTTAAAACCCACATTTATTAAATAATTATTTATTTTATTTTATTTTTTTATATAAAAATATATACATAATAACTATATTAGTTCAATGTAATTCATTGGGGTCATTTTATTATAAGATTAGATGTAAACCATTTTATTGAATTTTTTAACGTCTTTTACCCACCTTCTAGGCATGTTAGCAAATTTGCATAAAACCTAATTTTACAACTTCTGTGAATTGAATTTCGAATACCCGAGAGACATAGTTTACGTCATTACGTATAATTTGGTTCAGTAGGATAAAAATAATTTTTTTATATATTATAACATTTGGATTTTATTTACCATGGTTAAAAGAAAATAGGGTAATTAAAGGTAAAAATGGAATTATAACTACCCTAACACGTGTACCGTTTCAATTGGATTTGTTTTTTCGACCAAAAACAACCTTAGGAATTGAATATAATCCCCTTCTATTCCCTAGGTTAATATTAGAACAATTATTATTTTTTTATTTAAAGAAGAGTTAAAAGTGTTAAATTTAAATTGTCATTACTAAAACATCTTTAATATTGGGTTATAAATAAGATAAATTGGACTAAAAATATTTATTATAATTATAAAAAGAATTCCTACATAATGGTATTTTATTTATAATTCTTAGAAATTAAATAATTAAATTTATTTATGACACAATGATAATGTAGTAATTACTTTATTAATGAAAGATTAAAAAATGGATATTTAAATATCCAAATAAATAAAAATTGAGACATTTGATGCATTAAAAAAAATTATACTTTAATATGATAGGTTAGGATTTATTTAATGTATTTTTTTCGAAGTAATCAAGTATTTTTTACTTTCACATAAACCAAATACTAAATAGTGTCAAAATTAACATAAATGAGTTTTTAAAACAAATAATTTATTATTAATTGTTATAATATTTTAAAAAATCCAAGGACTGGTCAATTAACTTATATAAGGTTATATATGTCAAAATTTAACCACTTTATCCTCTCTAGGATTTTTATAATATGTTTATTAAACATTTATTATAATAATACAAGAATACAAGGTAAAAGTTAAACTATTTAACTAAGAGTTAAATCTAAAAGATAAGGATAATATGGTAACCGAAACCTTTCTAAAACATATTGGTTGGGATTTTTTCGACCCATACCCACCATAACCTCTAATAAAATACTTTTTGATACATTATATACGGAATATGATTCAATAATAAATTAATATTTCAAGCATTCCCTAAAGTGACCCTTACCTCTCTCATAAAAGGGTACTTCCCCTTCTCTTATAATCACACCTCCAAATCCATTTTCCTCCACAAAACCTGGGTTAGATATTCTCCAAACAATCCTCATATCACCTTATATTCATTAAATTGATTAGAAATCCATCCTACAGAGCTCTTTAAACAAATCAAAATGTAGCTCAAGAAGTAGAGGTAATAATTTCATCACCTCATTCAATGTTTTTTTTCATCTTCCACTTCCACATTCATTGTTGATTCCTTACAAAAATAAAATTCAAGTACCTTATAAAAACTGTGATGTTATTATAAATATTTTACAACCATATTCATTATTCTATCCATCCTATGAATGAAAAAGTCACTATACGTACGTGCGTACGACCTACCGTCCCCATGTCATTGTGTAGTTTTTTATTCAACACTTAATTATTTTGATGGGGATAATTATGAGTATAATTGTAGTAAATAATAAATATTACTTGTTAATGATTTTGTATACATTATTTTCCGTCCAATTACATATGATTCCACTATCAATTAAATTGTATTGTCTCTCATGAATACGTACAGATTTCCGTCTCCACTAACGCAATGAGATTAATTCCCCATCGTAACCATTAATGAATAAATTTAATTTTATGATTAGATAATAATGTTTAGGAGCATAATATAATTAGGGATATGAATCAAATACATCCTATCTATAACAAAAAAGACTTATTTAACAAAACATATAAATGGAAACAAATCAGTTAACACCCGAAACGATGATACATCTAAAATATCATTAACCAAGAAATATTAGAATATCATATATGATATCACATTTTTGTATGTGATTCTTGAATAATTTAATAACAATTATTTCACCATTATATAAGAGGTTAACCTACCTTTGACTAAGTAAAATTATAAAGAAAGGGTTAATTTTACAATCTCTTTATTTATCCGAGGTTGTTTATCTCTAACTATCTAGAGGGAATTATTTATCATTCCCATATGTGTTTCTTAAAAATATATTTCATAACATTTTTACTATTTCCTAAAATATATGTTAAATTTATTTATACCCTTTTTTTTAATTTTTTTATATTTTTTGGAAAGTAATATTTTCGTCATTTTTCAATCAAGGTACATTAAGATCTTTTCGATGAATTATGGTAAGAATGTTTTTTAACTTATATGGTGGGTGCGGATATTTTCTGCTATTTTATCACATTGTAATCTACCATAAAAGTTTAAAAAATATTATCATAATAATTTTTTATTTTATAATTATTTTACTTTTAAATGATTTCAAATTAAAAAGAGATATTTCATTCAAATAGTTTTGATTTCAGATATGTCAATATCCTTTGATAGATTTTACAATTTTTGAAGTTGATTTATTATGATATAATCATCTATATTGAATTGAATTTTTTGTGATATGTTTGATTGTTGATGTGTTATTTTTATACCATTCGTGATTTATGATTAATGTATTAACTTTCCTTTTCTAGTTTTAATACGAATGTTTATGTTATGTTTCAACCTTTTCATATGAAGAATGCATTAGACTTAGTATGTGACAGGTGGAGCCTGCTATATCTCCTCGATGCATCATTAGATCTCATTAGACAAACTAGTGTCTTGGAGAAAGACTTTGACAAAATATAATTTGTATTCTTGGAATGAGTCCTTGACTATGGGGATATAATTCCTGACATTATTTATTCCATCATTATGAAATTAGCTATCAATATTACATTTCATTATTCAACTAGTAGAATATCCATGTGAATAAATAAATGGTAATTTTTTATTTATCATTTCCATATTATGATGAAGTTTATGTTTAAAAAGATTTTTTGTCCATAAACATTTCCTTAAATTATTATTCTTGTTTATGATGGTTTCTTCTATATTGTTATCCTTACTGAGAATCTGAGCTCACCCCTTTCTTATGATTTCTTTTTCTCAGGATGTGAAAAAGTATATTATTATTAACCTATAGGGATAGGACAAGGATATAACTGTGTTCAAAGGGTACACAATGTTGTTTTTTATGTCATTATGTAATGTAAAACATATGTACGTGTCTAGTGCATCAAAGGCTACTAAACTAATCAGTTTTTCGAGACATGATCCCTTTGATCATTCTAATTTTATGTAATAATGCACCAAATCTTGGTTACTAGGGTCGGGGCTTTAGTACCAATAAGTGGACAATGGAAAATATTATTTACCATATCCCCCTATCTATGTAGATGATAAGAATTTTATGTATTTTAAATTATTAAATAAAATATTATTTAACATAAAATAGCATTATAGGTATCATCGATACATTTCATAATGATTGACTTTTAAAAAATATAGTAGAAATTAAATTAAATAAATACATTTAAAACATAATTATTATGTAATATTTATCTAAAAATTTATGGAAGACAATAATTAATCCAAATTATATTACATTTAATATTTTTAAAATTATTAATTTTATTTTTCTTTTACTTGTGGAAATATTGTCTTATCATTGCATAAGCATTTAATGTGATGATAAAATATTAAAAAATAAAAATAAATTAAGAGGATAAAAATAATTAACTATTTTTTGGAATAATCATTTATAACCAAACATTACCTATTATGAAAAATCTATAGAGATATTAAAGACAAGTGTGTGGAAATTTGTAGTTATCCTTTTCTTAAAATAGTATTATGGTATAATCAAAGAACAATGGAACCATGATCCTATATTTTTTAAAACATTTTGATAATGGCCAAACTCCAATCATAATGTACAATAAATTCAACTCTTAGAGAAATTTTACAGCATTATCAAAAATATTTTATCATGTTTTACCAAATATATCTATTTTACCCTTAGAAAAGTGAAACATATTTACCAATGATACCATTTATAGAGAACAAAAATAAAATAGAACTATTTTCAAATTTTTATCCCAATAATTCCAATTATATAATCAATTTTTAAATATTCAATTTCTAGAAAATTATAAAATTTGTTTTATATATTCGTGGAAGATGCAACAAACATCATTTTTAGAAAAAATCACTTTTTAAGCATAAGACTAGATTTTTTCTTATTCCATGCCTAATAGAAACCATTATATGAATGCTGAGAAAATTTATAGAAAATATAAAACATACAATTAATTAAATTCAGTTATCCAAACTGATTAAGTTAATTTATTAAGATAAAAAACACATTGCATGCACAAATATAGTTTTTCATAAAAACATATCTTTTAAATTGGAATTATTTTATTTTCATTTATAATCAATTGATAAAAATGTATTCATTTTGTGCTTGTGTAAAAAATAATTTTCCATAATTTTTTTTCTACTCATACCCACATATTCAATTACTATGCGATAAAGGCCACATCAAATAACAATATTTCAATAGTTTATCCTAGGTCCTTATTGTTTAGTGTTGTGTATAAAGGAATCTATCAAAATAAATTAAACTTTTTTAATGTGAAATATATTATAAAATATCGTGATGTTGAATTATACCCCCTTATTATAATTTTACCCTCAAAATCCCATAATTCTGAAATAAATAACTAATTATACTTATGCCTCATCGCATCCTCCAGTTCCCATGTAGCTTCATATAATTTATGGTTTCACCATAAAAACTTGAGCAGGGGAGTGGTAATGCTTCATTGAAAATTATCTATAATATTCAAAATCTCCACTTTTTGTTCCTTATAAGAGAGATATTTCTCCAACAATATGACATTTTATTTTAGTACATGTGATGAATCATGTATGCACTTCTTCCGAAAAGATAAATCAAACACATTGTGAACTTAAGAGAGATTCAATAGAAGTGACAAATAATAAGATATCATCTCAATATGACCCAGAATATAAAAGGGTGTAGTATATCTAGGGGTTATCTTTACCTTATTTCCAAATCTCAAAACATTCTTCCAAAGATTTACTCATAATAATGTCTTGTCATCCACATAGAACTCTAGATATATTCGATGATTGTTAGTAAAAGTTTTCAATCGAATCCGAGCTACCATTTTGTACTATTCAGTTAATCTAACCTTCTCTTCCATTTTCTAAGATAGCTCAGGTCCCAGTATATTTCTTTCATTCACTTCATCCCATCAAATTGGATTATTTTCACCTCTTTTCATAAAGGGCTTCATAGGTTTCCATTTAAATTCTTGAGAGAAATCAATTATTGTTGGAAAATTCAATCATAGGATGGTGTTGATCCCAAAAAAATATAAAATCCATTGAAGACTATATCAATAAATACTTAAGGGTTTGAATTTTTCTCACAGAATGACCATCAATATGAGGATGATATTCAGTACTAAACATCAACATTATATCTAGAGAATTCTAATGACTTCTAGAGAACTTCAAGGCCAACCTTATATCCTGATTAGATACAACTGAGTGTGGTAATCCAAGAGATCTCACTAATTATATAATGTATATCCTAATAATATAATGAAGATAAAAAATAGTTTCCAATAGAAATGAAGTGTGTGGAATTTATTAGGTGACAGACTACAACTAAAAAAGAATTATTCCCTTTGGATGTTTAGGGATGTCCAAAAACAAAATTTGAGGTAGTGTTTTCCCACTTCTATTTAGGTATGGGTAATGGTTGTAACAATATTTTATCCTTGTATCTCTAAGTATAAACCCATTGACATAGCATGAAATAAGATACGTAATCTATAAAATCTCTTTTTATATTGTCTCACCATAAATATTATTTTAGATCGTTATAGATATCTGTACTTCCATAATGAATAAAGAATGATGAACTATGATATTCATCCAATAAATAATTATTTACATTTATTATTTATGGGAGATATAAAAAGTTCATAATCCTTATTATTCAATCATAATAATATTTGAACTCAAGAAAATTTATCCCCAACTTCTGCAGTTCCACGTCCTCATTCTATGCCTCTTTAATACTAACCTGGATATATGGTTAAGCGTTCAAATGATTAATATAGGATATATCCCATTTTCTCAAAATTTCACGAGTCTTTTTCTATAAATCCATAAATATTTTATTTATTTCAATCATTATCATGGATAAAATAAAATGGTCTTTATAATGTAGAGCACCATCCACCTTGTCCACCTTACAATGGTGGTAACGTATTGAGAAGTCATAATATATATTATCTTTAACCATATTATCTAGAATTCATTCAACTCTTTCTATGAGAATATATATTTCAAGAAATTATGATTCATATAGATTTCACTCCTTTAATCATAAATATAATACATCCATATATTCAATGAAAAAATTATCACTTCAATCTCTAAATCATCATTCTGGTAATTTTCCTGTATTATTTTCAATTAGTTGGGTGAAATGTTATCACCAATTCATTCTTCATAATCACGTATTACAACAACTTATTTGATACATCACAAAATATTATTAAACCTTATCTACAACAATTTAGTAAAACTATAGGTTCACTGAACATCCTTCATTACAACTACTTGAACTTTTACTGACATTCATATATCCTAAAAATCATGGCTCCCTCCTCAGTGAACTTGGTTATTAGATTATAAATCCATGATAAATACCTCCAAAAGTGTCAATAGTATCTATAAATCCAATGAAAACTATAGATATTGGTTACCATGGTTGGCCTAGGCCATTGTTCAATAACATATATCTTCGAAGGATTCACCGAAATATCCTAAATAGAAATTATCATACCCAAGAATGAAACTTTCATAATACAAAAAAGGCACATGGTAAATTTGACATGCAATTTCTCATTCCTTAGTGTACTCATAAAAATTATGAAATTCTATTTATGATCTTTATTCTATTTAAATATAAAATAATATATTCTATAAATACTACCACAAATTGATCAAGTTAATATCTAAATGATGTAATACATAAATAGATCAAGATATCCAGGGAATTAGAAATTCCAAATAGAATAACAACAAATTCATAATTCACATACCTCATACAAATGGTTGTCTTGCGTATATCGTCTTTCATAACAATTAATTGATAATATCCAGAACAAAGCTCGACCATGGAAATGTTTTGATATCCATGTAATTGATCAAAAAAATAATTGACATAGGGTATATGATCCTTTTTTTATAGTGATCTTGTTAAGTTCTGAAAAGATAATAAATGTACGCATTGAACTATATTTATTATTAGAATAAAACAGGTGCACCCTAAGGTGACACACCTAAGAATATGAATCCTTTTTCAATATTCATATAGATTTTCTTTTCTAATTCATGTACCTTATTTTTTTATATTTTATATAGAGTCTTATGAATAGTTGTATCACTAGGTATGAGTTTTATTATGATATAATGTACAAAATTACAATAAATACTAGGAAAATATTTTGTAAAGAAATCAATAAACTCTTGTAAAATATGTATATCTACGAAGTGGAGTTTGTTTCCAACCATATGATGTAAATAAAGTTCATTTATAAGAATTAAGACCCATAAAATAAAATTAATTTCCCTTGGAAGTGCATATCTATCCTTGAATCGATAAATGATCTTAAGATCATTTAGAATATGAAATGTGACTTCAATCCCAGTAAATTGATATCAGATCTATATAAAGATATCCAATACTTTCTAAGAATCATATCAAATTGAAATATATGGGGAATCAAATGATTTTCAAGAATAAAATTCTAATAATATTTAAATTGAGAGGAGCTATAAACATGAGATATGATCATTAAACAATTAAGAATTTTTTTGGTAACAGAAAATCTAATTATTGTGGTGTAAATGTGATGCCCATAGAAAATTACATAGATATAAAGGAGTGGGTAGACCTAAAATCAAATATGAAATTACCTATTCTATAGTGGATGATAAGTGTACCTTTCACCATGTCATTCTCATAACTCACTTCACCAGTCATAATCACAGGAGGTTTCCATTTATATTTCTGATTAATACGTTGTTTATAACTACCCATACTTTTTATACATTGATATTACTTCACAATTTAAGAATACTCATTACAAAATATAATAAATCCACAATAGGACTGTGTAGGTAGAGTGTCTTTTGAAACTAGGAAACACAATCAATTGGTTCATAAAACATTTTCATTGTCTCCCACCTATTTCATCATAACTAGAACCCTCTTTGATACAACTTATTTTATAAAATTTTCATGACATGGGAAAAATAAAAATATGAAAAGTTGATCCCATATAATTTGTGATGGTAAACAAGGGATATACCAATCATATCATAATCTTAAGACATAAGAACATAACACTTAAAAGATTGTCATATCATGTCATAGGATAAAACATAAAAGATCATATAAATCAATGAACATAATACAAAAATTGATAACATAAGAAATGAAATTCATAATCATTCACATAATAAAATCATTTTATATTTTCAAAATATGATTTCTAATACCATCATAGCGGACAAAGTTCATTACGAAGCTGATTTTACTCCTCGTTCTAGCCCCGTAATACCCAACTGAGATAATTTCTCATTCCAACCATGTTTATCTCATGAGATATAATTATTTAAAAAATTAATTGTTAGGAGATATAGGTCCCACCCATAACATAATTAAAATTTTGTTACGTGTTTTCCAATCACATAAATCATTCATCATAACGCAATGAATTAAACTGGTTTTTTAAAAACATCATTCCACTATAATATAATCCTTGTAAAAAAATGGATTTCATAAATAACATTCCATTATAACCACAATAAAATCCAATGAATAATAATGATATAATACATTAAAAATAATCCTATTAAATAATCCCATCATATATGGAAAGTAATTTTGATATAACACTTGAAATTAATTCTTCATTAAAATATTGTTTCTTCATAAAAAAATATTTTCTTTTCGAAAAATGTCCCTCAATTTTAAAAGAAAAGAAATGATTTAAAATTAAACATGAACTTTTTTATAGGAATATTTTTGGAAATAAGGAATTAGGAAAACATAAAAAACTATTCATTCCTTGTAAGTTAAAAATCTGTATCCTCATACTTCTACCAATGAAGTCAAAAAGTACCTCGTATAAAAAATGACAATAGATTCCATTCATAACATTTAATAAAAATTAAACAATTTGTAAAATTTAATTTAAAAAATTTTCGAATAATATTATTAATATTTTGGAATATATAATTAGGAAACAAAAACATGGATGATTAATATACCCTAGTAAATACTTATGTATAAACAATCTTAGATAATAAGGAGATTGTAGAATCATCCCTTACCTTTATTTATTATTTCATTTTTATGTATATGAAACTCCAATATAATGATTTAAATAATTTAATTAAATTATTCTAAAGTCATATTTTTTTAATGATATCTTATTTGATCATATTATTATTAGTTAGTAACATTATTACTTGTCCATCGGGTATTGAATTCTTTATATTCTTATGCATGTTTTATGGGATAAGATATTATTTATATTATTAGATTATATTTATATCATTTACATAATGATATATGTATAATATATATCACATTTATTCATCCCATTCATTTATATAATCATTCTTTAATAGTGATCATTTAAAATGAATCGCATCACATTATGTAAACGGTACGCCGTACGTACACACAAGCGACAATACCATTCTTTTAATTTTGGAATGGTATTGAAGTGGATTGTGTACAATATTTCAAAATAAATATCTTCTTATAATAATCATATGTAGTTATTATTTTCAATATTATATCAATCCTTGTATGGTGGTGGTGAAAAATAGATTACACCACGGCGTGGAAACGGTATGTTATATGTACACACATGTGTTGATTTCATTTTTCATAGGATGGATAGAATATGTAACATGGTTGTCTCATAATCATAAAATATTCTTAGTATATAAGTGATACTGTATTTATTACTTTATAATGAAACAACTCATGAGGACTATATAGAATAAAAAGATGTCTGAAAGTATTGGTAGAGGTTATTACCTCTTCTTCGACGTGCTCCCTCAAAACCTCCTCTTAAAGAACTAGAGTTGGTCTTTCAAGAAGACAAGAACCTCTAGAATATAGATAGGTATGTTTATAAAAGAAATTATCAATGAATGGCCAATATTAAAAGATTAATGTGAAATTAAGTGGTGGGGTATGGGTGTCTTTTCATAATTGAGGGGAGGGGCACTTTTGGGATCTCCAAAAATATTAAATAAATATAAAATCAGACCACATGAAAAACCAGCAAATTTCCCAAATTTATAATAATATATGAAATAGGGTTTTAATATCCTAGGAATATATATTTTATAAAAATTTTCCCATCAATATATGCCTTATCATTTTAATTAACACTTATTTATTCTATTTAAATTCTAACGAGATTAACAAATATTTCAATATTAGAGGGGGAAATATTTACATTTTGGATTTCAATTATACCATAAATAAACATCATAGAACATTCTAGTCAATATAATAAATATTTTATATTTTTAAAAATTTTCCATTGTTTTTAAAATAATTTAATAAAAAATTATACTGATAGACAATCAATAGTTTCAATTTTGACATTATTCAATAAATTGGTTTTTAAAATATTAAGATAAAAAATTAACTAAAAGAAAATTATTTTAGTATATTCATAACAGGTTTAGGTAATAAATAAAATTTATTGGACATATTTATTTGCCAAATTATAGTAATTTTTATATTTTTGATTATATTTATTTAATGTTTCACTTAATAAAATAATTTTTTACATGCTTTAGTGTAATTATTTAATATGATTATATTTGAATAAAAACTAAAAGTACAATTATGATTAAAAGTAAAATCCTCTAGATTTTATATTAATCCATATAATTGAATATATATTTTGTATAATCCATCATTAATAATGTTAGTTTATCATCATTTTAAACAAAATAAAATAAGTTTCATAATATCTTCAATAAGGCTCTAAATGGTCAATAAATCTAATATTGGATTGTAATTGTCTAGATATAGTCAAAAAATAATATATGGTCATGATTATGTGTCTTATAATGGTAATTATCACATTAATTATAAATATTTTATTGATTTCTCACCAATTAAATATTTTTTGCATCGTTAATGTATACATCATTAAGTTTATTATTTACTACCTAAAAATTAAAAATAAATTATTGGGATAAATAAAAACATTTAAACTATAAAATTGTATTTATATTAGAATTTACATTTTATATAATGTTATAATAAAAATGATATATTTGTTAAAACGTGAGTAAATCATATTTAACATATCATTAAATAAAATAAATTGAATGTCTTAATATCATCCAAGTGGCTTTGAAAGGATACCATTTCGACCCAATATTGATTTAGGTCGAAAAAAATCAACCAATGATATTACAACAAGTGTTACTATAATTAATTAATATTATTTTGACAATTAATTACCATATTTACCCTTTTTATAACATTAATAAATATTAACAACGTTATTATTCATAATGTGAAAAAAATAAAATTATGTTATTTACATAATTTGGACATAATAATCCCAAATATGAAATACATTTTTTAAAAGTAAAATAATAGAAAGGAAGTAATTAATTTAAAATTAATCTCTTTGTTGGAAAGAGTGAATGGGTTTTAGAAGCTAAAACATTGGAAAATATTGATATATTCTTACATATGAATTCTACATAAAATTAATACTAATGACATAAATTATATTCAATGGAAAAATATTATAATTCTAATTTAAAACCATTATATATTACAGTTTACATATATAAATTATTTTGTTGAAGAATGTTTTATTTCAATTAAAAATTACTATGTTTTTACTACTCATCAAGACATTAATGTTATTAAAAAATATCACAAAATAATTCCTAGTAAAATTCATATATCATATCAAAATAAAATTTTTATATTTTCATATAAAAATTATTAATGTGTCAAAATATTAATTTGAAATGGGTTCACCATTTAAATGTAGAAAATTACCGTTTTGAAAAATATTGGTTTTTATACATAAAATAGGGTTTATTAATACCCTGTGATAAAAATATTTATTGAATGAAAATAAATTTTTTTCATAAGTATATAAAATATATATTTCATTAATTTCATTTAATAATAGTAATTCAGTCAATTTTTGTATACAAAAATAAAAATATATAATTAATTTATATTATCCATAAATAATTGGTAGCCTATAGAATTCACCATAAATATTAATAAGTTAGTTATATTTATTACCACTATCCTAATAGTAGGGTTATAATGGTCATTTTATACTAAGGGTGTCTCGTGATTCATATGAACTAGTGATTTTATGCAATATCTGCTATTGAAGAATTTAAATTATTTAAAATATTTAATAAAAACATTTAATTGTTACATTCTACCCCCCTTAAACTGAATTTCGTCCCAAAAAATCCTTATTTGAAAAAACATAGATGAGGTTACATCTTCCTTATCATATCTTCAAGTTCCCATGTAGCATACTTAAATTGGTGGTTCAACAATAAAAATTTAATCAAGATAGTTATCTTATTTTATAGAACATTTTTACTACGATCCAGGCTCATTATAAATTGTTCATCATAAAAAAGATATTTCTATAGCTATAAAACTTTATTGTATAGTACATGTGAAGGATTAAGTATGTATTTTCTCAGGAGATATACATGGAATTCAACATGAACTTGGCAGAGATTCTGTGGAAGCTCTAATCGCTAAGCTACATTCCCAGCACAATCCAGAATTTTAAAAGGACCGATATACATAGGGCCCAGCTTTCCCTTCCTTCCATATCTCATTACTCACTTCTAAGGAGATATTTGTAGAAACACATGGTCACCCACTTCAAAAAATATGTATTTTATTTTATTCTCATAATAACTTTTTTAGTTTTCTATGAGATGTTCTTATGGGTTGTTGAAAATATCTGATCTTTTCTACCATTTCATCAACAAGATCAGGTCCAAATATCTTTATTTCTCCAAAATCATCGTAATAAGTTGGATTTATTCACTTCTTTTCATATAGGGGTTCATAAAGAGCTATCTGAATACAGGAGTGAAAGATATTGTATAATGAAAATTCCACAAATGGTGGGTTTTGATCCCAACTACCTTTTAAATCGATAGAGCAAGCTCAAAAAAAGACTTCTAGAGTTTGAATTTTCCTTTCATACTATCCATCTTTCTGAGTATGATAAGCTGTTATAAAACAAAAATATGTATCCAAATATTACTGATGAATTTTTTAAAACATAGAGATAAACCTCAAATCTTGATCGGATATAATGTGAGGTGGTAATCCATGAAGTATTATCACTTCATTTAATCTGAACAAGATTTAAATCATCTCTATTAGAAATCAAGTGTGACCACATCACAAGGTGATAAAATATAAACCATATATAACTATAGCCTTTAGATAGTTTGGGATGGAAAAATACAAGGTCCATAGTGATGTTTCTCATTTCCATTATGGTATGGGTAATGGTTGTAACATCCCCTTAGAATTATATCTTTTAGTAATAACTTACTGATAAACCAATCACCGAGAGACATATTCGACAACATCTCTTTTCAGGCCATCACCCAAGAAAAAATCTTTCAGGTCCTTTTACATCTTGTGCTTCTAGGATGAATAGAGAATGAATAATTGAGAACCTCATCAAACAATGCCTTAAATTCTTTAATGGAAGGAATAAAGACCGTGATCATGAACATTAATAATCATCACAATGAAGGATGAATTTCTGAAAATTTATCACCTTATTTTGTATATTTACATCTACATTTTATGCTTCTATAATTGTCACTTTTATATATGTTTGGAAATTCATTTGTGAAATATAATATTTTTCTCATTCCTTTAATATTTCACGATCCATCCTTTGAAAATTCATATATATTGGATCTTTTGTGATCCTCATCACGGATAGGCCAGTATTATCCTTTCGACTCAAAGCCTCTTTCCCCTTGGTTGTTTTACTAGGGTGGTAATGCATTGGGTAGTCCTAATATTTAATCAACTTCAACCACCTTCTTTAACACATATTCTGAACCTTTTATGTGGAAATATACATTAAACTTTTATGATTCGTATAAATATGACCCCATTCACCATTAATACAATGCATACATTATTTTGTGATTATATTACTATATTTAACTCCAAATCATGAGTTGAGTAATTTTTATAATGTATTTTCAATTGTCGTGAGGCCTAAGCTATCACCATATCATTTTTCATGAGAACAAAACATATATCTTATTTGATGCATCATTATAGACTAAAAAACATTCTCCAATACAAGGTAGTGTTTGTATAAGTGAACAGGCTAACCATAATTTTAAATATTTGAAATTCTATTCACATCCTGCTATTTAAATGAACATAATTCCTTTTCGAGTCACCATTGTGCATAGATTATATACTTGTGAAAAATATTTCATAAAACATCGATAATATCCATCCGAAGCAGCAAAACATCAGATCTTAGTTATTCTTGATGGTCTCAGACAGCTTTCAATAAATTTTGTTTTTTCTATGTCAATAGATATCCTCTCTCTTGTGATTATGTGACCTAAAATTGATACATTCTAAAGATAAAATTCAAGATTTGTAAACTTTTCATAATGTATCTCTTATCTCATGGGCTATAGTACAATTCACAAGTGATATTCGTGTTATTCCTTTCTCTTCTAATAGAAAATAATACCTTTTATAAAGTCTATAAAAATTTATCATGATAGTATCTAATTACACTATTCAGTAGATCCATGAATATTTAGGAGGAATTTTTAAGACCAAAAGGCGTAACTATAAATTTATAGTGTCCATTCCTTGTATGGAATGTCAATGATACATATTTTCTCTTAAAAAACATAATAGGTTCACCTAATATTTATTATCAAGGGTGTATGAATCCCTTTTCCTGATTCTCTTGGAGTAGCTTCTTGAATTCCTGCAACTCAATTGGGGCTGTTATATAAGGTGTATTTGAAATAGGCCTTGCACTTGGTTTGAGTTACATTCAAAACTATTACAACCCTTCTATTTATTACACATTTAATGATTGTTTATTACTTAAATAATCTCTTAAAAAACTCTATGGATTGAGAGGTCTAGTGTCTCGAGAAATAAGTAACAACACATAACAACGTAAAAGATAAAATACAACATCTTTGTTAACATCTTCATTTACATTACCAACACATTCCTTCATACTTTAATCTGCATGGGATAACCTGAGGACATACAAAAGAAAGGGGTGAGGTATAAAGCCCAGTAAGGGAGTAAACAAGGCATAACAAGAAAGATAAAGTACATTTTAGGCAATAGGCATATCAATGGAGCACCTGAGAAATATAAAAATAAAGGCATTATATAGCATGATTATCATAACATGGAAATGTAGAAATATACAACATGAAATTATCATGAGCCAATGATCATTTTTAATGGATTATCATGAGTAAACCCTCTTTCCCCATGAATTTTAATGAGTAAACCCTCATTGCAAATGAATTTGTATGATTAAACCTTCATTATACATCAATTTGAATAAGTAACCCCTCATTTCACATTAATTAATATGATTAAACCCTCATTGAAAATGGCGTATCATTATACTACACATTACCCAATGCATTATAGCCATATCAAGGTGTACCCTTTATAAACATTTCATTTCATGTAAAAATGTGCCAAATGGATCATAGAACATGG
Organism: Viscum album; assembly: GCA_963277665.1. Classification (NCBI taxonomy): domain Eukaryota; kingdom Viridiplantae; phylum Streptophyta; class Magnoliopsida; order Santalales; family Viscaceae; genus Viscum; species Viscum album. The sequence goes on along the minus strand of OY728165.1, from coordinate 190,233,143 downwards.
AATCACTCAACATCATAATTTCTTCCATGATAATGGAATTTGAAAAATATAAATGAAACTATATATGTATATCTGCAAAAAGATGAATACCCTTGATAGAAAAATGGACATGGTATTCGGTAAACGATGATTTTGGCATGGACAATTGCGGTGCAATTTCAGCATCATTACAGCGTGACATAAAAATTCATAAAATGGATATTGAGATAGAAAGGGGTATCTCATCATATGTTCATGAAATGGAAAGAAAGGTGGTTATATAGTTACATTTCCCAAAACTTTTAATTTTTAAATAGAATTCATAACATAATAAAAAACATTATGAAAGAGGAGATGTGGAATAACTCTTCTCAAATTTTGGCATGGTAACAGGTGTAAATCAGAAGAATTAATGAGAGATAAAGAGGTATCTCATAATTCAAAAATAAGTATTGAAGTATGGTGGAGGTTAGAAATCATACCATGACATTTTTAATTGAATATAAAAGGGTATAACAACCAAATTAAACTTGGAAAAATTGAGAATGAATGATATACCCTACGAAAATTTGGCATGGTAACGGGTGTACATGGGAGGGATTAATGAGCGAACAATAAGTCTATCATAATTAAGAAATAAGGAGGTAAGTATGGGGAGGTCATAAATCATACCCAAAAATTTTTAATTTAAAATAATAGGTAATAACGACATATAAAAACATGTACAAAAATCAGAAAGGAAGAAATCCCTTATGGAAATTTGACTTGGTAACGAGTATACATAAAGGTTCATAAGAGGGATAAATGAGAGTGTAAGGGGATCACATAATTTATACATAAAATGGGTGTTAAATATGATATATAATAATTTATCCCATAAAATTAATAAATTATATTAAAAGACATAACATGAAAATAATGCTTGATAAAAGATGTGGTGGAAGATCCCTTGCGGAAATTTTGAATAGTAACGACTTCGGTAATGGAGAAAATGAGGGAGGAAAAATAATACCTCATAAAAACAACATAAAATGGTCAATAATGGAATATTATATAATAATTAAATTATAACCATTCTAAATTAAAATAAATACTTTCAAATAGATGCATGAATTTGAACGGAGGAGATGAAAAGTGAAAATCCTTTACCTGGAAGTGCGATCCCAAAGGCTTGAGAGAGGCTTGAAAGAGGATTTTTGGGAGCATGGGGTGCCTTGATAGGATTTTATATAGAGGAGGGTAGAGTTTTGTCGAGATAAAAATGGTTTCATTTTTGATGATTTGTAGATTTAGTGGGTTTATATAGGAAAGGAGAGGTAATTCTTTATTATCTAGGTTTCAGACACTACACATTAAGCTAATCAAAACCACAAATAGTACCATGGTTTTTGAAAAATTTTGCAACCAATGGAGATTGTTATAAAATATTTTAAAATTCCATGGTCCTAAAATATTAAAATAGTAGGATTTCTTATTTGGAGTTGAGTCTCACTATAATGTAAGTCATTTTAAAATGTTAAATTTTTTTGTAAGTCGTAGAGGGTCTACTATGGCATTATAAAATTAATCAAACAAATATAAAATAAATTTATTTAATAGGATACACATATATTTTATGAATAAATAATTTATATTAATTTATATTAATTTATTACGTCTCTATTAGGTCATTATGATGTCATAAAACACTTTATACATTTATCCATTATTTAATTCTTACCTGAAAATTGGATTGTCTGAGAAAATAATGAAAAATTAGCAATCAGAAAAATAAAAAATCCTGATTCAAATTTTTTTTTAAATTTATATAAATAGTATTCTAAATATGTGAATGATCACTTTTAGAATAAATATTGTTAGTTATTGAAAATTGATGGGTTTTGACCAAAATTGATTCCAAACCATAATAAATGTTACATTTGACATCCTAAAAATTATATAATCATTTATATTCAATAAAAATTATATAATAATAATATTTTATTTAAATATTATTTATTCCAAAAATTCATTAATTAATTAAAATAAATTCTTTAATTTAAAATACACATTCAGTTTTATCGTATGAAAAAATAATTCTTATCAGCCTTAATACATAATAATTTATAGATTGAAAATAATAATCAAAAAAATACAACCATAATTTATAATTGAAATTGTTGTTATTATAAGACTATTATAATATAATTATTAATAAAATCGTAGTTTAATATAATAATATATATATTTCTGTAAAAGTACAATTTTACCCGAAAAATCAATGTATCAAATTCACTGTATTTTTGTGAAACAATATTCTTATATAGGAATTGATGGAATAAGAATTTTATTTATAAAGGGATTACCCAATATTTAACTAATTCATTATTACAAAACAACTTATAACACCCTCATATGACCAAAGGGTAAGGTGTGTGATGGTGATAGACTCTCAGGGTAGCTCGGATAACATCTCCCCAGTGGTAATCTCTATTAACTTAAACTTCTCTCGTTGACGATTCAGTTCACGATTAACGTATTAAATATATGATTGGGATTGGTAAAGAGAAAATCATAGTGATGTTACCTCCTTTATGAGCTCCAACAAATGAGTATTTTACAGACATATCCAAATATATGTGGCCATTGACTCATCATTCTGAATTAATTTTTCCATCATAATTTATATTTATAAAAAATAATTATAATGTTAAAATTAGTATTGTTTACAATGGTCATATTGGTCATCGATCATTTTTTACCAATGGCCATATAATGGTCAAAAACTGATTGTTACAGTTCAATTTATACTTATATAGTTTTTATCAATGAGAAACAATAAAGAATACATTTTCATTAAATAAAATATTATTCAAAAGTTTTGGTCATTACAAAAACTCCACCTAACAATTTGGTGGAAGACCTAGAAATTCTATTGTAAATATATCATCAAAATCTTGTACAATGGGTGTAGTATTAATTATGTGTTTCTTAACAACCATTTTTTGATATATTTCCTTTCATTTATAGTAATCAATACCCATAAGATGAATGAAATTTTTACTAGAAGGTCATATCCATCCTTACATTGACAGATGATCATATATTAATATAGAATATGAAATGTGACTTCAATTCCTTGGTAATTTATATGAGATCCGTATAGAGAAAGACAATCCATGTAAATAATATAACCAAATTCCATTATATGAAGGATCACAATATTTTCAGGAATCACTTTCTCACAAACTTCAACTGAAGAAGAATTATAAACTTTGTATGTGACCGTTGATCCATTAAGAGTTTCCATAGAAGACTCAACATCAATTATTGTGCTAATAAAGAGATATAAATTTAGAATAATTTATACATAAAATATTGGTTAAATCTATAATCAAATAAAACATTTTCTATTTTAGAGTGGATGGTAAGTGTACCTTTCACCACATCATTATCATACTCCACATCACCGATAGTGATCGCATGTGACCAGACTTTTTCTTTTCCTTATGTGTATGCTAAAATTTATCATAAAAAATAAAACATTGTTTGGGGAATTGATTGACATAATTCGCCATTTCTTAACACTTGTAACATTGAATTGTGGGAGGTTAATTATGTACATAATTTTCTCTATTTTCATCACTAGATATATTTTTTCCATCACATAGTCATTAAACATCCTAATGGCCTTCTATCCCATAGAAAAATCTATTTATATCCCATTCAAAGAAATTTACAACATGTTTTTTCCACACATTGAGCATAAGGGAAAACTCATCTTCTTTCCAATATGGTATTTATATATTTCTATGAATTTCATTTTTCAATTCTTATCAAACCCATAGGATTTATGGGTTACTCCATCATCAATATCAAAATTGAGAGCAGAAGGAATGATTTACGTGTTGATATTTAGGTCCCTTATGGATTATTCCCTTGAAAAACATGATTTTAAGCCACTAAAGAATTAATCCATTTTACACTCTGGTTGGATAATAATTCTAGAAACGTTTCATGCATGTCTTGTAAAATTTTCTTCATACATACCAATAGATTCATCATCCTTTTACTTAAGTTCACGGAAATACTTCTATATATTTGTTTGAATAATATGAAGAAATTACTTATTCAAAAATATATTCTTGAACTCATCCAATTCCATGGAATCAATTTCATATCTTTTCCTTGTATTATAGATAAAATTCTACCATTTATCCGCTTCACCATATAAATGATAGACTAATATGACAAATTTATCTTGCTGTGAACACTGGAGAACTGAAAATGTATTTCTAGTGGTACTGATCCATTTTTTATCCACTAATGAATTAGAGGATCCACCGAAAAAAGGTGGACACTACCACATGAAGGACTCAATAGAATGTTTTTACCTCCTTTTCACATTTGGATGTCCTGCACGAAACATAACTTGAAAATGTATTGTGAGTATAGCTACAAGATTTTGTATTCTATCTCTCGTAACATTTTATTTCTTATGAGTACACCCATTTCATTTCCCGTCATATTCAACATTAACATGGTTCTTCTGGGTTCCACCCATTGACTAAAACCGTTAAGTGTAGTGTGAGAAACACTAATCATAATGGAAAAAACACATAATCAAGAATAAAATTACAATTTATGACACCTTTGATTTTAGTCATGGATATTAATGATCATTTCTAAAATATTAGGTTTCTAAAAAATACTTATACATATATTTTGGGTTATTATTACATTCTTCTTATCCTAATTTCCAAAGGATAACTTTACCTTTCCTCTGATACCAACTATAATGACCCATACTTTACTAAAACTGGTATTACTTTCCAATTGAAGAAAATTAAATATAAAATTTAACAAATCCATGACATGACAATATAGGTATAGTGTCTTTAGAAATAAGTAAACATAAACAACTAATTCCTAAAACAAATTCATTATCTCCCACTTATTTCATCATGACTAGACACCTCATTGAAATATCTTACTTAATATCATTATACAAGACTTGGGAAAGAGATACATATGAAAGAGTGGCCTCATTTTCTCAAAAGGGTAAAAAAGGGAGATATCAATCCTATCATAATCATAATACAAAAGAAAATAACATTTGAAAGATAGTGATATAATTCCCTGGGATTAATCATAAAAATTCATAATAATAAATGAACGTATTCCCAGAAGTCATAACATAATACATAATTTTTTTGTAATACACATAAGCATAGAAAAAATTTCATATTTCTCAACGCTCATTACCAATACCATCATACCATACAAAGTCTATTACTGAACTGAGTCCACTCCTCATTCCAACCATTTACTTCTCAACTGAGATCATTTCTCATTCCAGCAATGTTTACTTCGTGAGATATAAATCTTTACAAAATGCATTGGAGGGATATATAGGTTTCACTCATCATATAATGAAATAACTCTATGTGTTTCACCATAACATTTATTATTCATCATAACCCAAAGAATAAAATGGGTTTCTTTAAACATCGTTCCACCATAACATAATTCATGTAAAAAAATGGATTCCATAAATAAAATTCCACCAAAAACACAATAAAATCATCAAAAAATAATGATATTATAAATGAAACATAAACATATTAAATAATTATACCGTAGATGGAATATAATTTTCATATAACCCTTGAAATTAATTATTGATGATTTCTTCTTCAAAAATCTTTTCTTTTATCAAAATGTCATGCAAGTTTAAATGAAGGGAATTTATTTAAAAATAAACATGAAATCATGTAGAAGAATATTAATTGAAATAATGCGTTATTAAAAAATTAAAATCTATTCATGTTATATTAGTTAATAAAAATTAACATCATATTATTTCCAGAAATGTAAAAAAGAACCTCATATAAAAAATGAAAAAAGATTTATTTCATACCACTTATAAAAATTCACCAATTAGTAAAATATAATTTATATAAATAATGGAACCATTTAAATAATATTTTTAAATATTTCTTCAGGAATCATGAACACGTATGATTAATATACCTTGGTAAATTCTTAAGTATAAACAATCTAGATTAATAATGAGATTGCGAAATTATTTAATACCATAGGCCTGACTACCTTTTTATATATCCAAGAATATTTTATAATGAGTAAAAAAATATAATCATGTATCCCAGAATCATATAAATTTTTATGATATAATATATGATCATATTATCATCTATTTTTCAGTAACATTATTACTCATCCATTGGGTATTAACTTCCTTATTTTCTTACGCATGTTTTTTCAGATAAGTTAATGTTTCTCATCTCATGTTATAGTTATACCATTTACAGAATTATATTAGTATAATATATATCATATTTCTTCAATCTATTCATTTATAAAATCATGAAATAATGAATATCATGTAGAATCACTCACATCACATCGTGGAGATGGTAGGTCTTATGTATACACGAGTAACAATATCATTCCAATAATTGTTGAATGGTGTCGAAGTGAATGGTTAATAAAAATTTAGAATTAATATAATTTTATAATAATCATATATAGTTACTATTTCCATCATTATACACATCTATGTAAGGTGTTTGTGAAATATAGATTACCCCATAGAATGGAAATGGTAAGTCATACATATGCACGCATGGCGATTTCATTTTTCGTTGGATGGATATGAGATGGAATCTGGTTGTTTCATAATAATAATAAAATATCAAAATATATGTTATACTACAGGTATTACTTTAATATTAAAAAACACATTATCAGGAAGTAGAATAAGAAATAAGTTTGAAAGAATCGGTAGAGGGGATTACCTATTGCTCAACGTGATCACTCTAAATCTCATCTTAAACCACAATAGTTGGTCTTTGAAAAATACGAGAACCTATAGAATGTATCTAGGAATGTTGAGAAGGGAAATTTCCATGGTATTTAAAAAATATAAGGCACAATGTGATGTGGATAGGTGAGGGAGGAGGTTCCCTTTTAAAATTGAGATGAGGGGGACTTTTGGGATCACCAAAAATACTCATTTAATATAAAATAAACCCCATAAAAACCTCCAAAATTTACCGATTTAGAATATTAGATGAGATAGGGTTGTAATAACCTAATAAAAAAATTATTAGACTAGTTTTTCAATAAATAAAAGTCATAAGAATTTAATTAACACTTATTTATTCTTCTCAATTTTTAACTAGGGTAACAAATATTTCAATATAAAAAGTGTGTAGTATTTACTACAACAGTTTTCTATAATTTTTTAATATGATTATTTTTTAATCTAAATAAAAAATTAAATACTATGAAAAATATAAATCAAATATATTTGAAATAATTCTTATAATATAATATATCTTTTGAAGATTACATCATTAAAATGTTATACTTATTAAAACAATAATGTAACAAGTATATCATCACCTTAAATAAAATAATATAAGTGTCATTATATCTTCTATAACACTAAAAATTGTAAAAAACTAGACCCTTGGATGGTTATGGTCTATATATACTTGACCAATAATATTTGGTCATATTTTTTACTCTTTTAATGGTTATCATCACTTTTATAATTAATATTTTCTTGATTTCTCATCAATTAAATAATTTCTGAGTCATTAATGTATAAGTATTTAAGGTAATTATTTATTTCCTAAAATAAAAAATAAATTATCATAACAAATAAAACCATTTTATATTTAAAATGATTATTTATAATTGAATTGTTATTCTGTATAATATTATATTAAAATTGATATAGTTGTTAAAATTTGAGTAATATATATTTAACTTTTCATTAATTAAAATATATTAAATGTTCTAATCTCTTCCAAGTGGATTCCAAAAGACATAATTTCAACTTAAGTATGTTTTAGGTCCATACAATCTCATCCAGTGATATTATAATTTCATAACATTTTTTTTACCCTTAATTACCTGATTTACTATTTTTATCATAATATTAAAAACTACTGAAGCTACTATACATAATGGCCAAAAACTAAAACCATGATATTTACATAATTTGGACTTACTGATTCCAAATGTGGAATCCATTTTTAAAAAATCAAATCACATAATTTGTAGTAATTAATTTAAAATTAATCATATTTTTGGAATGAGGGAACGAATTTTAAAAGTTAAAAAATTACGAAATATTGAAATGTTTTTACATCTGAATTAAATGTACAATTAATTTTAATGAAATAAATTATATTAAATGAAAAAATATATTTTATTTATAATTTAAAAGTATCCAACATTATAATTTAACCATATAAGTTATTTTGATGAAAAAATTTGTATTCAATTAAAATTTAGTGTACTTTAACTATTCATCAAAATGTGAATGTTATTAGAAAATATCAGAAAATCGTCCAATGTAAATTTTCATATCCCACCCCAAAGAACTTATTTTTTAATATAATAATTATTAATGTATTAAAATCTTAAATAAAAAATTGTTCTTCATTAAAAGGTAGGAAATTACCCTTTTGAAAAATATATTTTTTTATACATCAAGTAGGGTTTATTCATACCCAATTAAAAAATATATATGGGATGAATATAAAAATATTTTATTAAGTATATAAAATATATATTTCACTGATTATATTTACTAATAGTAATTAATTCCATTTATTCATAAAAAATACCAATATATAATTGATTTATATTTTTCATGAATAATATTTAGCCTATGAATTCACCATACATTTTTAAAATTCAGTCATATTTATTCTCGCTAACCTAGAAGAAATGATATAATGGGAATTTTACACTAAGGAAGTATTTTAGTTCATTTATACTCACAATATCGTCTAATGTAATCAATTGAAGAATTAAATTTATTTAAATAAATCCATAAAAACATTTGGGTGTTACATTATTGGTGATAATCATCATCATAAATATTAGAGCTCATTCAATATTTTATATAATTCTTATAATCATTACATTTGAAGCATTTAATTAAGGGTGGCACATTATTTGGTGTCTCCCATTCCTCTATTATATCAACTGGAATATTAATTTCTGTTTGATATTCATGGTATTTAAGACCATCCCTTCTACATTTAAAGGACCTACTGACTCATTTCTTGAAATTATATTGATGTTTCTACCCACATTTATGGTATGTGGGTGACTAGAATTTCTTTCTGACATGTAATTTGTATCATTTTTTATTAGACATGGTCTTCCTTTTATCAAAGCCTCAGAAATGATGGGAATCTAAAATTTTCATTTCCACAATAAGATCACATTGAATGATTTTTTAATAGTTAATAAAGTCTGTTATAGCTATATCCTTCTAGAGAATTGGTTTTAAGAAACCAGTGAATTGATTGATTTTTATTTTATGATGACAAATAAACAGAAATCATACCTTTCAATACTTGTAATATTATCCTCATAGGTGCCAATGTATTCATCATACATTGGACTAATTGAAAGGAATTTTTTTTCATTTTGTATAATAAATTTGATGTAATTACTTAATTTAAAATATCTTCCTAAACTCATCCCATTTCAATGAGTCTATTTCATTATCATTCCTTGTAATTTTAATAATATTCCATCATTGTTCTACTTCTCCAACCAAACAATACATACATTATATACCATTTTTCATTCTGTGTGCACTGGAGAATAGAAAATATTTTTCTAATGGTATTGATCCATATCATATCCACCAGTAGATCATAAAACCAATAAAAAGATGGTGTATATTGCCTCATAGTAAATAAAATGGTACATTTCTCACTGATTTGATCACACATAAACTCAACATGATTCATGGATTTAGAATATTTAGTGAGAAAATAATAAGATTTTATATTCTATCCCTCATAGATTTTGGATTAAAAAGAGTAAAATCGTTTCATTTTCCAACACATTCATTGTTAGTATTATTCCTTCTGGTTCCATCCAGTTACTAAATGAAAAAATCATAATTATAGAATCAAGATAAAATAATAAAAGTGATTAATTATATAATAACAAAAATTATTTATAGGATGTCAGGATCATGACACATTATAATAAAAATAGGAATCCTTAGGTTTAACCTTGGCCATCCATTGTCATTATCTATTCAAATACCTCATAATTGATCATAATGAAATTGATAATTGAATCTAGAATACCACTAAATAGTATGTAGCTAGGTGTGTAATCTTAGTCCCACTCATAATTCACTAGAGATGATAGAGTTAATACCCAATCTCTCTTTTTTAGAGTTATTACCCATCGGTGCATCTGTTCTATAGCTGCATCCACTTTTTTGAATCTAGACATGGATATATTTTCTAAAAAATATCCATCCATTCTTTACCATTTAGGATTTTCTCATATACTTATACTTATCCCCATGGGTTTCTACAAATTAATCTAACCTTAATCTTCAAATCCTAAATAAACCCTGTTCTGATACCAACTATAGCAACTCAATAATTTTGTAAATAAATATTCCATCTTATTTGATGAATTTCCATTACATAACATTATGATCCACTCTAGAACTATAATTGTTTAGTGTCTTTGGAGACTAAATACATACACGTTTTATTTCATTAAAAGATCATCAACAACTCAAAAACTGTTTTTCTCACATTCTACCCTTCATTGACATAACATATAAAACCATTGTACATAAATTGGAACTACTAATGAACAAACCTTTAACAATGTTGGTATTTATCAGCACTAGGAAAAAGAACTGATAATTGAAATCTTTATCGGTACTAAAAAATTTGGTGATAAATTTAACCTTTTATCCCCTCCTTTTTTTGAACTGATAAAATGAACCCTTTATCAGCACTTTTTTAAACATTGATAAAGGGTTATCTTTATCAGCACTTTATTTTTTGTCCTCATAAAGGGTACTCATTAAGAGTGTTTTATTTTTAGTGCTGATAAATAGTAACCTTTATCAACATTATATTTTTAGTGCTTATAAAGGGAATATTTATCATCACATCTTTAGTACTAATAAAGGTGCTAATAAATAATATGAAATAAGGACATAATTAAATTAATAAAAATTGAGTTTATTATATAAATTTCATATTTTATTAATTAAATAATTATTGATAAAAATGAATAAATTGATTATAAAATATATAAATTATATATACTAATAATTAGTATATACTAAATATATAAATATATGCAAAATTAAAATAAATCAAAAAACTTAAAAATAAGTAAATTGAGAAAAATATTAAACATTTTATAAATTAGATAATTATTAATAATGTAAATATGTTGTATATATTAAATATATAAATATTTATGAATGTATATAAATATTATATATATTACAAAATAATTATGCGCTTTACATTAAATAGTTGTATATTTAATGAATAATGGTTTATAATTAAAAATTCATAAAAAGTAAAAATACAAACTAATTGTATAGAGTAATGGACATAATTGAATGTCGTTTGATTTTTCAATTTTAAAATGATTAAATATTTCTTATATTGATTTCATATATACATTATTAATTAATTTTTATATACAAATGCACACGCAAAACTTATCCATTTTTAAATATATTTTAAAGTGTATTTATTTTTAATTTATTCAATTTCACCCATTTGTAACATGCACGCACTTCACATTATATATTCATTAATAATTTTAATAATATATAATTTTTAAAAAATTATTTATAAATAATATTATTTATAAATGTACATTTACTATATTTATACAATCATATATTCATTATTATAATTAAATAAATATATATATATTAATGTATTTATAAAATTATAAATAAATATTTATATTTATTTAAATAACTATTAAATTTGTAATAATATTATATAAATAATGAATATATTTGTGGTATTTATATTTATACGTATTTATTCTATATACATATATAATAATATAAATATATATAATGATATAAATGTTATATTTTAATAATATTTATATAATTATAAATAGATAATTATAATTTTAAATATTTATAAAATTATAATATATATATATAAATAATGAATATACTCACTATATTTATATTTATATATTATATATATATATATATATTTTAAAAATATTTATAATTATAATTATAAATCATTTTTCAGCGCTTAAGTAATGAGTGCTGATAAAAGGATTATTTATCAGCGCGAAAACATTAGCACTAAAAAAGGAAGATTTTCTTTGTACTTTTTTAGAACTGATAAAGATGTATTTTTTCAGTGTTTATAACATAACACCTGATGAAAGGCATCCTTATCAGCACTATTTTGGAATCACTGATAAAAGTGTCCTGGTCTATATTAAAAACCCAAAACCAGTTGCAAACCCGTTGCTATATGAGAAGCATTCTGTGGAAGCCACACATTACTGACACTCCTCATTGGGGAATCAAAGCTCAAATAATCCCTTGAATCATGTCTCAGTCAAATCCAAGTCTCAAAACTATTCAAGGTTTGGGGGAATCCATGGCTAGAATGTAAATATTTCCTTAATTTCTCTCGACTGAATGTCTTTCTTTAGATTATGTTGGGGAACATGGGGTGTAAACATCAATGGTTTTGACCATGGTGGAGGATAGTTTTCATCTTTGAGTTTGGTGAGTTATCTATTTTTTATATTTTTATATGGATATTGTCCATTTTGATTCTCGTAACTCATAGAGATTGAAACACCAACACTGTGAGCCTTCCCAGCTTCACTCCAAGACCATACCAGAATCTCATTCCTTCTCAATTACAGCTATGAATTAATGTAAGGTATTTTTGAGCTACTATTTTATTTATGTGAATGTGTGGATTAATCAGGATATATTTTTGTTTGATAGATAAATGAATTAGCCATATGGTAGAAGTCACATCCCATTTTACATTGTCTATATAATTTTGTATGTAACAATTTCTATAATGGTGGTTTGGTAGCCTACAAGACTACATCATAGCGTATTAAACTAACTAGTTATTTTCATATTTATATGGTAATGAATTTTTATGGAATTTGGTGGTTTATATATCAATTAATTTTACAATTCTTGTTAGATTTTTGAGTCAAGTAATGGTATTCCACTTTTTAAATGTGACCCCACGAGTGTCATTTTGTCTCGATAGAGGCTAGTGTGTATGGGATAGATGTTTAAATTGTTGGTGTGATTTTCCCTTATTATTGATATACATTATTGATGTGTATTATTCGTTTGTTCAATATTTTTTATGGACCTCCATAGAATCTCAAGGATTGGTCAATGTGTGTTAGATAGCCTCCCAAGAATCCCTTATATGGGTGTATCTGATGAGATGACCTCCCTAGAATCCTTGGTATGGGTTGGTGTGGTGATATTTCATCCCAAGAGTCTTGATATGCTTTCAAATATTTAATATACAATTAATATTAAATGTAATAAATTCTTAGGTTTCAAAATCAGTTATTCCAAAAAATAGAATGCAAGTTATCAAATTCTATATATTAAAAATTATTTTTAGGTATTCATCCTTTTAGGTCTATATTTATTGGTTTCACTCCTAATAAACTATAATTACTATCCATTTATATGAAATAACTATTTTTTATTAAAATGTTTTATCAACACTTTTTTATATCTTCTAGTTGATTGAATAAGAGTTTATTATTATTATTTTTCATATTTGGTTTCCTGTTACTTTTTAATTTTCTATATTATATTTCATTTATTTAGGTGATATAAAAAGGACTTGATGTGTGTCCAACAATAGTTATTATTAAAATTTACTTCTTGACACACATCCCCTATATCTTTTATAGAAAAATATCATCGACATAAAATTCATCTCCCGAATAGTTATTATGGAAATTTGTTTCATGACACTCATCCCCCATATTTTTAATATTTCCTATACTACTATGAGAATTTGTCATTCCATTTATGACTATTACTTAGTCATTTTCAAGAAACATAGGTTCATGTTCACAAGAGATGGATGATGTGGGTCAAACAACAAAACAAAATGATGAATTTCTAGGAGATGAGTTGATGAGGATGACAATTTTCTATAACTTGCACTTTTGAATGAATTTAAAGGAAAACACCAATCATAGTGGAGTGATTCATTACTTAAATTCCATTAAAAATTTTCTTCAACAAAATGAAATTGTTTTAAATAAAAGAAAATTAATTTTCCATTATTATATTTGTCTATAACATTCACAGTTGATATTGAATATCTTAAGTGTATTTATATTTTTATTATAAAAATCAATATTTAATGAACCTAATAGGATGGATATGAATTAAAAATGGATGCCCTCTAATCATTGGAAAAAATATTAAGAAAATGGAGTAATATAGTTCTTCAAGTTTGAAAGAGAGTATTCATATGACCCTTATCAAATCCACTTTCTTGGTATACATTGTTTTTTTTTCAATACTTGTTAGTCTTGAAGAGATGGAAGAATATTTGATTTGTCAAAGTATAGAACATATCTATATATTTTGGACTAAATATGAAGAAAAATTGAAATTGGACACCAATTGTGATGATATTGCGGTTTATGGATCATTTGATATTGATACAAGTGTAAATGAGGATGCTTATCACATGGACGAAATGATAATGGAAATTAAAGATGACCTTGATGATTTTCTAATTTTGTTTTTGGAATAAAATACTTGTTCCAAGAATCCATTTTATAAAAGTTATACTAAATAAATAACCTTATTATCTATTTTGAAATTATATAATTTGAATAGAGGCATTGGATGGAGTGACACTAGCTTTATAGAACTACATGGTCTCCTGAATGATTTCCTATCGGAATAAAATGAACTACTAGGTCAAAAATATGATACTAAATAAATGCTATGTTCAATGTGATTGATCTCTAAAAAAATATATGCTTCCCCAAATGATTGAATATTGTTTATCAAGAACCATGAAGCACTCATTAAATTCCCTAAATATAGTGCAGATCGATATAAGAAAAATGAATATATTCTATAAAAAATGGTACGATAATTTCCTAACTAACCATGGTTTAAACGACCATATATATGATAGGAAACTATGCGACAATTTACATGTCATGCAATCATAAGAATTAAAAATTGTAACCTACGTCATCCAGAAGATTCTACACAGTGGAATAATATTGATTATGAGTATCTTGAATTTTGAAATGAACGGGGAAATTTTTTACTTGAATTACCTAATGATGGAATAAATACTTTTGGTGATGATAGTAGTACTAATAAAACATACACCATTAGGATGGTAACATTAAACTTTCTTCCATGGTTATTCATGAAGAGAAAATACATTATGTTGTATCTACTTATGTCTAGACCAAAGCAAACTGGTAATGAAATTGATGTCTATTTAGCTCCAATGATAGAACATATGAAATTGATTTGGTATTCCGGTGGTATAATGTATGATGCTCATAGAAGTGAAGAATTCACATTGAGGTAAATGTTTTATGAGATGATAAATGACTTCCCATCTTATATAAATTTATCATGCTCTAAACATAAATGAATATTATGGTGTCTCATTTGCAAAAAATGCAGATACTCGGTTCGGTTGAAACATTCATCAAAGATCGTGTTTTTAGAACATTTTAAATTTTTACGTCGGCAAACTAAGTTTCAATCATGGATGAAAATGTTCTATGGGATTATTGAACAATGCAAAACACCATGTCCAATAATTAGGAAACAACTATGTAATAATGTAAAATATATTGACAATATTTTTGTTAAAGCATTTTCGATAAACCATTTTTGATAAACCATAAAAAAATTTTCTTTGAAGAAGAGATCATTTTTCATGGAATTACTGCATTGTATTTGGTTGTATATCCGTCATTTTAATGATTTCATGAATTTATAAAAAAATATTTGATTGTTATTGGAACATTACTAAATGTTTCTGAAAATACATGTCATCAAGGATAGGTTGTACTTAAGTTAAATGGGGATAAGGGGTGATTTGTAACCAATTAAGGGTAAAAGGTCTTATTTTAGTCCTCTACCAGCTTACCCTCTATCCAGACAAAAAAACGCAATTTTTTATTTTCATAAATATTTTAAATGTTTCTATAGGGTATTCATCAAATACCAATAATTTTGATTCAAAGGATAACTTGATGATACAAGGACTAAACTCACTTTAATTTCATGTTATGATGAAAGATTTAATGTTTGTTTCTTTCCATTGAATTCATCCTCAAAAAGTATGATATAAATTTACCAGACTCTTCTTCCTTTTCAAATCCACATGCAGTAATGTTATAGACTTGATGATGTTTCCTATCATGAATAAGGAGGTTGAAATCATATTATGTGAATTAGAGATGTTATTCCCACCATCATTCATTTATATAATGGACCACCTAATAGTTCACTTGGTTAGAAAATTTCAACTCAATGGAATTTTCCATTATAGATGGATATACCCTATTGAATGATATGTGATAATTTTGATAGGGGATGAAAAAATCGATGTCATCTTGAATGTTTTATTGTAGAACGATATATTGTTGAAAAAGTTATTGAATGTTTTACCACTTACCTATCAGATTTTGACATCATCAGTATCCCAATTTCTTGTCATAGAAAATCATACGGGAAAATGGATTTCTAGAAGAGATGTTATTACAATTATCATGATAGGGCGGGAGAAATCACACTTTTAAATTTCACATAATAGTGAATATTTTGATCCATACATTGAATCCTATAAAATTCTTATATATTCGAATCCATCAAGTATTGAATTATGAATATAAAATACATGTAATCAACTGTTTATAGGATAGTTCCAAGATCAAATTTATAAGGAGTTATCGAAAAATACGAATTCAATTATTTAATGAATTAAATGTCTACAAAGGGGACCAAATTCAAATGATATATCAAACACTACTTTTGTAATCAATGGTTATAAATTATATATAAATGAACCCAATGAATAAAATATGATGCGAAACATTGTTGTTATTCTTGTGCCTAAAGCGAATCACATATCTAGTTCTATGGAAAGAAATATAATTTATAAAAATATTTCATATTTCGTAATTATCGAATAGACATAAAAGTTCGAATATATAACATTTCATCTGTATAGCTTCTTTTGAAAATGGGTTGATAATATCAGTGTAGTGGAAGTTGATGTAATGGGATTTGTGAAGGTGAATTTTAATGTGGATCGGAAAAAAGACTACTCATTCATAATATAATCACAAGCATCGTAGGTGTTTTATGTCTCATAGTCAATAAATTATAATTGCATGATTATCTTGTTGGTGTCTAAAAAATATCGGGCCAAATAAAAATTCAATCATGGATAAGCCTTTCATTGAGAGATCACAACCAGCTATTTTCATATCTAATTTAGATAATGTCTTGTATGTTAGATGGGAACATAAAAAGGGGATTTTGATTCCCAGTAGAGGATCCAAATACCTGAAAACGATAAAAAAAATTAGAGTTCAATGATAAGTTAAAAGTGCTTTTTAATATTATATGTTTTTTCTCATTATATTATATGTCCTCTACTTCATTAACATAATCTAAATTAAATGTTTGACTGGTCATGTAGACAATGTCTTCTACACATGATGATGTTACCAATCATGAAAAAAAACTATAAGGAATGAAACTCTTGAAAAATTTATATGTATTTTTTTGTTATAATTTCTCTATTTTACAGAAAAAATATATAATGGAACATTGATTTAATATTCATTATTCCCTATAGAGTTAGTTTATTTTAGAAGATTTATTTAAATCTATCAAGCATTTACAAGTAGTGAAGTGAGGTTGTCTCTGCTCAATCATGTAGGTTTTAACATCTCACCCCATCCCATTTTCTTGAGGGGGAGGGGGAATGCTACATGGCCTTAAGTGAAATTTCCAACGCACCAAAGGATTCCAATAAATTCATAGGGCCTTAAGAATCACTGGGGAACAATTTTCCATTAATATAAAATCAAACAACAAAAAAATTCCACTTACAAAAAAAATATATGATGCATGAAAACAAAATAACCAGACCCGTACATTGCCCAAAGATAACCAAGATGATTTACAATACAACCCAAAACCAAAATTATAGTACTATGCAGAAGACTTAAAAAGAGACCCCATAATAAACTAAGATATTCTCTACCACTCTACAACAAGATCCATGCTCCATGTACCACCACATATCCCGAGTATCACCATGAACCACTTGCAATGAGATGACTTACCTTTACCTGTGTCCCATAATATGACATCTACAAAAGCCCCAAAGTGCCAAAGATGGGGGTGTGTACTAATACTTAGTAGGATTTTACAAAATGACTTCCCTACACATGCCATTAGGATAAAACCATTAGCATAAACATATTAGTGTATATAAAATAATCAAAAGTGCAACAATTACCACAAGACCAACACACATTTACCAAGCCATCTAACCCAAACCAAGAAACCAAGGGGAAACCTGATAGTCAATCCACAAGTCATTTAATAATATTCAAATTAGCATAATGATTTCCATCTTTCAAATAAATATAGAACAAGGCAACCAAAATGGTGGTTCTTCCATCCAATTCGTTTCCTATTCCTTCTAGTGATACTTCTTGACCACATATCCATTGATGATTGTTATTCCATACACTATCGATCCCCTTTTAATAGTGTTACTTCTCGGCCCTACCACAGAACATTCAATCAAACCCGTATTCAACCATATAACCCACCGAGGCCACAACACATGCAACCAACCATTTCCATTACATGAAAAATCACTTCAATAAATCCCCCATTTATTGAAACCATCTTTAAACCATTTTACATGCCAAAACCCGATTCTATAAAACAACATCTTTATTGAAAAATCATTTTAATAAACCATTTACTTATCCCAAGACAAGAAAAAAAATTTAAAATCTACATTCTAAAATTTAACTGTAATGACATTTCACCACTTCACGCCTTTTTCCCAAAATTCCCCAAAACATCACCAATGAATTTTCCAACCAATTTTTCACATCAATATGCTATTAATTTCAAGACACAAAAATTAATTGTAACCAAAAACATTAATTATAACCAATTTCATTTGATAGAGAAGCCACCTACCATTAGTGTTCCAATGAATTCGACCCACAAGAAACCAGACCTCAAATCCGATGAACGCACCACAAAATCACCCTAGATCCCCTTCCTTAACATCCACAAGCTATAAAATCAACACCCAAGGAAATGAAAAACCCAGATCTAAATGAAACATAAGTAGATCTAGAAAAAAAGAATGATGTATGAGTATATCTAGAGAAAAACCAAAAGAATCCAATTGGAGAGACTTACCCAGAAGAAACCACAATCAATCTACCATGAAGACTCTTCAAATCGCATCCAAAACGTGTGGGAGAGAACCTACAGCCACTAAGAACCCAAAATACCAACTAAATATTTAGTGGGAAAAGAATTGGAGTGAAATGAATCACCCCTGAGAGAGCCCAAATTTAAAAACCCCATATCTAAATGGCCACACAATTAGCCCACATGGTTTGGAAAACCGTTCCATCAACATGCAAATTCCATTGTCTTCAGAGCAAGGGACTGCACAATTGTCATGCAATGTTTAGAAAACCATGAATAGGTCGTGTGAATCCCACTCTGTCGAGATAAAGGGTCTTCACGGCTTCCCTGCAAGGTTTTTCAAACCGTGCACAGGTCGTGCGAAGCCCACTATCTCCCCCAAAACAGTTTCATGGAGATCCTGCATGGTTTTCGCTAACCGTGCTCAAACCGTGCATTCTTATAAAACCCTCCAAACTTATTAAAAACCATTAAAACTCTCCCATCCTCATCCCAACTCATTACATGCAGTCTAAACACATATAAGGCATAAATAAATTCTAAATACCTCAAATTGGGGGTGCTAAATTCTCCCCACCTTTATTCTTTCAATCTATAAAATGTAGGGAACCTTTTCTATGTCGAAAGAGTTGGGTCCATTACTCGGCCATATCTTTCTCCATCTCCCAAGTCTCCCCATATATCTGACCATGCTTCCCCAAATCACGAACTAAACTAATTATTTTACCACATAAGAAATTTTCTTACATATCAACAATCCGCACGGGAACATGTACTAAAGAAGCATCCTATTCAAGCTCAACATGATCCCAATGAATCACATGGTCATGATCCGATTGATTCTTTTTAAACTATGACACATGAAACACATTTTTCACCACATTAAATTGTGGTGGCTAAGCCAAATGATAATCTAAATCTCTAATCCTCTCATGTATCTCAAAAGGCCAAATATACCACTATGATAACACACCCTTCTTCCCAAACCGACGATGTCGCAACCTATGAGAGATTCTCAAAAACACTTGATCACCCACTCGAATGACAACGGTCGTCGATGATGGTACGCATATGATTTCTGATGACATTGAAACATATCCATCTTCTTCCAGATCAACTTTATCTTTTCATTAGTATCATAGTTAAGGCTCGGTCCGATCATCAAAGAATGGCATGTTTGCGCCCAACAGAATAGATTACAACACAAAATCCCACATTAAGATTCAAATAGATCCATATGTATCGAATCCTGATAACTATTACAATAAGAGAACTCTACAAATGGTAAGTGCTCATCCCATGAACCTACAAAATCCACCACACAAGCCCTTAACATATCCTCCATGGTTTGTATCATCTTCTCAGATGTCCCATCTATCTGAGGATGATATGTCATGATCATTCTCAACAATGTCCCAAGGGCTTGCTGCAATGATTTCCAAAAAATGTGATGTAAACTTTAAATCTCTCTCTAATACAATAGAAACTAGAACACCATGCCTCTTTACCACCTCCGGGATATAGATTTTGGATAGATCCTTCACCGAATGATATTCACAAATTGGGATGAAATGGGGCGGCATTGAGAGACGATCCAATATCACTCATAGGGAATCATGTTACATGACCATTCATGGGAGACCTGTCACAAAATCCATTTTTATCTACTCTGATTTCCACACTCGGATGGGTGAAGACTAAAACATGACTTTTGGCCACTGATTGTCGGCCTTGACTTGGTGACAAGTCAGACATCTCGAGACAAACCCGACCACATCTCTTTTCATACCATCCCACCAAAACCAAGGTTTCAAAGCATTATTCATATTCTGAATTCAAGACTTAAAAAACCACCTAAAATGATGATACGCCCTGAGATGTTCTTATGGACAAGCCACTAGTACCACTATTCGATTCTATAAACACAAAAGTGAATTTCCATTCAATTCCTAGTTCTCAATGGTCTCCCCCCATTGAGTTTCTACAATGACAACACACATTCTGAATTTGATGCATGTGCCTCTTTAGCCAATCCAACCATATCAAGGACCAACAAAACTGGAATGAATACCGCTCTGTCACCCCTTTCCTCACATTCCAACCATATGTCGTCTATTACCAACATCAAATGCCACTGAACTAATGCTTGCTTCACCATTTGAGCATATAATTTCTAAATTAATGTATCTGCCACTTAGTTTCCCTTATTCTAGTTGTACATTAAGTCGAAATCAAACATCTAAAGATATTCCATCCATCTCATTTTCCCCATGTTCAAATATCATTGTGAGAAGATATGCTTTATGCCCTTATGGTCAGTAAACACTACAAATTTATCACTGAAGAGATAATGAATCCGCATTTTTAAAGCATGAACTACTGCCAGAAACTCCAAATATAGTGTTGGGTAGTTCATCTCATGAAACCGTAACTACCATGAGCCTATTCAACGACATGATTCCCTTGGATGAGAACACACCCCATCCCAGATCCTGATTCATTACAACTGACCACGTAACCTTTCCCTAGTTCTAGCTAAAACTGGATTGGTACTAATGTAAGGTGACCCTTTAACTATTAAAAACATTTCTAACACTATTCATCCCATTAAATGGAACATTATTCCTTGTAAAAGTTGTCATCAGTGGAGCCAATCATGAAAAAACATCGATAATACCCTTCTATACCAAGGAAACTCTGTATCTCAGAACATTCTTTGTTGGTAGCCATGAGATAACTGCCTCTATCTTTTCCAAATTACCAAAAACACCCCTCTCAGAAATATGAAGGCCATGAAAACTAACCTCGTGTATCTAAAAGACACAATTTGAAAAATTTTCATACAACCGATGATCCCTCAAGATACCCTACATGATCGCCGACTGATGTTCATGATCTACCCTTGTCCTTGAATAAACCGTTATATAATTGTCATATACTACCATAAAATCACCAAAAATATCTTTGAATAATCTGATTCATTAATTCCATGAACAAATCTGGTGCATTTGATAGACCAACGGGCATAACCACATACTCTTAATGTCCATATCAACTTCTGAAAGATCTTTTTGGAATATCCTATTTCCGCACCCGCAACTGATGATACCCTGATCATATGTCAATCTTGGAGAACCATTGAGCTCCCCTCAACTGTTCAAAAAAATCATCAATGTGTGGAAGTGGATATAGGTTCTTTATCAAAAATTTATTATGTCTTCAATAATCAACAGAGAATCATAAGGTTCTATCTGACTTTTTAACAAACAAAACTTGTGCTGCCCACAGAGACGGGCTAGGCCAGATGAACCCTTTCTTTCTAACTCTTCAAGTTGCACCCTCAACTCTCTCAATTATTTTGGTTCAGTTCGGTAAGACAGAAGTGATATTGGGATGGTCCCCTGACGGAGATTAATTATAAACTCCACTTCCCTCACAGGTGGAAACCATAAGAATTATTTGGGAAATACATCCATAAACTGATCCACTACCACTAGAAATACACTATTCTCAACATCTTCCACGTATTCCACTAGAAAAGCCACCAATTGATACAAGAGCATGCCAACTGTCGGTGCCAAAAAAATTACTGCACCCTGCTTCTCATTCTTATCCCCTCTAAGGAGACGCCTCACACCATATCCCATCCCAAAACTAACTGTTAATACATAACAGTCAATGTGTGCCTTAAGCATTTTTAACGGATCTAATCCATGAATTATATCATACACATCAATCTCAATCACTGAGAAGTGCCATGTCAACTCAACCTCATCTAGTACTACATGACTTGCTCTACAAAGGAAGGCTCGGGACTATTTTTCACCCAGAAGAGTGTAATCTTTGTGAAACATAGGCATCAATTCTTCCTTAAAACCCAATAAATAAATGATGGGATAAGTAATAAAATAATCTGATGCACCCGTATCAAACAAAACATGCATCAACATGGAATTTAAATGAACTGTACCTCTAACAGTGGATGTTCTCGACTGATCATGCACCAAAACCTGTTTAGATCCACACAACTCTTTTCCTTCCAAAGTATGCTCTTTATTGCCCTGCTGGGGCATCATGGTATTCTAAGAATCACCAAGACCCACTTTACTCTCCTAACGAGGCACATACTGCTGCACACAAAATATCGAGTTATAAGACCCCTATGACACCTGAGGAGTGTCATGGACACCCGACCTCAGAGCATTCCGATAATACCACAGAAGGTTCCCCATTTTCATACAATTATGACATACTCAGGGTTGTGTCGTACAATCTTGCTGATGGGTCTCATAGAACCAAGTTGAAAATATCCCAACTTACTATAATACATCAGAGGAAGATTCACAGATCCTATATTGGATTTTGAGTTATACTCCCACCTGAGAAATTAGTGTCCCTCTTCCAATTGAACCCAACATTTGGGATCCCACTATTCCCCAAAGGTACAAATACATTTTCTCCGCTCGCGACTCCCAAGAGATCCCTGTTGGCCCTAGAGACTCTATTAAAACTCTCTGTATAATCATTTATACATATCAATGGTGTCTTGGAATGAATGTCCTATATCAAACCATCTTTGAAGATACAAGCTTTCAATGATGTAATACCTAGCACCTCAGGTACAAAACTCATTATGTTCATAAACATAGTTTAGTACTCCATTTCCAGAAGGTTCTCCAGTTTCAAATGGAAGAAATGAATTGCGCACTAAATTTTGAATGTATGAGGGTAGAATTTTTTTCCAAACAATTCATAAAATACATCCCATGACATACCTTGGTCCGTTCCAGCTTTGACTGCCAACTCCCACCTCAAAAGGGAATGTTATTCCAACATATACTTGGCCAACTTCCCTTTCAACTCTCCCGGTGTTCCCAATAATTATAAAAATATTTTAATTCTATTCAGCCATGCTTCCTCCCTCACTGGATGTAAATCTACCCTAAATATGGGTGGATTTTACCTTTGGAACTAAACCATATGATACCTATTCCTTGGATCATCTACTTTGTTCACACTTACTAATACTTGGAAAGCTTTCACTGTACTCTGTACTAGCTTTTGGTTCACTTGGGGATCAGGTGCATCCAATTTTTTAGTAGCCTCATCAAGTTGGTCCATATGACACCGACTTAGTGCAATTTCTATCAATACAAAAACAACCATATGTCATTCTATTTTTAAAACACATGATTCAAAAACTCTAGTTCAATTACACTACAACTATCATAACCAGGATTTCCACAAGTTCACATTTCTCATATTGAACTATTTTGAAAAATCCACCATGTTTTGAAAATCAAACCATTTTCAAAATATCACCAGTTTCCATGTTTCAAGAACTTTTGTTTTGAAACCCAATTTAAATTATCAAAATCAACATAGTCATATCACATTGTAATTCATTATACCCCAATGAAATATGAATCCTTGTGGAAAGTCATTTCTACCATGTATGCCATGCTCATCTCATTGGCTTCAACCATGAAAATGAGATATCCAATTCCTATAAGTGTCTTCAACCACTTATGTACCCAATTCCCTGGTAACATGATGTTAATTATAAATGGGTTAGGTATGTTCTTATATGTTATACAATCCATGTTCTGAAAATTCTACGTCTTGATACCGTCCAGACTCAAGGAATAGGCCAATAAAGAATCTCAACACCAAGGATTGAACAACTGCTCTCACATGAAATCCAAGGACCGAACAAACTAATACCACTTGTAACATCCCACCCCATCCCATTAGCTTAAAAGTGAGAGGAAATTCTATTTGGCCTAAAGCGATGTTCCCAATGCTCCAAAGATTGTAAATAAATACCGAGGGATTCAAGAATCAATGGAGAATGATTTTCCCTTAAGATTAAATCAAACAACCAAAAATGACACTAACAACAAAGTATACGATGATTGAAAACAACACGATCAAACCCATAAATTAGAAAAAGTCAACCATGTTGTTCTAAAATACGACCCAAAACCAAAATCAAAGTACTATACAGAAGACAAAAGAAGAGACCCTAAAATAAACTAAGACACAAACCACATCTCCACACCAAGATCCATGCTCCATGAACAACCACATCTCCAAAGTATCACCACGAACAACAAGTAATGAGATTCCTTACCTTTACATGTGTCCCAGAATATGACATCTGCAAAAGCACCAAAGTGAAAAATTAGGGGGTGAGTACTAATACTCGTATGTTTTCCGCAAATTAACTCCCAACACAAGCCACTAGGATAAAACTGTTAGCACAATATATAAAGAAGTTTATATAATATAATCACATGTTTATCCATTACCATAAGCTAAAGACACTCTTACCAAGGGAAACAAAATAAACATCCCACAATACATTTCATCATCTACAATTTAGCACAATAATTTTTGTCTTACCATTTCACAATAATGAAACATAAATGGTGGTGCTTCTATCCCACAGGTTTACCCATTTCTATTAGTGGTACTTCCGGCCCAATTATCCATTGATGGTGGTTCTTACTTCCTCTATCAATCCCTTTTTATATGGTTACATCCTTCCAATTCCACAAAACATTCCAACATTCCATACCCAAGCATATGACCCACCAAGGCAACAACACATGCAATTAACCATTTACATAACATGAAAAATCACTTCAATAAATCACCTATTTATTGAAACCATCTTTAAACAATTTTCCATGCCAAAACCCTATTCAATAAAACAACCACATTATTGAAAACCATTTTTATAAACCATTTCATTTACCCAATCCAAGCAAAAAATTTTAAAATATACATTTTAAAATTTAACAATAAAGACAATTCACCAAAACAAACCTTTTTCCCAAAAATCACCAAAGCATCACCAGAGTGTTTTCCAACCAATTTAGCACACCAAGACACAATTAATTTCAAGACAAAAAAATTAATTGCAACCAAAAACATTAGTTCTAACTATGTGGAGTGGAGAAAGAAGCCACCTACCTTTAGGGTTTTGGGGAATTTTACCCACAGTCAACCGAACCTCAAATCTAGCGAATGCACCACCAAAACTGCTCTAGATCCCCTTCTCTAACATCAACAAGCCTTAAAATCAACACGCATGGAATCCAAAACTCTAGATATACATGAAATGGTTTTTGATCTAGAAAAAAAATAATGTGTGAACCGTATATCTAGAGATAAACCCAAAACAATCCAAGAATAGATATAAGGCCCTAGCCTTAATCCTTACTTAATCTTGAGTTATTGCGAGATTACCAATTGAGGATCTTTTCGGGTTTAGAGTTTTAGAGAATTAGATCATAAAACTTGCATTACATTCCACATATAAATAAAGTGGTTACATAAAGATAGTATTCTTAATTCCCATCAATGCAAACATATTTTAAATAAAACATGGATTCTTTCATGACACATCCCTGACTCTATCATCTTATCATGTACCTTTCCCATGACCTGTGAAAAACATTTCAAAAACTTGGGATGAGAATAAAAACTCAGTATGGGTTATAAAAAAACATGGAAAGGAAACATGAGTTCATACATACATAAGAATGAAATCATACTTTACCCATAAAACATAGTCACTTTAACATACCTCATAAAATCATGAATAAATCATAGAAATCATATGACATAAAGGTAAATTGAGGCATTCATAACATTCTTACGTAGGGAGTAACACTCTTGGTTACGTTTGGAATACCCATCACAGTATATTCCCTAAATCTCTTTGGATAATCCTTAACGTTTCACTCCTTCGCGTTACCCAATGCATTGGAGAGCTATATCGGGCTCACCCGCCATTAGTTTATCACGGAACTACCCGTCTTCATAATAATGCCCAAGAACCATAACATAATCGTATCAATAAAACATGCATAAATGAAACATAACATTTCCACATTTGAATCACAAGATATCAATAAAACACATTGATATAATAAAAACATTATGAAAACCATTTTCTATACCAAAATAAAAGAAAAGTAAAACGTGGTTTTTATTTTTCTTTTAAAAAGAATGTATGGCTTGTAGAGGAAGTCGAAACTCAAATAACGGTCACGGCCGCAGAGAAGTCGTTGTCGCCGCATACGTATGACAAAAACATTCACTTTTATCATTTAGTAAAATGATTCGTATAAAATAGATTCCTTTTTGATAAACGTAAAAGTAAAAGGGGTTTATACACCGTATAAAAGAATGTTGTGTATAAAACAGAATATGCCTCAATGAAAGGAGATTGAGACGAAGTCCCATACCTCGTATCCGACTTGACCCGACCGTTCTTTAATCTCATGAATAATAAACTTGAGTTAATCTATACTTGCTTAAGAACATTTTTCAATTTCATTACTCCTTTTATACCATGTTATGAGCATAATGTAATCATTTAAGTTAATAATGTTCATTTTGTCGGTATTTGGTTCTTAAGTCAAAAATAGACTTCTTACACTTACATGTTGTTAATTTCGTCAAAGGTTCATTCTATCCAGAATGATATTAATGATTTGGATAAAATATATATCATATATATTCATCATATACATGTATTTATAATATTACATCACCTTTAGAGGTACGAAATGAAATGCACCGTTCATGGAGATGGTAAGCCGTACGTACGCATGAACGCTACTTCCATTTCTATTTTGTATTTTCCGGAATGGAATAATAATGATATAAGAGTATATTATAATTCCAATATAATATCATATATAATATCATTAACTTTATCCTTTACACATCCCACATATGGTATTAACGAATCAAATCACTTTCAAGGGGCGGTAGTCCGCATATCCTAAAATGAAGATATCGTGTTTACCCATAATGGAAACAATAATGGTATGCCATAAATGAAAAATACAATAGCTTAAGCAAAGAATAAACATATTATATATCATATATATAAATAGTTACACCATAATGGCCACCTATGAAGGTGTTAAATGAGTATTGAACAATCATCGTTTCGGGAGGCAGAATTTCGCCATCCACGGAAACCGTATGTTCTTTAACTATTTGATGTAGTTGTGTGAGAGTGTATCTCGGATAAATCTTTTAACAACATCCTAGTATATTGAAGATACTGGTGTTGTTACAAAAGAAGTAAATAAAAAGAGTTTATGGGGTTGGAGAAGCAAAATAAAACAAATGAACATGAGAGAATGAATTACCTTTAAAAGTGTAACTCCTTTTGATTTGAGCCTAAAGGATTCCTTTGAAAGGATTCTTCCCAAAGGGAATCCTCTAGGATGAGGAGAGGGATGGGGAGAGAGTAAATGGTCAGGGGATAGCCGAGCCAAAGGCTTTAGGAGTGTGTGAAATGAGGTAGAGGTGGGGGCCTTTTATAAGAGGAGAGGAGGGGAACTTTTGGAAAGTAAAGATATGTTACTTTATTTTAAAATGAGTTTCGGATTCAAAAGGACCCACATTGATATAATTAGAGGATAGGGTGATAAGGGTTCGAAATCCACTCATCCAATTGGATTTTCACATGTGTAGGTCTTAGATATTACATTATCTTTCCATTTTATTTAAACTGTTCGTTAATGAGGTCATCGTTGCATCATCATGATGTCATAATTAAATTAATTTATTTAATGTCTAGAAATAATTAAAAAATAATATGATTTATGAAATATTTTTAGATTTCCAATTACTATTTATAATAAAAAATCTGATCTTTATAACCCCATGTAAAAATTGTTTTCGTAAAACATATTATGTTTGTGTCATTTTTACTTTTACATTAAATAAAAAGTTATTTATGTCATTTCCCAACCAAAGTGGCTCCATGGGGTCCCCAAGTTGACCCATGGCTTTTCTTGGTCGGCAATGACACAACCAATGAGGGTAGGACATGTGTCATGCTCACCTCATTTTATAAAAGAATAATTTTTACCTTAAACAACACTAATTACCTTTAATCGTGATTAAGAACTTAATAAGTTACTATTCACCAAAAAATTATTTTAATCCCATTGAACCAATTTTTACTTCTTAATGACAACCATGTATGTCGTATTTTTGAAATTCAATACACATTAGTGGTAAACATTCATTTAAACGGAAAATCAGTTTTTATAAGTACCACTTAGTGGTTTCACTATTCATCAAAAATTGAAGTTTTTCAGAAAATTACAAAAAATTCACCCTAAGCTATATTTGATATTCCGAATTCAAAAATGAAGTCTATTTTACAAAATTCAAAACATATAACTCACATTAATTATTTTAATAATTAATTCCCATTGTCATGAAAAATAGCGTGTTTTTATGAAACAATAAGAATCAAAAGATTGATACCAGTTTAAGTCCAATTTCAAAGTGAAATTGATTCCAATGACCATAATTGGATAAAATGGTAAAAATATATTCATATTACACATTAAGACCAATTCAAAAGATAATCTAATCATATAAATAAATTTGATTAAGAAGAGGCTTTGAATTAAAATACAACATTTTTCACAATTCATTAAAAAAATGAACATTGTCTGAAAAATACCAAAAATTCCCACAAAGTAAATTTTGATGTCCCAATCATAAAGAATAAGTTTATTTTGACAAAAATAGATTATAAAATTGTCAAAAGTTTGATTTAAAAAGGGTTTGCCATCAAAAGGCAGTAAAACAATCTTCTAAGAATATTAGTGTATTCCATGCTTAAGATTGGATTTATTTTCATTTTAAGCCTCTAAAACACTATCTAATTCATTAATAGACATATATAAAAATATCTATTATTCATTAATTATTTGGGATGTTACATCCTTCCCCCTTTAGAAAATTGCGTCCCCACAATTTATTTACTTATCAAATAAATGGGGGTACTTATCCCTCATTGAATTTTTAGATTTCCATGTTTCATATTCCATCATGTGCTTTTTCCACAAAACCTTTACATGATTAATCACTTTATTCCTTAACACTTGCTCCCTGTGGTCAAGAATATGGACCGGTTTTTCCTCATAAGATAGGTTCTCTTCCAGCTGAACTACCTCTGGACTCAAAACTTGAGATGGATCTGGCATATACTTTCTCAACATCGAAACGTGAAAAACATTGTGTACCTGAGATAAACTCGGATGTAAAGCCACTCGGTATGCAACTAATCCAACTCTCTCCAGAATTTCATATGGTCCAATGAACCTTGGAGTTAGCTTCCCTTTCTTACCAAATTGAATCACACTTTTCCATGGTGAGACTTTGAGAAAAACAAGATCACCTACCTCAAAAGATAGATCCTTCCTCCAGTTATCCACATAACTCTTCTGCCTGCTCTGAGCTGTTCTCATGTGCTTCTGAATCAGCTGAACATTTTCTGCCATCTCTTCTACCAATTCTGTCCCATCAACTTCCTTTCACCCACTTTATCCCAGAAAGCTGGAGTTCGACACCGCTTCCCATATAATGCCTGAAATGGTGTCATCTGTATACTAGAATGAAAACTGTTATTATATGAAAATTCAACCAAAGAAAGATGTTGGTCCCAACTTCCCTGATAATCCATAGAACAAGCTCGTAGCATATCCTCCAATTTATGAATTGTTCATTTTGACTGCCCATCTGATTGAGGATGAAAAGCTGTAGTAAAATTTAATTCAGTACACAACGACTTCTTAAGGCCTTTCCAAAAGTTAGAATTGAACCTGGGATCACGATCAGATACAATGGAGAGGGGAACTCCATGTAACCTGACTATCTCTTTATGATACAAATGGGAAAGTTGATCTAGGGAAAAAGTATCTCGTATAGCAAGGAAATGAGCAGATTTGGTCAAGCGATCAACAATAACTCAGATTGCATTATTACCTCGAGATGTCTTCGGTAATCCCACAACAAAGTCCATGGATATATTCTCCCATTTCCACTCTGGCACTGGTAAAGGCTGAAACATCCCTTTCGGTAACTTCCATTCTGCTTTAACCTGTTGACAAGTCAAACACTTCACAGTAAAATCAGAAATATCTCTTTTCATTCCATCCCTCCAGTAATACTCTCAAAGATCTCTGTACATTTTAGTACTGCCAGGATGAACTGAAAACGGCGAACTATGAGCTTCACATAACAACTCTATCTTCAACTGTGAATCACAAGGCACACACAATCTCTTACCAAATCTCAAAACGAAATAATTATCAATGTTGAATTCAGGCAACTTACCTTTCTGAACCAGATCTACCTTTTTCTGCAACTCACTGTCTTGCATCTGTACTTGCTTGATTCTATCTGATAGAGATGATCTCACTAATACCTGAAACAAAACAGAAGAACTTCCTGCACCAACAACTTCTATGCCAAAGTTCATCAAATATTTAACCAAAGGATCACGTTCCAAACGCAACATTTCCAATAAAGCATTAATTTTTCGACTCAAAGCATCAGCCACTTTATTTTCTTTTCTCGGATGGTAATGAATTGTACAATCATAATCCTTGATTAATTCCATCCATCTCCTCTGTCTCATGTTTAACTCTTTCTGAGTGAATATATACTTTAAACTTTTGTGATCATCATATATTTCACAATTTACACCATACAAATGATGCCTCCAAATTTTTAAAGAAAAAACAATAGCAGCTAATTCCAAATCATGTGTAGGGTAATTTACCTCATGGGTTTTCAACTGTCATGAAGCATAAGAAATTACCTGATCATTCTGCATTAGGACTCAACCAAGTCCTTTCAATGAAGCATCACTCTAGATAACAAACTCACCATTCCTGGAAGGTAGTGCCAAAACTGGAGCATTCACCAATCTTCTTTTCAACTCCTGATACTACTTAATTGGATGGCCCAACATCTCCTGAATTAGTTGCAACAGATTTCACCACACCTTTCTGCTTGTAGTCTAACTGCTTCCCATCACTCAAGCTCTTTGTCGGATAATCGTTTGCATAGAGACCCATCTCATTGCACTTATAACATTTCACTAAATGTAAATCAAATTTGGTCTTACCTTCACCTTGATCCTTTTCAGTGCAATCACGAGCCTTATGTCCCATCTTACCACATCGGTAGCACTTTCCAGAATTCAGAAGACATTCCACAGAATGCCTTTTGCCACATTTATCACAAACTGGAAACTTAGTTTTCATACCATCAGACTTTTTTGAAGAACTCTTACCATTATCCTGCCACCTCGGTCTCTTCTTCTGTTGGTTGTTATAGAAAACTTGATCATCGGCAAACTCCATTTCCACCTTCTCAGCACATCTAAAAAGCTTTTCATAACTTTTAAACTCACTAGAAGATAATGCCCTTCAATATTTTGGCTTTAATCCTGAGTAAAAACACTTGATTTTACTATCAAGGTATCGGATAAAATTTGGAGCATACCTTGCCAATCTAGTGAACCTTTCTTCATAGGTAGCCACTGAATCTTTCTCTTGCCTCAATTCCAAGAATTGTTTTTCCATCCTAATTCGAACAGCATTAGGAAAATAATTCTCAAGAATCATACCTTTGATTTCATCCCAGTCGAGAGCATCAATCTCATCGGCGTCCCTGATATTTTTAACCATAGACCACCACTGATCATCCTCACCCTCCAAACGGTAAATAGCAAGAATAACCTTTTGATTGTCTGAACACCCCATGACATCAAAAATCTTCTCCAGTGCTTTAATCCACCCTTCAGCTAACACAGGGTCAGATGATCCTCTGAATGATGGGGGATGTTTCCTCATGAAATGTTCAACCACTGACATGTTCCTCTGCGGTTGATCTGGCTGATCTCATGCATGGATACCACCACCATGTATCGCTTGAGTCAACTGCTCCATTACTGCAACAAACTGTTCAGTTCCAATTCCGACCATCTCAGGATGCTGATTCGGATGGTTATTTCCTTTCGTATGCCTTCCTAGCACTACTTCTCTGTTTCCTCTGCGGAAAACCATTCTGAACAAACATGTCTTAGATGAAGCAACATGGTAATCTTCAAATTCTATATTACTTCAATTTGACCATAAAAAAATATTTTTTGATAATCATTTAATATAATTATAACTCCTAAAGTTATCAAAACTGACCTCTGATACCAAGTATAAGGCCCCAGCCTTAAACCTTACATAATCTTGAGTTATTACAAGATTACACATTGAGGATCTTTTCGGGTTTAGAGTTTTAGATAATTAGATCATAAAACATGCATTACATTCCACATATAAAAAAAAGTGATTACATAAAGATAGTATTCTTCATTCCCATCAATGGAAACATATTTAAAATAAAACATGGATTCTTTCTTGACACATACTTGACTCTATCATCTTATCATGTACCTTTCCCGTGACCTGTGAAAAACATTTCAAAAACTTGGGATGAGCATAAAAACTCAGTATGGGTTATAAGAAAAACATGGAAAGGAAACATGAGTTCATATATACATAAGAATGAAATCATAATTTACCCATAAAACATAGGCACTTTAACATACCTCATAAAATCATGAATAAATCATAGAAATCATAAGACATAAAGGTAACTTGAGGCATTCATAACATTATTACGTAGGGAGTAACCCTCTTGGTTACGTTTGGAATACCCATCACATTATATTCCCTAAATCTCTTTGGAGAAACCTTAACGTTTCACTCCTTCGCGTTACCCAATGCATTGGAGAGCTATATCGGGCTCACCCGCCCTTAGTTTATCACGGAACCACCCGTCTTCATAATAATGCCCAAGAACCATAACATAATCGTATCACATAAAACATGCATAAAGGAAACATAACATTTCCACATTTGAATCACAAGATATCAATAAAACGCATTGATATAATAAAAACATTATGAAAACCATTTTCGATTCCAAAATAAAAGAAAAGTAAAACATGGTAGTTGTTTTTCTTTTAAAAAGAAGGTATGGCTTGTAGAGGAAACCGAAACTCAAATAACGGTCACGACGGCAGAGAAGTCGTTGTCGCCGCATACGTACGACAAAAACATTCCCTTTTGTCGTTTAGTAAAACGCTTCGTATAAAAAAGATTCCTTTTGGATAAAACTTAAAAGTAAGAGGGGTTTATACACCGTATAAAATAAGGTTGTGTATAAAACAAAATATGCCTCAATGAAAGGAGATTGAGACGAAGTCCCATACCTCGTATCCGACATGACCTGACCGTTCTTTAATCTCCTGAATAATAAACTTGAGTTAATATATACTTGCTTAAGAACCTTTTTCAAGTTTATTACTCCTTTTATACCATGTTATGAACATAATGTAATCATTTAAGTCAATAATGTTCATTTTGTCGGTATTTGGTTCTTAAGTCAAAAATAGACTTCTTACACTTACATGTTGTTAATTTGGTCAAGGGTTTGTTATATACAGATTTATATTAATGATTTGGATAAAATATATATCATATATATTCATCATATACATGTATTTATAATATTATATCACATTTAGAGGTAAGAAATGAAATTCACCGTTCATGGAGACGGTAAGCCGTACGTACGCATGAACGCTACTTCCATTTATATTTAGTATTTTATGGAATGAAATCATAATGATATAAGAGTATATTATAATTCCAATATAATAACATATATAATATCATTAACTTTATCCTTTACACATCCCACATATGGTATTAACGAATCAAATCACTTTCAGGGGGTGGTAGTCCGCACTTCCTAAAATGAAGATATCGTGTTTACCCATAATGGAAACAATAATGGTATATAATAAATGAAAAATACAAAAGCTTAAAGAAGGAATAAACATATTATATAACATATATAAAAATAGTGACATCATAATGGCCACCTATGAAGGTGTTAAATGAGTACTGAACAATCATCGTTTCGGGAGGCAGAATTTCGCCATCCACGGAAACCGTATGTTCTTTAACTATTTGATGTAGTTGTGTGGGAGTGTATCTCGAATAAATCTTATAACAACATCCTAGTATATTGAAGATACTGGTGTTGTTACAAAATAAGTAAATAAAAAGAGTTTATGTGGTTGGAGAAGCAAAATAAAACAAATGAACATGAGAGAATGAATTACCTTTAAAAGTGTAACTCCTTTTGATTTGAGCCTAAAGGCTTCCTTTGAAAGGATTCTGCCAAAAGGGAATCCTCTAGGATTAGGAGAGGGATGTGGAGAGAGTAAATAGGCAGGGGATGGCCGAGCCAAAGGCTTTAGGAGTGTGTGAAATGAGGTAGAGGTGGGGGCCTTTTATAAGAGGAGTGGAGGGGCACTTTTGGAAAGTAAAGATAAGTTACTTTATTTTCAAATGAGTTTCGGATTCAAAAGGACCCTCATTGATATAATTCGAGGATAAGGTGATAAGGGTTCTAAATACAATCATACAATAGGATTTGGACATGTGTAGGTCTAAGATATTACATTATCTTTCCATTTTATTTAAACTGTTCATTAATGAGGTCATTGTTGCATCATCATGATGTCATAATTAAATTAATTTATTTAATGTCTAGAAATTATAAAAAAATACTATGATGTAGGAAATATTTTTAGCTTTCCAATGACTATTTATAATCAAAAATCTTATCTCTATAACCCCATGTAAAAATTGTTTTCGTAAAACATATTATGTTTGTGTCATTTTTAATTTTACATTGAATAAAAAGTTATTTATGTCATTTCCCAACCAAAGTGGCTCCATGGGGTCCCCAAGTTGACCCATGGCTTGTATTGGTCGTCCATGACACAACCAATGAGGGTAGGATATGTTTCAAGCTCACCTAAGTTTATAAAAGCATTATTTTTACCTTAAACTACACTAATTACCTTTAATCGCGATTAAGAACTTAATAAGTTACTATTCACCAAAAAAATATTTTAATCCCATTGAACCATATTTTACTTCTTAATGACAACCATGTATGTAGGATTTTTGAAATTCAATACACATTAGCGGTAAAAATTCATTTAAACGGAAAATCAGTTTTTATAAGTACCAGTTATTGGTTTCACTATTCATCAAAAATTGAAGTTTTTCAGAAAATTACCAAAAACTCACCCTAAGCTATATTTGATAATCCGAATTCAAAAATGATGTCTATTTTACAAAATTCAAAACATATAATTCACATTAATTAATTTAATAATTAATTCACGATGTCATGACAAATAGCGTGTTTTTAATGAAACAATAAGTATCAAAAGATTGATACCAGTTTAAGTCCAATTTCAAAGTGAAATGGATTCCAATGAACATCATTGGATAAAATTGTAAAAATATATTAATATTACACATTAAGGCCAATTCAAAAGAAAATCTAATCATATAAATAAATTAGATTAAGAAGAGGTTTTGAATTAAAATACAACATTTTTCACTATTCATTAAAAAAATGAACATTGTCTGAAAAATACAAAAAATTCACAAAAAGTAAATTTTTATGTCCCAATCATAAATAATAAGTTTATTTTGACAATCATAGATTATAAAATTGTCAAAAGTTTGATTTAAAAGGGGTTTTCCATCAAAAGGCAGTAAAACAATCTTTTAAGAATATTAGTGTATTCCATGCTTAAGATTGAATTTATTTTCATTTTAAGCCTCTAAAACACTATCTAATTCATTAATAGACATATATAAAAATATCTATTATTCATTACTTATTTGGGATGTTACAAGAGAGACTTACTCGTACGAAACCACCTTCAATCCATTACGAAACCACTTCAAATCGTTTCCAAAATGTGTGTGATAGCACCTCCAGCTTGAGAGAACCCAAAATCCTAAGTGAGGCTTGAGTGGTGGAAGAATTAGGGTGAAATTAGGAACCCCTTAGGGATCCAAAATATAAAAACCCCATATTTAAGTGGCCTTTCTATTAGCCCAAATAGTTCGGAAAAACATCTGCTAACTGTGTGCATTCCACTGTCACAGGATAAAGGGTACCCACAGTTGCCTCGGGTGGTTTGGAAAACCATAAACAAGCTGTGTGAATCCCAAAATCTTGATAGAAAAGGTTCACATAGTTACCTCACTGGGGTTTTCAATCCATGTGCTGGCCGTGCGAAGCCCACTATCTCTCCCAGCTCGGCTTCCTGGATAACCCGCATTGTTATCCTTAACCGTACTCAAACAATGCGCCCATAGAAAACCCTCCAAACATATTCAAAACCATTCAACACACTCCCAACCTATTCCAAACTCAAAACATTCACATTAAACAAATAAAATTCCATAAATACATGATACATATGTCAAAACGGGGGTTCTACATAGGTAATCCTGATATTTTCATAGTGATATCATTTTTCACAAAATTAATGTGTTTGTTCATATTTATTTGAAATATATTTCTTGTTAGTATTACTCACATAGTAATTGTTTTCATATATATGTGGATTGATTTTTTCATGTTTGGGTGATCAGTCCATCTTTCATGTCTGTCTACAACAAAACATCCATAGACTTCTACTCCCTCAAAACCTTTCAACCCTATAGTGTTGAAATTTATCAGTTTTTTTCAAGATCTCTCCACTGCTCAATCATAGATGTAATATTTATGTTT
Organism: Viscum album; assembly: GCA_963277665.1. Lineage (NCBI taxonomy): Eukaryota > Viridiplantae > Streptophyta > Magnoliopsida > Santalales > Viscaceae > Viscum > Viscum album. Next base: position 190,195,321 of record OY728165.1, on the reverse strand, counting down.
CTAAATTAAAATCATTGTCAATAAAATTAATGTTTTATTTCATATCTAGGATTAGTTTTTTTATTACTCATATAATAATTGTTTTCTGATATAGGTGGATTATTTTGTTCGAGTTGAGGTGGATTTTTCGAATCTACTCATTCTCACGATAGATTAGTCTTTGATCCTACCACTGAGATAATGACAACAAGGATGTTTATAATGAATTTATACAAACATCGTGAAAAGGTGAATTCATACTTCATATTTAGTTAATTTTTTCATCATTTTATCTATTATTTGTAAGTTAATTTACATATCATTTTTATCTAATACTTTTATAGTATATTCCAATATTTTTTGGTAATTCATATTTTTTTCAAATATATATAAGAAACTACAAAAGAGATAAAATTTTTACTTCTTCCAATGTTATCATGATTTTCATTTCATTTCATTGTCGACCAACCAACACTACATATTGATTTTATGCTCTTAGCTGAAAACCCATTCTCATGGAAATATAATAGAGTACCGGAAGCTCATGTTTCCATTGAAACGACTTTTTGTGATATAATGTGAACTTTAGATTCCTCTACTCTATTGTATTTCAATAATGATAAAGGTTATTTGGATAAAACGATCAATTCAATATGGTGTGTTAAATGTTCAAAAAAAATGAAAGGAAATCATGTGAACATTGATAGTGAGGATTGTTTTGAGATTTGGGGTGTGTAGGAATAATAAACACCTCAATCCAATACATGGTGTGGTCGATATGACACCATGTACTTATTTATATTTGAAATTGACATTAATTTTTTTAAAAAATATAACTGATATACTCAAAACCAAGAAAAAATTTTAATATTTTTTTATACCATAAAAAAGCAATCCATAAGTCATTTTTGATGTGTAGGAATCATACTCAAATAAATCTGATACACAATCTTCCTGGAATGAAACAATCTGTCTGTTATTAGTTTAAAATTTACATTTTACTTTAAAAAGAGTCTCTCACTATAAACCAAGAAAATGTTAAAATATTTTCGTGATATTTTATGAAATTTATTCATAATAATTTTTTACAAGTTCAAATTTGTATCACATCAAACCGACACATGATGTGATCTGTATGTGTCAAAGTGTGTGTTTCATGTATAAAATGAAATTCTAGTAAAAAAATAATACTGATATATTGGAAAGTAGGAAAACAAATTCATATTTTTTAGATAATTTAGTAAAATGATCCATAAGTTATTTGGGTTTTGTAGGAATCAGTCTCACCACAATCTAAAACCCAGTGTGACCTGTTTAACTCTAAGTGTATCATTAATTAAAATAAAAAACATGTTTAGAAAAAAGGTCCACTAATATACTCACAAATAAATAAACACAGTAATATTGTTTTGATACTTTATGAAAATGATCTATAAGTCATTTGAGATGTGTATGAATCAACTACTCCTCAATCTGACACATGGAGTGACTGGTATGACTCCAATGAAAATTCTTATTTAAATTGACATCAATTTTAGTAAAATTAACACTTTATATTACTTTATTTTTTATATTATTATCAATATAATAGTTTTTTACAATATATGTGTGTTTATTTTCTCAAGGAGGTGTGGTTTGTTGGGAAATAGCATGAGTCAGGTCGGGATTAAAAGACAAAAGACCATTTATGTTTTTGAATGTTTGTAATAATTTTAATTTATGTAATTATAGAAACCACTATTTGAAATGACTATAATATAGTTTAATTTTATTATATTTTTGTTTTAAATTTTATTTCATTTTAATTTTACATTGGTATTATTTTTTTGATATCTGGTGTGTTTTTGTTGTTGTATTGTGTTGTTATAGAAAATATCTTTGGTGCTGCAGTGTTCTACTATAGCACACATTAGTATGGCCCTTTATCATCACTTCTATTAGAATAGATAAACGGATCCATAAATAGTTCTAAATAAAAACTTTGATAAATGTGGTTCATTATAAGCACTTTTAATGTGCTCATAATGCACCCTTTTATAATCACTTTTTACCCATGATAAAAGTACCGCCTTATCCATGCATTTTTGGTGTTGATAGTAGACCATGTCCTTTAAACACACTTAGATATTCATCTCTTCATTAGGGATAACAAAGTTCATTTCTAGTGTTGTTAAAGTCTTATTTTGTAGTACTGTGGGAAAAAATAAACATAACAAAGAGTGAGCATAGATTCCCAATACATATAAACATGAGAGTTATCAATCAATGTTTATATGCAATCATAAAATAATCATAAGTGTATGAGATCATAATCATATCTTACAAATTTAATACATGGTTATCAGAGATCATAATCTTGAGTCATGGTATAAACAATTATCATTTGGAATGGAATAAATCATAAGACTGAGTAACAATAATAAATCAATAATGAACCAAAAATTCAAATCACAATCCTAAATGTTTTTTATAATAGTGTGGAACCATAACAGGAATAGAAACCATATCATTTTTCAAGGTCAACTACCCTGTCTATTTATCATATTGCATCAGGAATCGACACATTTTTCATAACGACCCCGACTCTAGTAACCTGGAGTTGGTGTCTACATTATTACGTTGTCACTAGACATAAGGTATCACATCCCGATGGAGTGAATAGTTTATTAGTTTGAAAAACATGATACAAAATTTAATTTCACATAATTTTGAAAATATCAAATACAAAACGTGTTTTCTTTGAGAACTCCATTATTCCTCATAGCATACCCTTCCATATAAATCACAAAAAAATTCCGGGTATCCTTGGGAAAATAGAACATAGGAAATGGATGAACTCGTATACTTAGTAAGGATAAGAATATGGTGGAACCTATCCTGAATAAATAATCATAATCAATATTCATAGGTAAATAACTTAAATAAATTTTATTTTAATACTAACTTGTTTATAATATGGTAGGAATAAATGATGATCAAATTAATCCATATACAGAACTATATAATCTTGAAAATATCCATGGAAGTTATAAAAAATCAAATTATCACATTGGCATCAATAACTGATCTCTTAATGCAGAAATGCACAATGTTGGATATCTAAAACAAACATTAATGACATATCATAAAATAGTTTAAATATATTGGTTGAAATATGTCTAATTTGGTCAAAAAATGTGTCTTATGAGACCTATTGTTGTATCGATGGGATACCAATAATCAGTTCTCAACCATCACTTGATATTCATTACTGACATGAATTTTAAAAGCCCAAGATTTCATAGTATGTTATCTCATTAAAGTAATTTAATATCTTGTGTTACATGCAACACCGAGTTCGAGCCACCACAACATACCAAACTAGCAGTTCAAAAAGCTTTTATGAATAGTATTAACATCATTTTGAATCTTATATACTCTATATAATTTTAACATCCATATTATTTTTTTCTTAGACATAATATATGAACAAATTTAATTTTTCAGATAAAGATATTGTTTTTCAAAAAATGCTATTTTACCAACTATTGATGGTAAAAAAAATTAAATGAAATATTAGAAACTTTTATATTAAATTTGAAAAAATAAACTTTTTATTTTGATGTCAGACATAAAAATTTAGTTTGGATAAAGTTTTGGTACTTTTATGAAAACTTTCATATTTTGATGAATAGTGAAAAATACTAAACATTAATTGAAGACAAATTCTTTAATCAAAATAATTTATAGTGTAAAATTACGCATTTTATTGGTTTGTAAGTATAATTAAATTGTATTTTTATCATTTAATACAATTTATGTCATTATAAGTAATTTCACATTTAAATTTGATATAAACCCATGTTAATCTTTTGATAGTTTTTACTTTTTAAAAACCAGCTTTATGGTTTTGACAAGGGGAATAAATTTGAAATTATTAAATGCAACTTATATATTTTTAATTTGGTAAAATAGAGTTATTTTTTGAATTCATAATATCATAATTATCGTAGGTTGAAATTTTGGTATTTGTTTCAAAACTTTCAATTTTGGATGAATATTAAAAACACTACGTTATTATTTAAAACAGACTTTTTATTTTAATAATTATTTATTTTAATTTAATTTATTTAAAGTATAGATACATATTTTATTCCTTTATATATTCAATGTAATTCAATAGAGTCATTTAACCATAAAATAATATGTATAAATTTTTTTGAAGCTTTTAACGTTTTTTTACCCACCTTCTTGGAGAATTTGAAAATTTTCATAAAATTTAATTTTACCGCTTCTGTGAGTTGAATTTAAAAAATTTGAGAGATATAGTAGAAATAAGAAAGAAAATGTGATTTAAAAAGGGAAAAATAATTTTTTGGTGAAAAGTAACTTTTGACTTTTATTTAACACAGTTAAAAGGAAATTGGGCAATTAAAGGTAAAAATTATATTATAATTACCCTAAAAATGTCCTAATTATATTGGATGAGTTTAATTCGACCAAAAACAAACTTAAATATAAAATATGATCCTTTAGGATCTCTTGGATTATATTAGGACATTTATTGGTATTTTATTTAAATAATTGTTAAAAGTGTTAATTTCAATGTTTATTAACTAACCCATGTTTAATATAGGGTTATACATAATATAAATTAGACTATAACTATTAATTATAAAGATAAATATATATCCTAAATCCTGGTATTTTATTTATAATTTTTATACATTGTATTATTAAATTTATTTATGACACAATGATGATGCAGTAATTACCTTTTTAATGAGAGAATCAAATAAATAGTATTATAAATATTAAAATAAATATAATTTCATAGTTTTTATGACATAAAATAATTTTATATGTGAATATGATATGTTAGGGTTGATTAAATTTATCTTTTTTCAGTAATAAAGTTTTGATGACTTCCACAAAATCCAATTGCTAAATAGTGTCAAAATTGACATAAATGAGTTCTTAAAACAAATATTATATTATTAAATTATATAATATTTCTAAAAATATATGGTTCCGAAAAAGGGAAAAATAATATTATATATTTCATTAATGAACCACTTGAAGTTATTTTGGAAGTTTATAGTATGTTTATTAACAATATAGTGTAGGGATACAAGAAGACAAGATAAAAGTTAAACTATTTATCTAAGAGTTAAATCTAAAAGATCAGGTTAAAATGATAACGTAAACATGTATAAAACCAATTTCCTGAGGGGACTGCGACCCATATCCACCTAAGGCTCTAAATAAATTCATTTGGATCCATTATAAACTGAATATGATTTTATAATAAATTAATAATTTAATCTTTTCATAAAGAGACCCTCACCTGTCTTATAAAAGGGCACTTCCCCCTTCTCTCAAAATCACACCTCCAAATCCATTTGTCTCAGAAAACCCCTAAAAAATATACTCCCAAATGCCCTCACATAAACCGATATTCCTTAATTTTATTATAGATCCAACCAAAGGATCACTTTTTATCAACTCAAAAGGAAACACCCGAAGAAGAGGTAATAATTTCACCACACATTTTAATGTTCTTTTCCTCTTCCACTTCCTATTTCCATGTTTTTTCTAGAACAAAATAATATACCTATTACCTTATACATACTGTGATTTTATTAAAAATATGGTACATCCATATTCATTATTTTATCCGTCCTTTAATTGGAAAAGTCACCAAACATGCGTACGTACAGATTGCTGTCTCCACGAACGCGATTAGATTCATTCCCAATCGTAATAATTCAAGAATAATTTTCATTTTATGATTAAAAATAAAGTTTAAAAACTTAATATCATTCTTTATATGAATAAAATACATCCTATCCATAACAATCATGGCTTACGTTACCATGTATATAAAAGAAAATGGATCAGTTTACACTCGAAACAATGATACTACTAAAATATTATTAACAAAGAAATATTAGAAGATCATATAAGATATTATATTTATGTATGTGGTTCTTTTATAATTTAATAACAATGATTAAAATTTTATTCCAGATGTTAACATACCCTCATCCAAGGAAAAGTACAAGGTAAGGGTTAATTCCATAATCTCTTTATTACGTGAGGTTGTTTTTACGTAAGTATCTACTGGATCATATTTATTATACATATCCATGTTTCATAAAGGGTTTTTCTAAGGGATTATTTTAAGGGTCTTTTTTACTAAAACATCATTTTAAATGTTTTAAAATATTTATTCTGCTAAACCTTTTTCATTAATGTCAATGTTTTCCAAGTGGTTTTAAGGATTTATTAATACGGACATGAATGTTTTTAAATGTTAATTCCATTCAAAAGATTCAAAGTGTTATGGGTCCCTTTGATTCAAAATCAATCTTTTAAAATAATTCCTATATAAATCATGAATCTTTTAAATGATGTCATGAAAAAAGGGATATTTCTCTCAATGATTTTTTCTGATCATTTTTAACTATGTCAACATCCTTTATGATATATTATTCTTCATCGAGGTTGATTTATTATGATACCAATATTCCACAATGTGATGATGGTTTTGTGATATATTTGACTATGGATGTGTTATTATTATACCATTCATGATTTATGGATAAAGTATTGAGATATTGTATTCTATTTTTAATACAAATGCTTATGTTATGTTTCAACCTTTTCATGTGAGGAATGTATTGGATGTTATAAGTGACGGGTGGAGCCCACTATTGCTCGTCGGTGAATCGGTTGGTCTCGTGAGACAATTAGACATGGAATTGGCTGAGGCCTTTCTTAATTTTGATAAATGGTTTTGGCCTAGGCCTTAATCATTTTAAGACGTGTTGGTTGAAGCCATGCCAACCTTTTTCAGAATGACCTGCATTATACATTCCCTAATTATAAAAATATTATTGATGGTTCATATGGTTATTCGACTAGTAGAATACAATTGAATATGTTTTATTTTGGAAGTATTTACTCATCTCATATTCTAGATATAAGGTGTTCATGTTTATTATTTGTAATAGAACGTGTTTTCAATTATTCATTATTCCAAATGTTTTTGGTAACATCTGCTATATTGCTTACCCTTACTATGTTTTTGAGCTCACCCCTTTCTTGTGATTCATTTTACTTGGATTCCAATAAGTGCATTATGATTAATAAGCTGGGTTAAGTAAGGGGATTAATGGTGTTCTCAAAGGTTCATTTATGTTTTGTTTTGTTTTCAAATGTTTAATGTAATGTTCATGTATGTTATCCATTTTCCTAGAATGCTAAACTAATTAGTTTTTCGAGACATGATTCCTCGTAATCATGCAAATGTATTAAAATATTTCACAGTCTCTAGGCTTCTGGGGTTGGGGTGTTATATGAAAGGGTAGAAATATAATCAACATAAACATTCATATTGAAAAACTATTATACAAGATTGTAATAATTACCCCAATCAAGAATTCAAAATCATAAACAATCTAGAATAACACACTGAATGGTAATAGAATTTTATATTCTCAATCAAAAATGATCGTAAACCATCTAAATAAATAGTAATGATTCTATAAATAAAACATATCCCCAGGGGGTATTAAGTACAATAAATGATTTATATTTTCAATTAATAGAAATACCATAAACATTTCATTAAAAATCATGGAAAAATATCATTTTCACATTTAAAATCACCTTCATTAAAACAAAACATTAAAAGAATTGAAAAATATTTTTATTTTAAAATAACCTTTGAAAATATGAAAAATAATGGTTAAAACAATGAGTAGTCATGAAGGCGAAAAATATTCTTCATGTCGTACATGTTAAAAGAGAGATTACTTTTACATTTTCATTAAAATTAAAATAGGCCTTATTTTGAAAATTATATGAAGGTTCCTTTCAAAAAAATTATAAAAATTGAAAATAGGGAACAATTTCGTTTATAAATCATTTGTAAAAAAATTAAAACACTTTTTAAAAAAATTATAAACATGTATTTTGATGAATAGGATTTTTGACCGAAGGGAGAACTAAAGTCATATTTTATTAACATCATTTTATCCATAATATTAAGTATAAAAGAGTGGGAAAATGTTAATAATACTTAAAAATTTCATAAATAACCGTATTAGAATTAAATACATATTTTTTAGATAATAGAGACAGAAAAATAATTATAAGGGATACTAAAACAAAAATGATATCAGATAATGGTGAGATTGTGAAAAAAAGACATACCACATTGGTAACTTTTTAATCACAATCCCCATGAGACAAATTACTTCAAATAAAACATTAGATACCATTAATGGAAATATATTAATGATATAATATATAAAAATGGGAATTATAAATAACATAGAAAGGAATAAGTGGTGAATATGGAATGTGTATCATGGAAATAAAAGTTAGACAAGAAACCCTTACCTATGGTTCAACTTAATTAGTATGTGCCTGAAGCCCCTTTATAATAAATATAGGTTAATTATAAATATATAAAATAACCATACACGTATATCTCATACCATATATTATTTATTTAGAGTCCATTATCATCTATTTATTAACAATTCATTCTTAGAATACACTCAACCGACATTATTATAACCCCCACATAATGGAAAAAATGAATGTATATGGGATATAATAGTTATATAAGTATTGTTATGTCATAAATATATTATTAATATTCTAAATACATCATTATATCCATAATTTAATGGTGGTTATGGAATATTTATTATATCAATTCGTTATGTGGTAGTTTGATGTACACACAATCAATATTTTTGTTTCCCATTTGTTAGAAGTCGAGATGTATATGGGTGATTATGTTAAAATAATAACATATAATTATATAGGGTGTAATTTTTATTTTATTTTATCATATTTTAATAATTTATTAATGAGGGGTATGAAGAAATAAAATAAATAGTTTCGTTTACGAAATTTACCTCTTCATCAGAGAGCCTCTTTATGATTATATATAAAGCCTTATTAGGAGTGATTCCTAATAATATTATCACTATAGGATGTTTTGAGATAACTAATTAATGTATTTGGGTAGGTATTTTTTGATCCAAATGGTTTTTTGATGTATGAAAATGGGAGGATAGATGGAGGCCTTTTATAATTGTGGGGGAGGACACACATGTATGTTTTTAAAAGATAAAGTGATACGCACATTTTTCTCCTGAAAAACCTCTGAAATATTTATTATAAATAATTAGAGATTATAACATATAAATAATTCAATAAAATTTGTTTTGGGAAATTTTAATTTTGTTTTTAACCCTTATCTTCTTATTTTAATCCACCAGTAAACGCATTTTTACTTGAATCGCGATAATTAATTTTTTTTTCTATTTTCACTATTCTTTTTGGTCAATAACTAAGTTAACAATATTAAATAATAAAAAATATTATTTTTCCAAATATAATATATATTTTTATAAATTCGATTCACAAAATTGGTATAATTAAATTTAAAATTTAACCGTAGATGTGGAGAACTAGTGGTTTTCAAAAGAATAAATTCTAATAAGTATCGAATGTTTTATTATAAAAATTCAATATGAAATTAATATAAATTTAATAAATTAGAAAATTATAAATATAATAGAACTAATTTTACTTTAAAACCAATTTAAAATATAATTAAACGTTTTATATATGTTAAATGAAATTGTAGTTTAAAAAATCATTATTTTTTACTATTTATTAAAAAATTAATTTTTTTTAGAAAATTATCAAAAAATTACTGAATGCTAATTTTGATATAAATATTTAAAAAATAAATTTTATTCTATAAAATAAATTTTATTAAATTTGTAAAATATAGTTTTAATTTATGTACGTAATGCATGACTAGACCACCTTTTAGGAAAATACTTTTTTTTAGAAAACATTTATTTCTATAAAAGGGTTATTATTTTACTTCAAATAAATAGATAACCATTTAGTTTATTTTATAAATGATTTTTACATATATTTTTTCTAATTTATTTAGTTTTATTAATATCCACCAACATTATGTCTAGGTTATAATGCTCATGTTTAAATAATAATATTTTAATATATTATTGTGTTTCATTTAAACCTATTATTGCATGTTGTGCAATTATTCAAAGAAATTGAAATATTTAAAAATAATCATATAATAAATTATTTGTGTGTTACATTCTCATCTAATATTTTTTTTATTCAATATATTCTTTCAAATATGATGTTCCTATATAAAAATCATTGGGCGCAACATTCCACCCCCTTAAATAAATTTTTTCAACATAATTTAATCTTGATCGCAGTGTTCAAGGGTTTTAATATTTAAAATTACCTTCTTCATATCCCTCATAATAAAAAGGGTTAATAAAAATTCCACTACATAATAGTGTAATGTAATTATGAAAGTTATCTGGAATAACACTTACAAGGTTTCCAAAAAAAGAACATTAGTGGGATGTAAAGATATGGACATGGAAGAAAAGTGTAAGAAAACAATAATGATGGTGGGTGATATAGGTAATTGATAAAAATAAATTGAATGGTCAAATGAAATTTAATAACCACTAAATAAAAATATGTAATTTTTCAAAATAAAATTGATTCATTTGATATGATGTAATTAGGATAACATTATTGTTCTAAGAGACTTATCTTAAATACAAGGGTTTCATTTACCATCTACAGAAAGAATATATGGAAATATACATACATTAAAAGTATAATTTTATTTAATCATTTCCTACACAACCACATATTTTTTTTGTAAATTATGTGTATTCAAGATTAAATTTTCATGAATGAAGCACTAAAATTGACACTTGAAAGATCATTAGCTCAATAAAACACTAACAAGTCATCCATATTATAAATAGATATTTTCTAAGATTAAATTTTTAGAAAAATATATCCAATAACAACCAAATTTCGACTTAATCCATTCCATAAATATTTAACCATAATCCTCATCCAAAATATGTCTCCCAAATTTAGAAGGAATGACACTAAATCCACATTATATTCCCCAAAAAAATATAATGTAGATTTTTATGTCATAATCCAAATATGTGAATATATTGATCTCCATAAAACCATAATAAAAACATGAATTATTCTAAAAAAATTCTCAGGTTCTCCAATATATTCCTTAAATTCCAACATGCTTTAAACTCCATCAAAGATAACATAAACCATATAACCACGAACCAAATTAATGGTCAAAAATATTATCCCATAAATAGATATTTATCATTTTTGTATCAATATAGAGTGAAAATTAATTCTTAACATACCTTAATCATGTATTTTTTAGAAAGGTCAATTTTACATTGGATCAAATTTCATGGTCATCTGTACCATTCAAAATATACCCTATAATCCTTAAATAGAAATTACCACAATACAATCATTATATATTTCATAATTCTTATATCCATAAGATCATGGATAATAATAGTCCAATAACATAATTCATGAATCAAAACATAAGAAAATAAATAATTCCACATCATATTCAGTACTAACATAAGTGTATCCTTGATCCCTCTAATTCTTTTGTGGTATATTACCCTTACTCTTGTGGAATTTGTCTATGTTGTTCCCCATATCATTATAGTTGAAGCGCTGAAAATTGGAAACTTATTTCCTTCCCTTTAAATCAAAATCATGGTGACATTTCCCTCTATAATTTTAGTAAAATCCCATTCCCTTCATGTTAGTAAAAGGGGATTTCATTGCAAAATTATCACATCAGTGAAAATCCTACTTTCCATTCTTCTCTTTATCAATTTTTTCATTACTATCCTTTTCTAATCTTAAATACCTTCATATCCACAAGATTTTTTATCATAATTTTTCTAAATTTATAACACAAGATACATTTTCCTCATATGATGAGAAATTTTTTTAGAATACTTCCATTCAAATAATTTTCTTAATACTATCAATGAAATGGCTAATAAAGATATTTAGATTTCATTCATAGTAAGAAGAAATACATAGTTACATTTATTAGTTTGATTCATACATAAAGAAAAATTCATCTTCCTTTTGTCTTAGATTAAATTATTTTCTCTCCATATCTTCACGTTGTTCATGAGGAAAATACATTTTTATGAAGAGTGACTTAAAATTATTTCATTCTATTTTTTTATTTCTTCATTTTCCATAGGGTATTGAATCAATGACCACCATTAATCTGAATCACTTGAGAGATGATAAACATAAATGAAAAATTTCTACCTTTGATTACTTCTAAAAGTTAGAAATATCTTACCTGAATAACTAATCAATTACTCATATATAAATGGATTGGAAGTCCCATTGAATGATAGGGGTTTCTAATGCATGAAGAATTATAAAATTGCTACACTTAATGGTGGTTAATTATGATACTTAATATGGGAATGTTTATTTCTCATAACCCAGTTCATTTTCAATAATATTGTTATAAATTAATTATTTCCAACTAGAGCTACAACAACCGCTTTTTTATTGTTACTCGGAAGGAAATAACTACATTAGGTATGTGAATTGATATGGTTCACATTTTTTCCCCTCTGTGTCATTTATAAATATTGTAATAAACTATATTTTCTCATATAATTAAGAAACATAATTTATAATTTCAAACCTAGTGAAATAAAAAATAATAAATGAAAAATGTAGGCATATTTAATCCCATAATCATAAACTTTATTTCTTTGGGAATGTTTTCAAATCATTAAAATATTCTCGAACTCTTCAAAGTGGTTTCTAAATGAAATTTGAGTTATCCTAATAATATCCCATATGAGTGTAAAGACTAGGTTTTCAATAAGTCCCATTGTCTTTTACTAGGTAATGATTCATTCAATCCCAATATACCTTTTTAGAGTTATTACCTCAATGTACATATGTTAAAGAACCCCATTCCCTTGAAGAATCTAGAGGTGGATCTATTTCTAAGAAAAACTACAAAATATAAACCTCATAAAAACATTAGGATGTTCTAATATACATATATTCAATTTATATAATATGATTATGATTACTAAATCTAGTTATTGATACTTACACTAAAATTCCTCTAATACCAACTGTGACAACCCTGACTCCAGCAGTATGATGTTGGTGTCTACTTTGTTGTATAGTCTCTAAATACAAGGCATCACATCCCAAAGGACCAAATAGTTTATATGTATTAGTAAATTATATATATAAAACTTTAGTTCGCATACATTTGAAAACATGAAATACACCAAGTCTTTTCTTTGAGAACACCATTATTCTTCAAAACGTATCCCTGCACAATAATCATGAAACACATCGTGGTATCCTATGAAAAATAAAACACAAGAAAGGAGTGGGGTCAGATTCTAGGTAATAGTAAGAATATAATGTAAGATATCATGAATAAATAATCATAATCAATATGGAATCGTAGATAATGGAAAAAAATATAATTTAAGCATTAACATGAGCATAATATGGTAGGAATAATTGATGATCAAATATCTCCATATAAATAATCACATGATATTGAATCTTATCCATGAATATTATAACTAATATAGTAATCACATGGACATCAATAAATTATCTCATAATTAGAAAATTTATAATTCTTGATATCTAAAAAAACTTTTAAGTCCTTTTAAATGACAATTTAAATCACTGGGTAGAAACACATCCATTTTGGCTAACTGATTTGTCTCATGAGTCTTGTAGATGTATTTATGGCATATATTCTACTAGGATCAACCAATCACATACTAATTCCAATGTATTAATTATGTGAAAGGGTTGAAACAAGATCGAAATAATCATTTGTAAGGAAAAAAATGCATTTATGAAATGTTAATACGTACCATAATAAATTAAGAATAATCATAAACCATTCAGAATAATATGACTAATAGTAATAAAATTTTACATCCATATTCAAAAATAGCATAAAACATCCAAATAAAAAATAATAATGACATCAATACAATATACTCCCTATGGATTTTAAGTAAAAAAGGGGAAATTCCAACAATGAATATAAATTCCATAAAAATCCTTAAATACATTATTGTAGAAAATATCATTTTTTACTTTGAAAAAAAAATCACAAAAAATTATGGTAATAATTTTCATTGAAAATAACTTTTTAAAACCATTAAAATTTACATTAACACATTAAGTGGTCATTAAGTCATAAATTTCTATTCATGTTATACGTGTTAAAAAAATATTCCTTTCACCTTTTCGGAAAAAGAAAATTAAAGACTTGTTTTGAAAAAAATAATTATCCCTTAATTTTTTTTTACAATTAAAAATATGTAAAATATTAATTATTAATTATTTTTAAAAATTATTAAAAAAGTGAATATATTTTTATAAAACATGTTTTTTGGATGAAAAGTTTGTTTTTCTAGAGGAGAGAAATAGATTCAAATTTATTTTAAAACCATTTATCAATATTTTTATGTACCAAAGAGTTGTAAAATTTTAATAATACATGGAAAGTTCATGAATTAAAAATTTTAATGAAATATATTGGTTTAATGATATAAATACTAAATAATTCCCCAAACGGATACTTAAAACAAAATAATCTTGAATAATGAAAAGATTATAAAATAAACACTTACCACATTCCAAACATTTTAATCATAATACCCATAAAAATTACTTCAAATTAATATTTAAAACCCAATAATTGAAATATATTCATGATATATCATATCAAAAGGTGCATTATATATTCCGCACAAAGGAATAAGTGGTGAATTTGGCATATGACTCATGGAAGTAAAAGTGAGACGGGAAATCCCTACCTTAATATTGACATAATTCATATGTATGTTGAAATTATTTATAATAAATATAGGTTCATTATAAATATATTATATAACTATAATAATATATATCATACAAAATTTTGTTTACTTGTAGACTTTAAAAATATTTTTATTGATAACTATTTGTTAAAGAAAATGTTTCGTATGATAGTTGTTTTGTTTTCCATTTATGTTATTGTTTAGTAATTTTTGTCCTTTTAATTTGATCTTGGATACAATATATCAAGAATATTAAACATGGTATAAATATTATATATATACATTATATATGTATTTATAGTAATGTATTAAATTTATAAAAAAAAATTTGTTACTCTGTTCATGGAGACGATAGACCGTACATACAAATGAACACTGTTTCAATTCCTATAAATGGATGGAACAAAAGGAAAGAAAATATAAATTCATCTTTATAAAATAATTATTATAAATTATATATCATTTATATTAATCAAATACATCCTTATTACCTTCCATGTAAAAATAAAAGAAAAAATATTTCACATCACTATATAGAAGCGATATTCCACACATACATGCGAGCAACATTATTATTTTTTATCGGATTGAAAGGTAAGAAGATAGATGTGTTGTTATATTTTTATTAGTATGGTTAGATAATAAATATAAAATAATTTTATTAACTTTATCATTTTAACCTTCATGTAAATTTTAAGCAAAAAATGAATCACGTAGCTTTGCGAGGTGGTAGTCCGCCGTACACATGAGCGATGTTATTATAACCCCCGTAGAATAGAATTTAAGAAGGTATATGTGATATAGTAGTTCTCTAAGTATAATAATTTTAAAAAATAATATATATATATGTAAAATAAATAATTATATCTATCCATAAAATTTCCTTATGGAAAAGGAATTACATTAGTTCATGAGGGGGTTATCCGTTGTAGACATGATCGACGGTTTCATTTCCCTTTTGATAGAAATGGAGATGGGTATGAGTTATTAAATTATCATAATAAAAATTAATTATATATTAAATATTTTTTGTTATTGTATTATCTTATTGGAATAATTTTTTAAGGATGTGGGAGAACAAATAAAACAACTACACACATTTAATAATTTTACATCTTCTTCAAAAATCCCCTCTTGGAATATACTTAAAGCAATATTAGGAAGTATTATTAATAAACATAATTCCTCTAGGATTTATCTAGTGAATTAATTAAAAAAAATTTCATGGGATTATCTGAAAAAAATATTTTTTATGTGAGAATAGGGGAGGAGATGGGGTGGCTATTTATATATCGGGGAGAGGACACACATGGAATTTCTGAAAAGATAAATTTATACCTACATTATTCACATTTAAAAAGCATAAAAAATGGGTCATTGAAAAAATTTATAGGTTTTATGGCATAAATATTTCCATTAAATGGTTATTTTAAAATTTCTATGTCATGTTTAACCCTTATCTTCTTAGTTTAACCCCTAGAATAACCCATTTTGACTTAATTGTGGTAATTAATTTTTACAATTTAAATATTCATTATGGAGAAAAATTAAGGTTGAATTATTAGATAATATAGATTTTTTTTATTAAAAATATTGAAATTATTTTTTCAAATAAAATTCACATAAGAGGGAAAATTCAATTTAATGTAAAACTATAGACACGACGAAAGAGTTGTTTCCAAAGAAACCATTATCATAAGTATACAATGTTTTAATATTAATATTCAATATAAAATTGATTAAAATGACCTAAATTAGATAAATTCAAATTTAATTGATATAATTTATCTTTAAAATAAATTTAAAATATAAAGTTTCTTGGAAAACAATTTAAATGAAAAGGTAGTTTTCAATAAAAATTAGTATTTTTGCTATTCATAAAAAATAAATCTTTTTAGTTTATTCTCAAAATCTCATCCCGAGATTATTGTGAAATTTAGAATTATAAAATTAAGTTTATTTTTTCAAATTAATTCTATAAAATTGGTAAATATAAATTTTTTATTTTTTGTGCAAATAATGACTAGACCACCTTTTAGAAAAATATAGTATTTTAGAAAACAATTCTTTTCCATTAAAATGGTTGTTATTTTATTTATAATAAATATATAACTATTGAATTTATTTTTTATATTTTTAAATCATACATTTTTAATAAAAATAATATTTTAATAAATTATAATGTTTTTTTAAAACTCGATGTTTCATGTTTTGCAAGAATTTGAATAAGTTGAATTTATTTAAAGTGAGGTATATCTTAATGCCTTGGGTTGTTAAATTATCCTTAAATCTTTGTGTTTATTTTCATATAAACTATTGAATATTATCTTCCACTTTAAAAAATTTGGTTCGGTAAATATTTCAAATATCATAACAGTTTATTTATCACAACTTCTTTCCCATATCATAGGGGATTATGCATCCCTACCTATTTCCCACAGTGGTGTGAGAAAATCAACTTATTTCACAAAATTATCTCATGAGGTAATTCAATTTAACTAGTTAATTAGAGGTATTTAAAATATCATCCCATAACAAACATATAATAACACATATATGTTCTATAATATCACAAAACATTCATCATTTAATTTTACCATAGCTTATAGATAGAAATGAATTTCAGAAACATTTCATTATTTCATCATAGCATAACCTATGGTAAATTAACAGGTTTCATAAATATCTCTTCATAATATTCATAAATAATATATAGAAAGAATAAATATGATATCATTGGATCATATCCCTAGTAAATCACAAGAAACATAAAATGATATTATCATAAATGATAATTACTTTAAAATATCACTCGAATAATTCTTGTGGAAAATACACTTTTAATTTTGAACCAATTATTTAAAAATTTACAAAATATTATGGAAAAAATTTCATTCAAAATAACTATTTCTAAATTTTAATGATTATTAATATAATTGAAAAACCATATTGGTAGGAAATTTCATTCATTATGTAATATATAACACTAAAATTTATCTCACACCTTAGATAAAAAGTACATCATTTAGAAAAAGATGAGAATATTGTTTTGAATGTTTTTAAAAAAAAATTAATATATTGGTAAAAATTAATTTAAAAAATAATAATATATAATTAAAAAACATTATAGAAAACATATTATAAAACCAAGATATGGAAGAAAAAAATTTCCTTCCGAATAAGGTAAAATAAGGTCATTTTTTCATTAGAAAGATTCAAAACCATTGTGAGTACCCTAGATAGGAAAGTGGAACTAAAATTTAATGATTATAGAAATAAATAGAGAATATGAAAAATAATTTTGTTTTTTCAGGTAATTATCATTAAATTTTCTCAATATATATTCAATTATAAACAATCCTGATTAAAATGAGACTAAAACATAAATCCCTTACATCAAGTTTTATATTTATACATTCCTGTTCAAACCTCCATTATAATAATAAAAAATTATTATACACATATTCTAAAACCATAATCACATACTTATATATATATATATATCATTCAATATATGATTTAATTTTAAAATCTTATCATTAGTTTATTAACAATTATTTATTAAAATTATTGTTCCGTGTGATAACTCTTTCGTTTTTCATGCATGTTTTGATTTCGCATTCTTAGTCCTTGTATTTTAGTCAATTTTAAATTTTCAATAGAATTTCATTCATGTAATTATTACCATATTTAATCATTATATTGTGTTTAATAAATATTCATATAAATAAATAATGAAAAACGAATTACATCACTATGTGGATACGGTAGTCTGTACACACGCACGAGTGATGTTTCTAATTTTTCATGGATGAAACGAATGAAGGTAAATAATAATTAACCTTTAAAATCCAAAATAATATCAAAAATTTAATATATATGTTATAAATACATCATTATAACCATAAATGTTAAGCGGTGATGAAAAAAATACATCTCTTCATGGAAGTGATAGTCAACACGTACACATGAGCGATACATTTATTTCTCATTTAATAGAAAGTGGGTAAATAATGTTTATTCCACCATAATAATAAAAATTAATTTTATTTGATATAATGAATTAATATTTTTATAATGGATACCATATATTTATAATAGGTAAAAGAAGAAATAAAATTAATTGTACTCAGTTAAGAGTTACACTGCTTTGATGAGACACCTCCTTTGCATTACACATTATTCCTTTAAAGGATAGTCTTTTCCAAGAAAAAAAATATCTAGGACATGATTAAATAATATATTATTATATTAATATATTTATTTTAGGAGATATATGTCTGAAACCATGTGACTCAGGGGTAGAGGAGGTTCCCTTTTATAGCTCAGGGGAGGGGTACCCTTGGATTTTACTTAAAGAGTTATATTAATATAAAATAAATTTTATGGTTAAAGTGGTTTAAAATTTTATATATTTTTTATATAGGAATAATATATGTCTAAATACTATCATTAAATAATACCTACCCTGTTTTATCTTATTATTTAACCCATGTCTCTTATTTTTAACCCTCTATTAACCCTTTGGTAATTACCATGATATCATAGTTTTTAACACTTTAAGGGATAATAATGTTACTATAAAAGATAAAGTGGCCCATAATTGAACAAAAGTCAATATGATTGTTCATATCCCATTTACTTTTCTGAATATAACATTTTTTAGGAATTTTAATATTTACTTAGTTATTTTGATCACATATATTCAATCACTGGTTATTCAAGAGAATAAATATATGGTTTGGATTTTAAATAAATACGTATTCACTATTTATGTGAATATAATATTTTTTTATTTATTGGAATATAATGTGTTGATATTTATTATTTAAATAAATATTCATTAGTCTAATATTGATAAATATTAAGGTGTATTGATGGACCAAGCTAAGGGTTTTGTGGGAATGATATATTGAATATCATATAAATAAATATTTATTTATTTATGTAATGATATTCATTTTATCCACTCATGTTTTTTAGGTTAAAAAATAATAATAATCATAATCATACACATAATAGACATGGTTTTCGCTACATATTAGGTAATTAGGTAATGGATTTTGTGGTATTATTAATTCCTAACCAATATTTATAAAATACCTAGTTATATGATTTCATTGGTCAATACATTATTGTGCACAATGAATTCCCTCCAGTGATTCACTCGACCCTATAGAAATAATTCTCTACAATGATTGTAATAAATATGTGCAAGAATCCTCTTCCTCCCTCCCTAGTCCCACAAGAACCAAAATAATTCTTCAAGCCTTAAAGTAATTCTTGTTGTGATCAATAGTGAATGGTGTAATCATTAGATTCATCCATGCTAGTAGCCCTAGATTTATATGGTGACATTATTAGGTCCATCAAGCTCATATGCATCTCATATATTGGGATTAAATATTTGAAACCTCTTATGAAATGATTGTACAATAAGAATATGTTAAATTAAATGTCAAAAACTAATGAACTACAATATAGGGTAATTCATTGTCAATATAAATTAACTATATGTTTTATATAATGATATTGTATTCATGGATTATAGGGTCCTTATTCATATAAATTTAAGTATTAACCAAACGATGTTAGTGAAAACCCATTATTGGGCATGGTAATGAGAACTTGTATTGTGTTTCCAAAATTACAAAATTATCAATCTTGTAGCATCCTCAATTTTTTAATAATTTAAACCCTTCCTTATTTATAAATCATTTTATTTTAAATTAAATAGTTTTTCAAATAATTTTTACACTTACGCATGGTATATGGGCCGCATAAGTGTAAGGTTCTCATTTCATAAGTTGTGTATGGGTAAATAAGAGGTTTTCATAGTTTCATAAATGTTTTTTGGGATTTATATACACTATGTTAAGGTGAAAATGCTATTACATAATGGTAAGTATTATTTTTAATAGGATATAAAATGGTAACCACTCATTTCCAAAGCATTATTTCACAAACTGAATCTGGTCACTACCAAAAATGGCACCAAACCAAGCCCATGACATGGCTTCAAGGGTGTTCCCAATCACCAAGAACTAGAACATGTGTCCAGGTATCATAAACTAAAAATTAGGAATGATTTACCTACTTTTATAAACATAAAACAACAAATGAATCCAATAAAATGAATCTGGATTTTTCAAACCAAACAATCTTTTACAAAAATTCATAACTAAAACACATAGTTTAACAACAACTCACAAAAACAATAACAAAGGTAAAAAATAGCCCAGGAACCCTCATGGAAAGAGGCACTACCCCCAATCCATCTCCACAAGACATCACCACCAAGAACCTACTGGAAACCCGAACCACTAGCACTATAAACCATACCCAAACTATGACATAAAAAAATAAGTCAACATAATCCAAAAGGTGTAAGTATGGTGTGTGCCAAATCCCAAAAGGATACCACCACTAAGATATTTTATGCGATAAACATGAAAATATGAAAAGAATGCAAGTTTTCACAATCATGTAATTTGTAGTTACAATTTCTAAAAGATGGAACTTTTAAAAAAATCATTTTTCAAGTGGGATAATTTAAAGAATTATTTTTTAAAAAAATAAATACAAATGAAACTCAATTTTCCATCCTAATAAACTATATGCCGAAGGTATGTATTAAGTATCTATTGTTCAATGCAATAGGAAATAACCCCTAGGCACTAGCTAGCTGTGGATCCCAGCTACCTCACATCTCGGTGAGAGTAACCATAAAAAATATTCATTCTCATGCAATATCCACTAGTAGGGAACATAACCATAACCTAGTGGTCCCCAATTTTCCCCATCATTTTTTAGTTAAAATTTAATGTTTTAATCATGGTAATTGAAATGGAGGCCAAACGCCACAGATTCACTAGCATACTAGTACACATCCACCCACAAAGATACCTGAGTTTTCCCCTTGTGATGAAACAAGTTCAACCTATCAATAAATATAATTTTCCCATGTAAATATAATTAAAAATAAAAAATCCTCCAAATATCCCACATGTATACCACACAAGTCACAAAATTCCACATTTTATTCAAATTGATTTTGAAATCTAACTCACACCAAAATAACACCCAACACTATTCAGATTCTTTATCACTTCAAAAAATCCATTAAACAAATTTATAAAAGAAATCCAAGATATTTCAACTCACATAACATCCCACTCACATGTTATATAATACCATTTTCATAATAAAAATCCATTTTCCACATCACAATCACACAAAACATCCCACCTCACCTCCACATATCTTAAACACTTTAATAAATCCTTCAATGATTTTTTATAAAACATTTACAAGATGGCACACATCACTAAACATACCCCTTAAAATTCAAAATTAACCATTTAAAAATTTAAACTCTCCAAAAGTGTTTTCCAATATGGTTTCACCTCTTACATAAATCATTAAAGCATTCAAATCTTTCATAAAACAATTCTAAAGAGTATAACAAAACTTCTCCCACAAAACCCATTTCAAAATAATATTTCAAGGAAAAAATCACACCAAAACAATATCAAAGTAAAATTTGAAGCCCTATAGACAATTATAAAACCAATTTAATGTGTTATAAAATTACCTTGAAGAATACCACTAAAGATACAAAAGAAGACACCCATTTTTATAAAATGCTCTCATGATTTATAACAAATATTTACACACCCAAACTATTCCAAAAACTCCATTCCAAGGAACAAATGAAACTGAATAATTATCAAAATATAATTTTTATCCCTTTAAAGAAATAATAAATCAATTACATATTTTATAAAACTACCACAAAAGATACCACATGTGTTACATTGGAAAAGTTCACAAATTCAACAAAATTACATTTATAAAATTAAATTCTTAACCAAATCCCTCAAAAATTGTATTATCACCACACACAGTATATAGGGAACATGAAGAACTAGTAAAACAAGAAATCTAACTCATCATGGAAAGGTTAACCATGGAATCACCCACCATTTGAGTCAAAACACTCAAATCATGGAGTGAAACATCAAACGCACCACCGCTGCACCAAAAGAGAGTAAATATAAACCAAAAATTTCAGGATTAAACAATAATGACACCATGTGAAACCCAAGATTATAACCCTAACATCTAGAAACATTGGAACATCATGGAATAGGGATGAAACCCTATGGAAATAAATTAAAGGGAAGGGAGGAACACTTAATTGATGGAATCTTGGAGAAATCTCCCTAAATCCACCAATATCTGAATTTTCAAATATCCAAACATTCAATGGAAGTTCGCAAAAGGATGATGAGATCATTTTGGAACTGTAATGGGAGAAATATTGAGAGAAATGAAATTGTTATGAAGGAATTAATTAACGCTTCAAATTTTGGTGATTTGGGAAATCAAAAAAAGATTTGACTATATAACCAATACCAATGGTCTCCAAATATGGGGAGGAGAGCATGGGAGAGAGACTTATGTATGTGGTCTCAGGTGAGAGTTGGAATCCCTAAAAAAACACAAACATTTAATGAGATATTAAACAATTAATAAATATTTTTAACATAGGAAATGCGCTTTCGAGCTGGCCCAACACCTTAATAAAAAACCTAAATCCTTAATTATTATGGATTCCCATAGATTCAGATGCATTACAAATTGATATTCTGATTTCAATATACCCAGGGATGCCATTTGGGATGTGGAATGGGTGAAAGATGTTGAAGAAATATAGAGTCATAAAAGAAACACAAATTTATTTTTAAATCCCGAAATAGGCTTATGATTTGGCCCAAATTTGGAAAACCCACCATTGCCACCAAAATGCGTGGAAAACCCCCCAAAAATAATGAATGGAAATTAAATAAAAAATGACTTTAAAAAAATTTATGGATGTGACAATTTTCCCGAGCATAATACTTTTCGCCCTCAAAATGCCACAGCTAGCCCAAAAGCAAAAACCAAACCCAACCCAAAGGCCAAAATGGACTCATTTTCCATGCTTCGTCCCCAAAGGCCAAAAAACCTCTAGTGATCAATTATGGACCTAATACTTCACAACCAAAATATACACCAATTTACTTAAATAATCAAGAACATTCAGAATTTATCCCAAAATAAAACTCCACAATCATTATCAGAACTAGGCTCAAGCAATTCTCACATACAAAGAACAACATCGAACATGGTCACACATTCCTTGATATAACTAAATCATTGGGTACTATCCAATCCCATGTTTACCCAAGGAAGATTTATGTAGTTATATATCTTTGAATGAGACTACTGACATCCAAGCCAAGATAAAGGACAAAACTGAGTTACTGGTGTAACGACCAAAAAATTCATTAATAAAAATTACTCTTGGAATATTTAAAAGTCTTATTATGGTTTTGAAAAACATTTGAACTTATTTTTTTTTTGTTTTTCAATATACTATTATGAATCGCGACTTTTTCTAATGTAGATGTTGAGCAGTGATCACATGATTAGAATAAATATAGGGTATTAACATATCTAATTTACTCAGACAAAGGAAGAGATGGCCTCACCCAGTAGATTTTCTCCATACATCACCCAATTGTTGGATCTTTGAAATATGGTGGCATCACTAGGATTTTCTCTTGACCAATACCAATAAATGCTTGAAAATGTTAAGCTCGATCAGAACGACCTATGAGAGAATTGAATGATAATATATATTACCCCTCGAGTAATGTTATTCGATCCACAACAAGAGTCTCTCACTACCAAGAACCTTACCACAAGGACTTTTGCTGGTGTTTTAAGAGGTTATGTAACAAAACCCTAGTACTATGATTATTTACATTATTCATTTATAGATAATATACATTTTAGTTATTATTGTTACATTGTAAAAAGTTTTTAATGCACAAATAGTTTCTTTAGTAAATATTCAACTATGAAATCAATTTGGATGAATTAATTTATTTTTCAATTAAATAATATTTTAATAAAATATTATTATTATTATTAAATTAATTTTTATTAAATATAAATTATCATATAATTTGATGAATGTAATTGTAATTTTTAGTAATGTTTGAATGTTGTTTTTTCAAAACCCATGATTTTTCGATAAATGTCGGTTATTAATTTAAAATTAATAAATCACTTATTTATAAACATTTTTAGATAAAGGAATATTATTTTTGGAATCAGGACATCGAAATTATCCAACTATTAATTTTTAATAATTTTCTGATACTATCAAATTTTTTGGTAAAAATTAAACAACATCTAAATATATAATGTGTTTTATGACATCATAATGACCCAATAGTGACGTAATAAAGTAATATAAATATTATGTTCCAACAATATACGTTCTACCATTAAAATAATGTGATTTGGGGTTTGTTTTATTTATTTAACAATGCTTTAGTAGACCATTCTAGACTTATAAAACGTTTTAGCTTTTTAAATTGATTTCCTTCAGAGTGTGACTCACCTCCACATAAGCAACCCTATTATTTTAAGAATTTAGGCCACTAGACATATAAGATATTTTTTTCCAATCCCGTTTGGAAAAAACCATTGTAAAAAACCATGGTATGGTTTGTGGTTTTGATTAGTTTTATGTGATGTGTCCTAATCCTAAAAAATAAATAATTCATTCTCCTTTCCTATATAAATCCCCCAAGATCCAACATCCTCTTCACTCAAAGCCTTCAGAGTTCGATCATACCAATCCCACCTCACTCTAGAATCCTCCCAAGGTGCCCCAAGCTCCAAATAAGACTCTCTCAATCCTCTCCCATGCTTTTGAAATCACACTTCCATGTAAGGGATTTCTTCCATTCTCATTTAGGTCCAATTTTTATTAAGTTGTTATGCACTTTTTTCAATTACAAATGTTGGGGTATAATTTTGCACCTCCCCCATACTACCCTCTTTATTTCTGGATTATGGAATACCCATTTATCTATAATTAATTCCTCCCATGTAAACCTGTTACCATGATGAAATTTTATGAGAGATTTATCTCTCCTCTTTTACATCCAAGTAATTATTTTGTATTATGAACATAAATTCCATTAAGAATGTTGGGAAATATATCTATATTACCCCCTTACTCTCCATTTCATGTACATATGATGTGACACCCATTTCTCTCTCACCAACCATCTTCATGAAACCTTATGTCATGTCGTTATGCTGCCGAAATTGCACCGTGTTTTTCTACGTCATGATTATTGTGTAGTGAATACCATGCACATGTCTCAATCAATGGTATTCACCATTATGCACATATACATATTTAATGTTACTTCCATGTATTTATTCTACATTAAGTAATCATGGAATAACATATGATGTTGATTAATTCCGTGTTATATGATCCATGTGGCACACTTAAGCATGAAATAAAATGTTTAAGAATGGTGCGCCCTAATAGCATTCCAATGCAATGGGTAAAGTATAGTATCATGATAAATCCTGAAAAATGAGTGTTGAATCATGTTATTTCAAGTACAATTAGGGTTTACTCATGCTTCATGTTCAATGAGGGTTTACTCATGCTCCATGTGCAATGAGCCATGGATCTTGCTAATTCTATATTAAGTGATGTTTCCTCATTTCCATGTTTTGATTATCATGCATTATCATGAATTTATGTTCATGTTTCTCTTGTGCTCCATTGATATCCATATTGTCTAATTTTTATTGTATTCCTTATGTTATTCAGTGTTTATTTCCCTGCAAGGCTTTATAGCCAATATTTTTCATATGCATATTCTCTGGTTATACCATGTGATGCTTAGTACGAGGGAATGTAGTGGTCATGTAAAGGAAGTTTTAAATAAAAAGATCTTGTATTTCATGTTTTAAGTAGTTATGTAATGATATTAAGCCCCAAAGACCCTATACCTATAGATATTCTATGTTTTATGAAATTATATATATGTAATAAATCATGTTTAGTGTGTAATAAATAATATGGTTGTCATAGTTGGTGTCAAAGGATAGGTTTAGTTATTTATGGGATTAGGATTAGAAAATTATAGTGAAGGCTTAGAGACTAGAATATGTAAAAAAAACATACCAATGTTTTGGTGAGTATTGAGTAAGTGGTTTATCAAGGAAATACATCAATGTATGGATACGAGTTGGTAGAGGAAGTGTTCGCACAGATGTACCTAGGAGTGAATACTATGACAATGAGTTTCGGGTATGACCCGATGTATCATTGTTAACAAAAACGGGCCTTACTGCCCTCTTTGTTACGACACTCATATGGGATATGCTTTGGTAAATTAACAAGCATAGTTTGAACCATTATTAATGAAATTTAAAAAAATGAAACAAAGAATATATGTCAGAAATTAGATCATGGATAACATAGATTGAAGCCTAAATATTCATAAGTTAATGAAATAAATGTAATTTATAAGTCAAATATTTTCATCATTGGATTTCCCTTTATGTGTTTAGTAGTTTAATAATACTCATATATTTGTTTATATTCAATTGAGTAAAACCAAAATCAAAAATTAAAATGTATGTTTATAATCCATAGTTCTACACATTCTTTTATATCCAAAATGTTTCATAGAACAATCCCCATACCACCACAAATGATGGAAGTTAAGAAGTCTGGGAGTATGGAAAATGGGGAAATCATTGCATCCCAGGAATATAACTCCTCCCCTATCATTATCAGTGGATTGATCTTCCCGGTGAACCTCATCATACCCCCTTTGGTGGAATTTGATGCAATTCATGGCATGGATTGGATTTCCCAATATAGATCTAACAGAAATTATCATGAGAGGGGAATCACGCTTCATGTGGAGAATCAACCCCTGATTCAATACAAGTGAAAGGAGTAGGATGAATCTTATTTTTTTCCACCATCTCAAGCATGGATATTATTTCCCTATGACCATGCATATCCTGCTCAGATAATTGAGTCCAAGGAAGAAACCACCCTTGAAAACATGCCTATTGTAAGTGAATTTGATGATGCGTTTCCATAGGAATTTCCTAGTCTCCCTCCTAAAAGAG
The DNA here is from genome assembly GCA_963277665.1 of Viscum album. Taxonomy (NCBI): domain Eukaryota; kingdom Viridiplantae; phylum Streptophyta; class Magnoliopsida; order Santalales; family Viscaceae; genus Viscum; species Viscum album. The sequence continues at coordinate 190,167,560 of OY728165.1, read as the reverse complement.
ATGTTTAATTTTCAATTGACCTTATTCCTAGGGAATTTCCAATATCCAAGAATCCATAGAGAATGGTTGTTGTGGATCTTGAGGAGTTTAAGAAAAAACTACAAGAGAATCTGGATAAAGGGTCTATACACCCAAGTGCTTTACCATGGGGTTCACTAGTCCTCTTCATCAAGAAGAAGGGTGAGTCAATAATCCTTTACATCAATTATTGTGAGCTTAACAAAATCACTAGAAAGAACAAGTATCATATCCCATGAATTTATGAATTGTTCGATTAGCTATGTAAAGCATAATAATTTTAAAAGGTGGATTTCATGTCAAGATGTTATCAAGTAATGGTGAAAAAGAAAGATATCCCAAAGATTGCTTTTCTTACAATGTTCAAGCACTATGAATTCATAGTAATGCCTTTCAGACTGAATAATGATCTAGAAATATTAATGGAATTGATGAATTGAGTCTCTAGATATTACCTTGACAAATTTGTTGTAGTTTTTGTTGATGATATTATAAGATACTCCCAAACCAAGGAGGATTAGGAAGAGTATATAAGAACTGTAATAGAGACCTTGAGAAAGTAGAAACTCTATAAAAAGTACAGAAAGTTACAGTTCTGGATGAAGGAGGTCTCATTCATGGGATATATCATCACATGAAATTGGATATCTATGTATCCCTAAAAGGTATCTACAATAGAGGGATGGCTGAGGACATCATTGATAATAGATTTCTCAAGATTATTGGGGTTAGATGGATGTTATCGATGATTTTTGATAAATTTCTCATGATTTTCCAACCCTCTTACCAAGAAAACTCAGAAGGGAGTAAATTTTAATTGGAGTGATGAATGCTAAGAAAGATTCTAGAATTTGAAAAGGAGGATTATCACGTATCTCGTGCTCACTTTACCCACAACTGGAGAACATCTTGTGGTATTCAGTGATGATTAAAAGAAGGGAATGGGTTGTGTGTTAATGCAAACTAAAAATGTCATTTCTTATGATTTAAGGAAATTGAATTTTCTTGAGCATAATTATCCAACAAGTAATCTGGAGTTGGATGCAGTGATCTTCTCTTTATAAATTTGGAGGCATTATCTCATTGGGGAGAAGTGTGAAATAAATATAGACCACAGAAGCCCCAAGTATATAATCACACAAAAAGAGTAAAACATGATCCAATGAAGATGGCTAGAGATGATCAATGACTATGACTGCTCAATCCATTACAACACTAGGGAAGCGAACAAGTTGGAAGAAGATTTAAGTAGAAAGGACCCAACCATTATATCATTAATGAGAATTGAGAAGGATCCAATCTTCATAGATTTGATGAATATGTATATGTAAATCATTAAGATGGGAACATCATCAATCCTTTCACAAATTATTGTCCAACGGTCTCTTTTAGAAAGTTTAACGGATAATCAAAAAGATGATGTGGGAATTCAGAAGAAATTAGAAGCTATCAAAAAAGGTAAATACTCAGTGTTCGATGTTAATGAAGAAGGAATTTTTATATTTGGAAAAAGACTATGTGTTTTATCATGTCCGGAGCTAAAGAAGGAACTTCTAGATGATGCAGATAGTTCACATTTTCCTATTCACCCAGGAAACACACAAGTTTATCAAGATCTCCGAGGGCATAATTTGTGGGATAATATGAAAAGAGAGATTTCTGAATATACATCCAAGGGACAAGTGTGCCAGCAATTGAAGGAAGAGAGGAAGATATCTAAGGGGATGATGCAACCATTACCCATACTAACATGGAAATGGGAGAACATCACCATGGACATTGTCACTAGACTTCTAAAGACATCCAAAAGCAACAATGCAATCGGGGTTGTTGTGGATCATATTACAAATTATGCATGCTTCATTGAAATTCGGGAGGATTTATCATTGGATAAACTAGCAAGAATATATATATAGGAAGTGGTAAGGCTGCATGGAGTACCACTATTTATTTTATCCGATTGAGATCCAAGATTCACTTCTATGCATTGGAAGAGTCACCAACCAGCTCTGGATACTGAACTAATCTTCAGTACGGTCTGTCATCATCCAACCCATGGTCAATCTGAGTGAACTATTCATACACTAGAAGATATGTTAAGATCATGTTCAACAGAATTTAAAGGAATATGGGATAAACATCTTCTTATGGTCGAATTCTACTATAATAATAGTTTCCACTCGAACATCCAAATGGAACCTTATGAATCCATGAATGGGATGAGGTGCAAAACACCAGCATGTTCGGATGAAGTCAGTGAACGTATGCTGCTAGGACTAGAAATAGATGAATAAATGGTGGATAAGGTGAAAACCATTTAGCAGTATATCAAGGAAGCCTAGATTCGATAGGAGAGTTAGGTAGATAACCATCGACGAGACCATGAGTTCAATTTTGGATACATGGTGTTTCTACACATATCTCCATGGAAAACGTTCATGAGGTTTGGAAAGAAATAGATGTTATGTCCAAGGTACATTGGTCCCATCAATATTTTTAATCATTTTGGGGTTGTGACCTATCGACAAGCACTTATACCTACTATGGACAAAGTACATAATGTCCTTAAAGTATCCCTCTTAAAGAAGTACATACCAGACCCTTCACATGTACTCTCTTCAGAGGTAGTATATTTAGAGTATGTTCGTTCTTACAAGGAGAAACAAATGATGAAAATATATCATTGAGATAATGTTCTAGAAAATAAAATGATTCCCCACATCATGGTGTTGTGGAAAAACCAAATGATTTAAGAAGTGACATGGGAATCAGGAGAAGTAATGAATCTAAGTTACCCACATCAAATTTAGTATGGGAAAAGAAAATTTTGAGGGTGAAATTTCTTAAGGGGGGATGATTGTAATGACCCAAATATTCATTAATGAAAATTCTTATTGGTCAATTTAAATGTCATATTACGGTTATGAAAAATTTATGCACTTATTTGGTTCTATGTTTTGGATTCTAAAATACCATTGAGAATTGTGACCGTTTCTAAAATAGCTACTGAACAATGATGACAATATTAGTATAAATAGAGGGCATTAAGAAATACAATTTACATAGACAAAGGAATCAATGGACTCATCCAGTAGACATTCCCCATATGAAGAACATTTTTCAGAGCTCGAAAATGAGGTGGCATCACTATGCATTTCTCTTGATGATTCTCATGCTGAGCCTGAATAGGTTATGCTCGAGCAGAACTGCCTATAAGAGAAGTGGAAGTTGATAGAGATTACCACTCAAGCAATGTTATCAGAGCCACCACAAGTGTCAGTCACGATCGTGCACCTTACCCAAAGGTATTATGTAGGTGCATTAAGGGGTTAGGTAAGAAGCCACTAGTAAAAGTATTATTTACTTTATTCTTGTATAGAGAATATATGTTCTTTTAATTATTGATACTTTTTAAATATTTTTTGAAGCACAAATAGTATTTTTAGTTAATATTCAACCTGGAAATCTATTTTGATGAATTAATTGATTTTTTAATTAAATTATATTTTATTAAAATATAACTATTATTATTAAGTAAATTTATATTAAATATAAATTATTGTATAATTTTATTAATGAAGGTGTAATTTTTATTAATGTTTAAAAGCATTTTTTGCCAAACCCCATGAATTTTTTAAAAATGTGGTTTTTAATTTTAAAATAAAAATACACATATTTAGAAAAATTATTTAGATAAATTGAATATTATTTTTGGAATCAGGATGTCGAAATTATCCAATGGAGTATTTTTCATAATTTTCTGAGACAGTCGAATTTATGGATAAATTCAAATACTATTTAAATATATTATGTGTTTTATGATATCATAATGACCAATAGTGATGTAATAAAAAATAAACATTATTTTCATACAATACATGTTTTACCATTAAATTAATGTCATCTTTGTGTTCGATTTATTTTAAAATTCTTTTGGGGACCCTTCAATAATTATGAAAAAAATTTTCTTTTTAAATTGATTTCATTGAGAGTGTGACTCACCATCACATAAGATACCATATTATTTTATGATGTACATACATTGGCCTTATAATATATTTTTTTCCACTACCTTTTGGAAAAAACCATGGGAAAAAATCATGGTCTGGTTTCTGATTTTGATTAGTTTAATGTGAGGTGTCCAAAACCTAAATAATGAATAATTCCATCTCCTTTCCTATATAAACCCACCCAAGCTCCCACTTCCTCTTCACTAAATTCCTTTGGATATTGACAAAACCCTGCCATCCTTTATCTAGAATACCTACATGGTGCCCCAATCTCCAAATCATCCTCCCTCAAGCTTCTCCCATGCATCTGGGATGGCACATCTAAGTAAGGAATTTCTTCCTTTATCATTTCTGTCGAATTTTCATTATGTTGTTATGCCCTTTTGTTTTCAATTACCAATATTGGGATATGATTTTTCACCTTTCTAATACTTGCCTCATTACGTTTGGATGATGGGGACCCCTTTATCTCTCATTAATTCCACCCGTGTACACCTGTTACCATGCTGAAATTCCATGAGAGATTTCTCTCTCCTCTTTTACATCCAAGTAATTTTATTGTATTATGCATCTAAATTCCATTAAGTTTGTTAGGAGATGTATCTATATGAACCCCTTACTTTCCATTTAATGTACATAAGATGAGACTCCCATTTCTCTCTCATCAACCATTTTCATGAATCCTTATGTCATGCCGTTATGCTAGCAAAATTGCACCATGTTTTTCAAGCCAAGATCATTATGTAGTGAATACAATACCCATGTCCCTATCAAGGGTATTCATCTTTATAAACATATACATATTGAATGTTACTTTCATGTATATATTCCAAATTACTTAATCATGGAATAACTTGTGATGTTGATTGATTCCATGCTATATGATCCGTTGGAACACTTATGCATGAAATGAAGTGTTTAAGAAGGGTGTCCCCTAATAGTGCTCTAATGCATTGGGTGAGGTATAGTATCATTACACTTCATGTGAAATGAGTGTTGGCTCATGATAATTGAAGTTCAATGAGGGTTTACGAGTTATTCATGTAAAATACGGGTTTACTCATGCTCCAGGTGCAATGAGCCTTGGCTCACACTAACTCTATGTTAAGGGTTGTTGCAACATTTCCATGATATGATTATCATGATTTATAATTCAATTATGTTCGTGTTTCTATTGGGCTCTATTGACATTCCTATTGCCAAAAAATTATTTTATTCCACATGTTATTCCGTGATTATTCCTTATATGGGCTTTATATCTCACCATTTTCTTATGCATGTCATCAGGTTATCCTATGCAATGGTATGTACGATGGAATGTTGTGGTCATGTAAAGGTTGTTTTTAATAACAATGTTTTATTTCATGTTTTATGTTGTTATGTAATGATTATATTCCCCAAGGACACTAGACCTCTCGATCTTCTATGTTGTATCAATTGATGTTTATGTAATAAATCTTGTTTTAGTGTGTAATAAATAATAGGTTAGTCATAACTGGTATGAGGAGACCCAAATGGTCCCCCCACTATAAGAGACAACATTAATTTTTTTTCTGAGACAGAATTAGGACAATAATAGGGGGAGGCCTGAATGGACTCCCTGGTACAATGTGTAGACATCCACTAGACATTTCCAAATGAAAATACATGATAACCATGGTGGGTCCACCCACCATAAGAACTAACCATCTTAACTGACTAGCAAGGGCCTATAAAGAAAGACCACAAAATTCAATGAGTTGGGATGACAGCATAGTTAGTCCACAAAGATTAGAAAAACGTGCGCTAATCGTGTGGATCCTTATAATGGCATGGTTTTCTATGGAACGGTTACAACTCACCATGTGAAAACCACGAACTCAACCTATCTATTAAAATTTTAAACCTTTCTCTAAAAACTCAATGGAATCCAAAGGGGGAAGGAAAGGCATTAGGCGAACAACATGGGCACGAGGCCCTCCACCTCATTCCATCGAACTAGAATAACAAAAGAAATATGATGACACTAGAGGTTTAAACTCTTCCATTCATTCATACCGAGGTTAGGACTTGTAAAAGGGTCTAAACGACCCTAGGTTTTCACCATACTATTGTCAGCTTCTCTCTGGGACCTATGGCTAGAGCTCAAAATATTGGAGCATCTTTGGCCTCATAATTTGGCTTTGGAAACACCTATATGGAACTTCTTCTTCTGGTGCCACAAACAACTACACCGTATGCCCCGATGGGTTCACAAAGACATAACACACTCTAGAATTCACTTTTCATAACCTGACATTTCACTGATATAAGGGATCAGAAGATGCACACACAATGCAACTTGTTTCTTCTGGTGAGAAACAACAGAAGGGGAGGAAACATATAATCACCTTCCTCCATGATAAAGGATTTGAAGTATTTTCCATGGGATACATACTCCAAACATGACAGAGACAATCATAAGATTTCATGACCATCTCTTTTATAGTCAAATGATCACATGAAATCACAAGGCCTCACTGAACATGACCATTGTGATGGATAGAAACAATACATGGAAATGGATCTCATGAAACGTCCCCAAACTACACACAATTCCAGAAGTTGGCCATAATGTCCTCTCATAACCAAATTTCCCAACAATGGTGGTTTAACATGAAATACTACTTCATAGAGACTATGAATGACCCAGAGTCCCTCTTAGATACTATCCAGGCACTCATCCACACCAACAACCCCAGACCACTTCCACCTTCAATGAAATAGGCATCTTAAGTAATTATGGTCTCTTTCAACCTTCCTAGAGCACCCTCCCGATACAAGATTATCCTCAAACCAAAAAATGAAAGTGTTTATACTCATTCTAAAATTTTATAGAAATGACTACATACATTTATCTACTAGAGTATTTTCCAATGACGAAGCAATTTGGGTTTCACATCAGTCATGGACTAACCCTAAATGGTGGTGTACCTTATCTAACAAGAGAACCCAAGGACCCAAAAAAACTAGTACATTGGTTAAGAAACGTTGAAACTAGATCCATAAATATCAGGGGAACCACCATAAAGGCTTCCCAAACATTTTTCAGAATAGACAACTAATAGCCCTTTGACCCATCTTACCGACCAAACACAAACTCAAAACATCGTTCCGACAAGAGGTGTTGTTGGACTCAAAAAATTGAACAACATAAAAATTCCAAATAACACATAATACACACCATCAAAAAACACTCATCAATACTTCAAGTTTTCCTTTATAAAATATTTCATTTAATGCAAACTCTTCAGTAGTTAATGTATCCACCAATGGTACCCCATGGGCCCCACACATGCATGTTTCTGTGCCACACCGGGAACCATCCTCATATCCATCCCAGTACTCATCCAGTCATCTCATTACCAATCAATCATCCTATATAACCCCATGCATGTGGTCCCTCATGAAAATACCAAAGGTTAAAACAAAACCTCTTTCCACTTTTCAAAACCAAAACAATCAACCAATACATCCTTTTTCTCAATAGCGCTAACCACGACATCAAACCCAAATTACATCATTAAAAACTTTTCAAAAGGAAAAATCATTCAAAATAAAACTCACATTCATTTCATACACATGAATTTCAAAAAAAACTTATCCCATTAAAACACCTTTCAATAGTTTAGAAACTCTATTGGAAACACTTTTTCAGAACCAACATTAACATACTTCTTGGCTTCAAAAAAGGTGGAAACACACCATTTTCATAAAAAAAATCTAAAATTATAGTTCCTCCATTTCAAAAATCAAACCCTTCCCTATTTATTTGAAAATTCATTTCACAAAAACCATAAAAGTATTAAAACCATGTCATTTTTTACTTTAAAACTGAACTTCTAGGATTTCAAAACTAAAGGACACATAACAATGTGAGGGGGAACTAGCTTCGGTGGGTGACAGGGACATATGGTTGGCGGCCATACACTACTCAATTCAACATCACAAAGAGTTTTCTAGGTAAATATCTTTGGCTCCACATCACTTTCTAGGCTCAACGATCTCACTGATACCATTACCCAAATCCCTTTTCATTTCCTCAAATAATCATCAAACCAAGAAAACTAATAGAATTAGATAAGTTACAACCTCCTATGGTAACATAAATTCTATCATGAGGTGTGGTGACAAGGCACACAACCCATAACCAAAATTCCATGTCCCAAAAATCCTAACTCAAAACTTTCCCGACTGTTCCCCAAATAACAAGACCCAAATAGTTAACATAAACCACCCTCTGATCACATTTTATCACTAACCGAATCTTGATTTCAATAAAACCAGCAACAAAACTAGCCCGCCACATGGCTGGAAGGGTGTTCCCAGTCCCCACGGGCTGTCACATGTACCTAGGTATCATAAACTAAAAATTGGGAACTATTTACCCTAGTTTATAAACATAAAACAACCAATGAATCTAACAAAATGAATATGTATTTTTCAAACCAAATAATCTTTAAAAAAAATTTAGAACTGATTTACATAGTTTAAAACCACTCCAAAAGACAATTATAAAGGTAAAAAACCAATAATAAGTAGACCATGAACCCCCATGGAAAGATGCATCGCCCTCAAGCCATCTCCACAAGACATCACCACCAAGCACCTGTTAGAAACCCAAACCACATGCACTATATACCATACCCAACTTGTGACTTAAAAAAACCTAGTCTACATATACCCAAAGGTGTGTGTAGGGTTTGAGAAAAATACCATTAGGATACTACCACTAAGATATTCAATGTGATAAAAATTCATGGATGAAAGAATGCATGTTTTAAAAACATGTAACATCTAATTATAATTTCTAAAAGATGCAACTTAAAAAATCAGTTTTCAAGTGGGATAATCTAGAAAATAAACACTTTTAAAATAAATTCCAAATATACTGAATTTTACATCCAAATATACTGTATTATGAAGTTATGTAAAAAGGATCTAATGAGAACAAGCAATAAGAAATAACCACTAGGCACTAGCTAGTTGTGGGTCCCTAGAACCTCGTATCTCGGTGAGAGTAACCATCTCAATTATTCATTCTCATGGACGAGCCACTACTATAGAACATACTAATAACCTAGTGGTATATAATCATCATCTTCATAGTTTAGTTAGAGTTGTAACTGTAAATATTTGTATGTGAAACTGAGGCCAAGCCCCACTGATTCACTAGCATGCTAGTACACATCCACCCACCTAGATACCCAGGTTTTCCCATTGTGCCCAAACTTGTGAAACTAGTAAAGAAATATAATCTTCACATGAAAATATAATTTTAACATCACTAATTCACCAAATCACCCACATGTATACCACACAAGTTACAAAAGTCCACTTTTCATTCAAATTGATTTTGAAATCCGACTCACAACAAAATATCCCACAACACTTTTCACATTTCATTATCACTTCCACAAATCCATTAAAAAATATTATAAATACATTACAAGATATTCCATCTCACATATAATCCCAATCACATGTTACATAATACCTTTTTCATAACCAAAGTCAATTTTTTACATCACACTCACACAGAACATCCCACATCACTTTCACATCTCTTACAGACTTTAGTAAATCCATTAAAAAAATTTATAAAAAATTTCCATGATGGAGCACATCACAAAATAGACCCTTTCACATTTAAAATGTACCATTTAAAAATATAAATACTCAAAAAAAATATTTTCAATATGGTTTCACCTCATTCATAAATCAATAAATCATTCAAGTATATCATAAAACAATTTTAAAGAGTATACCTAAACATTGCTCATAAAACCCATTTCAAAACCATGTTTCAAGGACAAAACCACACAAAAACCCAACCAAATTAGAATTGGAAGACCTAGAGGCATTTATTAAACCACTTTAAAGTGTTATAAAATACCATTGAATACCACCACAAAAGATACAAATGAAAACACCCATTTTCATAAAATATGATCGAGAAGTATAACAATGTTTTACACACCCAACCTATTCTAAAAACTCCTTCCAAGGCCCAAATGACACTACTAAATTAACAAAACAAAATTTTCAGCCCCTTTAAAAAGCTAATAAATTAATTTCATATTTTATTGAACTACCCAATAAGATACCACATGTGTTACATTTGAAAAGATCACAACTTCATCAAAATGCAATTATAAAATTAAAGGCTTAACCAAATCCATCAAAAATGGTTTTCTAACAACAAAAAACATACAGGGGACATGAAAAAACAGTAAAACAAGCAAAGTAACTCATAAAGGAATGGTTAACCATGGAATCACCTAACTTTTGATTCTAAACCCTCAAATCTTGGTGTGAAACATCGATCACAGAACCGCCGCACCACAAGGAAGTGAAAAGAGAAACCTAAAATCTCAATATTACACCAAGAAGACACCATTTAAAACCCTATGTTAAAAACCTAACTTCTTAACACTTTGGAACATCAATAATGAGAGTTTAAACCTTATGGAATTCGAACAAATGGGAGGGAGGAACACTTATTTGCTGGAAACGTGGAGAAATATCCCTAAATCCACCAGTTTCTGAATTTTCAAATATCTAAACATTCAATGGAGGTTCTTACAAGGAAGAGAAGATAATTTAGGAACTAGAAAGAGGGAAATTAGTGATAAATGAAGGTGTTATGAAGGAATCAATTTACCTCTTCAAATTTGGGAAATTTGATAATCCAGAGAAGATTCTTCTAAATTCCAGATTCACATAATCTCCAAAGAGGGGGAGGAGAGAATGGGAGTGTGACCTGTTTAAGTGGGATTGGGTGAGAGTTGGAATCACCAAACAATCATAACAATTAAATGAGATATTAAACAATTAAACAAATTTAATATAGGAAATGGGCTTTCAGGCTTGCCCAACACCTTAACAAAAACCCCAAATAAATAATTATTATACATTCTTATGGATTCCAAATAGATGTGGTGATTTTAATATACCCGTGGTTGAAAATTGAGAAGTGGAATGTATGTAAAATTTTGAAAGGATGAGTTATAAAAGAAACTAAAATCTAATTTTAAATCTTGAAATGTTATTATGTTTTGGCCCAAATTTCAAATAACCACCTTTTCAACCAAAATACATGTTAAACCTCCAAAAAAATCTGGAATGGAAATTAAATGAAAATTAACTTTAAAAAGTCATGGATGTGACAGTTAGAAAAGGGTAAATTTGGATTTTGGCCATTTCATAAAGAAAAAATACTTATTGTGTAAGGGTAATTTGAAACTAAAAAATGGGTAGGGCATGATTCTTGAGGATTACATATGGGTCACTCGAGGTTTCCCCTTATTGTATAAAGGTAACCTCTTTTTTCATAAGGGTACCTCAGCTGATGTGTAAGGGTAGACCCTATTTTATTAAGGCTACTTAAGGGTATCCTTGAGTAGCATAAGGAAGCAATAGAATTGTGTAAAAGTAATACCTATTTTCGAATGTCAGTGTAAAGGTATTTTGCAGTTTTGTAGGGGTATCATAGGAACTACGTTAATGTAAACCTTATTTTATAAAGGCTATGAAGGGTACTTTGGTTCTATATAATGGTATTATAGGTAATTTTTCCTATTTAATGGTATAATTTATTACCCTTACTTAACTTATATGAGTTGTCTGAGGGTAAACCATTTCACCCTTATGTAGATCCTTTTTTTAGTAAAACATTTTTAACACCTGGATTTTCATTCTTCTTCTTCAATAATTACCCAAAAAACATTTTAATCAATTTTAAATATATGGAATATTGTAAAATGGTTCTATATAGTATTTTAAATATTGTAACTCATATTTTAAATGACATTAAACCCTTCATGCTAAATATTCAATTAAAATTGAAAATTAAATGTTGGTTTTAATTAAGGGTTTTAAATACAGTTTTTCCAAGTATATTTTTTTAAAAATACTACATTAATTGTTGTCTTAAAATCTTATGACATTTTTGGGATTCTCGGGTGTCTAATTTTTGGATTACTTTCATATGGGTGTTTAGTGTTTTCTTTAATTCATCATGGAGAGTTAACCTTATCATGTTCTTATTGTGGATCCCTCCTTGGGTGTACTGAAATTTTATAAAAAAGGTTGGTGTTTCATTGAATTTGTTTCATTATATAATTCAATGTTTATAGATAATTTATAAAAATGCGTTTCTAATTTTCTAATACACTTTCTTTGAAGTTTCACCTTGAAATACATATTCAAATCTTTTTTGGTCTTATTATTTATTAATTTAATATCAAATGGATAAATTCTTTATGATCTAGATTTCCTTTATCAAAACATAGATTTCCTCTCACTATTTTATATTAATATGAATTCACTATTGGTTTCCAATTTTTTTTCAAAATGATATAATATTTAGATTTGGTAAAGTTTATAAATTAGGCTGTATTTTTTTTAAGTGAAATGACATGATTTAAATGTAAGAGGTTAATTTCTGAAATGTTTTTCACATGTTTTTGAATGTTATAATTTCTAAAAATACAATGTTCCCTTTCTAGTATTTGTCTTATTTATTAAAGGGACTTCTTTGACTGATTTTTAATGAATGATTTGTTCATGTGGAAATGTGGGGCTGACCCATGAAATTAATCCCTTAATACTGTAAAAAATAAATTGAATTTCATAAGGATGATTTAAAAATAAATACTTGTTTTAAAGTCTCATTTGGTATTTGGACAATGACATGTAAAAGGAAGTGGTTATGATTACCATTTTGAGTATTTATTTGTATACAACTATTTGATTTGATATTACCAATTTTTGATATCATGGTTGGTACTTTATGATGTTCATATCTTATGATAACACCTTATTTTTACATGATTATTTTTATTCCCACTGATGGGTATTGAAAAATATATTATTAACATTTTGGGATCTTAGGGCTGGGAGAGTGATATCTAAAAAATTGAATAAAATGATGATGAAATGATCCCATGTTGATATTAGTGGCGATTCCCATTATAATATTAATATCTTAATTATATCACACATATTATTTTTACTATCCATGGTAACTTGGGTAGTTGGATGATATGATATATATCTATATTTTTCTAGAAGAACCATACCTTATATAATGGATCCATATAGAACATTATATATTTACGGTGTGGATGTGCGATTAGGAATGTGGGTATATGTGGACTTAATTTTCTTGAGACTCATGAGACTTTGATGTTATCCTAGAGATCAGATGTGATTTTTTTATTATATTTTATATGATGGATTAATTATCGTATCAAGGTTGTACCCATTACATCATTATACTTATATATGATACATGGTAGTGATTTTTATCACTACTCGAAATTATATTTCCATTTCATGGTTTATTCCTATTTATTATTGATCAATGTGTTTATATGATGCCCCATGATTCTATTTAATTAAATATTTTATAACTTATTGATATCGGGTGATTATGTTTACCCTTCATTTATTTTACTCATTTTATATTTTGAAATTATTTTCTAATATTTCCAATAAATGGTTTTCTTTGAAAAAATACAGAATAGAATGTTCCTATATTTGGATTAATATATGATTTTTAAATGTTTCACTTTCTTCTTTTGATACCAAATCTTTTTGTAATCTGATCTCAATGGATTTATTTTTTTATCCAACAATATAAAGACATGTTTTCTTATATTATAATCTTCATTTATGAATTATAAATTACATTACGAAGCAACTGAATATACTCTTATATGAAATCCTACTAGGCACTATAGCTCAAACCGTACATGTATTGTTTGATGTTTATAGACCTTATTATCTTATAACAGGTTCTTGTGTTCTCTTAATATTATTTTTTGGGTGAATGATTGGTTGGATGAGGGTAGGTTACTTGGGACATGGTGGGAGGCCATAAACCACAAGGATGTGGGTTTTGGGAGTCTTGTTCTTCTTTCAGTTTGGTATTATCTCCTTAGTCTCTGATATAGTTGTACTGATTTATTTGTCTGATTTTTATTATATGGTATAATTTTACTTTTATATCTTATAGTGTGGGAGAAATCATTCCAAAATGTTGCTTTTGGATGCCGAGTCACTTTTCACCAACTCAGGGGGATTGAGAATGTTCTTCGAGTCATCATCAAATTGATTTGGATACCAGTTTTGATCGTATCCAAGGTTATTTCATTATAAATAGATGGTTTTCCTTAAAAATTAATCTTTATTTAAATAAATTATATTATTTGGGGTTTAATATTGTATAAAAGAGATTAAGACTGTTTCGGGACTCAAGAGGTATTTTCTCAACGGGTTCTTTATCACCACATCTATAGGATGAGACTTGAGTTACTAGAGATAGTGGGGACTTGAATATTTATTTTGAGTTATTTGTTTCCTAAGGATAAATGAGATTTATAATGGTCATGGTATGCCTCTCGGCCTTAGGGTCATTTAATGGGAATGGTATGCCTCTAGTGGGTTGGGAATACGGGTAATGTAATGGGCAAGGTATGACTCTGGGCCATGGGGACATGTATTGAAGGTTAGTCGGGCCTTGTTCCTTAGGACTACAGGTCATGTAAAGGTTCCCCTTCAACCCATTTAAGGAGTATTATCCATAATAAAAATAAAAATAAGGCCTTCGGTCCGTTTGATCAAGAGGTTTCTCCTAATGTGGTAAAGTGCCTTGAAAATGTTGAAGGAATCATTAATTATTTGAAGAATCTTGTTGATTGGAAGGTGATTTATATCAAAAACATGTTTGAGGGACCTTGCTGATAGTGGTGGGAGTTTGTGATTCATTTTTATTTGTTTGTGAAAAAATTTATTAGTAATCCTTCAATTCCCTCTTAATTCATCGGTGGTATCCTGAGGAAGTGAAAAAAGTCAAAATTTAAGATCTATGGGTTTCATTCTGGGTAATATATTTGTTGTTAAGTATTCTAATTAGTTTTAATGTTTGGTAAGTTTCTTACATAATCATATTTGTAAATAATCCTTTAATGATATCTATTTTTGAAAATTTCTTCACCGAAACCTTGGTATTGTTGTATCAGTTGTTTATCTGACCTTATATCTTTTGGAACCAAAAAAGTCATTGTCTACTGAAGTGGATCTCTAAAAATGAAAAGAAGGGAATAATACTTCCTTCGTGGTTAGATAAGGATAGTATGTACCTTCTGATGGAATTATATTTTTTTTGTGTAAGGACAATATTCTCCGGAAAAAAGTAGTCATTTCATGTGATTCCAATGTAGATCACATGGCTATTCTAATAATTCAAGTATAAAATTTCCATGATTTTTAAATATCATGGTTTCTTGGGCCTCTTTAATAGGTTCCACGAGTTGGGATATCAAATGTGGAAATTTATGTCATGGATCATCATCACATGACTGTGGGGAAGAATATTCTTCAAGACAATATGAATCTAGACATATTCCTCATCGTAATGCTTTTTATATTTTATATGTGCTTCCAATAGTGGTTGATGTTGATCAAACATGTTGTATCTAATGGAAAATAGAAATTTGTCCCAATTTTACTTACTATAGCCCATTGTTATTTATAGAATTTATTATTTTAGGTATTTCTAGTTCATTGCTTTGGGTCCTTTTTGGATGTTTTATTGAGGAACATGGTTGTGATCAAGGTGATGTCATTATTTTATGGAGATCTCTATTGTTTTACTTTGTGGATGAGAACTCTTTAATGTTTATCCTTCATATAGAATGATTTTTGTGCATTAATGTTTTTTGCTCTTGGGGAAGGTGTAAAATCTTGTTATGATAACATTTAGATGCTTGGTGTTTTTTCTTTGAGTATATCCTATTGTTTCCTTCCATGGGATTCTTTCTAGGATTATTAATGGATACCGTTCAAGTTTGTTATTGTTCCTTGATATCCCCTTTTTTCTAATGTATAGAGCTCATTATTTTTATGATGTTCTCCCCCATTAGAGCATAGTACCTTGTATTTTTACTGGAATTTTATTAAGCTCTTTTCTATTATACATGAATTTTCCATGGGTATATGATTGGTTGGCTAGGACGGTATGGATTCTTGATGGACTAGGATCCTAGAGGTGTTATTTTTTTATTTGATGATCTTGAAGAGTGGAGAGGCTCAGTGTTTAAAATATGAGGTTTCCATAAAGTACCTACATAGGGTATATATACTTTTTAGTTCAATATCATACTTATAGATAGTTGGTTTATATATGAATCTTTATATCATTTTCTCTTTTTTGGAATCATTGAGGTGTTTTGGATATGCTATTCCTTGAGGTTTCAGTTTCATCACTTGGGTATTTCATTACGAATGTGATAAAAATTACTTCTTTGAGTTTAATAGATGGGTTTATATGGGTGTTCTCATCATGTTAATCCATTTTAGTGAATCTTGATGGTGGGGATACCTATGCATGGTCTTCAGTTTTTTTGGATGTTTTCCGATTAATCTTGGTGTTGTTGGATTTCCCTATTGAGAAATGTTTTGATCTTGGATTTGTGTCTGGTGGCTACTTTTATGAGCGTATTCTTTGATTTTATAGACCATCAACCTCATGCAATGAGTATGGGAGTTCTTTAATTATTTTGTTTTTTATTTCTTTCAAACTGGATATTTTCTAGGGGAATAATGTTTTATGGTGGAGAGAATAATAATATCCTCATTTTATAATAATTTAAAAACCATTTTTGGTTTTGATTTATAAGTCCATTGATACTTAATTAAATAATTTTTAACATAATTTTTATAGTTACACTTGTATTATGTGTGGTGTAAGGGTAAGGACCTTTTTACACGAGTTTCGTAATGGTAAATATGATTTTTCCATTGTTACATAAAGGTAATTTGATATTTCTATGTACACAGTAATAGTAAAAAAGAACTTTAGATGGGTGAATCTTATTTTAAATATGTTACATATTAGAATCCGATTATATAAAAAGGTTACATAAGGTTATGCTTAGATATTTTATATTGTATAAAGGCAAATTCCTTGTTGCATAAGGGAACTATTAAATTCATGCAAGGGTAGCTCTCATTTTTAAGGGTTGTGTAAGAGTAACCCAATGTTTCTCCTTCCCGAGTAAAGGTTACCCTTAGTCAGTTAAGGGTACCATAGTCAATGAATAAGGCTGAAATATATTTTCTAATGGCCATGTAAGTACAACATAGTGTTTGGTAAGGGTATATTAGGTTCTGTGTAAGGCTAAATCCTATTTTTTAAAGGCAATGTAAGGGTAGTCTGGAATTACATAAGGGTACATTAGGCATTGTGTAAAGGTAAACCATGTTTTCTAAAGGTTCTTTAAGAGTACACAGGTTTAGAATTAGTTCCAAAGTGTGTTTCTGGATTAAGGTTAAGACTTATTACCCTTATCAAATTCATTAGAGATGTGTAAGTAGAAACCATGTTACCCTTATGGTACTCCCAATTTGGGTAAAATATTTTTAAAACCTTGTTTAATTTTTCTTCTTCTTCAAAATTGATATGAAATTTCTTATAATCTGTTAAAAATTATATATTTATTAGAAATGATTTTTAGCCTATTTTAAGGGTTTTAGAACTTGTTTAAAAATATTTTAAATCCTCCACTCTTAGGATTACATTAAAATGTAAAATCAATTTATGGTATTGAATTTTTGTTTTAAATGCTACTACCCATCGAATATTTATTTAAAAATACTCAAAGATTTTTGTTCATCAATTTGTTATGTCTTTTTTGGGATCCTTTGGAATCCAATGTTCGAGTGATCATCAAAGGGTTTTTTAGTGTTGTTTTTCATTGATCATGAGGTGTGAACCTCCTATTATTGTTGTTTCAGATCCCTCCTCAGGTGTTCTATAATTTTATAAAAGAGGTAGGTGTTTATATGTATTTACATAATCCTATAATTTAGTATTTATATATAATTCAATGAAATTAATTTCTTATTTTCTAATTCGTGTTCTATATAGGTTTCCCTAGAAATATCTCATGAATGATTCTTTGAACACATTCTTTATGAATTGAACAGGGTATGGATAGAATTGTAATGATCTGGATTTTCATTATCATGACCTGAATTTCTTCTCAATATTATATATATATATATATGAATTTTATGTTGGTTTTCTTTCCTTTTCAAATAGATTTAAAAGGTTTTTTTGGTAAATGGGATGGCTTAGGCCAGATTCTTTAATCTAAAGTAAAGTACCATGATTTAAATAGAATTTGTTTATTTTGGAAATGTTTTTCATTTGATTTTGAATTGTATAATTTATGAAAATACAATGATACCTTTCTTATTATTATCTTGGTTTATAAAATGGCCTTCCTTTGGTGTTTTTTAATGATTAATTTTCTCATGTGGAAAACGTTTGTTGGTCCAAGAATTTTAGGCTTTAAATTTTTAAAACATCATTTGAATGCCTCATGGTGGATTTTGAATGAATTTTTTTTGTTTAAAGGAAAAATTGTGATTTTGATAATGACTATTGAGAGAAAGTGGGTATGATTACTCTTTTGAATATTCATTTGGAAATAATGCCTTTATTTGATATTTTTTAGGTTTGATGACCCAGTTGGAACATTTCAATGGTCTTATCTTTTGATAATCTCTTACTATTACTAACATAGTTCTTATACTTCCCATTTATGGTAGTTTAAAAGGGGATTATTCATATTGAGAACGATCAGGGGTGAGAGTGATATGTGAACTAATAATGATTCAAATTTTGAGGGAATGAAAACATGCTAATACTAACGGGTATTCCCTTTATAATCCTAGTAACATAATTATATCACTCACATCATTAAGATTTATCATGGTAACCTAGTTAGTTGGATGAGATGACCTAGATTTTTGATTTTTTAGCTGTCTCTCTTCCATTCTAGTGGATCAGTAGGGAACATGATAGGTTTGGGCTATAGTAATGTGACCATGAAAGTGGGTGTCCAGGGACTTTATTTTATTTAGTCTTATGGGACATTAATGCAAGCACATCGATTAGTCATGATTTTTTGATTAGATTGTCTATGGTGGTATCACTATCATATCTAAGTCGTACCCATGAAATCATTATACTTATACTTGATTCATGACTTTGTTCATTTTCACTACATGGAACTAGAGTTTCCTTTTTGGATAAATTACCATTATCTATTTATCGAAATATTAAAATGTTGCACCTTGGTTTTTTTGTATTGACTCATTTATAGCCTTTTGATATATGGTGCTTATTATTACCTTTCAATGATTTATCACGCTTTATCTTGTGTGGTAAGATTCAAATATTTTCATGAAAAGGGTTGGTTTTGAAAGGATTCAATGGAATTTTCTCAACATTAGTATCAAATGTTATTTTGAATCTGTTTAAATTTTATTTTTGAAACCCGTTATTTCTTTAATATAGTCTCAATGGATTTAGTTTCCAATCAAGAAATGTAAAACCTTATTATCTCATGGTGTACTCTCTTATACAAATTATGAATTTCCTTATGAAGTAACTGTATAGAATCTTTGATGAAATATTACTATGCTCTATATATCACACCCTACATATACAATTTTGTGTTTGAAACCTATATGATATTATTGTTGGTGTGTGTGTTATTTTTTTTTAATTTTTGGGTTCATTGGATTATGTAAGATGATTTATGACATGGTGGGTGGTCATAACCTATTAGAAGATGGTGCTTCATAGTTTAATTCTTCTTGCGGTTTTGTATCATCCCCTTCTTCCTAAATATAGGTTTATTGATTTATATGTATGATGATTTTTATGTACTATAATATGAATTTTATTATCTTTTGTTATGGTAGAAATTGTTCTTAATGGTTTTTTCCTTGATTCCTCAGTTCTTGTCACCATTCTGTGGGGATCTGTAATGCTCTTTAGGTTAGTGGTGAATCAGTTAGGAAACCAATTTGGATGGTATCCCATGTTAATTTTTTACAATGTTAAATCCTATTAAAATTTTATGTGTCATAAAAAATTATAGGACCATCATATTGTGTGGTTTTATATCAAGGATTTTTTTCGTTATAAAGACATTGTGGAACATTTCTATATGATAAAACCATAAGTCTTAGTGACACAAATGAATTCCAAAAGTATATAAAAATTACACATATCCATTTATAGATCGAAAAAAGAATAATGATCATAAAATATGAAATTATAATGATAGGAGTTTCATGTGTTTATTTTAGGTTGGTGAGATTGTATCTATTTTCACGATTGATATATTGATAACATATAGAAAATAGGTAGTTAGTATTACACGTTTTCTAAGATTATGGATTTAATTTCTTCATAAATGACTTAAAAATATCTACTAGGGCTCTAGGGAATAATATTATCAAGAATATATTAATGTTTTATAATATTTACTCATATTATATATGTTTACCAAGTATTGAGATATATATAATAGATTATTTTAAGATTGAATTTTTGCTAAGTCACAATGTATGAAATCTCTCTCGGGTAACGTGCATGTGTATATAAGTGGTTTCTTATTGTGAATATAATTACATTAGAAAAATTGATATGAATATATTTAATATTTCATGATATGTATTGTTGATTGATATAACTTTTGTAATGAAAATATAAAAAAATATCCTTAAATACAATTCATACTTGCAGTTTGAATGTCACGAACCAGGTTGGGTCATCATCCGACCCGGTGCCTGACCGGGTCTGCAACATGGCCCGAAGGGCATTCCTGATCCCCACGGGCTGGAACAAGTGACCGGGTATGAAAAATAATACATGGGAACAGTTTACCCAAATAGAGAAATATAAAACAAATAGCAAGGTGAATAAAATAAAACTAAAATAGACAACCAAACTGACCCTTATACCAAGTTCAGAATTTAAGGTTAACAACATGAACTAAAAATCCAAAAGAGGCTACGTCAAGATAAACCAAAACTCTAACAAAAACATTCCTGCGACATGCGGAGTGACATCCCCAAGTCGCCACCACCAATCTGCACGGGGAAACCAATATAACTCGAACCATCATTTCTAAGCCCAATTCCTTGACCTGCAGTACAAAAGAAACAGAGTCTACAAACACCCAAAGGTGTATGTAGGGTGTGAGATAAAAGCCCAATAGGATGCCACTGAGAAAAGATATCATGCATAAGTATGAAATGAAAAATACATTATTAATATTAACTAAAGAAAATAAATGAATGCTTCAACCATTTAAATGAAAATGGTATTGAAGAAAATAGTTTCAAATGGAACAATATAAATTAATGTACACACACTCACATTTTAAAATAACCAATGTGTCTCACTGATGAGCATAAAGTATCATATGATCACTAATATGGGGGAAGCCTCATGTGTGTTAGCTAACATGGGCCCCTAGATCTTCATGTCTCGATGAAACGTGGCATAAAAGTCCACGACCCTTAAAAAACGTGGCTTAGAAGGTGGAAAACCTCAGAAAACGTGGCTTAGAAGGCCCCGAATCTTAGAAAATGTGGCTTATAAGGCCATGACCTTAAGAAGAGCATATGATTAGTAAGTGTTGCAATGGTCAGTCCAGCTAGTGGAATTGGGTAAAGTCGCCTCCGGAACACTATCCCACTAGTCTTTTCCACCCTCCTAGCTACCCAAGCTTCTCGCTTATGCTCAAGTAGTTTTGAGTTCAAGTCTTATTTCAAAATCACATACTCAAACCAAATAAGACGTTACAGATGCCAAAACCACTATTTGCACACACAAAATCCATTTGAAATAAGATGCGCACTAAAAATATCTCAAAGAAAAATCTGCATCACTTACACAACAAATTAAAACAACTGCACAGTCAAAGAAATCACTTTCATCTTCAAATACACCTATAATATAATTTATTAAATCATTTCAACTCATTTCTTGTGACATTATGAACCAAAAACATTTACACAACTTAACCAAAACAGTGTTTCAGCCATAATAATTATTTAATAAAACAGTCTATATTTTCTTAAGTAAACTTTAAAGAGAAAAACACTACATTACACATTATACTGACCCAAACCCCCTTACATGACCATATGCACACAACGCCACCTCAAGAACACAAAATTCATTACTCACACAATTAAAGAATTCACCGACACGGTTGAAAAGACTATCACTACAGTTAAACAACCACCATAAAAATTTGCTAACCTTTTTTAAAAGTACGCCACAAGAAAAATACAACAAAACCCATACAAATACTAGTTTAATACCGAACACATACCGACGCTACACCAAAACACCAATTTCACCCTTTGAACTTCCTAAAAGTTAACTGCACAATAAAAAAACTAACAAATAACCAGAGATGATATTTCAGAATCAAGTGCACATATTATGACGACACGCGACTAAACAACTTCATGGCATGTCAAACATCAATGAATGTCAACTTCTCCCGACACACATTAATTAAATACCACTCCAAACAAATTAAACTTGTAAATTAATTAATAAAATAGTAATTGGATGTGGAACCACCTAACTCGGTGTATGTAAAACAACACAAGATGATATGAAGCTCCTGCCGCACGACGCTTACACTTCAAGAAGACCAAAGAGACCCCCAAACCCCAACACCACACAATTTCAACAATAATTGTACCAAAAGAAATATAAATTCTAATCACAAAAAAACTCAAATAGATGAAATTACCCAACCGGAGTGAAACGCACTCGCACTGATGTTGCGGATGGCCAATCGAACAAGAGGAAGACCATCAGGGGTGCGCCACACCAGAGAAGCAGCCAGAACTGAGGGGTGATGCTTGTATGGGTGGTGAGAGGTAGAAGGGAGTAGTTATTTCTGTGCGGGGGGGAACTGAAAGGTGGCCCAAGGTAGGGGTACTGAGTAATAGCATCAGTTCGGGTGCGCATCGCCGGAGGGGAGCTTGGGGGGGCGTTCCAGTGAGGTAGAGGGATGTGCGGTGGTGGTTTGTTGCGCCAGAGGAGGCCACACCAGAGGGGAAAGCTAGGGGTGGGGCAGTCCTCAGGCCAGAGCTTCATTAAAAGGTGAAGATCACACTGGAGGGTGGTTGTTCAGACCAGAAGGGGGGTACTGCATGACGGTAATGTGGAGAAGGAGTCTAACAGGATGGTGACGTGGCTCGGGTAGTCAGTCCAGCAGAAAGAGAGGCGTCGCGATGGGAGAGAGATTGGGAGTGCATGTGGAAGTTACTCGGGGGCGAGGGCATAACACCACCATGGAGAAGATGGGACCTAGTTCAACGATTAGGGTTAGGGGGCCGCTGCACAAAACAAAAGGGGAGGGGAAGGGGGTCCACACGAAGAGAGAGGGGAGAGAAAAGAGAGAATAAAAGAGAGAGAAGGAAATAAAAGGAGGGTGAAAAAATATAAAAATAAAATAAAATAATAAATCAAAATTCTCTTTTATCATAACAGCATTTTTAAATATAAGTAATGAAACTAAAATAAAAAAACAACCAAAATTATAATATCTGTATAAACTGAGGTTGAACACAGTGCACGGTCGTGCGCGCAGTCGCGCTCCTGATCACCCAATCGTGTAATAATAAAATAATAATAAAACATTATATTATTAATGTTGGGAACTTAACACGGTCACGCATACGGTCGCGCTCCCATATAAGGTCCCAACTTCTTCTAAAACAAAACTGGTTCAAACTGCCGTTAAAAAGAGAGACCAAAAATAATTAAAATAGAATAAGTGCAGGGTTGAGGTGTGACAATTCTCCCCACTATGACACTTTCTTCCCCTATAAAGTACCAAAAGACTAAGTCAACCAAGGGATCCAAGTGAGAGCTCAAAGGCACATAAAACAAAACCTCAATCACCCGAAGACCTAGGAGTCAAAACACCCATAACCTGAACTCCAAAAATCTCAAAACCAAAATCACTAAGAAAAACAACCAGAAATAAGGAATTCACCTCAGGTAGAACTACAACATGGAACACCTCAACACGTATCTTAAAGATCACCGGGGCCGCTCGAGATCTCTGAGATCACTCATCATGAGAACCACTACTCAAGTTATCTAATTATCATGGTCAAGGGTGGGTGGAGAAGAAGTAAGAGGTCGGCCTGCCAAGTGCACTTTCAAAACAGAGCATCCCCCAAGTTCTTCCTATGGTGGTATCCCCACCATATTTTGGATTGTTTTCAATCATGGTTTCTCCAAACCAAAATGACTCACACACCCATGCAACCTCTAACACTGACATGAACCTCTTACCAAACCAACACAATAGGAGATGTCAGCGATACCCGCACTGGGCCTCCTCACCATTTTAAAATTCACTAACACCACAGATCCCACGCGAGAATTCACAATTTACATTGAGGGATATAAACTGAACTCTTCATCATGAAACTACTAACACATACTGACCTGCACAGATGATTTCCACAATGGCCAATATTACATCACATGAGATGGTTCTGATAGAAGAAACTCATAACCTAGAGGCAAACTGGACATGCACAAGTTAATCCCACAAGACATGAGCATCTCTGAAACGATTATTATTTCAATCCATAACCGACCACCAGAAGGTTCACGGAGCACGCTCGCCAGCTTTACAAGAATATGTATTTTCCAAACCTCTTTAAATCCCAAGAGGAAGTCACATAAAATAAGACCACAACTAGTAGACAAGGGATCCATGACCCTCACAATCAGAATGATGCCTTCAGAGAGGGTACCACATTAAAGAAAATTTAATCTTTCCCCATCCCGTTACTGCAGACTATTGTAGGATCAAGCCCATCCCATGTCTGACATGTTTTGACTGCACGCATGCTTCACCCCGAGACCTATGGCTGGGGCACTGATGTCTGAAGCATCTACCGCATCGCAGTCATAAGCTAACCACCTCTGACTGGAACTTCCTCCACTGGAAAAGCTACTTTCATACTACTCCTCGTCCCCCAAGAAGAAACTCTGTCAATATACCAACTGAGAATTGCAGCGAATGACTTAAGAGTGTTTGATTGACCATAGTAACGAGAGGATATTAAGTTGTCTATCAAACACGTGGCTCAAACTGATATAATTAGAACAGTAAGAAAAATTCTTATTGGCTCACACCCCTCATCGGATATAGAACATGCACTTACCACAATACGAGAAAGGCCAACAACTATTACAAACTTTAAACTAATAGTGCTGCATGACCTATGGGGAACATGAAATTAGCTAACCAAAAAGGTCAACATACCTCCATCTTCTCCGGATGATTGGTCGAGCAACTACGAAATCCACCACTTTCCTTCAACTTCACTTCCATAGGTACAACCGCATAACAAGTCTGGTCTCGAGGATCACTCAGTAAATCCCTTTTTGCAACACAAATGGAATGATCACCATTCACTGGTCTAGTCCCGCTCCTCCAAACATACTCGAGACAACTAACACCCACAAAACATTCATAGTTCCTCAAAAACTAAAGACACTCCCAAATTCACAAAGCATTCAAAAATACCCAACTAACCTCGATGCCTATGAATAGTTTACACCATCGAGCAGAACCAAACTCTGCCACTCCATTGGGAGTCTCAGCTGAGCCGGGAACTGAATGGTTTGCCAGAAACCCATGGGACATTTCTAGGGGGAATATCCTGAACAAGAAACACAAAACTAAACATCCAGAAAACCAAACACCTCACAGAACAGGCATTCACGCCTCAGACACAATTCCAGTAATTCCAATTTAAAACATCAATTCATTCTTAAAGAAAAAAATTCGCCTGAAAAACCAAACACTTCATAACAAGCCCAAAATCTATTTTATAAAATCCATCTTTACTCTAAATAGAGCATCATTTTCCAATTTCCAAAACCATTAGTGCACAAAAAACCCATTAAAGAAAAAAATTCTACTTTTTAGGAAAAAAGAACTAGCCTTATAAATTAATCAATCACCACTGATATTCCATGTTTCCTCACAAGTATGCATTTTCGTTCAACTCAGGCACCCATCCAGACGATCCACCAACTATCCTATAATCATGTCTACATGAACATACGAGAACCTATAGGAATATCACTGGAAAGAAACAAGGCTACTCTGCTTTCAAAACAAAAATTTCTAAATATCTGAAAATACCAATTTTTCCATCCAAAACCATTTCAAAAATTCAAGACATATTTTAAAAATTATTCCCATTTAAAAAATAACTCACTTCAATTTCAAATAACTCAATATATTCTTTTAGAAATTCAACTTTGACAAATCGATGCCAAATTCAAAAAATAAGGTTCAAGAGAAATGCACCCCAAATATCATGTCAAAAACACACCAGAATAGAATTAGGGCAACAATAATGTCTACTTCCCTTTTAAAAGGAAAAAAATTTCTCCCAATCCCAAAATTTAAGCAACATATCACAAACATTAAAGCACCTGGACGGAGGACTAGTGGTTGTGTCAAACCCGACTACATGGTTTATCAGACCATGCCCTAGGCAAGCACTAACCACTAGAAGTGTCGAACCGTACTCTCAGGCATCACATGGGTCGCAACTCCCTGTGAGACTGTGCGCAGTACTAGTTTACTCTTACTACCACCCCCCATCCACACAGAGAAAATACAAAAACATAAATCCCAGACCGCCCCTGGTTACTCGAGAATCAAAATGAGTAAGAGTTCGCGATGACCTTCTCGCACCTATCCCTCGAGTACTGATAGTCTTATGTCCAATCTACCTAACATCCCAAATTACGAGAGCAGGCACCTTCTTTCATACCTTTTTTTCACGAACTTGGCCGGTTTGTCATCCGACCCGAAACCTAACCTGGTTCGCGACATGGCCCAAAGGGCGTTCCCGTTCCCCATGGGCTGGCATAAGTTCCCGGGTGTGAAAAATAAAACATGGGAATGGTTTACCTGAATAGAGAAATATAAAACAAACAACAAGGTGAATAAATTAAAACTAATACAGAAAACCAAACATTCTATTAGACCATGTTCAGATTTTAAGGATAAAAACCTGAACTAAAAACCCAAATGAGGCTACGTCAAGGAAAAACCAAAACTCCAACACAAAAATACGTGCAACATGCAGAGTCACATCCCCAAGACACTGCCACCAACCTACACAGGGAAACAAATGAAACTTGAACCATCATCAGTAAGACCAATTCCTCGACATGAAGTACAAAAGAAACAGAGTCTACATACACCCAAAGGTGTATGTAGGTTGTGAACTAAAATCCCAGTTAAATGACACCGAGAAAAGATTCCACAAATAATTATTAAATGAAAAAAATAAATTTTCAATATTAACTAATGAAAATAAATGAATGCTTCAATAGTTTAAAAGCAAACGGAATTAAAGAAAATAGTTTCAAATGAAACAATTTAAATTAAAGTACACACACTCAATTTTTAAAATAACCAATGTATCACACTAATGAGTATAAAGTAACAAATGAGCACTAATATCGGAGAGGTTGCTTGGGTGTTAGCTAACTTGGGCCCCTAGATCTTTGTGTCTCGGTGAAACATGGGTTAGAAGGCCACGGACATCATATAACATGGCATAGAAGCCCACAAACCTCAGAAAGCATGTCCTAGAAGACCATGACCCTAAGAAGAGCATATGTTTAGTTAGTGTTTCAATTGTCAGTCCTGCAAGTGTAACCGGGTCGAGTCACCTCCGGAACACTAGACCACATGTCTATTCCACCCTCCAAACTACCCAAGCTTTCTGCTTGTGCTCAAGTAGTCTAGAGATCAAGTATTATGTCAAAATCACATACTCAATCCAAACAAGATGTTATAAACACCAAATCCACTATTATCACACACAAAATACATTTTAAAAATGATTCGCACTAAAAATATCACAATGCTAAATCTGAATCACTTACACAACCAATTAAAACAACTGAACAAACAAAGAAATCACTTTCATCTTCAAATACACCACTAATAGAATTTATTAAATAATTTCGACACATGTCTCATGACTTTATGCACCAAAAAAATTTACACAACTTAACCAAAATAGTGTTTCACCATTAATAATTATTTAATAAAATAGACCAATTTTCATAAGTAAATTTTAATGAGAAAAACACTTCTCTACACACTATAATGACCCAAACCCCCTTACAAGACCATACACACACAATACCACCTCATGAACACAAACTGAATTACACACTCAATTAATGAAGTCACCCACACAGTTGAAAATACCATCACTACAGTTAAACAACCACCATAAAAATTTTCGATCCTTTCATAAAAGTATGCTGCAAGACTAAAACACAAAAAACACAACTCAAATACACAATCAAGACTAAATTCATACCGACGCTACACCCAAACACCAATTTTATCCTTTTCACTTCCTAAAAAAATAACTATATAATTAAATAACTAACAATTAAGCATAGATGAGATTTCAACATCAAGTGAACATATTATGGCGACACGCTACTAACCAACATTAAGGCATGCCAAACTTCAATGAATGTCAACATCGCACAACACATATTAAATAAATTACACTCAAAAAATTAAACAAACAATTTAATTAATCAAATAATAATCGGAAGTGGAACCACCTACCTCGGTGTACACAAAACCACACAAGACGAAACAAAGCTCCTGCCGCATGACGCTTGCAATACAAGAATACCAAAGAGACCCCTAAAACCCAACACCACATAATTGGATCAATAATTGTTCCAAAAAAATATAAATTCTAATCACACAAATCCTCAAATGGATGAAATTACCCAACTGAAGTGAAACGCACTCGCCCTGATGTTGAGGATGGAAAACCGAGCAAGGGGAAGACCATTAGGGGGTGTGCCACACGAAATCGGCTAGAACCGAGGGGCGATGCTTGTCCGGGTGGTGCGAGGTAGTAGGGATCAAATGTTTTTGTGTGGGGCGCACTGCAAAGTGGCGTGGGGTAGCTAGTTGAGAGGAATAGGACCGGTTCGGGTGCACATCGCCTGAGGGGGAGGGGGGCTTGAGAGGGGCCTTCCGGTGAGGTAGAGGGCTGGGCAGCAGAGGTCTGGTGTGCTAGAGGAGGCCACACCGGAGGGGAAAGATAGGGGAGGGGTAGTCGTCAAGCCAGATCTGCGGTCGAAGGTGAGTAGCACACCGGAGGGCAACTGTCTAGACCGGAAGGGAGAGAGGTGCTGCACGGCTAAGGTGTGCCAAAGGAGTCCAGCAGGATGGTGACGCTGCTCGAGTAGTCAGTCTGGCTGAAAGAGAGGCACTGCGATGGGAGAGAGATGGGGTGCATGCCCGGAGGGAGCTTGGGGGCGAGGGCATCGTACCACTATGGAGAATAAGGGACCAGATTCAACTATTAGGGTTAGGGGGCCGCTGTGAAAAACCTAAGGGGAAGTGAAGGGGGTTCATAAGAGGAGAGAGTGGAGAGAAAATAGAGAAAAAAGTTAGAGAGAGGGAAATAGAAGGAGGGAGAAAAAGGAAAATAAAATAAAAATAAAATAAAAATAAAATAAAACTAAAACTAAAATAATAAATCAAAATTCTAATTAATCATAACATTATTTTTTTAAATACCAAAAATGAAACTAAAATAAAAAAACCAACCAAAAAATTAATATCATTATAAACTGAGGTTGAACACTATGCGCGGTCGCGTGTGCATCCGCACTCCTGATCACGCACCCATGTAATAATAAAATAATAATAAAACCTTCTATTATTAATGTAGGGCACTTTTCATGGTCACACATACGATCGTGCTCCCGTATAAAGTCCCAACTACTTCCAAAAAAAAATTGTTCAAACTGTAGTTAAAAAGCGAGACCCAAAATAATTAAAATATAATAAGTGTTGGGTTGGTGTGTGACATTAAATTATAGAATGGTACATAAGAATGTTAAACTATATGAGTTCCTTGTAAAAGGATAAACGGAATACTAGCATTTAATGCTATATAACACATGTTTTCTTTCAAATAATTTTGATATTGAATCAAAATGAGGAAAAGTTAATATAAAATACAATCTTTTAACGTCAATTGGATTCCATATCCATAACAACCACGTATATTACAGATTTTAATGTAGCATAATATGTTGTTTAGAAATATTTTATTTAATATTAATTTTTACCAAAATAGTAAGAGTGTTATCATAATTTTAATAATATTTTACTTTGGTATTATATAAATGAATGTTTTATGAAAAATGAATAAGAAGTGGATACATAGGTATATTACTACGTAGGGTATTTTCTCAACGTAGCAAGGTCACAATAAGTTATGAAAATAGGAATATTGAAAAGCAAAACCCAACCATAGAAAACATGGTTGGAACAATAAATATATACCTACCCAGTAGAAGCTTGTTTAACATGTTAGAAATAACTTATCACTTAACGGATAGATCTAGTGTATGTGGGATTTTACTTTATTTGGTAACATATAACCAAGTATATTTTACATTAGATTACCTATATATTCAAAGACCTATATACTAATAAATTTTGTTTCAAATGTTGATTGTTATATTATGTAAAATTAATGTGATAATTTATTAGAGTTTTTATCATATTAAAATGTTTATAGAAATTACCCACTATGATAAGAACCTTGAAAATGCTATGATGATATTCTTCAAATTTTGTCTTATACTAAGGATAAAATTCTAAAATAAAAAACATAGTATGATTTATTATCATGTGTGAGATCACATAATTCATTGAGACTTCATCTCATGAAGTTTTTACATTGTAATTTCTAATATGGGAGATTATGAGGACATTCTCACCAGTAGGAATTCCAAATGTTATTTTTATCATTGTATATCCATGTATGTGGATGTTTCTAATAATAATTAGACTTGATATTATTATTAATCCATATCATGCATCATGCACTTTGATGTATTCATCAAACCCATGATGAAATATACTCTCAGTGATGTCGGGAAAGGTTGGTGCACCATGAGTCATATTACATTATGGAATAAATCAATATAATATTTTTTTAATTAAATTTATTTACGCTAATATATCATTCCTTTTATAAAATGGAACAATCAAACTAAAATTCTGTATCCATGGTGATTAACATTTTTATATAAAGAATTCAATAAAATATATATTGAGTTATTGCGTTGATGAAATGAGTATGAAAACTTCTTGGTGAGTTGTTTAGACAAAGAGATTATATTACATAGTGATCATTTCTATGTGGTTTTCATCATTGAAACATTAACTTATTCCTCTATGGATTTCATTATTGGTTTCCACATATTGATATTAACCTTTAGGTAAGCTCGCCTAATTCCACTAAAGAAGAACCATAGTGGGAAACACATGTAGTGTTTCCATTGATCTCAAATGAATACCAATAGAATTTAACAGTTGGAATAAATATTATTATTAATATCAATAAATAATATATTTAACGATTTATATATTAAAATTATTCAATCATTAATTATATATATGTGATGAATATTAAAATAAATATTTATTGATAAAACTGCCAAATAGAATATTTTTTTGAAATGTTTATTTCATATGGTGATATATAATATTTACTATTAAATAAATATTTTTTAGTTATGTGAGTATAAAATATATATTTATTCATAAGATCAAGAAACTAATATGTATTTATTTTTCAAAAGACTAATAATTTATTTATTATTCAAGGTTTGGAAAATGTTGAGGAAGAAATTAAAACTGGATTAAATGGTCTTGTGGGAATAGAATTTTAATATCATTTAAATAAATATTTATTTATTTATTTAAGAAATTATATTTATCTAATCTGTGAGACATATGGGCATAAAATAGAATAATAATAATAATATTATTATTATTTTATACATGGGGTTTTTGATGGATTAAGAAAATAATAAGGGGAATATGAGTAATTATTTATTCTCTAACCTAACTCTATAAATAATTGGTTATATCAATTCCTATGGGGTAAAAAGATATGACATTGTTCACAAAAAACCCTCTCTAGAAAATTCTCTCTCAACATGAACATATCTAGGTTTTCACTCAAGAATGATAAATTTTTCCACCCTATTCCATCCTCTCCAGAATAATAGAATGATAGAAAGACCATACTCAAACCTAAGGGATTGTGTTCGATCAAGGTGAACAGTGTAAGATAAATGTATCATCTTTTCTAGATATCTTCATTCCATCGACATTGTTTAGAGATTTTGGATCATGTTTGGATCACCACTATAAGTATTCTATTTTGGATCCTCTCGATTTAATGATTGTATGAACTTGATAGGGCTTAATCGAGAAACATCAATATCGATAAAAAACTCATGATTAGGGTTTTTTTAATATATTAATTATAAATTTAATGTAAAATATATTTTCACTTTGAAGTAAGAAATTTTTTAAATTTCATCCTTTATATTAATTAAACGTGTCAAGTATCTATCATATAAATATGTGTAATTCATTAAATCTGAGAAAATAATTATTTTATAAGACTGACCAACACATTCATTATGCATGGAACAACTAATTACATGAATTTTACTTTTCTTCTTCTGAGATTTGATGAAATATAATACATAATTTCCTCAACTTATCCATCCCTGATATCATATCTGAATAAGTGATTCTTCAAAGACTTTAATGTCATTCTGTTGAGAATTTTATTTTTTCATGTACTTGTTATAATCATTTCTAGTTTCGTACTCAACAATAGTGCTATAGAGGTTGTCCAACATAACCTCTATCATATCATTATCTTCATTAATAGATACATTCACATTGAAATGAAGAGGTAACATTCACATATTTTTTTAAAATAATTTGATACCATTGAGGACCTCCACAAGACACACATATCTTCCACAAGAAAGATGACACAATAATTGATTTAATCAACTATATAATTCATTATCTTTCTTAAATCATAATAAAAATTCCAAAATACATAAATCTTCACTTCATGAAATTTTTAATCACCTTCATAAATAATGAGAATCTTTTCACACATAGCTTGAGTGGGTTTTCATGACATCACCTTTTTATAGACATGGTTTTCCAATGCTACCTCTATGGAATTGATCACCTTTGCGACAATATATAAATCTTGGTTATCCCTGTCGGCTAAGGACACACTCTACATGTTGCCCTAGATTCTATTAATTAAACATATGGACACACATACCCATTGGATGAAAAAAAATATTGGTTGTGCCCTAACCCCAGTTTCTTAGAGCGAGTGCAATATTTAATTATATTTCCATGATAAAAAGAGTGTTTTATCCTGATGGACTGAGTAATATAGTTGTATTTTAAGACCAAATACATACATAAGTTCATCAATACCAAATCAATGGAAATAAAATATATCATTTCTCTTGGAATCATCCATAAATCCGATATTATCCCTATAATTCATTCTCAATATTCATTTTCACAACCAAGGGAGAATTAAACATAAGAAAGGGGTGAGCTTAGATGCTCAGTAAGAGTGAGTAATATAGCAGATGTAATCATAAACATAAACACTAGGCATGTTGAGAAGCGAAAAATACATTCCATTAAACATATATTTGATCATAATATGGCCGGAATAAATGCAGAATGATTAATTCCATAATAAAATATTACAATGGATAGCCTATTAGTCGAATAATCATGTGGACTATCGCATATTTATTTCATAATGAGGGAAATGCACAATGATGGATATCTAAAACATACCTTAAATGATTCACTCCAAGAATCTATCTAGGATTAATGCTAAGAATTTATAAATGAATCTTGATAGAATCTATTATTTTCATCAATGCATGATAATAATCTATTGTTTTTAAGGATTCATGTCAAGAATCAATTAAATTGGTAAGGCCTCGGACAAAACTATAACTAGTTTTTCTCAAGAGATATACCAATGCACTGAGGGGCTATAGAGGGTGCCACCCAACAATTACTAAGTTCAATTAATTATTTATATGAAATAGGTGAAACAAAAACAACATATACATTAATATTGATACTAACTTATGATATTTAAGTCACATTCTCCAATCATAAAAGATATCACTTACCATTCGATGCAATATGTTGAATGGATTAAAGATAGAACATCTACTGTCAAAATATTCAGAAACCCTTAAAAACATATCGTATATAATATCAATAGTGATAAAACTCAATTAATTACAATATTTAACAAATGATGTTTCCATATATGAAGATATAGTTACAATTAAATTTTTTTAAGAGAATAATGCTTAAAAATTCCAAAGGGTCTCATACCATTTAGAAACATTCATAACATAATACCTTATATAATCATGAGAATAAGGATACTCTTGATATGATATATAAAATGGAATTACATAAACCACATGCTTGGAATAAGTGGAGAATAAGGCCGCATCTCATAAAAGTTAAAATGATATGATAAAAATACCATTTACTATGGAAAAAAGATTTATATTAAAAAATCACTTGTATTTGTCATGAAATCATATTGTGAAAATGTATATCCCAAAA
The DNA here is from genome assembly GCA_963277665.1 of Viscum album. Taxonomy (NCBI): domain Eukaryota; kingdom Viridiplantae; phylum Streptophyta; class Magnoliopsida; order Santalales; family Viscaceae; genus Viscum; species Viscum album. The sequence goes on along the minus strand of OY728165.1, from coordinate 190,133,053 downwards.
AATAAAATCTAAGAAAATTGAAATTATATTTGAGGAATATATGTTTTCCAACAAGAGTGAAATCATGTAAAATTAGTTTTTTCAATGAAGTTTCAAAAATAAAACATTTTTGTGCATTTTAAGGAAAATATTAAAGGGATTTTAAAGTAGAAAGGCAAGTTTGTTTTTAAAAAACCAAAAATGAACAAATGTATTTTTTCATAGTAAATTGAGTGATTTTGTAAAAATAATCATGGATTAAGATATAATATATAATTCACTTGAAAATGGGTGTGAATTTGAGAGGTTACCTTGAATCAGGCTGGTTTATCGGGAAGAATTATGAAGGGAGCTATTATAAAACATAAAATCACCATAAAATAAAGATGAAATGATCTGAATATATGATATCATAACATAAAAAATAAAATAAAATATTTAAAAAATAATAATTAAGCCTTAAAATTGGGATTGGGTTTTAGAGGAATAACCCGAAGGAAAAAATGAAGGTTCATGTTGAATCTCATACCCCTTTGTAATCAATCAAATCATATGCCCCAAAATTAATAATCTTTAGATGATAAATTGAATACCATGAAAATAAATCTATTCATGATATGATACATCAATGTTTAGTATACATACACCAAACACAACAAATAGTTGTGAATAAGGATTATCTCAATAAAATGGTAGTGAGATGAGTAAACCTTTACCATATGTACGAACGTGTTCTAAACATGACCATAACATCATTGATAATCAAATTAACTCTGTTAATTAATTAATAAAGAACTTTATCTACTAGTAATCAATTTATTATCATTTTATTAAGTTCATTTCTGTATTTTGTATGAGTTATATGATATAAATTTATCTCTTGGGAGCATTCGTTTCCTTGGTTTTCACGATTTGAATAATTGTATATGAGTATAGAAGTTCATGTAGAAACGATATAATTCTCCAGAATTGAATTTATATGTTATTAATGAACCTAAATATGGTTTAATGGTTATATATATATATATATATATCATTTTTTACATGGTATGATGATTAATTGTAAGATAAATCTATAATTACAATCAATTAGATTATTTTGGAGTTATTTCGATTTCTACAAACTAGTTTTGTCGTATTAATTAATATTATGTATATATACTAGTTCCAACATATAAAATACGTAAAATACATTTATTATTGTTTTTTTAAAGAAAAATAATTTTTTTATGACTACAATTTAAGTAGAAAAGGAAAAATGAAGGTTCTTCGTCCATGAAGGTTGTAAATCGCACCTCCCAGACGTTGATTTCAATTTTTAAAATAAAAGAGTGAGATAAAGTTAGAAGATTGATGATGAATATTCCATAAAAATGATACCATTACATTATATAGGTGATAATAGAATTATCATGATCTTTTTTATAGACTAGTTTAGGATAAGATAAGATAATAAAACAGATTGAAAATGAAATTAAAATAAAAAGGAAGAGGGTTTACCTCTTGAAATATCGTCCTTAAGAACCTCTTTTAGGGAAGGGGTTTTGGTCTATTAGAAAGAAAAAGTGCTAATGGGTGTAGTGAGGGACTAGGTAAGATTACGTTTTCAGAAAATAAAGAATATTGAAGGCTTATATATGTGAAGAGAAGAGGGAGTGAGGGGTGGTTTTTCTAGTTGAAGAGTGGGTGATTCTTGAATATCTTATTCATTATTTTCTTATTTTGATCAAGACATGTAATCGTGTTGATTATTTTTACAATAATTATAAGGAAGTACATATGAGTTCTAACTAATGGTTTATTAAATCATCCAAGATACATGGAATTGTGTATTTATCTTATAATGTATTTATATTGTAAATTACCGAATTTTACTATTCCCCAAAAAATCAAGTATTTTAAAAAAACCTAAAAATCACCCGAACCATTTTTTGATATATATAATCCAAAAATGGACTCAATTTTATGAAAATAATTTTCTGAATATTTTAAATTAAATTTTTAATTAAAATTACCAATTATTCAAAAAATACAGTTTTTCCAAATTATAATTAATTTTATAACACCCTAAAAACATAACTATGGTATTATTAAATTGTATTAAAAGCATATTAACACAAAATTTTTATTTAAAAATATATTTTATGAAAATTAATTTTCTTTTAAATAAATTTATTTATTATAAAATAGTAATTAAAAATTTAATACTAAAAAATACGAACACTTTATTATTAATTTTAAAATATTCTATTTCCTTTATAAGGTTCCTAAATTTTATTTATACCTTCATGGATGAGGTATGTATTCATAAGATTCATATAACTATTCATAAGAGTACATTATTATTCATAATGGTAACTCTATTATTCACAATGTTAATTTACTATTCACCAAAAAATAAGTTCATCCTATCAGACCCAAAATATCTTACTGAACGCAACCGTGTCTGTTCGTTTTTTAAAATTTAATTCACAGATGGGGAAAAATTAGGTTTAATTGATAGGTTATAACTATATATCTTATATAATAATAAAAAAGCGTTGTTTCATAGAGACTCAGTGTTGTGTTCATATAAGTTATCTAATGACTTGAAATTATTTATAAATAAACATACAATAATTTTTTGGGGTTTCATGTTAATAATAAATATTTTTATAACATGATTTAGTTTTTATCAAATTAATTGTAATATTAAATAGATATATCTTTCTTAAAATATTTAATTAAATAATATTTTTATAAAAATAATTTTGTAATAAAAATAATAAAATCCATATATTCTTATTAAATTATTATTTTACATAGAATAAAAACATTAAAAGTATTTGTTTTTAGAACATTAACTGAAAATTAATTTGAAAGATATAAATTTGAAACATAATTTTTTATAAGTAATATTATTAATTAAAAAACATAACATTAAATTATTATTTTTCTTAATATAATGTATTTTAAAATATAAAACAAATTACTCATGTGTTACAATATTTTATTTGGTGGTTCCATGACTAAAAGTTTTCACCATTAAAGATAATGAGTACATTATTGTTGATAATTACTATTTTCATACCCCCATTTGGTGGTGCATCATATTATCTCATAGTTTATTTTATGTGTGGATTTCATGGGATGAGTTATTAGAGGTTGTCGAAGGAAGAAATAGAGGAAAATTAATAATATGGTTAGACAGGAGTCGATTCACATAGTGAATAGTTACTTAATATTTTAATGGGTCGTAGGAAGAATACATGAATTTTCATTATAGTAATTAAGGGTTTCCTGGCCAGATGTTATCTAAGGCCATTCATAGTGTGAATAACTATTCAATGCATGAACACGTTTTCAAATATTAATGTTATAGAAATATGATTTTTATGTCCATACTATCCTAAAGATTCACTACGTGAATATGTAATTAACATTATGAATTGGATTATTTCCACACATATTTATTTTGTTTTATTCCATTAAAATTTACTTGCCCTTTCCTCTATCTCCCTCAAACCTTAGGATCTCTCTAACGATATTGGATGTCTCCTTCATCTCAAAGGTCACATCAGGAAATTCTTCAAGTGTTGGATCTAGGAAGTAAAAGTTAATACTTCCATTATCTCTTCGACTTATTGATTCCCTAGAATTCCTTTTTAAGGATTAGAGGTTGGGTCTACCATGATGAATCTTTGATCAAAGACATTTTTTTGATTAATTGCATTTGAAATTAATTGAAGTAATGGAAAAGAAATATTGGTTTGTTTAATTTTTGGTAAACTTCTTAATGTTTAAGTTTGGTAGTTTTCCTATATCTCCACTTTTCCATAGAATATGAAGGATTATATTTTTAATTCCGTTCTTGGAATTTATTTAATGATTATAGATGTGTTCTTGTTGGAAGAAAACTAATTGGTTATTTGGGTTTGAGTTGTGTATCTTGAGACACACCCATGAGGTGTTTATGAAAAAGTTTTAAAAGGGGGGGGGGGGGGGTGGTGTAATGTCTCTACCAAGATTCCACTAAACAAGTTCCCCAATCTGGTTCTCCTTGTGATCTTAAGTGCAGATCCTTATACACAAGAGGCCTCTGACTGAAATCAGGAGTCTAAAGTGGACTATGAGGAGACTATAACCCCATATCAGTGTTCAAAACCAAAAAAATTAAAAAATATCAAACATATAACATTAATAAAAAAGAATAAATAAACAAAAACTTTCGATAATAAAATGAAATGCAAAAATTCCCTGAACAGCCATGTCACTCATACAACCAACTACCCATTGGGCCATCTCCATAAAATAATAAAATAAAAGAAATTGTAAAAGGGATCTAGAGTATCACTGATCCAATCCCATATAGCCATATGATAACACTTGGTAAATTCTTCTGAACCACAATATTCAACACAAGACTTAGACCAAACATGTTTCTACAATAAACTTATGAGAGTTTTTTGGGCACCCAAAAGAAAATGGTCATCAGGGCAGGGTGTCAGTAAAACTTTGTAGGCCACCACCAACGGAGTCTAAAAAAAATACCAATCAGAGAAATAGTGTAATCATATAAATTGAGAAATGTATAAATATTACATAAAGGATAGACAATCCAAGGGACACCATAGATAATTTAATACCCACAAGTCCAAGGGTTTAAAGGTGTAACCCATGCTAACCAAACATGAAAAGACCAAAACCAGAACTCAAAAGGGTGACATATCAGGCACATACAATAGATATCTAAGAAGGGTGTTCACATTTCCCCCAACATAGGGAATCATAAAACCAACATCCACAGTACATAACGAATGTTCCCCAGTTAACAGTTCCTAGTCTATCTTTTTTACATCTAAATCAATTATCAACATAAATATAGAATCATGTACGTTACCTCTATCGAGTACATAAACATATACCGAACTATATGTGCTGATACTAAACATCGAGTTTGTCAACCAATTACAAAATATAACAGAAGTGCCATAAATTTTAGTCAAGTATCCATATATAGAAGACATTAGGTGTACCAAGAACATTATTCTAGACCAACCCAATGAGGAGGAGAACTGGTTCAATATCCATTTCAACATGGTATAGCATCATCACCCAAAGAACCATTATGGAACTCTAACTATGAAGTATGATATCCGTGTTTAGATCCTCGGTATGACACCATATTTATAGTATACTTCTTATGTCTCAAGTGTCTTTCCATCACCCAAACCATGCCATTGTTTGACGAATACAAATATCAACATCATGAACATAAAAAAATGTTCAAGACAAGAAGAGTAACCCTTTTTAAACCATTAAAAATTAATAATGACCCTACGATCCATCAAAACTAAAACATTTCTTAACTAAGTGGAACCCCTTTTTCACAATCCAAAGGAAAAAGAACCAAACACCATCATTTATCATTTTAAAAACACCCTTTTAAAATATAGGTCATTATCTTTTAAAAAAACTCCCAGGGCCTATATTACCATTAAAATAATCAAATGATCCTAAAAATCATTTTCATTAAAAAGTAAACCATACACCCATTTCAAATCCATATTTAAAGTGTTTTATAAACACCATATTATAAACCACATGCAAGAAATTGCCACATTTAAAATCATATTTCCCCCCATTGAAACCCAAAAACACATTAAAACTAAACAAACATACATAAAAACCATTTGAAGAGCCCCATATTCATTTCAGAATTCTCAACTTATAAAAACCCACATTTTATCCCCGTATAAGTCACAAAATTTATTTCAATGTTCTACCCAATTTCCATTTTTACAACATAATCAAACCAACCAACGAGTTTAATCATGTAATGATCATCACCCAATTAGATTTCTTAAACAAATAAAGAAACCATTTCACCATTGGTTTTATGGTTAATACCACATACACATGAAAATAGTTTTAGAAACACTATGAGTAATCCTCTTAGACAAACTACTTCAACAATGAAGCTTTCTATCACATTTCCCAATGAACGACCACCATATCAAGATTATTTAAAGCATTATATAAACCCTTCATCACCCAATAGAGCTCATAATAATCATCCAATATCTAATATTACAAAAAAATTATAATAAATTATACCAAACTGAACATGTCATAATTTGAGAAAACTCCCCTGGTCATTGTGCTATAATAAAACTAAATCCAACCCCTCACTGAAGAATCATGTCATAACCTCAACAACAATATATTCCAAATACCTATAAAATAAAACCATTTCAAAACATAATTATATTAATTTAACTGGTAAAACTAATGAAAATTCATGGTGTCCACTTACCATAACAAATCTCGGTGAAATGAAGTGCAGAATCCATATCGGGATCTCCATTACCTAATATGACCAATAACCCCATCATCCGTTACCGATTATATCACGAATCGGTGGAATCAGAATCAAATACCTAACCCAAACATCAAAAAATTACAAGAAACTAAGTAAAGAGAAAAGGGGATGTATAACAGTGACAAATCTCACCTTAAATACTAATGGAACACCAACAAAACACCTCCTTGGTGAGGCTTAAAGAGGGGAGGAAGGGAAAAACTATCCTATGGTTTGTGAACACTATAAGGGGATAATGGAGAGGGTTAAAAAAATATCAAAGTGGAAAGTGTTAAAAATACCATATTAATGTGATATTATGTGGCCACATGATTTAGAAACATTGTTTTCTAAACAATGTTCCAATCGAGCAGTTGGATATTTACAAGCCCACCCACTGACAATGTTTCTCCACATGGTAGTCCACACTATGTTCTAGCCATGTACACCCCTACTATCGACAGTGTACCCGACACATAGCTAAGTCACACTTTTTGACAAACCATGTTTTTAGCACTACCTCCCTTCTCTAGAAAGGGAAACAGTTTGTATTAATCCATGCATAGACTATGCTTTATATCTTAAAAACTCATCACCCTTGCATGGTTTCCACTTGGACCATGCATGGTTGATCCTTAACCATTTTTAAACATTAAAACCAACCACTATCATTTAAAAATGAACTAAAAACATCTTTATCATCATGGTTTTACAAGGTTTCTCATAAACTGTGCCCAAAAATCCATGAATCCTTTCCAAAAAACTCCCAATACCTTAAAAACATTCCTCTATGCATCAAAAGAACATCCAGAAACCTAGGCTACCTCCCAAGTATCATTACTTATCTCAAAACAAGTCTGTTAGGTTTTCCAAACCATGGAATCTTATTTCAAGTCTCAATTCAAGATTCAACCCATCCGATAAAGAAAATTTATATTCCTTCAAAAAATTTCAATCCATATAGATGTGGGATCTTACAACCTACTTACCAAAACATTTATAATCCTCTAGAATCCTTTATTTTTAACCAACTATTTCATTTAAATTTTTTTGGTCAACATATCTTATCTGAGAACCTCATTCATCTTCTAATTTCCTGAAACACTAATATGTAACAATCTCTATATCAAGACCATCAAATAGCCCATACTCCGAGCTAAAACCCATTTCCAAAACGAAAACACTTGGATGGAACATACTGAAGACCATATGGAAAAAGAAATGGTCATATCATTTTTAGATCAACCATTGAGCTACATTGTTCCCCTCTATATGATTTTTCTTATAACCATTAAAACCTGATACATAACACCATTTCAATTCAATGATCTCAAAAAAAACCCAAGCATGTTCCCCAACATGTCACGACCCGTCCTCGGGGCCCATGTCGTGACTACCCCAAGCCCACCTTCCATAGGCCAGGGGCTGGCGACTAGCACCAAAGGCATAAATCCCGATAACTGGGAAGGCATTGCCTTTATAAAAGTAAACAAAACACCAAAGAGTTCAAGAAGAAGTAAAACACTAAGTACAAAGAGAAGTGATGAAAGGTAAATGGGCCAGACTACAAACCCAAATGAAAGTACAACTACAGCTGAACAAAGTACAATAGAAAAAGACAACAGCTGGAAGGACGGAAGCGGCTCCTGGGTCGTCCTCCTCGGATCCTACCTAAAGGGTAGGTACAAATGGCGCATCTCTTGGATCGTCCACCACGGATCTTACCTGAAGGGTAGGTACAGATAGCCTCCACAACGCTCTTTCCTGTCAACCTCCTCCGAGTGTCGTCTTGCCATGAAGTCTACCTCAGGATACTGACTCGTCGGGTAGTCCACCTCAGGGTACTAACTCGTCATTTATTCTACCTCCGGGTACCGTCCAGTCCTCGAACACTTGGCCTCCGTCAGCACTGCCCGTCGTCTGCAACCAACACAACGAGGTGCGGGCATAGACCGTGCAGGGCTGAGTATAACGATACTCAGTAGGGACCCCGAGACCCTCAAGGTCTCACTAAAATCAACAAGGATAACCACAAAGAATATCTCAACATATAACCTCTGCTTAGGTATATTCCCATACATATACCTATGTTATCAAGTAACCCATATCAATCGTGAGGAAACACAAGGATTATGAAATCAACGGATAACCACTACCCAAGTATATGCCCATACATATACCTAAGTTATCAAGTAACCCATCTCAATCATGATAAAACACAAAGGTCATAGACTCACCTCAAACCAGGATTTTCATTATCGAAACCGTAACTACTGAAGAGCCCCGTCTCTGGAGTGTACAGTGGTCCTGTCACGACTCCAAGGTACTGCTCACTAACCTAAGACTGCTGAGGTACTCCTCATGTCAAGTACTGTGGGCCTGCTACTACAACCAAGCGTTTTCCACCATGGGTCTGCCGCTACAACCAAGAGCTCCCCCTCATAGCCTCCAGAGGTACTATATCTGTTGAGTACCGCGGGTCTGCCGCTACAACCAAGCACTCATCCGCTGTGGGTCTTCTGCTACAACCAAACGCTCCCCACTCATATCCTCCAGAGGTACACCTTCAGTTGAGTACCATGGGTCTGCCGCTACAACCAAGCGCTCATCCGCCGTGGTTCTTCCGCTGAAACCAAGCGCTCTCCACTGGGCTATCCGAAACACCCCGAGTCGATCGGTCAAGCAGTCGTCAGGTCTCAGCCGGCTTCACGGTCTCCGTACTCCGCACGATCGTGTCCAGGAGGGTCCGCTCCACGAGCTACTGGTAGATACCCCACATATCACAAAGTCCCACGAAGAAGTATCTCAAATAATCGCCTCGTCAAAGGGGTGTCAACACAACATAAGACGCGTCAATCGGATGCCCGTTCTGTGAGTTATTAGCCTTTTCGTCCCAGGTTCCTGGTTGGTGTCGTGTGCGAACCAACCCGGAAGTATCTCAACTGTAATACAACCCTCATAGGGTAAACTTAAAGGGACTGTTTCTCAACTTGATCACCAAGCCGCTGACGGTTAGTCAAACGGACGTCTGGTCTGAAAGATATCAGCTTTTCCGTTTCAGGGGCCCGGTTGGATTTCGGGTGCAATCCAACCCGGCCACTATCCAACTGCAACCAAAAATCGGGAGAAGTATGACAAAAGTTCCGTCTCAACAAGAGGAAATCAACGAGACAGACGGCGCGTCAATCAGACGCCCGGTCTGTGAGTTATTGGCTTTTTCGTTCCAGGGGCTCGGTTGGTTTCATGAGCGAACCAACCCGACCGTGCTCCAAAGGCATCCAAACCTCAAGAGGAGTAAGCCAAATGATCCGTCTCACTTAGAGAAATCCATCAAAGTCGACGACACGTCAATCGGACGTCCAGAGCTCAAGATATAAGCGTTTCTGCTCTGAGGGCCCGGTTGGTTTCATATCTGAACCAACCCGGTCGAACCCAAAGTTCTCCGATACCTCGAGTTTGTTATACTGAAACGACCGTCTCGATCCAAGGATCGCTTCTCCACTGACGGCGCGTCGTTTGGAGGCCCGTAGATCAGGTTATGAGCAAAATACCGAAAAGGTTGGAAAATGGGGGGGTCTGGGCCCGGCCCGACCCCCCCATGGGTCGGCCCGAACTGGGTCGACCCGACCCAGGTCCGGATCCGACCCGGCCGGCGCGGACTGGCCCGGCCTCCAGGCGGCTCGACCGTAGTGGCTGAGTGGGTGCAAGGGGGCGCCCCCCCCCCCCCCTTGATGGAAAGTCGCGGCCCCGCGTGGGGCCGCTTGGTGTCACCGGACGTGGCTTAAGCCGTGTCCCTTCCTCTGCGGTCCCACGTGGCTGCGGGATCGTCCAGTGCCGCCGCAGCTTCATCCGCGGCAGGTCTTCCTAGCGGTGCACCGCCGCGCCGGCATGGCGCACCGGTGGAGACTTCCGGGGACCACCGGACACACTCTGGTGGTCCGTTTTGCATTCCGTCATCGCCAGAGGTCCTCCTGGGACCCGACCTTCGCTGAAAAGCTTTCAAATCGCCCTTGAGGCCCCGTTTGTCATCGTCCGACAATCTGCACACAACAATCCACCAACATAGTTTTCAATCCCCTCTGCGGCCCGACTCCGGCAGCGGTTTCACTCGGCCATAACGGCGCGGTGTGTCGGCGCCGCGCTTCTTCGCCACATTCACTCTCGTGTTTGCGCGGTGTCGTTGCACCGCGCCGCCTTTTTTCGTGCCTCAATGAATCAAAAAATTAAGGGGAAGGAGATTCGGCCGTGTTCTTGCGGTCCAACCTCCTCCCGTTAGTTGGTGACAAATGGCCCAAAAGACGGAGAACAACAATGATTTGTTGTTCTCATGAGAAAAAGAAAACAACCCAAAACTGTTTTTCTAGGAAAACAATAATTTGTAACCTGCAAACATACTCTTCGAGGATCAACTTAATATTGAGTTGATCTACATTCTTATTTTTCAAAAGGAAACATCCATGGGTAATGATACTATTCTTAAAATTAAATCCCTACCTCAAGCGTCATCGAGCGAGGGTTCGTTGAGGATTTTCTCATCGAGGACGAAAGCGTCGCGGGAAGGAGATAGTCGATGTTACGTCGTTGATCTCTGAGGATCCAGCATTTTTGTCGACCTTCGTCAGAGGGCGGTGTTCTTCATTGGCGGCGATGCATTCTTCGCGTTCTTCTTCAAAGAATGAATAACTTCAAGCCTTGGATCTTTCTCCCCAAAATCCTCTCGACAAGCTAACCCCCCAAATAAAATAAGTGTATATCTTATTTTATTAACCAAGTCCTAAGTTTTAATTTAATAAGATCAAAACAATTAATTCAATTGAATTAAATGCAATTCTTTAATCCCCCAAATTTAATAGGGGCGTTTAATAACTTATTAAATTCAAGGGTTGACTTGACATTAAGAGGGGGTGGGGGTGCGTTACTTAGAGAAAAAGAAACGATGGGGCTCGTGTGGGCTCCACCTCACAAATATCCTACCAAGAGGGTAAGATATTTTGGATTGCACCCTATCCACTTCAACCCAGCTTAAGTAGCTTTCAGTGGCTTTAAGGGGCTTTAAGTGAAATAAAATAAATTTGTCGCACCACTTTATTTTATTTTCTTTACATAACCCCAAAAAATTAAAAACCACACCCGAGCAAACACAACTCCGGAAAAGGCGTTTCTAAGCAAATACCGGCGCTGCGATTCCATCGGTGCCCACAAAAAATCGATTCCAAGCACCGGTTCAGAAGTTAGATAAACCCGATCGTTCGTTCACTGAACGTACTTGAGCTAAACTTCAGAAAATGATTCTGGGCAGACCGGACCTCAGAATTAGGCGCTGTCAGAAAATGTGTTCTTTTATAATTATAAAGATAATTAAGAAAAAAATTTCCTTGAATTTTCTGGGTCTTTGCATTACTCCCACCTCAGCGATTTACATCCCCGTAAAGCTTCAACACAAACTAGGGTCACAAAAGCAGTACAGAGCACGCATCTGAGCCTTCCGCTCCCATTTTCTCACCTGGAGGTTCCCGTACTGCCAAAGAATGTGCAACCGAGGAATTGACCACCCTCGTAGGACCACCCCTATCGATCCTCGATCCACACTGGAACCTCCATGAAAGTCACCCCATCTCCATCATCCAGCTCCCCATTGTTGATGATATGCGAAGGGTCGAGCACGTATCTCCTCTGCTAAGATATGTTGAAATCGTCGTGCACCTGGTGCAACTGAGGTGGATGGGTCAAGCGGTAAACCACCCTGCCTACCCAGCTGAGGACCTAAGAAGGTCTGTTGTACCTCGGAGATAACTTGCCGCCTTGGCCACATCTCCATAAACCTCGTCGAGGTGAGACCCTTATAAAGATGTGATCATCATCCTCGAACTCTAGAGATCTCCAATTCCTGTTAGAACTGAAACTCTAAACGACTGCTGCCACGAGGGTACGGTTGACTGACTCAAGAGTGATCGGTCGCACCCTCCTGTGCATGAGTTATCCTATGCTGCCTGGGGTTTCCTTTTCGCCGACCAAGGAAAACCCATCCCGACATCGAAGTTAAACCACAACCTTTTTGCCTAATACCGTCAATTTGTGTATGAACTGTGATTTCCCAGTCCATACTCAAACCAACGTCGTAAGGCCTCGACACTGCCACCAAGAGATTCCAAACGAAACTCTTGCCTCGAGGGTCTGACGACACCGTCGGTGTAAGTGTGATTATCGAGTCTTTTCCCAAGGTATCTCCATACTTGAGGGTCAAGTCTACGGCTTACCGGAAACACTAGGTATGGTACAAGATTTGTGGAAGGAAGGAATGATTCATATCAACATCCCTTACTACAGCAGCTAGTAGTGGACACAGACCGTCCCTTAAATCATTCTTAGAGCCATATGGTCACTCTCCTTGACCGCATGCAGCCTCACTCTTCCTCCGCCCTCCAGCTCCCTGAGCCTGGCGGGGACAACTATGGCGGGTGGTTGTAGCATGTTAAGATGTACACCAACACATGCTGCTCTCCTAGCTCTGCCTCCACATCTACTACTTCGCAGACTCATCTCTCCTTTAAGCTTCCTCTTATGGAAACATTTAACATGCCCGAGTCTCCAAGAATGGTGCCAGTTTCCTGTTTCTTACTGCACTGTGCAGTCTTCATCCGCTCCTGGATGATCTGCACCTTCTTTGCCTACGATCTGAAAGAGCTGCAAAAATTTCTCCTTTTCCGAAAAGAGAAAGTCAGTCTCATCCCCTGGATGAACCACGCCCATTGCCTAATACAGTCAATACTGACATGAATGATGTATTCATGCCATGGATGACGTCGTAAGGCCTCGACGTAACTACCAAGAGATCCAACTGTCACTCTCACCTCCAAGGGTTGAGTCACACTGTCGGCATCAGTGTGAGTTCATTGGGTCTCCTCCAGTAGAAATATCGAAAGTGAGTGTCAAGTCAACAGTCTTAACCAGGACCACTCAGTATCGACCAAACAAAAGGACAGGAAAGAAAACATCACAAAGATAAGTGTCTTTTTATCATTGAAGCTCATAGTACAAAGACGCGAATACAACAACAACATGGAACTAGAACTACAAGGGATGTATCCACTGGTTCCTCTCCTATCCACCTGCTCCCGAAACTCTACTGCCTTGTCCACTGCTCGGCTGTTGCTCAAGCACCCACCGCTGCTTCTGCCTCGGTGGCTCCTCCAAAGCATGCAGATCATCTGTACGAGGTGTCGGACATTCACGTGCCAGGTGACCCTTCATGCCGCATTCATAACACTTCCTACTCCTCGTACGGCTGGCTCTAGTCCCCTTTGACCTCTACATCATATTTATACTTCCCACAGATGACTCGGCTACTGATCGAAAACCCTGCGGCAAAGGCAGAAGCTCCTGTACACGCTCGGGGTGTAGAGCTACTGGCACAAACACCACCCTGAATAAGGTCTCAAAGTCTTCCCATGTGATGGTCATCCCGTCGCAAAATTGGAACAAGTTTCTCCACCACCTGCTTGCTGCTGCCTAAAGAAGGCTGGCAACAAATATCACCATGAAGTCTGCATACTTCCTCACTATCCTGAAGACTCTCACCACAGCCTCCAGCCAATCCTCAGCCACCTGCGGGTCTATCTCTCCCCGGAACCTGGGTGGCCTCTGGCGCTGGAACTCGTGCAGCGTGCTCAAGTGGTGTGCATCGCCTACTGCTGGGGATAGTGGAATCAGTGGCCCAACGTATGGTAGTACAGCTAGTGTCTCAACTGCAAGAGGGCCCTGTACCAAAGCCACGTCGCTTGACAGGCTGTCAGTACGCACATCCCTCTGGGCTCTAGCTGGTCATCCGAGAAAATGTATCTTGAAAGAAACAACATGACACTATCAAATGATTATACCTGGTGATCTGACCTGGTTTGAGCTGATATTTAAAAACATCTAAAACACACACGCATTCAGTGTTTTCATGTACATAGTCGGAAATAAGTTGTTAGGGTCCTGGTGTATGGATACGTCGGCCGCCCGCACCAACACTAGACTCCCTAAACTGAAAACCACACTTGGTACTCTTAACACTATTGCTTCATAGAAAGAAAAAATCAGGGTTATAAGTTCTGCGGTAGAATCGACTCCTCTGATACCAATTTGTCACGACCCGTCCTCGGGGCCCGTGTCGTGACTACCCCAAGCCCGCATTCCATAGGCTAGGGGCTAGCGACTAGCATCAAAGGCGTAAATCCAGATAACTAGGAAGGCATTGCCTTTAGAAAAGTAAACAAAACACCACAGAGTACAAGAGGAAGTAAAACACTAAGTATAAAGAGAAGTGCATATAGGTAAATGGGCCAGAGTACAAACCCAAATGAAAGTAAAACTATAGCTGAACAAAGTACAACAGAAAAAGACAATAGCTGGAAGGACAGAAGAGGCTCCTGGGTCATCCTCCTCAGATCCTACCTGAAGGGTAGGTATAGATGGTGCAGCTCCTGGATCGTCCACCACGGATCCTACCTGAAGGGTAGGTACAGATAGCCTCCCCAATGCTCTCGCCCTTCAACCTCCTCCGAGTGTCGTCTCGCCGTGAAGTCCACCTACAGATACTAACTCGTCGTGTAGTACACCTCCAGGTACTGACTCGTCGTTTAGTCCACCTCCGGGTATCGTCCAATCCTCGAACACTCAGCCTCCGTCAGCATTGCCTGTTGTCTCAACCAACACAATGAGGTGCGGGCATAGCCCGTGCAGGGGTGAGTATAACGATACTCAGTACAGACCCCGAGAACCTCAAGGTCTCACTAAAACCAAAAAGGATAACCACAAAGAAGATCTCAATAGATAACCTCTACTTAGGTATATGCCCATACATATACCTAAGTTATCAAGTAACCCATATCAATCATGAGGAAACACAA
Source organism: Viscum album (assembly GCA_963277665.1). Lineage (NCBI taxonomy): Eukaryota > Viridiplantae > Streptophyta > Magnoliopsida > Santalales > Viscaceae > Viscum > Viscum album. Next base: position 190,117,843 of record OY728165.1, on the reverse strand, counting down.
GGATTATGAAATCAACAGATAACCACTACCCAGGTATATGCCCATACATATACCAAAGTTATCAAGTAACCCATCTCAATCATGAGGAAACACAAAGGTAATAGACTCAGCTCAAACCAGGATTTTCATTATCGAAACTGTAACTGCTGAAGAGCCCCGTCTCTGGAGTGTACAGTGGTCCTATCATGACTCCGGGGTACTGCTCACTAACCTAAGACTGCTGAGGTACTCCACCTGTCGAGTACTGTGGGCCTGATACTACAACCATGCGCTTCCCACCATGGGTCTGCCGCTACAACCAAGCGCTCCCCCTCATAGCTTCCAGAGGTACTCCTTCTGTTGAGTACCGCGTGTCTGCCACTACAACCAAGTGCTCATCCGTCGTGGGTCTGCCGCTATAACCAAGTGCTCCGCACTCATAGCCTCCAGAGGTACTCCTTCAGTTGATTATCGCGGGTCTGCCCCTACAACCAAGCGCTCATCCGTCGTGGGTCTGCCGCTACAACCAAGCTCTCCCCATTAGGCTATCCAAAACACACCAAGTCGATCGGTCAAGCAGTCGTCAGGTCTCAGCCGGCTTCAAAGTCTCTGTACTCCGCACGCTCGTCTCCAAGAGGGTCCGCTCCATGATCTACTGGTCTATACCCTAGGTATCATAAAATCCCACGAAGAAGTATCTCAATGGACCGCCTCGTCACATGGGTCTCAATAGAACAGACGGCGCGTCAATTAGACGCCCGGTCTGTGAGTTATTAGCCTTTTCGTCCCAGGGGCTCGGTTGGTCTCGTGTGCAAACCAACCCGGACATATCTCAATTGTACCCCAACCCTCAAAGGGTAAACTTAAATGGACCGTTTCTCAATGTGATCACCAACGCCGCTGACGGTTCGTCAAACGGATGTCTGGTCTGAAAGATATTAGCGTTTCCGTTCTAGGGGCCCGATTGGATTTCGGGTGCAATCCAACCCAGCCACTATCCAACTACAACCAAAACTCAGGCGAAGTATGCCAAAAGTTCCGTATCAATAATAGGAAATCATCGAGACAGACAATGCGTCAATCAGACGCCCGGTCTGTGAGTTATTGACATTTTCATTCGAGGGGCCCGGTTGGTTTTGTGAGCGAACCAACCCGACCACACTACAAAGGCAACCAAACCTCAAGCAGAGTAAGACAAAAGATCCTTCTCACTTAGATGAATCCATCAAAGTTGACAGAACGTCAATCGGACGTCCGGAGCTCAAGATATAAGCGTTTCTGCTCTGAGGGCCCGATTGGTTTCGTATCCGAACCAACCCGGCCGAACACAAAGTTCTCTGAAACAACGAGTGTAATATACTAAAACGCCCTTCTCAATCCAAGGTTCGCTTCACCACTGACGGCGCGTCCTTCGGAGTCTAGTAGCTCATGTTATGAGAAAAAGACCGAAAAGGTCAGAAAAAGGGGGGTCTGGGCCCGGCCCGAACCAGGTCAGGGTCCAACCCTGGTGGCCCGGCCGGGATGGCCCGGCCCGGCCTCCTGGCGGCTCGGCCGTAATGGCCGAGTGGGTGCAAGGGGGCACCTCCCCCCTTGATGGAAAGCTGCGGCCCAGCATGGGGCCGCTTGGTGTCACCGGACGCGGCTTAAGCCGCGTCCCTTCCGCCGCGGTCCCGCGCGGCCGCGGGACTGGCCAGCGCCACTGCAGCTTCAGCCGCGGCAGGTCTTCCTTGCGGTTCGCCGGCGCCGCCGCATCCCAGTGGAGACTTACGCGGACCACCTGACACGCTCCGGTGGTCCGTTTTGCGTTCTATCTTCGCCAGAGGTCCTCCTGAGACCCGACCTTCGCAGCAAAGCTTTCAAATTTCCCTTGCGGCCCCATTTGTCGTCGTCCGACAATCCGCACACAATAATCAACCAGCGGAGTCGTCAATCGCCTCCGCGGCCCGACTCCAGCCATGGTTTCGCTCGGCCATAACGGCGCGGTGTGTCGGCGCCGCGTTTCTTCACCGCGTTCATTCTCGTGTCTGCGCGGTGCCGTTCCGCCACGCCGCCTTTGTTCATGCTGCAATGAATCAAAACAACAAAGGGGAAGGAGAGTCATCCATGTTCGTGCGCTCCGACCTCCTCCCGTTAGTTGGTGAAAAATGACCCAAAAGATGGAGAACAACAAGGATTTGTTGTTCTCATGAGCAAAAGAAAACAACCCAAAACATTTTTCCCGCAAAACAAAAATTTGTAACCCACAAACATACTCTTCGTGGATCAACTTAATATTTAGTTGATCAGCGTTCTTATTTTTCAAAAGGAAACATCCATGGGTAAAGATACTATTCTTAAAATTAAATCCCTACCTCAAGCGTCGTCGAGCGAGGGTTCGTCACAGATTTTCTTGTCGCGGAAGAAAGCGTTGTGGGAAGGGGATCGTCGACGTTACATCGTCGATCTCTGATGATCCGGCATTTTTGTCGACCTTCGTCGGAGGGCAGCATTCTTCGTTGGCGGTGATGCGTTCTTCGTGTTCTTAGTCGAAGAATGAAGAACTTCAAGCCTTGGATCTTTCTCCCCAAAATTCTCTCGACAAGCTAACCCCTAATTAAAATAAGTGTATCTCTTATTTTATTAACCAAGTCATAAGTTTTCATTTATTAAGATCAAAAAAGTTAATTCAATTTATTTAAATGCAACGCTTTAATCCCCGAAATTTAATAGGGGTGTTTAATAACTTATTAAACGCAAGGGTTGACATGACATTAAGAGGGGGTGAAGGTGTGTTACTTAGAGGAAAAGAAACGGTGGGGCTCGTGCGAGACCCACCTCAAAAATATCCTACCAAGAGGGTAGGATATTTTGGATTTCACCCTATCCGCTTCAACCCAGCTTAAGTAGCTTTAAGTGGCTTTAAGTGAAATAAAATAAATTTGTCGCACCACTTTATTTTATTTTCTTCACTTAACCCCCAAAAATTAAAAACCACACCCGAGAAAACGCAACTCCAGAAAAGGCATTTCAAAGAAAATATCGGCACTGTGATTCCATCGGTGCCCACAGAATTCAATTCCGTGCACCAGTTCAGAAGTAAGAAAAACCCGCTCGTTCGTTCATTGAACGTACCGGAGTTGAACTTCGGAAAATGATTCTGGGCACACCGGACCTCGGAATCAGGTGCCATCAGAAACTGCGTTCTTGTAAAATTCCAAAGAAAATTAAGAAAAAAATTTCCTTGAATTTTCCTGGTCTTTACACACCAAGTGCTTGACATGGTTCTCCACCTAATTCACCCGAACACCCATGATAACGTTAATAATCATCATCACCCGTCCCCATCATCTAAAACCAACTGAAGTGGATGAATACCCTCCATCCATGCAAAAAGTTTTAAAATATCTTATTTCTCTTGAAATCCACACTCAGACCTAAAAATACTTCATCATTCCAAAAATTACACATTGAATGTAACTTATAACATTTTGCATCCACATTGTGTACTAACCCTATTCAGATTATCCTTGACTGACTTGTTCCCAATGTTATCATCCACAACTATCATTCTACCACCATCACACCTAGTCATGATTTTCTTACATCCATAGGAATTTCAACATCACCCAACACATCCACTAGTGTCCATACTTGAGCCACATTATAGAGCCACCTAGAGCCAGTATCCAATGAATGGAATGATCATTCTCTATAGACATTCTAACATTGTCTTTTAATATGGAATTTAAGTGCACATAGCAATATTTATTCATAGGCATCACAATTCCACCATGACCATTCCAGGACCTCATCCACACTTCTGTGATCCTTCCATTATGGGGTTGTATCTCTATAACCAAGGGATCACTCACCACCCGAGGAGTTTCATCACTAACAACTCATCCTAGAAACCCCAACCACATATGACCACTATAAAATAACGTCTAACTATAGAATTCGACGTTGCCATTTTTCTCAAAACTGAGTGACCAAAAAAACATAAAAAATCATCCATTCTCAGTATATGAGAATGGAATCATTGGAATTCATTGAAAACTAGTTCATATTAAGGACTCACCCCTAAATATTAAATGGTCCACTTTCTTCCATACATTTACACATACACTATTCCATGAATGTATGATCTATGAGGCCCCATATCCAACCAATAGACATCAGGGTTTCTAGGAATATTGCTAAAGCACCCTTAGTACGCACATGGTAATGTCAAGGTGTTTGGAATGATCATCATTGGAAAAAATCACACTAATATTTCATCGATGAATACCACCACCACTCATCCATTTTGAAAGTCACCTAAATCTATAGGAAAGTAACAAAACCATGCAACAATCCTTATCCTTCCAACCTACTAGAATCTCATCTCATCCATATAATTTCTTGGTCTAATATAAACTATCCACATAATCCTAATAATAAAGACGTCTAATATTTAATTTCCAATCAACAAACCAAATTACATGGCACGTCCCCATCTGCTCATACCCCCAATATTGCAGTTACAATTAAGCATCACTGACACTCTTGTGTGGTCCCACCACTGATCCTAATTTGTTCTCTAAAGAGTCATGATTTACGATACATCATCTTACATGCCCCCTCCACAGGCCATGCCTCTCCCAAATGTTCTTATTACCCTGAGAATAGCACCCTTGGTGCTTTACAAAACCAAAAGAAACTCAAAATCCAAAATCACTTACCTGGCCACTCAAAACCTGAGCATCGTTCAAAGATCCACTAAGATCATGTATGCTCTCACCAACTTCCTAATGACACATCCATAGCTAACTAAGAAACACCTTGGTTGGGAAACTAAACAATCCAACCCATTGATAAAAAAACCAAAAGTATAATCCACTAGCACTAAACCATTCCTCCTAAAAACCAATGGAATCCTATGTGACAAAATCCCAAACTAGATTCACCATTCATGGACTATTTTCATTAGCCCATGGAGATCCCCCACATGAGTCACCCTCAAATGTCGCATGGAACCACTACTAAAACTAGATTCATGTAAAAAATTCAATATTTCCAAAAACCCAATGTTTATTGCATCTCACATAAGGTCACAACTCATGGGGCATCAACATGCATCCATCTCATCATCACATGGAATCAACAAAACAAAACACCCTTATCTAGGGTCTGACACGATAAAAGGTTTCATTGATGATGAAAATATTTTCTATTATTTTACTTTTAATTATAATAGTGTAATCCATACCAAGGGTTATTTTATTTTCAATTATAAAATTTTGGGGATTTCAAAATATTATATGCTTAATTGTTAAAATGGATTATTTTGGATTTTAACTATTTTATTTTTATTCTTTATTTTGGCTATAAAATTTTCGTAAGTCGTATTTTTAAAATTATTCTTTTATAGGTTTTTATGTTTGGTGTGATTAATTCTATCCTCTTATATGTAAATCTCAATCCACCATCTGAAGGCCCTAATCTAGCTCATGTGTTGGGAATTTAAAATTGGGCATAGATCTATCAAATTTTATAGTTAATCCCATATCTCATAAAAATCTATGAAAATGAGGTTAAATTGATCGTAGAGTAATAGTACAACCTTTGAAACAACTTTAATTACAATTTTCATGCATGATTTTTTATTTATCTAGGGTATAATTTCATGGGAACATAGTATATTCAAATATGAATAATTAACTTGGGAATAACCAATATCTGGATTAAAATGTTTGTAACTCTCTCCAAACATGAAAAAATAAACTCAAAATTTCTTGGAATAAATAGGAGAAACATAAGAATATCTTTTAAGAAAGTAACATTATGAAATTATATCCTTAAATAGATATATCATGAAGAAACTTTTGTAAAATATTTTTGGATCCATTTTTCACCCCATCTATATATAAAAATGTGTTTTTTTATCATTTCGTGTTGTTGGAAAAGTAGTGGAAATTCTGTGTAGGTTTATATTTTATTTTATGTTGTAGTATATTTTTATACATTTAATTTTTATTATTATTCTTCTGCATGCATCATTCTTCTATTATTACTTTAATGTGTTTTGGCCACTGTATTACCTTCTAAATTCAAGAGAATGGGGAACTAAACTCAGTGTTTGATCAAGGGAGAGAATGGTGGTTGATTAAGGTACAATTCACATGAATTTAAATCTCATTATTTAGTTATGAAAATTTTGGTGGTGTATAAATTGGTTATGGTGTTTGATTATCCCATTTTCTATAATTCCAAGTTAGTCTTCTCATTCAACATTCTTCCATCCCATCACTATCTAAGTCATGCATATGATGGAGTATGGATTTGATAACGATGGATAAAAAATATATCCCCTGGAAGAATTTAGAAAGATTATTTCCCCACATTCATAGATATGAAGGTTGGGGTAATAAAAATTCAAATGAAAGTGTGTAGTGTGACATATCTTCATCTCAACACATAATTGATATTTAGAATATTTTACTGATCAATTATATCAACCATTATGATCTCATATGAATGAATGTCTTCCTCCTATCTTTCTAGCATCATTTTTTCACATTAAATAAATATATATATGCATATTAATATTTCATGAATCTTTTACAATCATTTATATTTATGTTATTTAGTTATATATTAGTTAGAATATACATAGTGACCATAAGAAATTCAGTGTTGTGTAAGTTTCCTTCTCAAGACTAACACTATGTGTGTAATATATTGCTTTCTAAGGTAAATAATATTTGGTCTGGGGGTCTACAAAAAATCAACCTGCATCATTCATATATCAACCATCTACCCACAACTAGAGAAACCATCCTCTCTGAGTATTTGTACATCAAACTACTCCCTATAGGACATGAAAATACAACCAATACATGACCAAAAACCACAAAAAAATCCCAAAATCGATACACTTATACTACATTAAACAATCTTGGACACTACACCATCCAAGAATGGGGGCCAAACCTAAGACCCCCTTCAATGAGAGCCTCACTGTAGTTACACATAACATTCCATCAAAATGAAATCCATGAAATCACACACTAGTAGGCCTATAACAAGGGGATCATATGTGCCTATCTGAATGCATGAAATTTCTCTTACCTCTGTAGGAATAGAGTTAAACCATGTAATAGGCTTCATAATAATTGGTTAAGAGCCTAAATCCATCATATAAAATCAAATCTAAATGAGTTGTATATTATAAAATGAAAAAATAATGTATAATGATATCATCAAAAAATACAAAACATTAGTCCCATCCCTTACTATCCTGAACATCCTACTGGATTAGGTGTTCGTGATGCACCCAAAAGGTATCCATTACTTTCTTTAAAAAATTATTATATCTGATATCTATCAAAGCACAAATAGTAAAATAACATGAAATTTAGCATATCAAATACAACATTGTAACTTCTATTCCTAGATGCCACTAAACTAGTGCCCTGATCCGGATCCCCACGTGACCTCAAGAACACCTCCTCATACACCACATGCTTCCAAATAGATTAGGGGGTATAAATTGGACTATGAGGAGACTATACCCACATATCTGAATGCAAAACCATAAGTAAATAAAAAAATATCATCCAAATTCGTATAAGAGGAAAGAATAAATAAACTAAAACTTTCTATAATAATATGAAATCCTTTAAAGGCTCGATTTACCATGTCACTCATACAACCAACCGCCCACTCAAACAAAAAAATAATAAAATAAAATAAAATAAGAAACATAAAGGATATATAATATCATCGATCAAATACCATCTAGACATCTAATACCACTCATATAATACTTCTTGACCATAATATTCAACACGGTCATTAGCCAAAACTTGTGTTTAAAATAAACATGTTGGAGATTATTAGGTACCCAATTGCAATGTAGGTCCTCTTAGGGTGTGAATAAAACACATTAGGCCACCACTATAAGTTTGTAAAACAAATTCTAGTCAAAGAAACAATGTAAGAAAATAAATAAAGGAATAAATAAATAATACGTGAAGAAGATACAAGCCAACGAACACAACATTTCATCTGGTACCCATTAGACTAAGGGTTATGAGGTTTCACCCAAGCCAACAAAAAATTAAATGACCTAAAACAGTCCTCAAAAGGGTAACATAGACAGTACATACTATAGATGTATAGGAAGGATGCCCACTTTTCTCTCAACTTAGGTAATCATACAACCCACATCCACGGTACCTAAAAATTATAACCAAGCCAACAGTTCTTAGACTATTAGTTTGAAATCTAAATAAAAGATAAACATAAATATAAAATTATGGGTGGAACCATCATCCACCACCGAATCATATAACTAATTATCGGTAGTAATACTAAATGTCTGGTCTGTAAATCCATCACAAAAATAGAATCTCACAACCCGATCAATTGGGGCCCGAACTACGACAACCATAAGCCCACCTCTAATAGGCAAGAGGATAGAAACCAGCACCGAGTAGGCATACCAAACAAATGGGATTCATTATAATGATGAACCTATTCACAAGAACATATCCACAAGCCCATAGAATGTTGAAATGTAAAACAATTGATACCAATGAATACATATATCTATGATCCCTCAATCAGAGTATGGCAGAAAAGTATTGAAAACGAAAAAGTGGGAAAAATACAAGCCCATCCAAAAACAATAGAGATTCCATCCTACTCCAAGGGTGATGAATAAAATTAAATGAAACCAACCATAAAATACCTCTATCTATCTATCTCAATTTATGCTCCCCCATCTCTCTATCCACCTAGGACACCATCAAATGGGTCATCACTTGCGTAAGACATGACACATATGAGCAGAGCTCATTCATCGGTGAGTATAACAATACCCAGTAAGACACCCCGAAAATACTAAACAGAAATAATCAAGAATAGGCTTCTCCTAACAATGATATAGAAATCAATACATAACAATAAAATTGTAGATATACTCAGGAAGGACTCTACACCTATAGGAAGTGTCCATAAGATTCTGCTCCAAGAAATCCATATTTCATGTGAGTCCACTCCAAAAGGCATTACATCACTATAGATACTCATAAAAGTGGTCAAGATAATTATCCCATGCCTAATAAATCACATTAGTCTCACAATTCCCTGATAATAAAATATAGGGGTCACTCTTAGTACCACTAGGGGATACCACAAACTGAATCTGGATCAAACCGCTTCATAATAGATCATATTTCAATGATACCATGAGACCTATTGTTATGGACTACAAGATGTAGGATTGATTACCTACTCATGGAGATCATACCAATTTCACTAACCATCCATATGGTACAAAAATGATAGAGGATCGCACTTTAATCTCATGGAGGGACACCAAGAACTCTATCTAAGAATCATCCTCTAGATGGGATCATAATCTTGAGATATGGAAATAATGACACATTGTACCCTCTAGTGCATGAAAAAAGGGAAAAATCAACTAATAATAGTATATAATGAAGAAAAAGGGCTATAGATACCCTTAAATAGGATACACAACATTTATAGAAGGATACACATGATGTCAAGCCAGCCCCCGGTCTACCCGTGAGGTTCTACCTCACAGGGTATGAAAATCTCTATATTGAAGGCATGTAGTAATATTACACAGTGTGTAGAGATCACCCAGTGCTATTCCCATGTTGTTTAGATATTCTCATGTACCACCAGCCATCCCCATGTACATCCTCGTGTACACATATCCATGCTTGTGTAGACCATGTTGTGTTCATTCCCATGTACTCCAAGATGTGTACTATGGAAATGTCTATGTACATGGCATACCAATGCCAATCTATCCTCTGATATATATGATGAGATACTTGAAAGTTGATATACAACATGTGATATGATCATATGACATTTGATATTTATCACTACATGGAAACCCTAGAACCCCATAGGGGGTCCCACAAGGTGTGAAATACCAGATTACACATTTGGTAAACTAGTATTTTCTAGATCTTCTAGTTCTTCCTCTATGTCTCTATCAGTGCAACTACTGTCATTATTTTCATCACGAAACCACCGATTGGGGGTCGTTAGACCCTTGTAACCTTCCATCACTAGAATCCGTGTTTGGATCTTCTTGGAAAACACCTCTGTTGAACCATCCATCATCGTAGGATGCACAAACTGAGAAGATAAAAATCCATCAATCCATTATGATATAACTTTGAACGTCCTCCTTCATCATCACACCTCGATCATATCCTCAATCACAAATTGTACCCATAGTATCGATCTGTTTGGCCGAAAATTGGCCACACAATGATCGAATATCCTATATTCATCGATCCACGGGCCATCGAAATGTATCTGATGTATGTGCAAGCAATTATGGAGGAAATAAATAAGACATAAATGTGAGGAAGGAGCCATGGAATTTATTAATTAAAACTAAAACCATTAGTGAAGAAAAAGGAAAGTGAATAGGGATAAAATCAATGATCAAAATAATTATAACAATTTATTCTAAAATCAATGTATGAATAAATCATGTTCATTGAATTGATCCATGTTTGACCAATATAGAATATAGAGATTTAATGTCATAATAATAACATCCTATAGTTGTTTATATTGACCATTGATGAAGAATTGTCTTAATTTTCCATTGTTGATAAGATCTATGATCTCTGATGGAAAATGATCCTCGATCCAAATATAATCTGGTGTCATTTTCCATTCATTCTCTCTAACAGTCCTCTATGTCTCATGATTTTTTACAACCAACCCTGATATATCTCTACAACCATATATTTATTGAATAGATCATTCACTACATCAAAATAATTAAAATTTATTTATTTATTTATTTGATTCATTTCATCCTAGAATTGTTTTTTCACTAACACCCTATGCTAGAAAACGATATGACACACCCAAGGTAATACTCATGCCCTAAACTCAATGGTGAAATCATATTGTTGACATAGTCCACCATTTGGTATTTATACATCTTTTTTAAGAAAACTGCTTCTTTCTGATACTAATTGATTTAATATAATTAAGAAATTATTTTTGGCCAATCCAGGCCTAGGAATCTCACTATGTATAAGAACATATCTCTGTAAATAACCCATATAATGTACAAAAGTAATACATGGTAAATTCAATGTCAATACATTCTCAACACCTTATAGATTTTTGTCCTAAAAAGGTAAAAAATCATATCAAAAAGTTGATGTCACTGGGTATGCAACTGGGTATCTCAATCCCAGGTTCCCCCCTTAAGATTTTCATGCTTCCACCAAAAATATACTAAGGTGATCATTTTCCAATTATGTAACCTCTCCTACTGATCCTCTATCTTCACTACGTACTTAGAAATGGTAGCTTTATTTTTTACGTCTGTATCACCCCAATCAAAAACATGAAACAAGTTGTTCACTACCATCTTTGTTACAAAATGTGGAATATTTCATGTACTCGGTCAAACTATTGTAGTATATTATAGTAGTTTTCAACCTCACTAACTCTTTGCAGTATCTCAAAAGTGAAAATAAATCTTAGATAAATCTTACCTCATTATACAAATCTAAATTATACATGTCAAGGTGAGACTCGTAGAAACTCATGGTATCTCTACTCAAAATCAATAAGTCTTCATCATTGGTCTTCATAAGACATCTGATGGTATTGTGTAATCAACATCCACTCCTAGATGATTTGAACCTTCTCTATAGTAACTAAAAACAACTCTGGTCCCAAGAGTGCTGACATTCCAAGACTAGCCCAAAAAAGTGGGGACCAGTAGGTTCACCTATACAAGGCCTCTAATAGTATAATACCAATGGTGGAATGGTTTTTTTTGTATACAAATTCCACCAAGTGTAGGAGATCCTACCAACTACATACAATGTCTAACATGAATTCCCACAACATTTACTCCACGACCGGAATGGTCTTATCATTCTGGTCATCGGTCTAAGGGTTAAACATCATGATCAAATGAAATAATATCCCAAATACCTCCTATATTCCTCTCTATAATCGTGATGGGAAACAAGAATCATGATCTGAAATAATCATCTAGGTAACACCATGGAATTATATTATCTCTTTTATGTACAAGTGTCTCATGCTCTCTATTGAGTTCTTCTCTAGAATGGATGGGAGTGGGCTGACATGGCGAGTCATCCTATGATCACCTAGATGAAATCATGCCCTCAAGACTTACATGGCAGCCACATAATAAATTCCATTGATATCCCATCCCACTTCTACTCTGACACATCATGGTTTTGAGCTAAAACCACTAAAACCTAGTGTTTAGCCTACACCTACTGACACGTGAGGCATCGAGAGAGAAACTCTAAAACACAACACTTCATGCCTGACCACAGAAAATGATATTGTAGGTCCTGGTATATCTTTTCCACATCTATATGTATCTCCAAATGGTATGTATACAACTCTACATCACCTAATTTTGTAAAGAAAATGGAACCTCTTTATATCCTCTGAAATGGATATCATGCTCTCCAACTTCAGAATATTCAATTATAGAATGTCTAGTTGTTTTCTATGTTCCTATGATTTCACAATCAATATCTCCATGTTTATTATCCATAAAATGGTGGAAATGAGGAGGGGTAACCACCATTGACTTATTAAAAAACACCATAATTTTTTACTAAAGACTGCTGCAATGTGACTAACTGCTCTAGCTCCCCAGCCACAAATTGAGAACAAGATATCCTACTAAGGGAATATACCTCCATGATACCCTTCTCAAGAGTAATGAAAATATCCAATTCATAGTCCTCGAGGAACTCTAACAATCAACTCTATCACAAGTTTACATTCGTCTAATAAAAGATATGCTTGAGGCTCTAGTAGTCATAGTAGACGATAAACTTCTCTCCCATCTAGTAGTGTCGCTACATCATCAGTGCGAAGACTACATTTATTTACTCAGGATCATGGGTCATGCAATTATTCCCATGTGTTCCTAACTTATGTCAACCATAAGCATTCAATTACTTCATCTGCATCATTACACAACCAATACTAGTCCATGATGCATTTTAATACACTACATACATTCCACCCTTCGCTAGAAATATCAAGATGGGAGAACATATCATACTCTACCATGGATCCTAAAAATACTGATGGTGCCTTTCTGTCCACATGAAAAGCTACCTCATTTGGGTCAAATACTTCAATGGTTCCACCACTCTTGAGAAATCAAGTACAACCCTCAAATAATACCCTATCAACACAAGAAACTTAATACCATGGTAATACTCTTGGTAGACCCCAAGAATGGACTACCTCAACCTTCTCTGAGTCCGCTTTCACTCTAACCACTACTACAGGGATCTAGTAGTCCATATCATCCACTAATCCATGTTTCATTTTTGAAAACTGGTGAGTAATTGGCTGCACGCATCTATTATGGATCCTAACCTACTCTACCAAGGTTTCCTTTTCACTCAAAAATGAAAAACCATATCCTAACACCACTGACCCACCATATCCTCCACCTAAAACAATCAATCTGGGCACGAACTATAGAAATCCATTAAATACCCAATAGGAAATCATAAGGCCTCATTATTGCTATGACAAAATCCTATAAAAATATATTTCCTCTAAGAATCATTTCACATTGTTGGAAAAGGTGGAAAATCCCAAATTCACTACCTATCAGACTCTCCAAGTGTAAGGTTTGTGCTAAAGTCTCTACCAGAATCACTATGTATCAAGCCAGAGAAGTTGAAAGATAGGAATGAATCACATATATGTCTATCAGTAATGAATATAATGTAGATAAACCACATATCATACCTCATATAATCCTTGAAACCTCATGTTTATAGTTCTTTCTAGCCTATACCTATCCCCTTCCATTAACACTAGATCCATGAGCCTGGCGTAGACCACCTAGGGGTGGCAGTGGTAATAGGTCAAACCTCTGACCACCTCTAACTACTCTAATAGATCCTCTTCCAAATAAATCACCATGCATTCCTCCCTAATCATGTTATTTTCCTTAACTCTTTGGTCCCTCGACTATCTCTAGATATGATATATAGCGATTCATACAATCCTAAGCTTGATTTCCTCGACCATTATAGGAGAAACATATAATATCCCTCAACTGATTCAAGACATCTTGAGATCCATGAACAATTGAACCTATACCCTATGATCGTATCCTGAAGCATCTAATATTATTTGGTCTTTACGAAAATTGATGGATACCTGCTACCAAGGTCTCATCTCTTGGGTTCCCAATATGACCACCCACTATTAGAACCTTTTATTCTAGGAATTTGTCTAATAATAAGGTCCTCTCAAGCCCTCCAGCATAAGTTGGAATGTAAATAGATGTCACTAAATCCCTGATATCACATAATAAGAGATAAAAAATGTTCATTATCTGAATAATGGATCTCACACAATATCCAGGGAGTATCATGAGAGAATAGTAATCCTCACTGAGAACATTGTCATGACCCAGCCCCGTAGTACCTGGACCACGACTACCCCAATATTGCCTCCAATAGGCTAGAGGATGGTACCTAGTACTGAGTAGGCATACCACATAAATGAGAGGCATTATACTAATGTAACTATACTCATAAACACATCTCTATGTTCATATAGTGTTGAAATGTAAATCATATGAAACCAATGCATGCATAAATCTATGATCCCATAATTAGAGTATGTAATAAAGTAGTTAAAGAAAAAAAATATCCAAATACAAACCCAAAATATACTATAGAGTACAACCAACTCTAATGGTTTGGAGTATAATTAAATGAAACGACCTAAAAAATAATTAGTCTGTCTATCTCAAGCTACCATCCACCATCTCTCAATCCTCCTAGTACACCATCAAATGGGCTTCATCTATATAATACATGACATGTATAGAAAGATACCATATTAGTGTGAGTATAATAATACCCAGTTGGATACCATGAAAACACTAAAAATAAATCATAACGAATTATAAGATCCTAAATATGATATAAAAATTAATACATAACAAGAAAACCCCATATATACATTGGAAGGACATCATGCCTCGAAAAAGTCACAACCAAATGCCAACCACATCATTATTATCAATGAAATACTTCTTATGATTGTGTCAAGTCCACAAGACATTCCTTCATTTGGGACACTAATCCAAGAGTCCATGATCATTGCACCCCACCTAATAAATATTTTTGGCTTCAATAGACCCTGATACGTAGATAGGGGATCACATTCAAGATCATTGTGGGACACCATGAACCTGATCTGGATTAACCCACTACATAGGATATCATATAAAAATGAAACCATGAACCCTATCTACTTGTAATTATTGATGGAGGATCACTTCCATGCTCAATTAGGTCACACTAATTCAAAAATCCCACCCTAGCGTATAAAAATTATAGAGGATAACACTCCAATCTCATGGAGGGATTCCATGAACTCTATCTAAGACTCATCCTCCGAAGGTGATCACAATACTCTACTGTGAAAAAATTCCACACTATACCCTAAATGGAATTGACCAAGGGAATGAACTAAACTGATACTAGTATGTAATAATGAAATAAATGGCTATAAAGACCCTTATTGGAAATATAAGTTATGTCCAGACAACCACTAGTTTTCCAGTGTGGTGATGCCTCACACGGAATATAAATATCTATATACACAATGTGTAGGAACAGTACATGATGTGTAGAGACTGCCCGACACTTTTCCCATGTCATACTGTTGTGAACGTGTACTACTAACAGAACATGTGTACTACCCTTAGAACACATAGTCATGCCCATGTTCACATGGCCACATCCAGACCCGTGTAAACATAGCCATGTACTATGGTCTGGTTTCTATACATGGCCAGCTTACGCCTATGAATCCTAAGAGATACACATTGAGCTATCAAGAACATGTCACAGAGTTTTTTACAAGGTAAACCGATGTCTGGTATTTGACTATGCATGGAGAACTTATTGCCATAAATGGGGGTCCCAAACGTCATGTAATATTGCATTACATGCCATGTAATGTGGGATTATCCAGATCCAATGGTTCTTCCTCCATGTCACTACCAATTATATCATAATCATGATTCATTTTTGTAAATCAAATATCTATGGATGTCCGGCCCATTCTTCCCACCATCATCAGGATTTGGATTAGATCTGCTCGAAAAACACCTATGTCGAGTCATCCATCACCATATAACAAAAAAATAGGTTAAACAAAAATTTTCAATCCATTATGACCCACCTATGATCATACTCAGTCTTCATTTCAACAAAATTTTAACCTCAACCTTGAACCACACTCACGGTATCGATCTTTTGTGTCGAAGAATAGTCATGCAAAGATCGAATACCTGGTATTCATGAAACCACATGCCAAATAAATTTCTCATGATGAATGTATAGAGAATGGGGGTATAAATCCATATGAAATAAAATGTATGGAAAAAAGCTCATACATTATTTACTCTGCCTCGATCAATTTTCAAGAAAATAGACAAATAAGGAGGGATAAAATCAACGAACAAAATAAATCAATAAATTTAAATTACCGTGGATGTGACAATTAATTATATTTATGGAATTGAATTGTGTTCAATTGGAAAAAAAATAATGGGATGGAATATTTAAATAAAAACCTCAAATGTAGAGTTTGTATCAATCATTGACGAGGAATGGTTATTCTTTGTCATTGTTGGAAAGATCAAAAAACTCGGATGGTGCAATGATCCCCGATCTTGATCTGATCTGGTGTATTCTGCCATGAACACCCTCCAATGGCCCTCTAGGTCTCTAGGGTTCCTTGGAAAACCCTATGACAAACTTATCACCATCTATTTATAGAAGAGATCAGTAACAGTGAGAAAACAATTAAAATAAAGAAATTTATTTATTTATTTTGTACATTTGTGTCTGCGAGAACGTTTTCATAAATACCCCATGTGGACAAATGTTATTTCACACCTACAGAAAATCCAATGATCAAAACTCAATAGTGCACTTATATTTTTGTTCTGAGCCCTATTTCAAGATTTATAACACTTTTTTAGGAAAACTACATGCATTGGATTTTCATATATTTAATATATTTCAAAAATTATTTTCGAGCACACCGGGTCTCAGAATGTCACTCTGTCTCAATGCATGGTTCCCCAAAATAACATATATAATATTCATAAACAATACCTGGAAAAATAAAACTCATTACATAATAGAAGTTCTAGAAAACTCAGTCCAGTGTCCATATTTACATGACATCAGTGGTGCCTAGAGCATTAGTCTAGCCCAACACAAGGAGGAGGAGCATCTGTCTGAAATCCTATTCCACTTGGTATATCATCATCACCCAAAGAATTAGTCAAAAACTATAACCACTAATTATACTATTTGTGTATAGAGCCTCGATCATACACCATCTATCTAGTATACATCATGTGCCCAAGGAATCTAGCCAGCACATAAACTATTCAATCATTTTTAAATACCAATCTCAATATCATGGCCACACAAAATTTTCAAGAAATTTAAAATTACCCTATTCCAACCATTAACAATTACTAATGTTCCAATGAGCCTTACTAATTGAAAAAAGTCTTAATTATGTGCAACCCTTTTCAGAAGCTAAATGAAACTAAACAAAACACCCTCGTTAAACATTTCAAAACAACCATTTTAAAAAGTGGGACATTAATTCAAAAACAAAACAAGGCCTATATCCTATATTTCCACTTGAACTATCACAAGAGGAATTAATGAATTCTCATAAAAATTTAATCCACACTCCCATTTCAAATTCACATTTGAATGCATTTATATTTCCACTCTTATAATCATCTTGGAGGAAATCACCTCATTTCAATATATATCTTTACCCCTTTGACACCCAAAACTAGATTAAAACTCAATGCACATAGTTAAAAATAATTTAAGTATCCCCATAGGCATTTCATAAATTTAAGCTCATAAAACACAACATTTTAACCCCTTACAAGTCCCAGCCCTATATTTCTATGTTCTACCCATTTTCCATTTTTATTACTTAATCAACCCAAACAATTATCGTAATCATGTTAAGCTCATCACCCAATTAAATTACATAAACCAATTTAAAAAAATAACACCCATGGGATATATGGTTTATACTACATACACATGAAAACAAATTTAACAAGATTATGTGTCAATCTTATAGACCACCGACCTAATTAATGAATATTTCTAACACATTTCCCTTAGCATGGATGCCCTATCAAGACCCATTTAATCATCATCCAAACCCCTCATCTACCAACTTAGCTCATAATAATCATCCAAGAGCTAATATTAAAAAAAATAACCATTAGTTAATTATAAGAGTTTTAATTAATTAATTAACTAAAACCCAACTCGGAAGAATGTTGAAAACTCATCGAGTCATCGTACCACATTGAAATTGAAACCAATCCCTCACAGAGGACTCGTGGAATAACCACAAATAAAATCCAAGACAAATCCCTAATAAAAAACATGATTTCAATACATATTTTAATTAATTTAACCAGTAAAACCTAATAAAAATCACTACGACCACTTACCTTAACAAAATACCATGAAACAAAGTGTGGAATACATCTTAAGTTTTCCTCAACCTAAGACAACCAAAACACCCATCATACTTGGATGATGAAACAATGCCCTAGGGGAATCAGAATTAAATCTCTACCATACACATCTAATAATTATATGGATCCATATAGATCGATAAATGGGAGGAGGAGGTTGAGGAATCTCAAAGTAAATGGCAAAAGAAACACCACCGAAACACCAATGTGGTGTGGCCTGAAGAAGGGATGAAGGGGGAGTACCCTCTTCTATTTCTTGAACACTAAAGGGAGATAAATTGGTGGGATGACCAAAAAATATCATATGGAAAAATGGTAAAAATTCCGTTATAATGAAATTATGGGTAGAGGCACGTTTTGGCCGCACGGTTAGCCAAACCATGCACTACTGTGTGGTTAGCTCTATCCAAGGACACCCACTGACACGGTTTGGACACACAGTTGGTCAAAATATGAGCTAAATATGTGATAAATTAATATCTAACACTGATTCCCTAAATGGTTTTGCTGTATGGTTTTTTAATCATGTGAAAGCCCTATTGTTTGCACTATCTCCCTTCAACAGCAAGTTGTGCAGTTTTTCTCAAACTGTGTGAAACTCGTGTTCCATGTCTCAAACACCCATTATCCTCTAATGATTTCTCTATGTAATATGAATGGTTTCTCCTTAACCATGTTGTAAATATGATACCCAACCATAATAATGTAAAAATGAATTAGAAACCTCCTAATCATTAAGGTGTCACACATTTTCTCTAAAACTGTGCACACCAAACCATCCATACTTTCTAGAAGACTCCCAAAACATACCAAACATCCCATAATACCGATGAAGCTCATACAAACACCCAAGATACCTCCAAATTATCATTACTCATCCCAAAGTACCACATTGAGGCTTTCCAACACTTAGAATCTCATTCTGATTCATAATTCTATATTCAAACAATTCCGTAACCAAAATTAGAATTCCATTGGAATTTTTTGATCCACCTAGATATGGGATATAACATTGGGTTTTAATTAAAAACATCGATTTATGGAATTTTAAAACATTTTTGGTTTGTGTACATAGATGCATTTATGGTTCCTTTTTAGGTAAGTTTATGGGGATGATGTCGGTAGGTAATATTAGTAAATGTCCAATTGATGACTTAGTATATGAAGGATGTATTTTTTATCATGATATAGGATTGTTCAAAGTTTTGGTATGTTTTTATGATGTATTGGATATTTCAAGTTTAATGGAATTTTTCATTATTATGTGAGTAATATTAATTTAATTAAAATTTTCATTTTTATTTTGTTCAATTTTATATAAATTTATTTTCTAACTTATTCTTGTCTTAGTAGTGTATTTGGGAAGTCTTGGGGTTCTACTACTAAGTTGTTGAACTCAACCTGGAATATTTGATTTGGTGCATATGATGATTTTTTCCATGATTCATGAAAGGGAAATGTTTTATTATTTGATATTATAGTGTCTTGATATTGTAGGTAGGATTGATAGGGGTTGGATCTTGGAGTTAATTTTTTGTGGAGTCATTTTGGTGCCACATTGGAGTCTTTTAGTCTTGAATGTTTGAGTTTAATGGACTTTATTTTGTATTATTATTCCTATTTTCACCCTGATTATCATATGGTTTATATTATGCGAGTTATTTTTGTTTTATGTCATTCATCATATTATTTTATTCCATAGTGGTTGTTGTGGGTTTTATTCTTGAGGGAAACTATTCCCACATGGTTGGGTAAATCCATTTTAATTTATTGTCAACATTTTGTGTCATGGTGATGTCACATAAGGTTAGTATCACATTCACCTCTTCCCATGCCAATAGGTTAGGGTGGGATGTTATAAGTGGTATCATTATGGACAGTCCATCAGTTGGGATGGTAGTAAGGATATAAGATGTTTCGGGACATGAAATGTATAACATGAAATGATGTTTAGACCTTTCTATATTGAACTTCATGTTTATTGGATGGAATAGGTATAAATAGGTGTTCTTCAACACTTATAAGAATGTCATCACCTTATTATCATCACCTCATTGTCCTCAGATTAGATAATGGTTGTAGATTAACATGAATAAATGATGAGAGAATTTCCAATATGAATTCGATATACATTGTGTTTTGATTTTTTTTATAATTTATTATTCTATAGTTTCTTATTATAATTTAGAATATACTATGCCTGCAATAAATTTTTATATTGATACAGAAATGAAATTTTGATTTGGATATAGGGAGACCGAACCAATTAAATGTACATGGATTTAGATAGAAGAGGTTACTAAGAATGTATATCAACATGACCCATAGGTTAACCACATGGAGGTAAAAATTATTGCACAATAATTTTTTTGGCTGTGAAAACGGGAAATAAAAATGAGGAAATGTGATATATGGATCATTCTTCATAGTTTTAAAGGACTAATTTTTTTATATGTCATAGAAATTCAGAGTCAAAATCAATAGATGGATGGATTTATAATATATATAAAAAATATTTTATTTTCTTGGAACTCTGACTAATAACAAAGTGAAGTTAACAATATACATGGTGGAAGATTTTACATGATAGTGGTTAGATTTAGTCATTCAAACTAATGTTGACCGATATATTAATTCGAAATCATTTGTGGAATTTTTTAACAATAATTTGTAACCTAATACCTTAAAGGTATCCAAAAGGATATATTTCATTACCATAAAGTAAGAAAACTGGTATTTTTTGGATTATGTAGGTAAATTTACAATCATAATTCCGTTTTTACCAGAGGTTGGTATTAGCGAGTACCTAAATACTTGTTGTTTTGAGGTCGGACTATGAAAAAACATTCAATATAAGATCATCAATATAACGACCCATACTTACATACATTGTTAATACTTCAAAATTGAAGCACACTTATTACAACATATGACAAAACCGCAAAGGACCGTATATTTATAGTGTCTTTAGAAACTGGGAAACATAAACAACTGGTTCATAAATCTTCTACAGTGTCTCCCATTTATTTCATCATATCTAGGGTCCATTTTAGAATATTCTACTTAATATCCATCTTCTTGACCTGGGGAAAAGAAAACATAAAAGGGTGAGCTCAAATGCTCAGCAAGGGAAAATCAGGAAATAAAAATCATATCATATCTTTTTGAAAATCATAACCTGCAAAAGAGATCATAATATCTTAACATGGAATAAATCATAGAAGTGAAAATGAGATCCCCATAATCATAACATGAAACTTAAAACTTTGTGGCATGCACACATAATCATGGAAAATCATTTCTTGTTAGTCATGACCCATTTCCAAGACTGTCTTAGTGGACAAAGTCCCTTTCTGAACTGAGTTCACTCCTCGTTTCAGTCCTGTATCACTGAACCGAAATAACCTTCCGTTCCAGCCATGTCAATCTAATGAGATATAAAATCTTTACCCAATGAATTGGAGGTAGATATAGGTCCCACCCATCTTATAATGAATCCTTTCTCATGTGTGCCACATAATCATAAACCATACATCATAGCGTAACCCATGTAATAAAAATGGAATTCTTAAACAACATGACATCATAAAACAATTCATATAAGATAAAGGAATTCATAAAAATGTTTCCATCACAACATAATCAAATCCATGTAATAATAGGGATAAAAACAGAACCCTTTTATTATCTTATATGGAAAATAATTTTGATAAAATACTTGAACTACATTATTGAGGAAAATATCCTTTCTAGTTCAAAAAACATTTTTCCTTTCATAACATGTCATATGACTTTAAAATAAAATAAGTTGATTAAAAATAAACTTGAAAACTTGTAAAGGAAGCTTCTTGAAAATAATGTTTTAAAAATACATTCATGCCGTATAAGTTAAAAAAACATTCTTCGTACTATTGTCGGAAAAGTCAAAAAGTACCTCGTACGACAAAAGATTCCTTTCATACATATTACTAAAAACTCACCGAAGGGTAAAAATGGATTTAAACAATTGTAGGTGGATGGAAATAATATTACATATTGATGAAACATGGATGTGGATGATAAAATACACCCCAGTAAATACTTACGAATAAACAATCTCGGATAAAAATGAGATTGTGATATTTCCCTTACCTTAGGTCCGATTTGCTTCGTAAGTGTCCGAACTTCCTGTATAATGATTTAAATAATGTCATTTACTTATTACAAAATCATATTCATTGTTATGATATCATATATGGTTCACTTATGACTTTATATTACCCGTTCTTTTGTAAATTCCATGTTAAAGAGCGTTTTGGGTAGAATTGTTTCATTTGTCGTCCGTGTTTTGACTTGTAATTATTCATATGATTACATAGATCATGATTACATAACTCCAGAACATAAAACATGATTTATATATATATATATATATATTCAGGATATACATATATATAATAAATCATTAAATGGAAAGAAATACACCGTTCATGGAGACGGTAGTCCGTACGTACGCATGAACGCTGTTTTCGTTTCCTTATTGAATTGAATGGAATTAAGTACATGACATACATATAAATATATAAATAAATCCAGTATCATTGTTATGTCATATATTTCATTATTACATATTATATATACTTTATAATCATTCTTAAATGGTTAACATGGAGAATGAATCTCATCGCGTCGTGGAGACGGTAGTCCGTACGTACGCACGAGCGATGATATCATTTCCATAAATATTGAATTGAATTGGAGTGGATTATACAATATATCAGAATCAATATTATTTTGTAATAACTATGTATAGTTATTCTTTACACCATTATACCCATCCATGTAAGTTGGTGGTGGAAAATAGATTACACCACAGCGTGGAGACGGTATTCCGTACGTACACACGCGCGGTGATTTCTTTTTCCGTAGGATGGATAGATGGTGAAATAGGGTTGTTTAATACTTATAATAACATATCAGTATATGAGTGATACTGATGTCATTACTTCATAATGAAACAACCTAATAAGAAGAAGTGGAATAAGAAATAAAGATGAAATAATTGGTAACGGTAATTACCTCTTCTTTGAAGCGCCTCTTTGAGACCTCCTCTTAGGGCACTAAAATTGGTCTTTGAGGAAGAACATAACCTCTATGATGTTGCTAGGGAAGTGGAGTAGATATTTTGGCAGGGGTTGGCCGAGCTTGAGTGCTCAAATTAGTGTGAGGAGGAGGAGGGGGAGGTGTCCTTTTATAAGGGAGGAGAGGGGCACCTTAGGAATACCTCAAACTATTATTTTATATTAATGTCAAAATCGGTTTATAATGGTTCTAAAGGGTATTATTTCGAAGATAAAGTGGTGATGGGTCGAAATCCTATTAACCAATGGGATTTAGACAAGTTCAGGGTATTATTTTTACCTTATCAATTATATTTAACTCTAATTTAAATAATTTAACTTTTACCGTGTCTTTTTGTTTTCTTTCACTATATGGTTAACACACTTACTATAACATGCCAAAAGATCCCCAAATTGTTTATTATTAATATATATATCCTTATCTAAGTCATTTGGACGAACCTTAGATTTTTAGGAATAAAATAACAATTAATAATTTAATATTTGATTTAAAAACTATTTTGTGTCAATTTTGACACTATTTGATATATGATTTTTGTGAAAGTCATAACAGAGTTATATGTTCAAACCAAGTTGATTAAATCAACACTAATATATCATAGTAACCTAGAAAATTAGTGTAATTCATAAAAAGTCTCAAATTACATTCATTTGAGCATTTATAACATCAATTATGTTAATATTTCCTTAAAAGGGTAATTACTGCATCATCGTTGTGTCATAAATAAATTAATTTATTTAAAGTCTAAAAATTATAAATAAAATATCATTATGTATGAAATCTTTTTATCTTTGTAATTAATATTTAAAATCGATTTTATCTTATGTATAACCCTATATTAAAAATGGTTTAGTAAATAAACATTGATTTTGACTCTTTTAACTCTTTTTCGAATTAAATAATAATAAATGTCCTAATCTAATCCAAGTGGGCCTAAATGATAATATTTTACACTTAAGGTTGTTTTTGGTCGATATACACTTGTCCAATAGTATTAGGACATGTGTTAGGGTAATATTAATATCATTTTTACCCTTAATTACCCTATTTACTTTTCACCGTGGTAAATAAAAGTAAAAAGTTACTATTCACCAAAAATTATTTTCATCTCATTGACCCACATTTTACTTACTGACATCAACCGTGTCTCTCGGATTTTTTAAATTCCATTCATAGAAGTGGTAAAATTAAGTTTTATGAAAAATTCAGTTTTTTTAACTACCACTTAGTAGTTTCACTATTCATCAAAAATTGATGTTTTTCAGAACAATGCCAAAATTTCATCCTAAGATATATTTCATATTCCGAATTCAATAATGAAGTCTATTTTACCAAATTCATAACATAGAAGTTGCATTATTTAATTTTATAATTAAATCCCGCTGTTAAAACAAATAGTGTGTTTTTAAGAAACAATATCTATCAAAAGATTGACACTTGTTTATGTCTGGTTTAAATGTGAAATTACATCCAATGACCAACATTGTATTAAGTTGTAAAAATATATTCTAAATATACTTTAAAACCACTAAAATTAATAATTTATCACTATTAATTATTTTGATTAAAAAATTTGTTTTTAATTACAATTTAGTAATTTTCACTATTCATCAGAATATGAAAGTTATCCAAAAATTACCAAAATTTCACCTTAGGCTAAATTCGATACTCCGAATCCAAAAATGAAGTCCATTTTGAGAGCTAAAATTTCTAAAATTTAAAAAGTGGTTATTACTATTCATAACTGCTAGTTTTAATAATATTTTAATAGCATATCGTTGTTTCGTGAAACTCAGTATTGCGTACTACACACGCTATCGAGGAAGGTTGTGATTGCGTGTAATGCAAGGCAAGTCAAAGATGTGTGTTGTGCAAGCTCCTTTTGGTGTAGCGTACAACACAAGACATTAATAAAATTAAAAAAAATATTTTTCATAAAATCTCGGGCTGTTACATTCTACCCCCCTTAAAATGAATTTCTCCCTCAAAATTCGTCGGGGTTATAAATGGTTTATTATTCAAAAGTTTCTTTAATACAAACCCACATCGTAAAAAGGAATACCAAAACCAATATTTTAAAACAAAATTATGAAACTTAATGGTTACCCAAATAAACTAATCACTGGGTTTCCACATAGGTGAAAATATGGATATGGAAGAAAATCTAACCATCATGTTCTGATGGAGAGTGGTAGAGAACATGGCTATGGAAAAGCCAACAATCAGAAATCCATAAATTTGTGACTATCTAAGGTACCATCAGGTATAAGATCACTAGGACAACATTTTTGGTTTTCAAGATCATTTCCCAAAAGTTGAAAATTTGAATTAGAATAAATACTTTCTTTATTTTGGTACAATCTCACTGTTGTTCATGCCTTGAACAATTTCCACTTCATCTCTTAAATAAATGAAGTTTAATTTGTTATTCGTGAAGTGTTAGCAGATTATGTGATAGAATGACGGGTCATTCCATCTGTCTCAAACAAAAGAATAGCAAAAATTATATACATAAGTCGATCTATAGTGAGATTAATCACATATGGTTCCTAAAATGGACTTATACTTCATATATCATACTGCTTAATATAATTAAACTAGTTTCTACGAAACAGGGACTTCCTGTAGGCCAGTGGTAGGAGATAAAGGCCAGTCGCACTTCGGTTGTGGGTTCGATTCCCACAGCCTTGTCCGAAGCGATGGGCTGTCGCCCATCCCGCAGGTTGTCCTTTTTCTAAAGCTATTTTACTATAACATGCCATCAATAATATCGAAAATCTTCTATCCTTAAACAATAATAACTTATGTCCAACATAAGCCATTCTAATTTTAGGCTTATCCATAATACTGCAGTCCACTCTCATAATATAGTGAAAACGATTACCAGAGATTTAATACCATCGTTGATCCCCATATATCATAAGATATGTCTTGTTGGTTACATTCCAAACATTCAAAGGCCTTAATCATGTATTCTCTTGAATACCCGTTGAACCTTAGTGAAAACATGAATGCAGTTAAAAGTTATCTCTTTCCACATACCACAATCCAAAAATTCTATATACTCAAACCATGATATAACCTTCTCCTTATATCAGTCTTGAGCTCATGAATACAATCAAACACCTCATTATCTTATTATTCCTTCATTATGCGCATATCATCTAAATTCCAAAAATATCTGAAAAACCTTTCATGGATAGTGGTACCATTAATCATACACTTTCATAACTCAAGGAAAGACAACAGTGTAACAATCCTTAGATGTCTCTTTATTCCATAGTACCATGAGATTTCTTATACAACATTACACATGATAAACATGTAATCATTCCACTACATTCTTAAACCATTGACCGAGCTTCAACAATTCTTTCATCTCACATATCATTTTTAGTCTCTTCATCATCATCAACATAAATAATTCCCATACGACCATACTGATTATCTTCATGGGACTTTCCCTTAGGGCATTGGTTTGCATAATGCCCGTACATTCCACATTTAAAACATTTAACCATTGTTGATGTCGTAGCAATACCATTATCCTCATCCCTGGTGTTAACTGAACCTTTTCCTTTGCACTTACTGGATTTGTGTCCTTCTTTTCCACACCCAAAACATCTTCCAGTTCCTTTGAAACATTCTCCTTGATGCCTCTTCCCACATGATTTACATAGGGGAAATTGAACTTTCTTTCCTCTATGATCATCATGAAACTCCATCTTTCTCTTATTAGCCGAGTCCGGAAACATACCAAATTTTACATTATTGATCATATTATGAGATTGCTGATTCGGCATAATAATGATGTTTGGACTTCCAAATACCATTTCATTCGGTTTCTCATAAAGAATATCATTCCATTTTCCATCATATCCTCCATTATCGTGAATCACCTTGTTTCCAACCATTTTCAAAAACCCAAAAAGTATAGTGTGAGAGGGAAAAATAATAATAAATGGGGAGTAACATAAATATCTAACATCTTTGGTTTAATCTAATCTTGTTACCATAGTTCTAGGACAATATCCTATACGTATACTTATCCTTAGGGGCATCCCTAGACATACCATAGAAATATCTCTAGGGATCTCACTAAAGATCTCGCATCCTAGTTTCCAAAGGTTGACTAAACCTTTCCTCTGATACCAACTGTAACGACCCATACTTTAAATACATTGTTAATACTTCAAAATTGAAGCACACTTATTACAACAAATGAAAAAACCGCAAAGGACCGTATAGGTATAGTGTCTTTAGAAACTGGGAAACATAAACAACTGTTTCATAAATCTTCTACAATGTCTCCCATTTATTTCATCATATCTAGGGTCCCTTTTAGCATATTCTACTTAATATCCATCTTCCTGACCTGGGGAAAATAAAACATAAAAGGTTGAGCTCAAATGCTCAACAAGGGCAAATAAAGGAAATAAAAATCATATCATATCTTTTTGAAAATCATAACCTGCAAAAGATATCATAATATCTTAACATGGAATAAATCATAGAAGTGAAAATGAGATCCCCATAATCATAACATGAAACTTGAAACTTTTTGGCATGCACACATAATCATGGAAAATCATTTCTTTTTAGTCATGACTCATTACCAAGACTATCTTAGTGGACAAAGTCCCTTTCTGAACCGAGTTCACTCCTCGTTTCAGTCCTGTATCACTGAACCGAAATAACCTTCCGTTCCAGCCATGTCTATCTAATGAGATATAAAATCTTTACCCAATGCACTGTAGGGAGATATAGGTCCCTCCCATCTTAAAATGAATCCATTCTCATGTGTGCCACATAATCATAAACCATACATCATAGCGTAACCCATGTAATAAAAATGGAATTCTTAAACAACATGACATCATAAAACAATTCATATAAGATAAAGGAATTCATAAAAATGTTTCCATCACAACATAATCAAATCCATGTAATAATAGGGATAAAAACAGAAACCTTTTATTATCTTAGATGGAAAATAATTTTGATAAAATACTTGAACTCCATTATTGAGGAAAATATCCTTTCTACTTCAAAAAACATATTTCCTTTCATAACATGTCATACGACTTTAAAATAAAAGAAGTTGATTAAAAATAAACTTGAAAACTTGTAATGGAAGCTTCTTGGAAATAATGTTTTAAAAATCCATTCATGCCGTATAAGTTAAAAAAACATTCTTCGTACTTTTGTCGGAAAAGTCAAAAAGTACCTCGTACGACAAAAGATTCCTTTCATACATATTACTAAAAACTCACCGAAGGGTAAAATTGGATTTAAAAAATTGTAGGTGGATGGAAATAATGTTAAATATTGATGAAACATGGATGTGGATGATAAAATACACCCCAGTAAATACTTACGAATAAACAATATCGGATAAAAATGAGATTGTGATATTTCCCTTACCTTAGGTCTGATTTGCTTTGTAAGTGTCCGAACCTCCTGTATAATTATTTAAATAATGTCATTTACATATTACAGAATCATATTCATTGTTATGATATAATATATGGTTCACTTATGACTTTATATTACCCGTTCTTTGGTAAATTCCATGTTAAAGAGCGTTTTAGGTAGAATTGTTTCATTTGTCGTCCGTGTTTTGACTTGTAATTATTCATATGATTACTTAGATCATGATTACTTAATTCCAGAACATAAAACATGATTTATATATATATATATATATATTCAGGAAATACATATATATAAAAAATCATTAAATGGAATGAAATACACCGTTCATGGAGACGGTAGTCCGTACGTACGCATGAACGCTGTTTTCGTTTCCTTATTGAATTGAATGGAATTAAGTACATGACATACATATAAATATATAAATAAATCCAGTATCATTATTATGTCATATATTTCATTAGTACATATTATATATACTTTATAATCATTCTTAAATGGTTAACATGGAGAATGAATCTCATCGCGTCGTGGAGACGGTAGTCCGTACGTACGCACGAGCGATGATATCATTTCCATAAATATTGAATTGAATTGGAGTGGATTATACAATATATCAGAATCAATATGATTTTGTAATAACTATGTATAGTTATTCTTTACACCATTATACCCATCCATGTAAGGTGGTGGTGGAAAATAGATTACACCACGGCGTGGAGACGGTATTCCGTACGTACGCACGCGCGGTGATTTCTTTTTCCGTAGGATGGATAGATGGTGAAATAAGGTTGTTTCATACTTATAATAACATATCAGTATATGAGTGATACTGATGTTATTACTTCATAATGAAACAACCTAAGAAGAAGAATTGGAAGAAGAAATAAAGATGAAAGAATTAGTAACGGTAATTACCTCTTCTTTGAAGCGCCTCTTTGAGACCTCCTCTTAGGGCACTAAAACTGGTCTTTGAGGAAGACCAGAACCTCTAGGATGTTTCTAGGGAAGTGGAGAAGAAATTTTGGCAGGGTTTGGCCGAGCTTGAGTGCTCAAATTGGTGTGAGGAAGAGGGGGAGGAGGTGTCCTTTTATAAGGGAGGAGAGGGGCACCTTAGGAATACCTCAAAATATTATTTTATATTAATGTCAAAATCGGTTTATAATGGTTCTAAAGGGTATTATTTCGAAGCTAAAGTGGGGATGGGTCTAACCCCTATCAACCAATAGGATTTATACAAGTTTAGGGTATTATTTTAACCTTATCAATTAGATTTAACTCTAAGTTAAATAATTTATCTTTTACCGTGTCTTTTTGTTTTCTTTCACTATATGGTTAATACACTTACTATAACATGCCAAACGAACCCCAAATTATTTATTATTAATATATATATATATCCTTATCTAAGTCATTTGGACGAACCATAGATTTTTAGGAATAAAATAACAATTAATAATTTAATATTTGATTTAAAAACTATTTTGTGTCAATTTTGACACTATTTGATATATGATTTTTGTGAAAGTCATAACAGAATTATATGTTCGAACCAAGTTGATTAAATCAACACTAATATATCATAGTAACCTAGAAAATTAGTGGAATTCATAAAAACTCTCAAATTACATTCATTTGAGGATTTATAACAACAATTATGTTAATATTTCCTTAAATGGGTAATTACTGCATCATCGTTGTGTCATAAATAAATTAATTTATTTAAAGTCTAAAAATTATAAATAAAATATGCTTATGTAGGAAATCTTTTTAGATTTCTAATGAATATTTACAATCAAATTTATATTATGTGTAATCCTATATTAAAAATGGTTTATTAAATAAACATTGATTTTGACTCTTTTAACTCTTCTTTGAATTAAATAATAACAAATGTCCTAATCTAATCCAAGTGGGACTAAATGATAATATTTTACACTTAAGGTTGTTTTTGGTCGAGATAAACTTGTCCAATAGTATTAGGACATTTGTTAGGGTAATATTAATATCATTTTTACCCTTAATTACCCTATTTACTTTTAACCGTGGTAAATAAAAGTAAAAAGTTACTATTCACCAAAAATTATTTTCATCTCATTGACCCACATTTTACTTACTAACATCAACCGTGTCTCTCGGATTTTTGAAATTCCATTTACAG
The DNA here is from genome assembly GCA_963277665.1 of Viscum album. Lineage (NCBI taxonomy): Eukaryota > Viridiplantae > Streptophyta > Magnoliopsida > Santalales > Viscaceae > Viscum > Viscum album. The sequence continues at coordinate 190,086,527 of OY728165.1, read as the reverse complement.
AAGCGGTAAAATTATGTTTTATGAAAAATTCAGTTTTTTTAACTACCACTTAGTAGTTTCACTATTCATTAAAAATTGATGTTTTTCAGAACAATGCCAAAATTTCATCCGAAGCTATATTTCATATTCCGAATTCAAAAATGAAGTCTATTTTACCAAATTCATAACATAGAAGTTGCATTAATTAATTTTATAATTAAATCCCACTGTTAAAACAAATAGCGTGTTTTTAAGAAACAATATCTATCAAAAGATTGACACTTGTTTATGTCTGGTTTAAATGTGAAATTACATCCAATGACCAAAATTGTATTAAATTGTAAAAATATATTCTAAATATACTTTAAAACCACTAAAATTAATAATTTATCACTATTAATTATTTTGATTAAAAAAGTTGTTTTTAATTATAATTTAGTAATTTTCACTATTCATCAGAATATGAAAGTTATCCGAAAAGTACCAAAATTTCACCTTAGGCTAAATTCGATACTCCGAATCCAAAAATGAAGTCCATTTTGAGAGCTAAAATTTCTAAAATTTAAAAAGTGGTTATTACTATTCATAACGGCTAGTTTTAATAATATTTTAATAGCATATCGTTGTTTCGTGAAACTCAGTATTGCGTACTACACACGCTATCGAGGAAGGTTGTGATTGCGTGTAATGCAAGGCAAGTCAAAGATGCGTGTTGTGCAAGCCCCTTTTGGTGTAGCGTACAACACAAGACATTAATAAAATTAAAAAAAATTCATAAAATCTCGGGCTGTTTCAATCAACCTCTATATTAATTATTATACAAAAATTTTAAATAAATCATTTGTGGTAGAAAAGAACCTTATTTGAAATTCAAGGGAGGTGGAACCTTTTTCAATTGAGGCACTGTTGGGTACTCCAATAATGGAAAAAAGTATATGAGGGAAACCTATTCATAGGGAAGTGTGATACTAGATAATTAGTCAATATGATTATTTTATTTTCTTTTTCATTATAGTAATATGCTTGGATGTTTCCAATTTGGATTCATAGACGATTTAATGAAAAATTATAAAAAAACCACAGTGAGAATGTTGTCGATGTGGTCAGATGGTACACCTTTGACATTATTGTATTAATGCGTTGAAGCTAGCTAGTTGTAATGATTTTAATGTAGTATAAGCCTATAATATATAGATAGTTTGATCATTTCTTAATAGTTCCCAAGCCTATAGTTAAGTAATTTAAGGTGATTCTAGAAACACCCAAACACCCAAGATTATGCAACCTCAGTAAGTAAGTAAGTTTTACTCACCATGATGTAGAAAATAGTAGCATGGTGATGAGATGGATATCATAGATGACCACTCATGATCCTTTTGGGAGAGAGTTTCCATCCTTCTATACTCTACTCTTATATAAGTATGATTTGACATTGTTGCATCAAATTCTTTCATTTATTCTTATGTGCTAAATCAAGTGTTATTGATGATGGAAATGATGTCACATGTCATAATAATATATTTATACCTATTGGATTATAAGAGAGTTGAGGATTTAAGTGTAAATCATATTCTATTACCATCAATGGGATCTGATTTGGTAATTAATTTTTTATCCTAGAATTAGACATCATTGATTTATTTCATGGAATGGTTTAGTTAGCAACATTTAAAGCTCATGTCAATTTTTATGCTTTACAAGTGCATTTTATAACTCATGATGTGTTTTTTAATCAATATAAATGGGATTGGAATGTGAATTTTGAAATATTAATACTTTAAAACTGATGGTTCGAACTATTTTCTGTCCTTTGGAAACAGTGTCCTTGGGGAATATTGATTCCATCGTGATTATAGAATTACAAACCAGTTTAGATTGATAACCTTATGTCTTTCCAAAACAATATCTTTGTTAACACCTTAAAGGGAATTGGAATTATTAATTGATATAATTCCTATGATGATTTCAGTTTTACATTCATTATATTTAATGGAACTATTGGATTTGTGAAAATTTAATTTCTACATAGAGGAGTAGGAAAGTAAGGGATTCATTAAACTATGTACATCAACGTAGGGTGCTTTGGTTCTCTTCTTAAAAATGGATGATGGTTCACTTTTCCTTTGGGTTGATTGTCATAAAATAAATCATTTTACCATCAAGAATTTATACCTTTTTCCTCAAATTGTTGATGTGTTTAATTGATTGTAAGGATCTAAATGGTTCTCCAAAATTTAGGTATGATTAGGTTATATTTAAATTCGAGTTCGGAAGGGACTATATTCATACAATTGGTTTTAAAAGATGTTATGATCTTTATTAATACCTTTTTATTCTCTCTATTCTAACAAATGTACTAGTAGTATCCATGGAATTGATGAATTTGATATTTTATAGGTACCTTTATTCTATTGGTGTTATATTTTTTATGACATTCTAGTGTATTTCCAGACTAAAGGAGACTATAAAGAATACATGGAGATTGTTTTGAGCACCATGAATGAATGTTTCATTCATGAAAATATCAACATGTATGACTTAGAGATTCAAGAATTTTTATTTTATTTCTATTCCATATCTGAAAAAGAATATTGGTAGACCTAAAAAGAAAAACGTTTTCATTTCATGGTAATTACCGAAAAACATTTTTTGTGATAAACAGCACCTGGGATTGGTTTTTTACTATCACAACTTTTTTCATGATGCTTTTACCTTGGTTCTCCTATTATAACATTAATAACTAATTTCACTATATTCTGATGGAGTAATGATTGTCAAAAAATCCATTTTGGAGCTTAATTTTAGACCCAATTTAACACCCATCCTTACCTTAGAAAAACCTAGGAAAGGATATATGGTTTTATGTGATGTGTTTGGATCCATTTTGGGTTGTATACTCATATATAGAGATTGTTTTGAATATTATGGATAATGATAATTGAAATTTCATGAAAATAAAAATCATATGAATGTTCTAGAATTAGTTGTGGTTTTCTATTCACTAAAAACATGGCAACATTATATTTTTGGTGACAAGTTCACTATGTTCACTGAACATTAAATTTTGTAACACGACATTTCATAATGCGAGTTAAACCTCATATATTAGTGATGTATGGAGTATCTCCAAGTTTCAATCATTGATGTTGTCTATACGCATGGAACAGTGAATTTTGTGGCTGATTCATTAAGATAGAAATAATATACCCAATTGTCTAAATAATCTATTGATTAGTGGAAATTGATGAATGTATTTACTGATATTAAGCTGGATTGAAATGTGTGGAATAATACAACCATATTTTTTCTAGTGACTCTTATTCATAATTTGATTGAGTAGTTCAAGGATTCTCAATGATCTTATCTTGATTTCCTCCCCATAATATCAAATCATAATTTTGGGGCGACCATTGATATATGAAAATAATATGGGAACATAGTGTGTCCTTTTTGGGATTATATAATAGTTTTGTCCACTTTTTAGGACCTTCTTGTTTCATTAAATAACTATTCTAAATGGTCAACTCATTTGGGAATCTAAAATAGGTACAAATAATTGAGGAACTATTTTTTTGTAGTTAGTTGTGAAATGAAGAATGGATGATTATCTTGTTTAACTCTACACTTATCAACAATTCATGGAAGAGAATAAAAAATTGACAAGATTATTTTAATTATTTAATATAACAGTAGAGAAATGGTAAAAAATTAATTAAAATTTTCCTTATATTTCCATGAACAATTCAAATACATTGTGTGACCTGGGTGATTGTGGACCAACTCACAATTTCCACTATCTTCATTTTGATATGAGAATATAATTTAGTGGAATAATTGGAAAAGAAATATATTCTAGAAGTTGTTAAATTTAACAAAGTACTATTTGTGATTGTCTCTATTTAGTTCCAAGATTCACCTCATAGTTTTGGCACTCCTTGCTATAAACTGTTGTAAACAAGTTGACCATGAGCACAACATATCATCCTCAAATTGATGGGAAGTCAAAGTAGACAATTCAGATATTGGATGAAATGATCGAAACCTATGTTATAAATTTTGGTATCTTATTGGAGGATCATTTACTTCTATTGTAGTTCCCATATAACGACATTTATCAAGAGAACCTAGTTGAGTCATTACACAATTTTCCTAGTCAATACCCACTTTGACGGGTAGAAACATGGGAAACACCATTAATAATTCATATCCTTATACATGAGACAACTGATAAGATACCGATGAACAGGATGTGAATGGATACCAAATGGAGCAGATAAAAAACATATTTGAATCATCATCTTCGCATGGTATTTTTTCTAGTGGGGTTCCCTGTAAATTTTAATGTCTATCCTGGATATGGGAATATTTGTTTGGGTAAGAAAGGGAAGTTATCTCCCAAGTATGTTGGACCATTCAAAATCCTAGAATGTATTTAAAATGATAATTATCGTCTTTCTCTTCCATTAATATTTACTTTCATTTATAATGTGTTCCATGTCTCATAATTAAAGAAGTATCGACTAAAACATGATAATATGCTTAGTTTTAATCATGAGACTCTAGAACTTGATGTGATCTTTTTTCAGAACCTCGTTCATATTATACATAGGAAATAAAATTTTTTACATGGAAAATGGATATCTTTTGGGTGGTTTTGGGTATATATGGATGAATTCAAGAAGATACTTGGGAATGAGAGAACTATATTCAGTAGTAGTCTTCAGAATATTTCTGAGGCACTAATGGCCTCAAAATTTCTGGGAGAAGAAATATAAATGGTGTGGAGAATTTGATACACCTTGTTTTGAGGCATGACTTATTCTATAACTCTTTCTTTTATGTGTGGCGTAATAGGATTGAACTATTGGAGGTGCTTGGATGAGGAAACAGATGAGAACATGGAATCTAGCTGCATGATTCCGTTCACATTGTGAATCGTTATTCACTATTTGAATGGGTTCTGGGTATAATATATAATGACACATGATTTTTATACACAGATATTACATGTTTGTATACAAATATCCATTACATTACACAAACACATTCCTGAGGACTATAATAGTTTAGTGCCTTTGGAAACATGGAACACAATCTTCAATTCTTATAAAAACTCTTTATTATTTACCACTCCCATTTATTACTACTACTTAAAACCTTTCTTCAAAAATTGGGTAGAAGAAAAATCATAAATGGGTGGTCTTATATATTGAGTAATTGTAATAAAAGGAGATTCATAAGCATAAAATGTACATATGGGTTTATGAATATAAGCATAACATTTGTAGATAGTACCCAACATGTAAAAGATCATAAAATGAGTCGTGGAATAAATATTGGTAGTTCATAATACTTGAATCATAAGTGTTTCAAGAAAATTTTCCCTGAAATAATAACATAATAATAAGACATTGAATTGTTGAAGATGCATTAACATATATAAGGATTTCTATAATTGTCAAGGCCTACTTACAAGGACATCTTAGTGGAGTGGTTTCTCTCCCAAAACCACCATAGTAGTCAAGGTTTACTCATAATACCATATTAGAGAAAATATCCATTCACCGAACATGGTTCACTCCCCATTTCATCCTTATCTAATTCATGAGATATAAATTTTTAATAAATGAATTATAGGGAGATATAGGTCCCACCCACTAAAAAATAAATTCATACAAAAATGTGCCACAAGATTATAAACATTCATCATATCATAACAAATAAAATGAAATGTGTTTAATAAAAATTTTGTCATATCTTAAATTGTGAAAAAGCTACAAGTTTAATAATCATATTCTAACTCATGAAAAGATGTAGGCTTCATAAGCATATATCTTGTGGAAGATAAACAATTTTCACAAACATCAAACAATAAAAACATAAGACATTTCAAAAATGAATAAGAATGGTAACCATAGATTATATGATCAATAAGGATTTAGTAACACAAATATATGTTATATTAGATGGAAAATAATATTAAAATATATTTTAAAAACATTTCTGGATAAAATAACCTTTCTGTATTGAAAAAAGACTTTTTAAATCATAAAACGTTTAGAAAACCTTTTCCTTTGAAAATAACCACAAAAAGTTCTAATGGAATATTTTAAAAATATTATAAAAACATTTTAAAACATAAAACATATTTTAAATCATTTTCATTGAAAATTATTTTAAAAATATCATTTAAAAACATTAAAACAATTTTAGAAGACAAGGTTTATAAAAAATATATATTTCTAACCGAATAGATAAATAAGGTAATATTTTATTAAATTGTATTTTTTAGTAAAATGATTTTACAAAGAGTGGAAAAATGGTACCACTGACTGAATATGTCATGAATAACCATATGATAACAATTACTTATATATTTCTTGAGAGATTGATCACAAAAATTAATCAATGGAATCATAACGATAAACAATCCCGATTAATGATGATATTGTCGCAGTAACCTCTTACAACTTTTGTATCTTTGAATAATAAACATAATGAAAGATATGTCATAAAATATATATATAAATACACATAAATTAATGAATTATGATCATAGAATACATTAATGGTCATTATATATACTACACAAAATAAATGAGTGGGGAATATAGTATAGGCCCTAGAGAAAAAAAGTGAGACCAGAAATCCCCAAACCTTTATGTTCTGAATTTATTCACACAGATTAAAAAATATATACTAATAAATATAATATTATTATAAATACTAAAAATACCTGTATAAATATATACAATTCCATATATTATTTTCTTATGAAATTTTATTACTCCCTTATAAATAATTCCAAGTTAAAGTTATATTTCGGGTAATAACATCTCTGTTTTCCATAAATGTTTTGACATGTTATTCGTAGTCTTATTACTTATATCATAATTTAAAAATCTATATAATTATAAATATGATATAAATATCATATATATTCCAGATATTAAAATATATATGTTAATGGTTATTAAAAAAATATAGTGGTAGAAAATATAATTTATCAATCATGGAGACAGTAGGTCGTACGTATGCATGAATATAGTTTTCATTTTATTATCATATTAAATAATGAAAATTATATGTTATATTATCATAATACAATAATTATTATTTCATATATATCATAAAATTTTGTTAAAACCACATTTAACACACTTTATGTAATGCGTTAATAAATCAAATAACTTCGCGAGGTGATAGTCCGCCGTACACACCAACGATGTTAACGTATTCCCCCAAGCTAGTAAGCATGAAGGTATATGTGATATAATAATTCCAGAATTATTATAAAATCATAAAAATAAAATATATCTTATGTAAACTATAATTCTATCATTATTGTTGTTCACGAAATGAGGTAATGTAAAAATGAACAACACTAGTTCGCAAGTCGATAGTCAGCCGTATACACGAATGATGATTGCTTAACTCATTTGATAGAAGTGTGTGAATTTCAAGATAGTACACATAACATAAAAAATTTATTATATTTAAGATACCTTTATTATTATATAAACAATATATAAAAATAATTTAATGGGTTTAAGGAAGAAATAAAAAACATTTGTTGATGAAAGTTACCTCTTCTTTTAATATCTCATTTTGGTTTGCACCAATGAAATTTCTTTATCGATTTTTTTCAAAATTTAAGGCTTATATGATGAATTTAGGTATTTATAGAGGACACTAGGATAGGTTTTTTCTAATCCAAATAGTTTTTCAAGTGTGAAGAAAATAGGATAACATGTTCACTTTTATAAGAGAGATAAGGGGAACTCTTGGAATATCTCAAAATATTACATTAATATAAATTTCTTTTATATCTAAAAAGTATCCAAACTGAATTATTTAGAATATAAGATAACTATGGGTATAAATTCTATCATAAAATAATTTTTTGATAAATTTATGTGACATTATTAACCATATCATTTAGTTTTAACCCTTATTTTCCCCTTTAACTCTTTCCGTGTCAAAATGGATCATTACTCATTAATGGTTAATACAGTTACAATAAAATTCAAATATTATGATAAATGAATCATGTGTAAAATTTTAAACCTTTAGAAATTATATTTAGTAATATAATTTTTTTTAGAATTTTATATTGTTTAATAATATATTATTTATTTTAAAATATCCTTAATGACAATTTTGGCACTATTCATTACTTTGATATTCCAAAAATCCATTAAATAAGTTAAATTATAAATAAATATTATAATACATTCCTAAGATGTAATGTTAATTTATAATTTTTTATGACACTAATAATCTAAAAAATATATTAATTTTAAATGTTTTCAATATCATTTATATAATATTTCCATTAATTAAACAATTACTACATCATTATTATAAAAGCTTTTAAGGAAATTATTTCTTCATTAAATATTAAAAATAAAATAAAATTATGATGATAAACATTTTATATTTCCAAATTCTACTTATATTCAATTATATCTTCTAAATGAAAAAATATTAAAAACGTTATACTAATTACAAACATTAGTGTGACCAGTTTGACTTTTCTGAAAATAAATACTATATGGGTATTAAAGTCATCTATGTTGCTCCAAGACATCATAAATTTGGCATGAGGACTATTTAGGTAAACACTCACTCATCCAATTAAACTGCGACATATGTTATCATAATTTTATAATATTTATAATATTATTTTTACCCTTAATTACCTAATTTACCCTTAATTATGGTAATAAAATTACTATGTTTACTATTCATATTGTCCAAAAATAAAAGAAACCTATTTAATAAATTTGTAAATTTTATTTACAAATATGTAATAAATTTTTAAAAATTCAAAATAAAAATGTGGATAAAATTATTTTAAAAATTAATCACGTTGATGGGGAGACAAAATAGATCTTTTAAGTGCAAATTTTCAAAAGTATGAAATGTTTTTATATCTAAATTTAATTTAAAAAATATTTAAATTAACTAAATTGTATTTATATATGTAAAATTGATCTAATTTTACATGAAAACCACTTTGAAAAATGATTTCTCATTATAAATTATTCAGATGAAATGTAAATTTTCAATTAAAATGTAGTAATCATCACTATACATCAAAAATTGAAACTTATCAAAAAAATATAAAAACCTCATCCAAAATAAATTTTAAAAATATTATTTCAAAAATGCAGATTATTTTTAAGTTAAAATGTAATCAATTTTAGAAATTTAATTTTAAAATAATTTCCTTATTTAAAGGAGGTAAAACCTCTTTTTAGAAAAAAAAATTTATGTCTATAAAAAACATAAGATGATTTTTAAAATTATTATTTAATATATATGTATATATATTTAGTATAATAAAAAAATAATGATTTGTTTATTTTGATGGTATAAAACACACTTCTGTGCATTTAAATATTTTTTCAGAAAAAAAATATTTCCATTTATATGAAAAGGAATATTATTTTCTTTTATATTTAATTCGACACTATGTAAATCATCATATAAATATTTTTTAAATCCATATTTTCATAATTTAGTTTATAATATTCGTACCCTCCATTCTAACGACTTGTTTATAATTATGTTGTTTAAATTATTATAATAATACAATTTTGTTTTGTGGAAACACATTGTTGCATAACACGTAATCTAAGACGATGTTTCATGAAGCACAAGATTAACATGATGTATCATATAATGAAATATTAAATTTTTGTAGTGTCAAATATATGAAATCAAAGTAAAAAAATTATTTAAAATTCTATCTCATAAAAATTTCATAGTTCTACATTCCACACCCTTAAAATGAATTTATCCCTCAAAATTTTTCTCAGTATTCAAATATTTTATGATTCATAAAAACCTACCTAAATAATTAATATAAAAAATTCCCTCTATAATTTTAATGTTGGAAACATAAATGTTACTTGAATTAACACATAACTAGGATTCCATAGATGAAAACATTAAAAGATAGATTTGGAAAACTAATCCAAAAGAACTAATCAAGAGTGATAGATAACATGGTTACCATAATGTTAATGGCCACCAAACCATAAACCAAATAGGTCTAAAAAAGTTCATTGATGTCATCATAAATGATAATAATATGATAACATTTTATTTCAAAATAATTTTAAGAGAATTACTTACTTGATTTCATTTTATAATTAAAATCTCACTCTTTGGTTGTACAATGATCAATTTCTAATTAATGTTTTACTCCAAGGAATGATGACGAAATTTTAATAACTGAAGAACTAGTAGATCATAAGATACATAATGGCATGATAATTCATTCCTTCTATCTATAGTTATCTCTAAAGAAAAATGGTTATCACAGGTTATCCCATATACATAGATATTCATATGGTGAAGAAATACATTAATCTATAAAACCACATCCAAATTTAAACATAAAAAATTTGATAAATGGTTACCCTTATGAGCCGTATGAAATATTAAAATACAAAACTTTGAAAAGAGTGTAATGAAATAAACTTCTATTTTATCCCCTAGAAACCTTATCGTAGCTCTTAATTTTCACACACCAAACATGTAAAAACCATTATCATGTATTTTATTAGAATATGGAAAAACATTAATTAACATAAAACCATTATGAAGACAAAAAAGAAATCAAAAATTAACTCTTTACTTATACAATAAATAAAAAAACATATGAACTCAAACCATGATATCATAAACCACCTTATCATCATATTACTAATTATTTATAGGATCATGAATACAATCCCATTTATCTTATCACAATCAAACATCTCTATGTCTCGTTATCCAAATATCATACACATATTAAGAGTTATCCTTCCCTTAATAATGTGTACTCCAAAAAACCACCTTAATAAATTTTAATGGTTACTCTTATCATTAAACATATGCTTTAAAATCATTAAGGAAAAACTATATGGAATAAATCCTTATATTCTTCATTATTCCATAATACCAAAAACGAATGTGTAGTACGATATTATTGAACTCCAATGCATAAAAAATAGATCATTCTATCACTTCATTTTCATACTCTGCATTGATAATAGTGACCACATGAGATTTCTTGTTTCATTTGTCTTTAAGGGGTTGTTGATGCATATCGTCATTTTTTACCCGTAGATTTGGGAATAGATTAGCATGATACAAATTTTACTTACACTTGATGCATTGATTTGTGGTAGTGAATTCATTATAGCCTACTCATAATTCACATAATTAACTATCTTTTTTCCACCACTTCATTATTGAATTTTTTTTATTACCTTATTTCAGACACTAAAAACATTTACTAGTCCCCTGAATACAATTTGCTTAATGATTCATGCCACACATTGAGCATAGTGTAAATATCATCTTTTTTTCTCTGTGGTTTTTATATTTTCCTTTAAACTCCATATTGCTTTTCTTATAAATACCATGAGTTTGATATATAACTCCAACCTCCATTTTAACCTCGATAGTACATTGGGTGACTTATTCAAGGATACTTAATTTCATTATGGATAATGCTCCTCAGATATTTATTTTTAAGCCACTGATGAATTGATCAACATTATTTTTAGGTTGGGTGATAATTCAAAAAGAATAAATTGCAAGGATTGTACAATTTGATTCATATGTTCTACTAGATTCTCCATCCTTTTTCTTTATGTCAAATAATTACATCTAAATTTTTGTATGAAGAATACATGGAATGTATATATTAAAAATAAGTACATGAATGCAACCCATTCCATGGATTCAATTTCATCTCATTGCCTTGTATTATTGATAAGAATTCACCATTGATCTGCTTCAACATTTAAATGATAGATAGACAAAATTAATTTCTCATGTTCTGATTATTAGAGAAAAAAAAATCTTTTTAGTTGTACCAATATATTTCTCATATACTGTTTGATCAGAAGATCCAATGAAATAATGCATAGGTTTCCTTATGAAAGACTCCACATGAATTTTTTTCCCTCTTTAGTTCATTTTGAAGTATAGAATTATTAATATCTTGAGAAGTTTGTGTGATCGTTGAATCAATATTTTTCATTCATACTCATAAATCATTCAGTTTCTTAGGAGGATAATAATTGCATTGTCTATCGCATTCACCATTAATATAGTTCTTTTAGGTTCTATCAATTGAATAAAACCAAAAAACAAATAGTAAGATATAACAATCATATTAGGAAACCACATTATTTTGAAAATAACATATATTATGTCTAAATTATGACCCCTTCTTCCTATGACACATTAGGGTTACTGAAGTTCATTCATAATCATAATGTATTTAAATCCTTAATTATGGATTTTAATGAGTTTTTTAATTCCCAATGGATACCAACCAAGAGTGTAAAACTAGGTGTGAAGTAAGGCCCATTGTCATGTACCAGTTCTCAACTGAGTTTAGATCAATACATTGTTTTTGGGTTTTTTTGCGTATTTAAATTTGATCCAGATTCACATCCATTTATAGTATCCAGATAGGTATGTATTTCTTGGATACCACATTCTATATAATTTAACAAAATCCTAGGAAATTTTGCAATACTTTGACTCATCCTTAGACATTTCCTTAGAGATATATCCTGAGGGATATCAAAAAGGTTCTCCAATCCCAGTTTTTAAAAGATAACTATAATTTTACATTGATACCAACTAGAATAATCTATGATTTTTATACATGGATATCACATCTTTGTATATTAAAATTCATTACATTACACAAATACAAGCTCGATGAATATAATAGTTTTGTGGCTTCAGAAACCTGGAACACAATCTTCTAGCATAGTTAATGATCTATAATGTTTTCCACAAAGATATTCCCCTTTAGTAACCCTAATTAAAACCTTTCCTCATAACCTTGATAAAATAAACATAAGAAAAGGGTGAAATCAGATGTTCAGTAAGGGTAAACAAAGGAGATATATAATCATAACATGAACATAAGGGTATAACAATATAATCATCACATTTAGAACTCATACCTTGCATGTCAAAGATTAACTACATTATTCATGGAATAAGAATTAGATGTTCAGGATACATGAATCATAAGTGATTCAGGAGCATAATATATGAAATCATGACATTGGAATATGGCATTGAATTGTGGTAGGAACATTAACATTAAATGTGATTTCCATATCAGTTAAGGTATATTACCAAGGCCCTATTTTTAGAATGGGTTCACTCCCTAAACCATCATAGTAGTAATAGTTTACTCCCTATATCATCTTAGAGGAAAATTCCTTTACTAAACTAGATAGACTCTCCATTTCAGTCTTTTCAATCTCATGAGATATTAATCTTTACACACCACATTAGAGGGAGATGTAGGTCTCAACCATTTAATAATGAAATCATACATATGTTTTCCAAAAGATCACAAGTATTCATAATATCATAACCCATTAAATGAAATAGGTGTAATAAATTTTTTATCATATGTTAAATAATTGAAAATAATTGGTATTTATAATCATTGAAAAAACCATTAAAAGAATAAAGTTTTATAATAATGTATCTTAAGGAAGAGAAACATGTTTGATAAACATCATGCCATCAAAACATAAAACATTTAATGAAATAATATAAATGGTAACTTTGGATCATATCCCCAGTAACCTATGAGCAACAACAAAAGATGTAATATTCAATGAAAATTTATTATTAATGATAATTTAAAAATATTTCTTTATGAGCATAATTTTTTCCCATAGAAAAATGTTTTGTAAATCATAGAACATTTTGAAATTTTTTTTCATTGAATATATTCTTAAAACAAATAAAAGAAGCCTTGAAAACCTTTTTAAAAAACTTTTTAAAACATATAACATCTTTTAGATCCTTTTATTTTAAAATTAAATAAAAATATCATTTAGAAACATTTTTGAAAAAAAATTATAAAACATGGTTTTTGAATAAAAAAATTTCTGAACAAAGAGATAACTAAGGTCATATTTTCTTAAATACCCTTTATTAATTATATTAATTACCAAATAGTTTAAAATGGTATCATTACTCGAATATATAATGATTAACCAATGTATAATAAAATTTATTAGACTTATTGATATATGGGATCACAATATTTCATCAACAGAAGTGTCATCATAAACAACCCCGATAAATGATGAGATTGCAACAATAACCTCTTACAACATTGGTATCATTAAATAATAAAACATGTGAAAGAGATATCATAAAATGGATATGTAAATTCCCATAAATTTGAGAGTGATGATCATAAAATATATTAATTGTTTTTATATACACCACACAAAATATACAATTGGTAAATATGGTGTAGGTGTCACAAAAATAAAAATGAGACATGAAATTCCCTTACCTTATTCCTTGACCTACATAGTTCAATTTAAAACATACTATGTAATAAATATAATTTTATTATACATTAATCACAGAACCAAATTAATATATATAAAACCATATATGATTTACTCATGACTTTATTTTACTCTCATTAAAGACTTTAAGTTAATGTTATGTTTTGGATAATAACTACTTAGTTTATCACACATGTTTTAAATTTTTATTCATGGTAATCTTACATAGATCATGATTTAATAACATATAGAGAGATAAAAATGATAAAAATGTCATAATATTCAGTACATATGTATTTATAGTGATTCATAAAAGTTATAGGTACAAAAAAAGTACATCATTCTTGGAGACGGTATGTTGTATGTATGTATGAATGCTATTTTAATTTTCTTATCAGATAATGGAAATAAAATAATATGATATTTTATAACTCAAAATATTATGTCATATAAGTCATATAATTTTAATAAAACAAACCTCAATACATTCCACTTAATGTGTGATCAAATCACATCTCTTTGTGAGGTGGTAGTCTGTTGTACACATGGACGAAATTACCATATTCCCACAAAATGATAAGAATGAATGTATGTGTGATATAATAATTCTAGAATAATAATTAAATAAAATAAAATATATCATATATAAAGTATAAATACATCATTATTACTTACCATAAATGTGGTAATAGAACAACAAACAACATCGGTTCATGAGGCAGTAGTCTGTCGTACACTAGAATGATGATTGTGTATCACATTTGATGGAAGTGTGTGATGTTTTAAGAATTACTATTAAAATAAAACATAAAATTATATTTAATATACATATTTTATTATATAAATAAGATATAAATAAAATATAATGGTTTCAATAAAGTGATAAATAAAACACGTTTTTTGATGAACGTTACATCTTCTCTGGGTATCTCCTTTTGATCGGAACCAAAGGACATCCTTGGATGGATTTATTCCCAATGTAATTATTATTGGATGAATTTAATTAATTTTAGATTAGATTTGGATAGGTATTTGATAAACCAAATAGTTTTTTATGTGTAACGAAAAGAGGAGAAGACACACCCTTTTATAAGATTGGGGCACTATTGGAATTCCTTAAAATATTAAATTAATATAAAATATATTCACATTTAAAGATTCTGAAAATTTTAATTATTTATAATATAATAACATTTTGGGTTTAAATCATATAATTAAATATTTTATTGAATGTTTTAGGTAACATTATTTCCCTTATCATTTAGTTTTAGCCTTTATTTAACTTCATTATATCATACTATGTCAACATTGATTTTTACTCTTTAATGGTTAATATATTTACAATAAAATGTCAAAAGACTCTAAAATTAATCCTCTATGAAATTTTATACCTTATTAAAATGAAATTTTTGAAAATAATATTTTCAGGATTTTTATATTATTTAATAATATTTTAGTTATATTAAAATAACAACAATATTAATTTTTACACTTTGTTACATTGACTTTTAAAAAAATAAATATGAATACATAAATTCAAACCAAATTTTTTAATTGATCCTTAAGGTGTCAAGTAAATCTATAAATTTATTTGATTACATTAATTATCTGAAATTATATTAATTTTAATATTTTCAATATTATATATTTGATATTTTTAATAATAAAATTGTTGATGCATCATCATTGTGAAAACATTTAAGATATATATTTAATTACTAACAATTAAAAATAAAATTATATTATGAAGAAAATCATTTTATATTTGAAAATATTATTTATGGCTGAAGATATCTTTTTGATGACCACATATTAAAAATATTATACTTATTAAAAAAATTCGTGTGATATGTTTTTCTTTTCTTAAAATAAAATACCATAATGGGATTAAAGAGATCTAAGTAGATCAAAGTGGACATAAATTTGGCCCAATAATTATTTCATTAGATACACACCCATCCAATAAAATTTGGACTACTGTTAGGGTAATTTTCAAATATTTATTATTTTATTTTTTCCTGTAACCATTGTTATAAAATTACTAAATTTACTATTCATATTGTCCCAAAATAAAAGGAAAATATATAATAAATTGTGACCTAATGATTAACAAAATGGAATCCATGTATAAATATTAAAAACACAGAAATAGATAAAATTAATTTAAAAATAATCATGTAAACGAGGTGAGAAATTGATTTTTTAAAGTGGTAATGTTCCATAGTTTTAAATGCTTTTATATCCAAATTTAATATGAAAAATATTACAATGAACTAAATTGGATTTATATATATATGTATAATATTTTAATCTTAATTTAAAACAAATTTTAAATATAATTTAACATTATAAATTATTTAGTTGAATATTCGGTTTTTTATTAAAATGCAACATTTTTCACTATTCATAAAAAAGTGAAACTTAACAAAAAATAACAAAAATTCAACCACAATAAATTTTGATTTTAAAATTTCAAAAATTACATTTATATTATAAAAATATATATAAATGTTTCAAAATTTTGTTTTGAACATGTGTTAAATAAAAAAGTGATAAATCATCTTTTTTGAAAAATAGTTTTTACGTATAAAACAAGATTGATTTTTATATCATGTGTAGAGAAAAAATAGGATGAATGTTAAAAATTGGATTCTATATTATATATATATATATTTCATTAATGTAATCCAACAAGAGTTATTTTTTTATTTTACTGGTATAAAAAACACTTGGAAATATTTAAATAGATGTCCAAAAAAAGATTTCCTTTTATTTTTAAATGGGTATTATTTTAATTTATATATAATTTGTCCTGAATTAATACATTATAAATACATGTATAACTAATATTTTCATAATTCATTTAATCATGTTCATTCACTCTAATATAACTGGTATGTTATAATTTTCTTGTTTAAAAATTTATATTAATTAAATGTTGTTTCAAAGAAATATATTGTTTCTTGTAATGCAAGATAAGATGATGTTTCATGTAGCACAATCTTTAACTAGTGTATAATATGATGAATTATTAACTAGGTGTAGCATGTATGACAAGAAAACAAAGAAATAATATTATTTAAAAACTAATTTCATTAAAATAATGGGGTGTTATAGAAACCCGGATTTTTCTTTCAGCGAATGAAGGGTGTTCTAGGAATACGTTGTCTATGGTTGTTCATGACATGAATAAATATTCACCATGTGAATGAGTGTTAATTTTTTATGGCTATAGAAACATAATTTTTATCAAACTAGTTATCCTAAATATTCACATCGCAAAACGATAATTCAAACCATAAATTGTATTGTGACCATCATATTTAACTGGATGTGTTCCCTTTGATTTTATATACACTTTCCCCTTTCTCCCCTAACCCTCATGCTCTCCCTATGTGTTTTATGGTTCTTTTACTCCCTGAACTTAATTCACACAATTATTCATGTTTTGGATCTAGAATGTTAAGGTTAAGACCTTTATTCTATATTCTCTATTTTATCCCCTAGTTTAATTTGAGAAAAACTTAATGTCAGAGATTCCATGTCAATTATTTGATCAATGATGTGTTTTGATGAGTTTTTTATGATTCATTAAAGTAACAGAATGAAAATATTGGTTTATACATGTTTTGGTGTGCTTTTTTATGTCTAAGGTAGGTGTATTTCCTCTCTCCATTTTCCCATGGAACATGAAGTATTATATTTCTATATGATTTTCTTATTATTTTGTAAAAATATTGGTTCTGTTCTTGTTAGACATGTTTTTTGACTATTGTTTCAAATTTTTAATCATGGTCAGTTCACATGAGCAGATTATGAAAAAAATTAAAAAATAAGGTTTTTAATTTTAATTAAAAATATTGATTTTTGGGTTTGACATACTTGTTTGGTATTTGTACATAATTTTATTGGAGAAACCTTGTTTTGTATGGACCTGGGTCCATTTTTAGTGGTGTGCATTGGTAAATGTCTAGGTGTTAAATTATTTTTGTAAGTATATGATTTTCTACTCTTGTGTTAGGAAATTTCAAAGGATAGATGAATCTATTGGATGTTTTCATGGAAAAAAGGATATACCATGTAGAATTTATTTTTTCATGTTTCTTTGTGAACTATGGAATGGATTAAACTAATTTTCCCTTCCGCCTATTTTATATAATAAAACTAGCAAACTTGTTCATATCCTAGTAAATTGTTGGGGAAGTATTTGGGTTTTCCTACTAAGGGTTCTTACTCACACCCCTATATATGAAATTTCATGCATATGAAAATGTTGTTTTCTATGACATAGAAAAGGGATAGGATTCGTACTTTTTTAGTAGAGGATCATGATATTTCATGAAGGTTTGATAGGGGTTGGATCATGGAGTTTTTTTACATTAGAGTCATCGTGTTGCCACATTAGTTCCATTGAAGCTTGCATTTTTTTGTTTTCATGCCTTGATAAGGCATTATTATTTTCTCTATCACTATAATAATCACATATTTTATATTATGTGAGTTCCATTGGTTTTATTCCATGGGCCATGTTTTTTCTTGACATAGTGGTTGTTCCTTGTTTTCTTCTTAACGGAAATTCACCCCCATGGATTGGTAAATCCATTTACATTTATTAATAACCTTTGGTGTGTGGGGAGTCACATAAGGTTATTACCACCTCTAAATATTACCAATCCAATGGTTTGGGGTGGCATGTTATAGATACCATTATCATGTGAGAAAAAACATCACCAGTAACCATCTATTCTGATACAAACTTTTGGTCCCAAACAAGGATAACACATAGTGGTAGGGTGAATAAGTGTTTTTAAATTTTAAATTATCCATTTTCAATGATCTTATTTTATGGGAGCACCTCTTTCTTCCACATAGTTTTAAATAATGCAGTAAAAGGTGTAACAGTAAATATTTTTACTTGGTTCACCCAAACGAGGTAATCTAAGGAGCATTCATAGAAATGTTCTTATATAACTAAAACACTAAATATTAATTCTATGGTTAAAATTTTAGTGTGTTCGAACTAACCCTCCTTATTTAAAAAATATAAAAGTTGAAGAATGTACTGCTCTTCTTATATGATGGATTTTAATACAACCTCTACAAGTCTATTCACCTTCCTCAAACAATTGTTAGAAATTTCACCATCATTAGTGTAGCACTCAACACATCGTCCATAAAATTCTAGTGAGAGAACCTCATAGAATACCTTCTTCTCCTTAAAAAACATTCAAATACAAGACTAAAATATTTCTTCTTCATTTTCCAAGAGTATATCTAGATTTTTTCAACATTTGTTTTGGAATATTTAATATCCCCTCTATTTCAATATTCTTTTTTATTGGAAAATTTATATTTTTTTTCTGTGACTTTGGATATGTATCTTGTGAATGTCGATGACTTTAAATACAATGCGACACATCTTGGTTATAGTGTGGCATGGAAATGTGCATGTATTGTTGGGTGGGATCATGAATGACTGACAGGTGTGCTGACACCTATCATTTAGCCCTCTTCCCAGATGTTGGTCCTAACATAACAGGATTTTAATATAATATAAATATTTTTAAAAAATAAAAATTCAAAAATAAAATAAGATAAAAAAATTATTAATAATGTACTAACGTTATTATAGTATAGGTTTCTACAGTTTTATTAACAAACTTATAAAAAACATTAGTAACACAATTCAAACACATCTGATCAACAATATAATTCCCAAAGTATAACCCACCTCTCTCAGATCTTCTATAATTATAAAATAATCAAAAATAGTGATATTGAATATACAGTGATTAATAGGAATGTAAAGAACCATTTTGAGGGTATGAAAATAGACATTGAGGAATACCGGTGTATTTGAATACCTATAAGGCATTGATATTTTTAGGAATTTTAATTTGACCATTACATTAATAGTGTTAGGATTTTGTCTATAAATATTATAATGATAATGTGAAAATATCCGTTGATAATTAAAAAATTAATATAAAATAAGTTAAATAATAAATCTAGGATGGTAATAAACAACACTAATCAAAAATAACAATATTTCACATTGTAAACATAATTAATTTTAATCACTAAATTATTAGTGAGGAAGTAAAACAAAGATTTTGAGTATCAAATTTTTACCCAACCAAAGGTTTCCAAGAGCAAGATCAACCACTGTTTAGGTAGTCCCATTGCACTCGTACAATATAATTGTATGAATTATCAAGAGTAGCTAGCGATGTGTAATATTTCTAGAATCATGTATAGCTCGGGCTAAGTACATGAAAGCCCATGGATAAATTCTGCAGACCGCCCATTGGTTGGGCATATCACATGTTGGTCCAATTCTCTTGTATAATGTGTGTTTTAATTTCAGAGTACTGTTGTCATTGTTTACTTTATTAAGGGTATCCAAAACAATCTAAATATTGATGTCGGATATGCTTCTTCAAATAGTATTCTCTATTTTAAATGGGCTATTATATCAAATATTTTTTATTGTTATGTTTTTGGTCATTCAACATTCATTTATTTATCTTGAACCTTAGGTTTGACAGAATGAAACCCTCAACATTGGTTATTTCTATTCCACTACCACTATCGACATCTCTTTCCAACCATGACCCAGATCAACTTTATTTATTAATAAATTAAGAGTTGTGATTATGAATACTAATATGAATGAGTAATAAAAAAAATTTAATTTTCACAATTAATCACTTCATCGGGTTATTATATTCCAATGTATCGCCATCATTATTCATAAAAATATATTCATATGAAACATTTAAATAAATATATTTATTTATCTCTCAGATATTTTTTATAGATATTTAGGTATATATAATGTTTTTCAAATCTTAATTCCAGCTTCTGTGATAATCCAATTTCTTAATCCAACATGTAGTTTTCAAATGAAATTGTGTATTGAATTTAATAATAAATTATAAAACCAAGATAACACCTATTTGTTGCCAATTTTTCCATGTTAGGTTTTCATGGTTATAGTAGAATAGATGTTACAATATATATAATATAAATATATATATTATCATATACTCAAACCACATCTTATTAGAATGTATCAATATATTCTTCAAATAAAATAAAATAGTGGAATTACGACAATAATAGAGAATTAATTTGGATGGTTCTTCTCAGAAAATCATCCATAACTTGAAACTCATCTTTTCTTTATTCATCCAGTGAGTTAAAGTTAATGGTAGTATGATGTCTTAAATATTTTTAGGTAAGGGAATTTTTACTTTCATGCAATGGTCTTATTATTTTAAAAACAATTTTTAGGGATATATTTTTCTAAAAAAATATTATTTATTATCAAAAATTCTGTAAAGGGTGTTTTATTTCAATAAATCCACTATATTATGGTTTAATTTTGAAATATGTATTTTTAAATGAATTTGATTTCTATTCTATCATTTTATGTGTATTTTGGATTTTAATTTCAATAAATTTCTGCAATATTATTAAATATTGTAATCATTTATAATTCATAATATTTAATTCATTTTATTTCAATAGATTATTTTAATTTTAATGTTCTAATGTTCTTGTCCCTTAAATGTAATAAATTCATTTTTAGAAATTGATTTATTCTAAAAATGTGATTTTTTATTCCAATCATAGATGTTGTTTATTATCTACTAGGAAAATTTATTTTATACAATTAAATTTTATGCTTTCATATCGAATGAGATGATAAGGGGTTGGAAGTGAACTAAATGCCTCAAAGGGACATTGTACGGAAAGTGATACTACTAATTTTCCACATGTTTATCATAAGATATTCTATGTATCAAAATAATCCATAATGAAATTATTATTCTTCAAAATGTTTTCAAATGGTAAATCCTTGTGTTTTTTAAAGACTCTTTTGAAATGAATTTTCAAAATGATAAGGATTTTCGAAAAAAAATAAAATGTAGATTATATATCAAATATATATTTTTAATATAATTTTTTTTAAAAAGAGCAATTAAATATGAATATAAGTAGTTTACAGTAGTTTTAGAACCCATTAGTAGAGAATTTTATAGTCACCCCATTATTTAAAATATTTTTCATAGGTTCAATTGAAATTCCAAAGATTATTGTTCCATATAAGGAGGTATCACATGTGAAGATAGAAAAATATAACTTTAGTATAACCCATTGCTTAGTTGAGCCTAATGAACATAGCCAAGGGAACAATCAACCATTGATTAGGTGAGACTATTTATATCATTCTGGCTAATGGTGGAAATTATCAAGAGTATAAAACCTTGTGTAATCTCACATGCATTCTGAATAGATCAGGCTTAGCACATGGAGGACCATGTATATGGCTCAGGTACTACACATAGGTTGTTCATAGCACCTGTTGGCCCAAAGCCCATGCATGGTGTTTGTTTTTATTTTAGAGTAGCAATGTCACTATTTACTTTATTATGAAAATCCAAAATGAACAAAAGATCAATGTGGGATGCAATTCTTCTAGTATTGTCCACCATTTTAAATGGGTGGTTATATAATATTCATTCGATACTTTTGATCTGGGAGGTTCAAATGTATTCTTTTCAATTGTAAACTCTGGTTCACCAAATGTAACCATCAACAACGACGATTTCTCTTCCACTTTCTCTATTAGCATCAACATCTCACCATGACCCATATTGACATTATTTTTTAACAAAATAATAATTTTTATTATGAATACCAATATGAATGAATAATAAAAAAAATAGAATTTTCATTATTAATCACTTCTTTTGGTTATCATCTCTCAATGTATCACTATCATTATACATAAAAAACTATACATTCATATAAAAAATTTAATTAAATGGATTTTTTAGTCACCAGGATAACCTTTATAGATGTATATTTACATAAAATATATTTTACTTTCCATTCCATATTTAGAACCTGATCAATAATCCTATTTCTTGATCCAATGTGTTGTTTTCAAATGGAAGTGTTCAGTGAAAATATAAATAAATTATAAAACCAATATAACAAATGTTTGTTTCAAATATCTCAACATCAGGTTTTCTTAGTCATTGAAATGAATATGGTAAGGCTTATATATAATATAAATATATTTACAATCATTGCCTCAAACCTTATCCCATAGGAATGTAACGATATATTCTTCTAATAGAATAAAATAGTGGGTTATGAAAATAAAAGGGATGTTATTTAGATGTTTCCACATATAAAATTGTCCACAACTTGAAACTCTCCTTCACCTTGTTCGTCCATAGAGTGAAAGAATCAGGGAGTAGGTAACTATAAATATTTCAAGGTAAGGGAAATTATAACGTTATGTAAATATCTTATTTGTTTAAAAATCCCTTTTATAGGGATTATATTTTTCTAAAAGAAAGAAATATTTATGTCCCAAAATTCATTA
Organism: Viscum album; assembly: GCA_963277665.1. Lineage (NCBI taxonomy): Eukaryota > Viridiplantae > Streptophyta > Magnoliopsida > Santalales > Viscaceae > Viscum > Viscum album. The sequence goes on along the minus strand of OY728165.1, from coordinate 190,062,794 downwards.
AGGTATGTTTTATTTCAAAAAAATTATTTTTTACTTTTCTATAATTTAAAATTTTATTTCATGAAATAAAATAATCAGAAAACATTATTTTGTTATTGATTAATTTTTAAATCATTAATTTTAAAGGAATTTGATTTCTATTCAATAATTTTTTGTATAAAGTGGTTTTATTTTCATTAAATGTGATTCATATTATTATATATGGTCATAATCTATAATTCATGACATTTAATTAATTTTAATTCAAGAATTTTTTTTAATTTTATTGTGTTTGTGTTCATGTCCTCTATATATATGTACTTATTTTCGGGGAAAGGATTTCTCATAAAAATGTGATTTTCTCTTCCAATAATAGAAGTTATTTAGATTCTTATTTAAAAATAAATTATTTATGATTTTGAATGGATTTTAGTGGGTTGTAATGGATAAAGTAATATCTTAAGTAAAAAAGGTTTCTTAAATTAAATTTGATACTTTTTTATCAAATTAGATGATAAAGTGTGGGAATTTAATCTACTACCTCAACAGGTCATTGTATAGTATGTGATATTACTAAGTGTCCACATGGTTTTCATTAGATATTCTATGCTTCAAAATAATACATAATGAAATTTTTATTTTTAAAAATGTTTTGAAAGGAAAAATTAATGTTCTTTTCAAGGATTATTTTGAATTTTTTTCAAAGTGATAAATAGTTTTGAAATTTCATTGATAGTATATTGTATATCAAATATATATTTTTTATATAAAATGTTTTTAATTGATTATTTTAATATGTATGTATAAAATTTATTTTCACACGTTTAAATATCCCTTACTAAAAAATTTTATACTCATCCAAATATTTGAAATATTTTTCACTAGTTTAGTAGAAATTTCAAAGGTGTTTGTTTCGTATAAGGAAGTAGCGTATGGGAAGATAGTTAGTAAATTATAAAAAAATTTCACAACTTTGATGAATTGAATTGTTTTTTTATAATTCTCTAGAACCTAGACTAGAAAATATCTTAGATTTTATATTTTACTGTGTATTTTTTAGTCACCTTTCTAAAAAAAATACTAACATTATTTTTAGTGTGGAATCTAAAAGTGTGGTTTCATTCTATTTCATGGGATAAAGTGGGGTGAAATGTCTTGACTCCATATTGTTTTTTATTATTAATTGGTTTATGGTAAGGTGGGATCTCACAATGTGATGACTAGGATCACGATGTAATGTTTTCTTGATTGACTTGGGCCTTTAGATTGTTTCATTTATTTATCAAGTTATAAGGATTTCAAGCCATGTTTTGAGTCTCTATGTACCTAGGCCTTCAACTCATGTTTTGGGTTAACTCTCTACCGTGTTAAAAGGGGGTTCTTTTTTCCTACTAAAAATGGGTGAATTTCCGTGACCTATTAACAAATATTATAGAATAAAAAATTCATATTATAGTTATATGAGTAATATTTCCTATTTAAAAAATACATTACAGAGTTTATTCAAATATAATATTTATATTATAATTTTCTAAAAAAATAACATTAAATACATTTGAATAATATATATATATTGTATTTTATTCATGAATGTTTCTAAAGATGTCATTTTATAAATTCATTTAATTGAATCAATTATTAATTTAATTTATATATATTACTGGACATCTATATTACAACGTGTGTCTATGTGTGATAGACATGTGGGTGCATAAAATACAAGTACATATATCCACAAATATATATAATGCATATAATATTAAATTTATTATAATTTCAATATAAGATAATAATACTCACATTAGGATAAAAGTATTTAGTATTTATATATATATGATATATATAATGCAATATCATTAATGTTTAAAAAATTGTATTAAAATTCATTACATTTCTAGAATTTTAAAATATTATTTATTTTATATAAAATATTAATTTATAAAACATTCAATGAAATAGAAATATATAAATACTTCATAAATAAATAAATAAAAATTTATTAGGGAAAAATAAAAAGTTAATAAATATTTCATTTACCAATATTAAAATAAACCCCCAAAAAAATTTACTTTTATCACAAATAGTAATAGTATTCATAAAAAATTCTTTTATCAAATTTTAGTTTTAACATCGAAAAATGTTATCAAAATGTTTATAATTATCATTGTTCAATGAAACCATTTTTTCCCGTGATTCTATAGAAACAGAGGAGGTCTATAAGTTGGAGCTGGCATACCTCCAGACATAGGATCTCCAAATCAGGATCTTCTTGATTGAAATTTTCATTGAGGTGTTGACGAGGTATGTCGGGCTGGCCCACATGGTTGGTCATGCGGGCTATGGATTTTACTATGTGGTCACACCTTATCCATGAATGTAATTTCCCTAGCCCTATCTTTACAGGGTAAATATACTAATAAGCCATATTATTGGTTTAAAAAATAATATATAATAATAATTGTTTTCTAATGAAATTAGAAATTGGTTAAATAGAAGGTTTTTTGGGATGGGGTGAGGGGAAAAGGGTTATTTTTCAATTAATTTGGAAAAAAATATATTTTATTGTTTGTGGGTGTCAAGAGGTGAGGTTTAATCCTAAACTATTTCTTTTTCTACACCCATGTTGACTTATTTTATTATAATATTTTATTTTATTATTTAATCAAAACTTTTGGGTATCACACTTATATATATCAAGCCTAATGGGACCCACAGACACCCAATAAGATATTCTTTATCGGTTATGTGTTTTCTATGTTGGATTAAACCCAATCTGAATTTATATACTTAAATATTTAAATCGTGAGTCTATAAAAACCCAAGTGCTAGTAGGTCAAACCATATTATATCCTTTGGATTTTTTTTCAATGATTATTGTGGTGGTAGATGTCTGTTATATACCTACTACATCCAATCATCATGGTGGATGAGACATAATGGATAAAAATTATTTGGGTGACCAAGAAATTTGAGGTTTAGCGACCTGACCCTAGTAGATTAGACCGAGTGGCTTCATTTAATACATTGGAAAAGATACAAGATCCAAATACCAATGTATCAAAAGATAAGTAGTTGTGGAAAATGGATACATATATGATACCAATTTTACATTGGAAATAGAAAATGAAACATAATATATAACAAGGTAAAATTCTCTAAATCATTAAAAATGTATTCCATGAATTTATCATTATATCTTGGTGAAAGGACACAAAATAAGGACGAGATAAAATTATTAGTAAGAGATACGTACAACATAAGCTATCATTAATAAATTTTGAATATTTTATTTGGAAGGATAAATAATTGAACAAAAATATCATTTAATCAATAGATTAAAAAAAATACATATATAGAATTTTTCCATAGTGAAAATAATCTAGATAATAATAACTGAAAAATGAATGAAGAAAGTTCTTACATATTTTAGGTTATGTTTCCCAGGTACATGAAACCTTTTCTATCAAGATATATTCTCAAGATAGTTTAAAACTACATTGATTTGGACAAAACATTTTTATCATGATAATATTTATGCATCAAGTTGATTTCCTTAACAAGTACCCAAACAATTTCATTCATGTCTGAATCATTCCTCATATATCAAATATTCTATTTAATTTATTATAAATACTCCTAATCAAATATCTGTATTGAGTAAATGATATGGATTAATCAAAGTTTTCTAAATTAATCAAATAACATTCAAAGTAAACATAGTTTGTATAAATGGTATACAGTTTAGGAAATAATCATATCCATTACACAATAATAAGGATATATAAGGTAAATTTAATGTACAATAAAAAATGATCATAAGGATGTCATTGTTTCAAGAGAAAATTAATAATCACAAAAGAAAATGAAATTAAAAAGGATAATTTTTACTACTTCGTAATTTGTAGGTCAAAACCCCTTGGATGGTCTAATTCAATGTGAGACATAAAATAACATTATGTATGATTGAATAATTTTATTAAATGAAAATTTTCAGTATATACACCACATAAATGTTAATTTGGTCATAATAACAAATAAGTCTCAACGAAATGTAAATTGAGAGGAAATCTCTTAAATTATGCTCTCTTTTGGTAGAACACGTTTTAACCTCTTTTAAAATGGTTTTATGAATGTAATTATATTATGAAATTATTATATTAATATATATGATATCATATATTGTACTTTTATAATATATTATAACCTGTTCGTTAATGATCTATCATCATTTTCATTGTTTTAGGTGTTAATCACGTTTTTTCTAGTAAGTTCATACTTGTAATTTTTTGTTCTATTATTAATAACATGATTTCATAATATAAATAATGTAAACCATTATTTAAATATTATATATACTCATTATATATGTATTTATATTAATCTATAAAGTTTGGAGATAGGAAATGAAATACATCATTCATAAAGACGATCAATCGTACATACGCATGAGCGCTTTTTGTATTTTATTGTGGTATTAAGAGAATGAATGTAAAATGATATATATGTGTTTTTAATATAATAATAGTATCTTTTTTATTTCATATATATCACATATGTTAATTTAACTCATCCATAATTCATTTCACATAAAGTGTGAACGAATCTCATTGCTTTGTGGAGGCGTTTATCCAAATATCCACAAATGATATTATCTTATTCCCAAAAAATGAAAACGTGATAGTATTTGTTATAAAATAATTACCAAAGAATAAAGGAATTATAAATATCATATATACCATATATAAACTATAAATTCATCATTATTTCCAAAATTGAATTATGGTAATGAGAAAATAATGATGTCGGTTCATAAGTCGAGAGTCCGCCATACAAACGAACAATGATTGTGTTTCTCATTTGGAAGAAGTGTGTGAAGGAGTATGTAATAACATTAAGGTAAAAAAATAATTGTATATTGAGGACACTGATTTTATTATTTAATAAATATATAAGAAGAATTTAAGTGGTGAATAAAGAAATAAAACCAATGTTCTCATTGATGAATGTTACATCTTTTTAGGTAACACATTTTGGTATATACCAAAATAATTCCTTGGTTAGATTTTTGTCCAAAGTGAGTCTTCTAGGATGTGGGGAAGGATTTGTGGAATATTATTTAGGTAGTTTTTGGATGATTCAAAATACTTGATATGTGGGAAGAAGTGAGGGGTGTGGGGGGGGGGGGGGTGAGTTCCATTTTATTGTAGAGGGGGAGTGACATTCTTTTAAAAAAATGGTAAACACTATTTGGAGGTCTTCCTTAAATCAAGTGTATCCAATAATGATAAAAATTCAATATAAGAAGGTATATAGTATAAATATGAGAATCCAATGGATTTTGAAAATGTCTATTGGTCAGTTGGAAACTTATGATTAACGTTAAACCACTAAGTAAACTCATTTTCACCATAATCGTAGAAATTAAATTTAATTACATTCACAAATATATTTGTAAAAAAAATATGTTGACTCTAAAAGAAATTATAAATTATTATGATTCCAAATATTCTATCCATTTTCCAAATTTCAATGATATAAGTGGTCAAAATTACTATAAAATTAATTCCACAGGCGAGACGGAAAACTATAATTTTAAGTGAAAATATTCAAAAGTTCACTATGTTTTTATATCTAATTATAATATAAAACTAATTAAAATAAGAAAAATTTTATGAATATATATATAATTGTTCCAATATAACTTTAAAAAAACTTCAAAATAGAACTTAACTTTTAAATTATTTAAATGAAAAGTTAGTTTTCAATTAAAATTCAGTATCATTCACTTTTCATCAAACAAAATATCTCAAAATATACCAAAGAAATGACTCTAAGATAATTTTTACATTACACATAAAAAATTTAAGGATATTTTAAAAAATAAATTTTATAAAAGTGCTAAATTATATTTATAAAATTTGTGTGTCATTAAAAGGCGGCAAAACTGCCTTTAAAAAATATAACTTTCTATACGTAAAATTGGATTTGTTCTTATCTTATATCTATAAAACATATTAAATGAATGTAAAAACATTTGATTGAATATATAATATATAAATTTAATTAAAATTATCCAGTAATAGTGATTAATTTAATTTACAAAGATAAAATGCTTTTTGCGCAAAAAAATAGTTTTTCTATAAAAACATTTTTATTATATTAAATTGTCGCGTCTATCAATTTATAATTAGTTGGTCCCCAAAGAATTATATAAACATATGTAATCAAATTTTTTCAAAGTTATTTGATCCTTTTCATAAATTTCATTAAAATGTCTTCATGAAAACTATTATATTAAATAATAATATTAATATTATATTGTAGTTTGGTAAAACTCGATCTTCTGTGTAACACAAGCTATTGATGGAACTCGATATTGTGTGTCACATAAGCTAATGTAGTCTTGTGTGTTCAACAATCTATTGTCAGTGTTCTGTATAGAGTATGAATAACATGTTTCTGCATATAAATTACAGTAGAAACAAAATTAAATTTATTCTAAAAGGAATATATTATTATGATTTGTGGTGTTACATGAGGTACCTGAACCATAAACAATTTATTTTTACAAATATATAACCCTAACCCGTTTATTTTTTCAATTCTCTACCCAATCTCTACCATATTAATTTTTTATTGCCCTAAAAATTTTAATTTCTCAATTATAAATTCAAATGATTAAATATCATTTGTAAAACTAGAATAAAAATATCAAAAATTTCAGTTTATATTTTATAATTGAACTTTATTTAATAACATATAGTGAATGAATTTAAATTTATAATTTTCTCATAATATAATATGAACCAAAATAAATAAATCAATATGTTTATAATTATATTCATTTTTTAAAATTATTATTGATTAATTATTATTAATTTTCCTAATCAGGTTTGGGTTTACATCACTCGGAGAGTACTGTCCTAACTCGACCTATTTACTAATAGGTTTTTCAATTTGGTATCATAACACTATAAAAACTCATTTAACCACTACCCAAACCATATTAAATCAGATCAAAGAGTTTCGACTACTCAGTTAATGGGTGATAGTATTCATCCTTAGATATATTTGAATAAATAATAAATTTTTGTCGTTATCATATGTTATTATCATGGTGGGTACCCATTATCATGTACTATCAACGAATAATGTAAATAAAATAACTATAAAGAAATAAATTAGCTCTTAAGAGAACTATGGTTGTAATTATGTGCTACAGTCTTAAAATATAGGAAGTCATGTGGGTATGTTAGACTTTTTCTTGACATGCGATGATGATCGTAAAAGATGACGTTTGGGTAAATTTAATTAAAAAAATTACAAGTGAATACAAATTTTAAATTTACTTTAAAAATCTCTGATTTAATTTATAAATAATTTTCCTAGGATAAATCATTTATTGAATTGATATGGTTTTTTAAATTATGTCACCAACTAAATAAACATGTTTTATTTATTTATTAATACAACATATATTATGATGTGTGAGGTAACCAGAGATGTGGTTCAAGGCAACATAATAGAGGCCTCTCCCAATACGCCGAAAACCAGAAATATCTACCATGGAATAATATAACCGCTATAAGACTATGACCTAAAAAACCTCATAAAGATTATATGTTTGAATCTTCAGAACATCCTTTATGACTAATATTTATTCCATATAGTCTTACCTATAAACAATTAAAAAAGGAGTCATAATGAAATCCCATGGTACAATATACAAAATAAAATACAGTTTATATTTTATACATCTATACACACATCACATAATTCCAAATATACATAACATGACATGAATAAATAAACTGATTTATTTAATGACCATTAATACACAATGTGAAATATACAGTGGTAGTCTTTATCAGCATTAAATAAAATCACTGATAAATGTTTTATTCTATTAAAAAATTTATATCATTAAAATCATATATTAATATATAAATATATTTATATTGGTAAAAATATTACATAATTTATTAAATATGATTTACTTATTAGTAAATATACATTTACACTTCATATATAAGACATTTAGTTATTAAATTCATATAAAAAATTGTAGACATATATATACATTTCTTAAATATTATTTATACAAGAGAGAAAATTGCAGTAAACTAGTTGGCCGAGGGACATGTCACCGTGACTTGCCTCTCACCCCCACCAACCCATACCACTGCACCACCAACATCGAGACATTAAATATTTTTTTATAAAATATGAAATATGTATTATAAATCATATAAATTTATATGTCATATATTTAGGGAAAATATTTTATTAAATTAATTAAAATTATTTTATATTAATTAAATACTATTACTAATTAATTAATTTTGTTTTGTCAATGTACTTTTTATAAATTGAACATATATATCAACTAAAAAATATTAATTTATTAATTAAAAAATTGACTAAAGCTAAGCTTAATATGACATATAATAATTTCTTACGTATATATATATATATATATATGAAATTCATTCAATTTTATAGAGACAAACATATACATATAATATAAATTTTTAATATTATCATTTAATATTTTTATTTATAAATATTTAATATAATATTTCATAATTACTAAATTTAATTCATTTTTTATATTTATATTTAATATATAGTTTTGTTACTATTTATAGTTAATATATAAAATTATTAAATTTATTCATTATTGTTATTAATTATTTCATTAATATTTTTTTTAATTTTTTGTAATTTGTTTATATTTTTTATATTTGTTTAATTTTTTATTAATTTTAAATAATTATTTATATTTATTGATTATCATTTAATTTTTTTAATACTGTTTTCATTTAAATAATTAATATATACTTATTTTCATTTATACATATATTAATTTTTTTTTAAAAAATAATTAATTAATCTCATATTGAATTATTAAATATTTTTTTCAATATAATATTTTTTAATTAAATTTCACACATTTTAAACGTGCATTACTTTAATATTATTTATTCCTTAGAAATTTTAAGTATTTATTTAAATTAATTTATAATTTATTGATTTTAAATATTTATTTGCTAAATATGTTTGTAATTTATTTATTTCTCTTTAATTAATATATATATATATTAAATGTATTCATTTTTAATTTTTAATTTTTAATATTTTTTAACATTTTCTTTCTAAATATTTATTTATATTTATTTAATAACAGTTAATATGTATTCAATATAGTTTTAATTTACATATATAAAACTTGTGTTACCTTAATTTCCCACAAACATATACTTTTTATTACTTTTAAATTTTTTTCAAATTTATTCATTTTAAATATAATTTACTCATTAGTAATATTAATAGTTTTTTAATATTTTTGTAACTTACTCATTTGAAATTTTTTTGTTTAATATTTTTTTAATTTTATAACTTTTTAATACTTATTTTTATATATTTATTCATTAACAATTATTTAATTTAATATGACTGTAATATATATAACTAATATGCACTCAATATCAATAATATATATTTATTTTAACTTTTTTAATAATATATAAAATTAATAACACCAATTCATTATTAAAATTTATTCATTCTTATTATTATTTATTTCATCAATAGACGTTATATCTATATATATATAATGTCATTTTTTAATTTAAAAATTACCAAAATTGTGTTGTGTATGTATACATATACATTATTTTAAGAGACGAAATTATGAAATTAATGTAATATTATATAGAAACACACAAACATAATATATTTAATATATTATTTATTTAATCGATAAATTTTATTTATTCACTTTAAATATGATTTACTTAATCTTATTTATTCATTTTTAATATTTTTTATTTTTTATATTTGTTGGAATTTAATCATTTTATAATATTTATTTATTCTTATTTATTAAATATTTTTTCATATGTTTAATTTTTATTCACCTTTATTTTAATACATATACATATTTAATTACTTAATAATTTGTATAATTAGATAAAAAAATATCCCATTTTTTAATATTTTTATAGTCTATTCGTTTTTAATTAGTTAATTACACTCATTTTTTCATTCCTGCACTAAAGATTATATTTTCCTTAATAATGTTACAATATAATTTAAAATAAATATTTTTAAATATATGTTGGAACCCATGTTTTAATGAGCATCAAAAAATGTTTATTATATTTTTAATGAGTTTTATGTTTTAAGATTGCATTTTATAATATAAGGCAATTGGTTGAAAATTTGGCCAAGTGATGATATGAGACGCCGTTGAGCAAGACCTACCTACAGATGACTCACCATTTACATAACTCACCACCAGATTAAGTCACAATAAACATAAATCACCTTTGGGATGAGTCACTAAAAAAGTTGTCTCACCGCCATAAGAGTCACCATCACTATTATACATCATTTGAATTAAATGTTACTTATGACAATATTATTGAATTTAATGCAATTAATTTTTTTACTTTTGTTTTGTTGAATATTGTAGGGATTAATTAATGTGTGTAATAATGTTTAGTACTTGGAGAAGAAGATCTAGATGATTGTTATTAAAATGGATACTTCTGCATGTTGTTGATATATTAAAAAATGTTGACACCCTCATGGGTGGAAAGAATATGGTTGAAATAGTATTGGTATAATTTAAATTGTTGTGAAATGTACGATGTTCTTGAGAGCTTAAATGTTACATCCTTACTTACACTCGATTGTGGAAGAGTAAATCATACTGGACATTCAAAACCTTCCCTACAGTCAAAACCATGATAGCTCACCATGCCCCATTTTAGTGAACTTTTTAGACAAACCCATTGAGCTTCTATACAAGCTACATAGGAGGAATCTCATGCTTTAGATCACATCAGATCGATAAACACTACATTCTTTACACCTTTATACTCAATCAATCTATTTTTTGGATTTAACTACAAGATGTGTCTAGTTTACCATATTTATTAAACACACACCATCTCATGTACATTAACTAGAATATAACATATATATTCTTCAATATCTTTACATTTTTTTACCCACGATGTTGTTGTAGTGGTCCTTGTGTGACTTTTGATTGTTTTATTCCCACAATCAGTTTGGAAGAGGTCCATGCATGGCCTAGATATCTAGTAACTATTGTCTATATACCTGATCCTAGATGTGTATCTAGATTATTATTATATAATCTCTATGGTAGTGGGTAATTTCTATGTGGAAGGGATTAGGTCTCGACATGAGATCGAACCCCTTATTTTAATTCTGTTGTTTGTTTTGTTTCGATTCATTTTAAATAATTAATACGAATTTGTTTTAAACTGTAATCAATACCACTACTTTTATAGTTAATCAAAATCAGTGTTTATATAATATATTTATTATGTAAATTTATTTATGTAGTTAAAATATTTTTCATATTATTTCTACGGATACTTAATCACTCTTTGAGAAATCTTATAGTAGATCCAAATTTATATCTATCTGCTACTTTTATTAACTAGGCTGTTTTTAAATAAACAATAAGATTTTACTTAAAAAAGCTTTAATATATATATTTAATTGATACTCAATTCACCCCCCCTCTTTATATAATCACTCTGACCACAATTTGGTATCAAAGAAGTTTGAAAGTCTATTTAAATGTGATTTTTTATATATTAAAGATATTAAATTTATATTGGTTCTAAATTTAGATCTCTAAATGGATAAAAGAAAATAATGTTCTAATACAAATAGACCTCATTTCATTAATAACAATAATTATTCTCATTGCAAAAAATGCATATTGAAAGCATGAGTTTTGAAATATGGTCTTCTGTAAAAGATAAATACAAATTACTTAAGACTACTTAGAATACATGTGAAAATTATAATAAACATGATTATAATAATAACAAAAAATCCATGAATTATATTTACTTTTCTTTATATAATGAATAGTTTAATAAGATATCTGTTAGAATAACTTCATATGAAATATGTGACACATTAACTATTTCTTTTAATGGAAAAACTGATATTAAGGAAATGAGATTGAATACTTATATGATTAAATATGATACATTTAAGATGGAACCTAATAATCTGATTTCTGATATGTATCTCAAGTTCAATTATATAGTGAATACAATGTAATTATTATAGAATACAGTTTTAGATAATGATCAAATCATGTGATTGTTGTGTTGTCTTCTTGACAGGTGGAGAGGTACATCGTTTTAAATAAGAGATTCCTATGATATCATCAAACCACCTATAAAATAATTGATAGGGAAGCTATTTATGTGTGAGAAATATCACAATGTTAACCTAGAAGAGGATTATAAACCTAAGAGTTAATTCGTAGCCTTTATGAATACCTCTTCAAAACAGAATGAAAAGGAAAACATACAAGTTGAAAGCCCTGGTGATGTGGAATCACTAGTCGACAGTGATGATGAAATAACCCATCTAGCCATAAGTATTAAGATATTATATAAGAAGAAAAAATTATTTAGGAAACCATTCTATAATGGAAATTATGATAATATTATTAATTGGAAGAAATACTGGAAAAGAGATAATAATTCAAATGACATTACAATTTACGAGTGTAAAATAAAAGTAAATGTTAATGCTGATATTACTATGTTGAAGTACAAGATATATGATGATAAGGATAAAAATATAAGAATTCAATGAAATTTACCTAGAGGGTATCTCAGGATCCAATTACTCAGACTCAACTCATGAAGAGAAGTCTGCTAGAGTAAATATGTGCTTCATGAAAAACATATCTTAGGAACCTACTGTATCTCTTGTACATAATTCGGATCACTCGGGAGAGGAAAATGATAATGATATGTCAAAATAGGAAAATGTTTAATATTTCAATATTCTTGAGGATACATTCAATGAGATGAAGGATAAATAAAAAAATTTAAAAAAACATGCTTTATCTACTAATATTTTATCCGGCATTTCTATAGTGAAGAAATGAATGCTCAATTTTTTAAAGAAGATACTAAAATAAAATTGTCTAATGAGAAGTTAAATAATGATTTAGAGATATTTACTATTAGAAGATAAACTCTCACTTAAATATAAGGAAAAAAATTACTCTTAAATATATCAGTGGTCTAGGTTACCAACCTGAATGTAGAAGAATCATTCGGATAACTTTTATTCCAAAAACCAATTTTGAAAATTTGGCTACTAGTTATCATTTAAGTTCACCAAATATTGTCTTTATTTACAAGAGTTTGAAATCTGTATATAATAAACTCATTAAAAGAATATGTTTTCCTAAATCCCTAATTAATAACATTTCTAGAATTAAAAATATTAGTGTTCCAAAAGCAGTTTCAGTAAAAAAAAATAGGAAACATGCTTGATGATCTCCTGTTGAAATATATGGTACATGGACAATAGAAATTATAAATATATTAAATGATATTAAACATTCTTTAGGAACTTGATAAAGTTTTATGGTGGACATGTCACCTTTGGTGACAATGCAAAATGAAAAATAATTGGCCTTGGCCAAAATGACAACTCTTATTTAGTTTGAATTTCTAATGTACTTTTTATTGATGGTATAACATATAATATTCATAGCATATCACATCTATGTTATGACGGTTTTTATGTGAAATTTAAAAACAATTCTTGTGATGTTTTTGACTGTAAAAGTTTTTTAGGGTTTACTACTTTGGGAAATAAAAATGAGTTTTTTATTAATCATGATTTTTTAATTCCACAAAAAATTTCTAATTTATGTGTTTTTCATATATAATATTGGTTTTTTCATAAAATAATATAAAAGTGTAACATTAACTCACTTATAAAGATTACTAGGAAATGTTACATTCGGGATCTACGAAATCATTAATTCCCAAATGATAATGTTTTTAACCCTTTTCTAAAAAGGACAAAATCCCAAATATATTTTAAATTAAACAAATTAGTTTCAACATCGCAACCACCTGAGTTGTATCACATGGACTTGTTTCGAGAATCTAGAGTTTCCAGTTTAAATGGGAATCGTCATGTCATTGTCATTATAGATAACTTTTAAATGATTAATAGGGTATTATTTTTAGATCACAAAAGTAAATTTTTCTATAAATTTACTAAGTATGAAAAATCTACAAAAAACCGATGTGGAAATAGAAATAAGGCAATAAGAAGTGACCATGATCATGAGTTTGAAAATAAGGATTTGAATCCCATTACTCAAAAAAGTCTATAACCATAACTTTTAGGCTCCTAAGACTCTGCAGAAGAATGGAGTTGTAGAAATAAGAACCATGAAACTTCAAGAGATAACCAAAAAATGGTTATTGAATATGAATTACATGTCTACTTATGGGGAAAGTATTTAAATAGATCCAATTATATAATTAACAGAGTCTAATATATACCTCTTTTAAGGAAAACCATTTATGATATTTGGAATAATATAAAACCTAAGGTTAATTACTTTACAGTTTTTTTGCAATGTCTTTATTCTTAACAATATATGTAGTATAGAAAAAAATTCCATAATCGATGAAATAATTTTTCATGGTTATTCAACTTCGTGTAATCCTATAGAGTGTTTTACAAAAAAACATAGACTATAGAAGAGTTCTTCTTTGTAATTTCTGATGATACAATCCCAAATAATCCTCAAACCACTTTATAAACCCTTGAGAATGATTTTTCAACATTGCATATTAATTAAAAACATTCTGAAATTGCATTAAAAGAAGAAAAAAAATAATCTAGTTATGAAGAAGTTAAAGAACGTCAACTAGAACTTGTTGAGGACCATGAGTTAACATGCCATTTTTTATATCTTTTTTGACTCATAAATGAAACCCTATCAATGATTTATTTGGAAACATAGATAAAGTTACACAAAATAGATCATCTCTGATGAACCAGGCTGAACATCAGAATTTCATGTCACAGCTTGATGCTAAGAACAACACTAATGGAATTCATTATGAATTCTAGGTAATAGATATACAAGAAGTACATAATCAATTTGAAATAAATAAAGTTTCTAAAATTTTATATATAACCAAATAGACCTTAACTATAGGAACTAAATTCATGTTTAGAAACAACATTGAGGAATCTGGAATAAAATTGAAGAATAAGGATATACTAGTTACACAAGGGTATAATCAATATGATGGTATAGAATATGAGGAAACATTTTCACCTATTGTAAAAATTAAATCCATTAAGATACTACATGCCTAGGTAGAACATAAATATTTATATATAAATTAAATTGATGTCAAATGTGTATTCATGAATGGTTGTGTATTTGAGGATTCTTATTTTGAAAAACCCCATAGATTTGAAAACCCCATTTTCCAATTCACGTTTTCAAACTAACAAAATATTTATATGGTTTAAAACAATATCCTAGATCTTGTTATGATAGTGCTAACTCTTAGGATATTTATAATGGTTTTTAAAAAGGTGTATCTAATCCTACCCTTTTTATAAAAATAAATTCAAAGGATGCCCTAGTTTTTCAAATCTATAAAGATGATAATATTTTTAGATCTTTTTAAAATTCCTTATGTACCAAAATGTCAAAAATTATAAAAAAAATTAAAATGTGTTTAATGGGTGACCTAAAATTCATTATTGGTTTTAATATTTTTTAACATAAATAATGTTTTTTGAAATAAAAGTAAATATACAATATACCTTTTAATTGTTTTGGTTTATATAACACTAAATGTAGTGACACTCATATGTTTACAACCTATAAGTTGGAATTAATGATGTTGGGGAACAAGATGACCAAACCAGTTATAGTGGTATGATTGGAAGTCTTATATACCTAACCTCTAGCCATCCTGACATTATGTTTAGTGTATTTAAGTGTCCAAGTTTATATGAAAAACCAAAAGAGAAACACTTACATTCTGCTAAAAGTATTTTTAAATACCCCAAGAATACAACTAATTTTGGATTGTTCTACCCTAGAGGAAAATAACTTGACATAGTGAGTTTTTCCAATGCATATTTTGGTGGTTGAATGTAAGTCAAAAATTCATGTTTGGAACATATTCCAATTTGCGAATGTCCTCAGTTTATTGGTGTAGTATGAAACAAAATTATGTTCTATTTTCTACTCAGGATGTTGAATACATAATTGTAGGTACCTGCTCTACTCCAATTATGTGGATGTAACTTACTTTACTAGACTATGGATATAAATTCTTAAATGTATATATAAATTACAATAACACAAGTTCAAGAAATATTTTTAAAAATCCCGTATCTCACATTATAATAAAACACATTGATGAAAGACATCACTTTTTTAGAAATCATTTTAAAGTAGTGTGATATAAATCCTGAATACATTTCAAATGAACATCACCTTTCTAATATTTTTACAAAGACATTGAATTTTAAGAGAATAAAATACATCAAACAAAAATTAGGCTTCATTAATTTTCATCAGACTTAATTTTATAAGATCCACCATTGGTGTTTACACACCGTTGGAGTTTACCCACCCTGAGAATGACATGTCATTGGTTTTGTGTCACTGTTGCTAATTATTATTTATGGGTAACATAGTTCATTCCTTTTTATAAAAATATGTTATTCTTGTTTTCCATTTTTAGAATACCTAAATTATATAAATTAGAAACTTGTATAATTTTGACACTCACTTCTTCACACATTATATTTGAACTTAACCATGACCCTTTCTCTCTCGGATATTAGCCTTTCCTTGACCTCATATGAATCCTACACCTTGTTCACAATGGTTAGAGTGATGTGTGTATTACTATAATCTCTTGACTAATCATAAAATTTGAAGAAGCTGAAAAGAGAATTGAGCCATCCACATTTGGGGTCATGAAACCCAAAACTTTTGAAGAATAAATCAGTTCTTGAATATGACGTAAAATAAATTTGACTACATTCAAGCATATATTTTGTACTTATAGTAATGTAGGACTAGGTATGGTTAGATTGTTTCTCAAACAATTAGAGGCGTCTCTATACAAGGTTAGTGAATCAGTTTTTTTAGAATATCATGTCTAACTATATAGAAGACAAATTACTAGGTTCGATGTAGAATAAATGGGATAATGGTTGTATTCTATTTCAATAAATAGGATATATGTATTAATGTACCTCATCAAGGTGTCTAAAATAATTATCATTGATCTATTCTAAGTGAAAGTAATTCCTCTATGTATGAAGATTCTTTGGAAGAGCTTACTAAGGATGGAATATTAAAAAAACCAACTACAATAGAACTTGATGGAGAATGTCACTTATTGTTCTAGTTTTTTCAACATATTTTGTGCATGAGGAAAGGTAACTTCAACATAATGAGGTACCAAGATGTATGTCTCTTATTTCATATTAAGAGGGGATATAAGATTAATTTATGTAGAAATATAATGATTAATATGATAGATATGTGTAAAACCTCATCCAGATAAAACTCCCATATCCACCCAAAATCCATTTCATCTATTCTTATGGCCAATGGATTGGTATATAGAGGATGACGAAGTAAAAGTAAAATGTGTTTTATTTTTAAATACAAGAGTTATTATAAGTGAGTGAAGATAAATTTGAATCATGGTTTCAGTATGTGAGTTGTTGATGCTAAAAATATGTATGGTGATTTCAATTACGTTGATCACCAAACAATAATGAAAAATCAGGTGGATCCTAGTTTGGATCTGAATAATGTGATAGAGTATTATAATGAGGAATGGGTAGAAAAATATAAGGATTCTTCTTCTTATAATTTGGTGAAAGTGTTTTTGAGGAGGGTTGTGATCGCGATATTCCCCAAAATCAAAAAACATTCACTTTTGGAGAACCCAGTCCTCATGGATCTTTCCATATTAGAGACACTCTTTATTATGAAGGATATGAAGAGGTGGAAATTGAGGTTTCTGATGAATTTATTAAGTAATATGAATATGAAAATAGTGATAATGGTGACGATGAAGATGAGTAAAAACAATGCGATGATGATGAAGATGTTAAAGATAAAGGAAATGGAAAATAAGACGAAACAAATAAAGAAGATGGAGATGAAAAAATGAATAACATGATGATGAAGATAGCTGTGAAGATGTATCAGATCATAATGGTCCTGATAGGAATATTGGTCCTGAGGATGTTGAGATGACTCAGTCACTTTTTTCATCCCCATTATTGTTATTTTTTATATGTCTGAGGATAGATTGATCTTAGTTCAAGATATGGATAGATATTCTTGGGACATGTTAGTAGTATTTGTTATGGTAGATGAATCCCCAAGCCTTATTAGTCACCATGATGACTCGGCTGATAAATATCTTGTTGATCATGCTGATGGTGAATCTATTGAGAAGACAACTGATGTGGAGAAAGTGGATGAGAAGATGGATATTGAGCTTAATGATTCAGAACCTATAGAATTTTAGAGTTATGAAATTTATTCTATCAGGTTGGGGGACCCAGGTGTTGAAGAATGGGATAATAATCTCGGTTATGTGAGGCTAGGACAAGAATACATTGATTCTAATGATTATAAAAATACACAAAATCATTGTGAATCTATTATTCTTATTTAAATGGAAATATATCATAAGGGATAAATGATGGAACAAATAGATTTTTATGAACATCATAGGTTTCCTTCAGATATTATTTCCAATTATGAGCCAACAGAGGATGTTGTGCCACCCATCATTACTTATGAACCCTTTATTGTTGTTTCCATTATCATAGTACCTATTGATGTTGTATCTTGATATGACATGGAGTGTTTTTGAGAAGTTATTCTCCCTAATTTTGGTATGATGTTGCTAAATTAGGCACCTCACATCAGCAATCATAGTGAAAAAGATGCATGATACTTTTTTGATCTATTGATAAACCATTTCCATCCTATGATGATGCATCACATTCGTGATGTGCATATTGAAAAAAAAGACATACTAGTGAGTTGGCGCCTTTGGGATTAGTGATGTTGTGGTTGAAAACTTTTTTTTCTACTAGTTTATATGCCTTTCTAGAGAAGGAGGTGTGATTTCCTTTTAGGCCTTCTACTTTTAGTACTCTACCTCCAACTTCATCCTTGTATGTTGATTTGATCTAGTCTATGGTAAGATACGAGCATAAAGTTATTCCCAGAGATGTCCCAGATATCCCTTAAGATAGTTTGTGGCAGATTAGGTACAACAATGATGATGTTTATAAGATATTCAGGGAATACCACAATGGAGTCAGATATGATAGAGAATCTATTATAAGGGCAACCAAGTATTACCTTTTTAGGATCTTCACGAAGTATGAGATTAAGTCCCACATTATGTTCCTTAATGAGAATATAAGGATTATCTAGTTACACAAGCCTTAAATGAGAAAGTTAACTAGCTAAATGTGTTTACCCCGTTGGCCAAGTTATTTATGGAGGAGAAAAAGTAATTTTTAGTGCCATAGAAAGGGGAAGAAATATTATCACGGGCTTCATAAATATGATGTAACTATTTATTCATGTTTCTAAGACTATAGTAGTGGCTTAGGATTCCATTATAGTGACTACTCATCTCATTCCTCTAGCTTCAGATCTATAGATTCTTAGTGATTCCATTACCTGTGATCTTACTGCACCTTCACCTGCTTGATTCCATCCTTTCAGTTTGACTCATTGATAAGCTTTATAGAATATCATGACTTTTATATTTCGGGATACTCCTTCTTTATATGTTGTCCCTACATCCACCACAACAGTTGGATCAACTTCTCCCACTGTTCCCTTGGACTTTGAAAAGGGAAAGGGAAAGGAACCTATTGTTCCAACTACCCGGGGAAAGAAGCATTGAGATTTTACATTATTTCATTAATAAATAGTTCTTGTCTGACTTCTTGTTGTATCTCTTTTTGAAAATAATTCCATTATATTTTTCCACAATGGAATTTCTCTTATTATTTATCCTTTTTATCTTTTCATTTACTATTATTATTTTCACTTTTTGAAAATCTCAAAAGGGGTATAATGAATATGGAATTTATTTAGTGTTATTACAATTCTGTTATCCTTTGATACCATCATTAATATTGTTTCGTGATTATACACCTTTGATTACATATCTATATAATTTATTCCTTTTATAGATTCACCATTCATTATGGTTATTTGCTTTGACATATCTTTTATATCCTTTTTTGATTTTACATCTTTGATACCATTTTAATTTTTTTTATATTTTGCTTTAAATGTTTTAAATTTTATGATCACACTCTTACAATTGTTTTTATAGGTTAATATGTTACACTTTAATATATACTTTACTCTATACTTGTTTTAAAAAATTCCATGATTTTTTATCATTAAAAATGGGGAGATGGTTAATACCCTAGTTTTAATGATCACAAAATAATCCTAATTATGATATTAATGGGTTTTTTGTTTTATGATACTTTTATAATATAATTAAATTTTTTGAATATTTGGATAATTTTTAGATGATTCACTATTGAGCATAACCAACCACTAGATGACTCACCATTGGCTGGACTCACTAGAAACAAAAGTCATCACCAGCTTAAGTCAATGAAATGATGATTCACTGCTAGAGTTCTCTCCCCACCAAAAAAGTCACCATCACTATTCTTCTTCATTTGAAATAAAAGTTTTTAATGGATATATTAATGAATTTAATAAGTTGGATTATTTTATATTTTTTAAAAAATATTTTAGGGATTCCTTAAAGTGTGTGTTGGAATCGAGTATGAGGAGAAGAATATCGATATGATTGTTCTTAAAATGACTTATTTTGCATGATAAAGATATGTAAATAAGGTTCTCTCCCTCATGCATGGAAAGAACAGAGATGAAATAGTATTGCAAGAGCAACGAGAGTGCTGTGAAGTGTAAAAATTTCTTGAGATCTTACATGATGAATCCTTACATATACTAGACTGTGGAAGAGTATAATATAATGTACATTTGTAACCATACCAATAGTTAGAAAAAATAGTGCTTACAATTCTCATTTTTAATGAATGTTTTAGACAAACAACTCAATATTATAACCCAACTACATCTTAGGAGTCTCAATCTTTAGAGAACATCATATAATGCAACAATACATTATCCATATCTTTATACCTACTCATTCGGTTTGTTGCATATAATTTCAAGTAGTGTGTAGTTTACCATGTTTATTAAACATACAGTGTCTCGTATGCATTAACTAGAAGATACCAAATATGTTCTTCACTCTATTTATATTTTTTACCCATGATGTTTTGGAAGAGGTCCCTATGAGGCTTGTTATTGTTTTATTCCCATAGTTATTGTAGAAGTTGTCCATGCAAGGACTGGACAACTTGTAGCTTTTGTCTATACACCGGATCCTGGTTGTGGATCAAGATTATTTTCTTATAATCTTCTTGTAAGTAGGTGATTTCCATGTGGATGATATTACCCCTCAACTTGAGATCGAACACATTTTTTTAATTCCACTGAGTTTTTTTTGTTTCATTTCAAATTATTAATTTTAATTTATATTAAACTTTAAAAAACCTCTACATTGATAGTTAATCATAATCATTGTTTATAATAGATTATGATAAAGTAAATTGATTTCAAATGTTAAAATAGTTTTCATTTTACTTCAACTGAGACTTAATCACTCATTGAGAAATATTTTAAAAGACCATAACTTATATCGATCTGATATTTTGATTAACTAGCCAATATTTAATTAAACTCTAAGATTTTATTAAAACTTGTTTTAATAGAAAAGTTTATTGGGTACTCAATTGAACCCCCTCTTTAGATACTCACCACAACCAACAATAAATATTTATATATTGTATATATAAATATTTTAATAATTGTATATTTGCAATATTTATAAATTTATATCATTATAATTATATATAAATATTTATTTATAAAGGATTATAATAATTAAAAATATATAATTAAAAAAATATAACAAATATATTTAAATAATAAATATTTCAGTTATATTTATAATTATACATAATTATATATTGTTTTATAAAAAATATGTGACCCATGTATCTTTATTATGAAATCAAAGACATCTTTGCAATCTTGGTAGAGATAGACTCATTACATAGCCTGATGTTCCAATGCCAAGTGGCCTATGAACATTGGCCAATTTCCTTATGTAGTGTAATGCCTACAACATAAATTCTAATGGGATTTCCAAGATTCAAACATTGGTCATTTGGATGCCGGATTATAGGGTTTTACACTTAGGTGCCACCCAACTACATATATATTTATATATGAATACATATATATATTTATATAAATATATTTATAATTACATACATTTTTTTATAAATATATTTATTTATAAATATATTTATACTGCTATTTTTTCGTAATTATAATTATATTTATCATTATATATCTATAGTTATATTTATAAATACATATTTATAATTCATTATATATATATATATTTATTTAGAAAATTATTTATTTATAATTAAATATATTTATAATTAAATATATTTATATTTATATTTATAAATACATATTTACGATTCATTAAATATGTTTATAACTATATAAATATTTATTTATGATTAAAAACATTTATATCTATTTATAAATATTTACATTTAATTTTCAAAATTATATTTATTAAATTATTAAGTATTAATTACATATTATTTTAACAAAACTATAATATAAATAACTGATAAAATAAAATCTTTATCAGTGGTAATATTTTAGTGCTGATAAAGATGGGTTTTATCAGTTATTATTATTTTAGCATTGATAAAACCCATCTTTGTCCTTGTTTTTTAAGAGAACATATAAAACCCTTCTCAATCCTATAAATTTACCCCTAGTCGAACTTATTTTTTAGGTCATTGAATCTCTTTCAGAAATTTACATCTGTCATAGCTCCTCCTTGAACTTCTTCTATAAATTAAGACTCTCAAAACCTAAGGTATGTTTTTATTTCTAATCATCTGTCATTTATTATTATCCTTATAATATCCTCGACATGTTTCACCTCCCTTGAGCATACCTAGTACCAATACTCATAGCCACCTATGATATCCCATTCTTATTGGGTGTTTGGTAGGGATTATTCTAGGGTAAATGAGACGATTTGGAGAGATTAACATCTATTTATCATATCAAAATGATTAATTTTCAATACTGTTTTGATTTTTATTTTTTTATTCCCTTATCAAGTTTCGTATCATAAATAAGACACAAACTACATAAAATGAATACAAATATTTTTATAAAATCATTTTAAAATAGTGTCCCAGTTGAATAAAACATGAAATGCTGATAAAATATTTTAAATAATTTATTTATTTTAAGTTGGATATTTAGGCTTTTATATTCTCTTAATTTTTTTATTCAGGTACATATAAGATTAATCTTCCATAACACTACACAATATTTCTAAAATAAGTTTTGATATGCATTTAATTTAACATCCAAATGGATCCCCGCAACACGCACCATTCTGCCTTACTAAAAACAATAAAATCATTACATTAATTTTTGACATGTAAATGTGAATAATTTTATTAAGGAAAAACTAAAGGATATATTTTTTTAAAAAAGTATAGAAGCTCTTGATGCTAGCGTAATGGGTTTCCCATAGACAAGGTTGAATTTCCCTATTCAATAAGTTCATTAACAAATCAAATTATGATAAAGATTTTTTTAAATGACCACCCAAATAATCTTTTATTTGACCCCATTTTTTCTGAGTAGTTATGATCATAGTGAAAATATACATAAATTTTTTAGTGGAATGAATTATTGGCATAGGTTTATAGGCAATCCTAGAAGTGGATATGGTGATTGGTATCATAGAATATTAAAAACGATATCATATATTGTATTAATGATAATATTGAAATGTAATTTTGAATGGTAAATAGTGAACATAGTGGGTAAAGTATATAAATAGATCACTCAAAACAAATCAAAGATGTCTTCTCATTTGGATTAATTAAATAGATTAAGTATTATCATTTTCCCATTTTGATACCATTGAATTTCCTTCATGAACTTTCTCATAGATTCTATTGTTGTATTTTCATTTCCAACAAGACTTCTCCAAAATGAGGGATAATCAAAACAACCCCCCAGCCATGAGTAGGTTGTGGACTTCAAGGATCAATGATAAAAAGGTATCAAAAAAATTAAATATCTATTTATGAGTTTCGTCCAAATAAATTTTTTTATTTCATATACATAGACGAGTAGATATTTTCAAGAGATTCAATTTTACTAGTTGTGGAGCCCAAACCGACTTAAAGATTAAAAGTTATGGCGCTCAGAAGATAATTTTTTTATAAAGGAATAATTTTACCCCGTAAGCCATCCGCATAGGCAATCTCTGTAAGCCATATGAATGAGAAATCCATGTCAGCCATCAATGCATACCATTTTCACATGTCAACTAGGGTTTATAAATAGACCCCACCCCCTCAGTTTTTCATAGGACAACTGAAATCCATAACGGTGAATCCGATAGAGTGGTCTCGCCGCATACATCCTTATCCCAAGTAATCCATTAATACATGGGAGAAATATAATGGTCCAACCTCACTAGGAAGATGATCAATCCTAGAACCTAGTCAATCCACTAGGGCAACCCAATTTTGGTCTACTTACCTGGGCAAAGAACATTGGACATGTAGACATGTGTGCCCCGCCTACACAAAGTACCTACACAAAACACCTACACAAACCACCTAGGTGACCCACATACGTGAACACGTTTCTCTTTTACATGGGGATGCACCGTGTACCCCCACACATGATGAGTTTCATACCACAGTCAGGACCCTACAGGTCAGTCTGTTCAATTCCATCAGTAACCCCCTTGAAAATGAAAGAGTGACACCGTGAACATTTCAGGCCAGGTTGAGGATATTTTGGGTCATTCCTTCTACGAAATTAACATACATCACTAGAATACCATGATTTGGGATTATCCCCCACAATCCATGAAACATGCCTTATGTTGACATACTCCTCTTGGTTCCTTCCCCATTTTATGAGTTTAGATTATCCTCTTGGATTCACATGTAAATTGAGTCGATAAAGTCCTCAAGATACTCCAGAAATTTTATCACATGAATCCTATGATAGGATGAAACAATCCTAAAATGGGAATCCTCCTTTGGAGTAAGCTCTAACCAATCCTCAAATGTGAATCCTCTTTAAGAGTAATTTCCTAACAATCCTCAAAAGGACATCAATCCTAGTGCCATCCCATATCCTTTTATGTAGGAGGATGCAGTTTCACCCCTCTCTAAACCCTTCACCACTATCCCTACCTTAACTTGGACCCTCATCTAATTTAATGAGAATAGAGGGAAGTGGAATAATTCTAGAAACTTCAATCATATCCACTACCTCTTCCATCATATAAGGAAGGAATATGTATGATTTTTTTAATATTTCACACCCTCTTGTTTCTCACACCTCGAATGACCCAAGCGATCTGAGATGTTTCTGATAATTACTATAACCAGACAATCCATCCAAATTGAATGAAATATGAGAATTCTGATTCTTTACTTGATCTGGATATGTAGGAAACGTTCTCAAGGCTCAAGATCCATGTTATCTCATCCATGGAATGATAAATCATTCCCCCTCATAGACATCATCTTCAAGAATCCAACCCCAATTACCCTAATTCTGTCATCCTCATTAGGAGAAAGCCCCAAATTAATAACTCCTACACCTACAAGAAATATGAAATCTTTGATGGACCATTTCACAAGGGAATCCTCTTTAGGAAAAATCCCCAACCTATTTCTCTCAATGGTCTACACTCCCCCACGAGACTCACTGAACTACATGGGAATTTATTCTCATCCAATCAAGATACATAGGAAGCCTCCCTATGGTTCAAACCCAACATTCCAAATCAACTGTATTCTCTTTGGGTCATATCCCCTATATGGTTTAATTCAACTTCCATTCTCATATTCCTTCCGTAGTCCTTGGGATACATTGGCATAAGTCCCACACCAAGATTTGACTAGGAACGTTCCACCTAAATTTCCATATCACATGACATTAAAATGTTTGGTCAGGTCCTTATCACATGACCATAAATGGTTTGACGTGTCCCATTATGAAGAATCAAACAACATGGGATCTAATTCAATTCATGAGGATATATAGGTAGCTTATTTATAAAATATGTCCCATCATAATAACAACATCTTCCCCATGAATGATGATAAATTCCATATTGAAAATCGTCTACATGGATGACCAAAATCTATAGAGTGCGCCACTGAGTGGATTAAAAACTAGCACAATTATAACATCAACTAACGAATATCTATATAGTATATAATAGGATACTATTTATTGATAACTTCGAATACATATAGATTTATCCATTTATAATGAATCTCAAATACATGGAAATGATTCCGAATTCAACACATGCTCATAATTGATTAAAAATATCAAGGGAATCCATCATTAAACATTGTAAATTAATAAGTATTCATGAATATATCATAAATATATAATAGAGTCTCGGAGTAGGAAAAACTTACCCTAAAAAGGGTGTGATGATCTTGACCTCCCATCGGATCGACCAATGTGAGTTCTTAAGTGTCATGGATCTAAATTCTTAATGAGCACCTACTTTTAGAAATCATGTACCTTTGGATACCGAACCATTGGGGGTTTCATGTTCCATAAACAAATAATTAGAAACCATTCAAAGATAATGATTCAAAATGAAGTCACATTTTGGATGGAAATAAAAAAAATGGATAACTTAACGTGAATCCTTAAACAATATGATAGTGTTACCCTTCTATCTGGCCTTTATCATTTGATAAAAAAATGTCCAGAAAATGAAATCAATCATTCATGTGCTCAACCCAAAAATATTACACTTTTATGGAATTCATTTTTGGTATTTGTCATATATATAGGCACATACTTCCATGAACTACCTTCATTCCAAATGGCTTCCATCATATTTTCACTAATGAATTTCCTGACAGCTGCTCAAGCCGGATCCTCATATGCTTGAAGGACACCATCACTGAATCCACATCATAAATGTTGGGTATCTAATGCAATCATCATAGAATACCATCAACATGGTATCATCACAACCCTAGAGGCTGTCCACCAAGCCCTCTAGATCAAGAATCACATCGATCATCCGTTCAATGATTATCAGTGGTCCAGATGTAGAAGATGTCAGCCACCATCTTCACCCATTTTGGGAGCTTATCCCTAGAATTCAATCCCTAATACCTCCCATATTCTAGGGAGGTCTACCAAGAGGCCACCTATGGCCTAATCCCAAAGACACATGTGTCCTTCCCAAGGGATCTTTCTAACAATCCCCACCACCAGCACCGCATAAAAGTAATCAGTCAACATGATGAGGGTGTTTCCATTGGTTGTTCGGCCCAGGTCTCTAAGATATAAGTACACAGGATGTCTTACTGAGGATAATAACTTGATAATAGGGAGAATGGTTTTACTTTGGCTCCCCCATGATAATTCCACCAACCTAGTTTGGTGGGAAATAGAGAGTACTAACATACACTTGTACATATTCATTCTGTCGGCCAGTAGACTCATCTTGTGGCACAAAACCAATCCCACCATTAATATTTGGTGGAGTACCATGAGTTGGAACATAATCTTGCTTACAATCATCAATAATTATATCCAACTCGTCTAAAAACATTCATTGAATCTCGCCCACCCAATTTGGAGATATCTCAGAAGTAGGAACATACACCAACCTACACTAATCATGTCATCCAAAAGCCTTGTTTGATAGCAATCAGAGATGTTAGTGGGAATTCTCTGATGAAAACACATGAGTACTACCCCAACACAAGAGTACTTCCCCCCACACATGGGAGGGAAGACTCAACTCTCTACCATAACACATGAGTACTACCAATATCCACTTGTGGGAAATGGAGGACAAGAGTAGGTACACACACCTACTCCAGAAAAATAATGGATGTATATTCTCATTCCATCCAATGAAGTCACCAATCAGGTCTTGGAAATGGTGAAAGGTTGGACAAAACTTCGTTCCCATATCGTAGAGACTTTCTAGGATATCATCATGGTGGTAATATCAGTATCTAAAGGATAAAAGCATATCGGTTTCCCTATAAGAATGGTGTCTCATCAACATGTCACACTTGAGAAGATACATACCTCTATTCTTGTCTAGGAGGGTTATGGGGCATATTCCCTCATAACATATGGAAAACTGAAACAACTACATATACCCATTCAAATTTAAGATAATCATCCAATTCTGATAGCCACTCCAAATTAGGTATATACACATGACCATGAGAACATCTTCTCACACCCAGTGGCACCAACTGCTTATAAGAATGCATCTAAGAATAATTCTTATCATCACAGTTATAAAATAATGATCGATTTTTTGATCTATCCCCACTCACTAATGGAGTACTTCAAGCCCTCAAACATTTACCTATTACAACTCATGATCCTACCCTCCCATTTATAAATTATGGGAGCATTAGCAGAAACTATGGAGGTCCTCATCAGATACATCCTCATGATGGATTTCATGATGACAATTTGGTTGTAGGGACCCGAAGAATTACGTACATGGAAATTACATTACTATTGCGGAATACTAAATACATAAAAAACCAACACTCAAGGACCATTATAGTTTAGTTTCTTTGGAAACTCGGAACATAATCTTCTAATCGTGGTGAAAGATCTTCAACATATCCCATAAAGATCTTCAACATTTGTTTTCTTACCTAAAAACCTTCTTCAAATCTTGGGGAAAAGAAAAAATATAAAGGGTGATCTCAAATGCTTAGTAAGGGTAAACATAGAGAACAAAAAACATTCCATAAACATTTGAATGCAAAAACTTGAACATAAAATCTAAACATCAAAATCATGAGCAATGGCATAAATCTTGGAAGTACATAATGCATAGATCAAAAATTAACATTAATCATGATAAACTATAATGGGAATGAAACATGTAATTATGGAATCCATTAATCACATGTAATGATTTCCATAGTAGACAAGGCATTACTTCCAAGACCATCTTAGTGGACAAAGTCCCTTACTGAACAGGGTTTACTTGCCGTTCTAGCCCTGTATTACTGAAAAAAATTTACTTTCCATTTCATCCATGTCTATCTCATGAGATATAAATCTTTACCCAATTCATTGGAGAGAGAAATAGGTCACACCCATCTCATATTGAAATAATTATTACGTGTGCCACAAAACAATCAGAAATCATTCATTATAACCCAAAGAATAAATTGGGTTTCATAAACATCATTCCATCATGACATAAACCATATAAAACAAATGGATATCATTTAATCATAAGAAAAGTGAAACCATGTAAATCATAGAGACATTATACTTGAAATATACACATATTAAATAATGTCATCTTCGATGGAAAAATGGTTTTGATAAAACACTTGAAATGAATTCTTGAGGAAAATATACTTTCTTCTTCAAAATTAATTTCTTTTCACAAAACGTCATTCAATTTTAAAAGAAATATATTTTTCCAAAAATAGTCCCGAAATCTTTAGGAGGAAGCTTCATGAAAATAAGGATTTATAAAACCGTAAAAATCCTTTCATTCTGTATTAGTTAAAAAACATTCTCATCGTACTTTTGTCAGAAAAGTCAAAAAAGTACCTCGTAATGTAAACAAAAGAAAGATTCCTTACATACCTTGTAGTAAAAGACAAAATGGGTAAAAAATAAATTAAACATACATAAAAAAACTTTTATAAAACATGTACTTGGATTATAACAATAACCCCAACAAATACTTATGAATAAACAATCTCGGATAAGAACGAGATTGGAAAGGTTATCCCTTACCTTAGGTCCGGTATGCTTCGTACGTATCTGAAACTCATGTATAATTATTTAAATAATGTCATTGACTTATTTATGACTAATATTAATTTTTATGATATCATATATGGTTCACTTATGACTTTATATTACCCGTTATTTTGTAAATCCAATGTTAAAGCAATGTTTTGGGGAAAAATCATCTTACTTATCGTATGTGTTTGGACTTGTTGTTCTTGATGTTATTATTAATTATATCATGATTTACTTACATAAAGAATGTAAATAATGATTTATATATCATATATATTTATTATATATCCAGAATATACATGTATTTATAATAGTACATAACATATGGGGGTAAGAAATGAAATGCACCGTTCATGGAGACGGTAAACCGTACCTTCGCATGAGCACTACATTCATTTCTATTTATTATTTTAATGGAATAGTTTTATTATAATTCCAGTATAATATCATATATATTATCATTAACTCAATACTTTATACAGTCCACATAATGCATTAACGAATCACATCACTTTGAGGGGGCGGTAGTCCACACTTCCTCAAATGAGATTATCGTATTTACCGACTATGGAAACCATAATGGCTGGATATAATTGGGAATTAAAGAAGCATAAGGAAATCATAAACATAATATATATCATATATGAGTATAGTTCCATCATAATGGCCACCATGAGAGGTGGTAGGAGAAAATCGAACAATCATCGTTTCCTGAGGCGTTAGTTTGCCATCCACAGAAACATTATGTTCTTCATCCATTAGATGGAGGTGTGTGTAAGTATAGTTCTAATCCTTCTCATAACAACATCATAGTATTTTAAGGATACTAGTGTTGTCACAAAATAAAGGATTAAAAAGGGTTTAGGGGTTGGAGAAGTAGAATAAAAGAAAACAACTTAAGAGAAATTGTTACCTTTATTTTGGGTAACATCCTTTTGATTGAACCAAAAGGACTTCTTGGAGTACCATATGCCAAATTTAAGGCTTCAAGTGTGAGTATAGGGATGTATGGAGCTAATTTGGGAAGAGTTTGCACGATCCAAAAGGCTTGAGATGTGTGAGGAATTTCATAGATGTGGTCTCCTTTTATAAGGGAGAGGAGGGTCTCTTTAGGAAAGTGTGAAAACACTATTTTATTATAAACTTATCTTCGGTTTCAAGAGGTCCAAAACACATTAATGTTGAAGATAAGATAACTAATATTATAAATAAAATCATCCAATAAGAATTTGGATGGTTTTGGATAATATTTTAATCATTATAATATTATTTATTTAAATCATTTATTAATGAGGTAAATACTGCATTATTATTGTGTCATAAATACATTAATTTATGTGATGTCTAAAAATTATAAAAAAATTCCAGAATTTAAGAAATATTTTTATCTTTCTAATGAATATTTATAGTTGAAACGATAATTTATATATCCCTCTATTAAAATTAATTACTAAATGATTTTTGTTAATGCCAATTTTGTCTTTACATTTAATTAATTAATCTAATGTGTCATTTTCATTCATAAGTGGTTCTATGAGGTCCCAAAATCGTCCCAAGGATTCCCATGGTCATACATTACTCATAAAATAAGGTTTTGACAAGTGTTAAGGTAATTTTGATTTATTATAATATTCTTTTAATCTTGAAGTACCATATTTACCTTTAACCGTGGTAAATAAAAGTAAACAGTTACTATTCACAGAAAATTATTTTTATCTAATTGAACCAAATTTCACTCCTTGATATTAACCATGTCTGTTGGATTTTCAAAATTCAACTCACAGAAGTGGTAAAATTATGTTTTATGGACAATTGCAAAAGCTCATAAGAGGTGGGTAAAAGACGGTGAAAAGTTCAATACAATTTTTATAAATCTAAAATTATTATAAAACGATTCTAATGAATTTAATTGAACTTATATAAGTATTATGTATCTTTTTTTACCTAAAAAATTTTAAATCAAATAAATGATTATTTAAATAAAAAGTCGGTTTTAACCAAAAACTCAGTGTTTTCACTATTCATCAAAAATTGATGTTTTTTAGAAAAATACCAGAAATTCATCCTAATTATTATTTCATATTCAGAATTCAAAAATGATTTCTATTTTTTAAAATCAAAACATAAAAGTGGCATTAATTAATTTTAAAAGTAATTCTGGTTATCAAAACAAATAGCATGTTTTTAAGAAACAATAAATATCAAAAGATCATCACTTGTTTATGTCTTATTTAAAAGTGAAATTAATTCCAATGAACAAAATTGGGTAAAATTGTAAAAATATATTCTAATTACACTTTAAAATCAATTAAAAATATTATCTAGCTGTATAAATTATTGTGATGAAAAATGTTTTTTTAATTAAAATATAGTGTGTTTTTACTATTCATCAAAATATGAAAGTTATCAAGATAATATGAAAAATTTATCCAAATTAAATTTTTATATCCTGATTCCAAAGAAGAATTTTATTTTTTCAAATTGAACTTATAGACATGGAAAAAAATATTTAAAGTGGGTGCGCCATCAAAAGGCAGCAAGACAACATTTTTTGAAAAATACTTATTTTACTCGAAAAATGGATTTTGTTCTCATTACATGTTCTAGAAAATATGTAAGATGAATAATAATGTTATAAAATTCAAAGTGTAGTCAATACTATTCATAACTTCTAGTTTATAATAATATTATAACCATATATTGTTGTTTAGTAAAACTTGGTATTGCGTACTACACACGCTATCGAGGAAGGTCGCAATTGCATGTAATGCAAGACAAGTCAGGGTGGCATGTAGTGCAAGACTCCTTTGTTGTTGCGTATAACAAAATACAACCATATTTTATTTATACATTAAACAATGTCTATACTTAATGTTGCGTGGAATAATTTCTACAAAACGAACTTAAAATTGTGTGTAACACGAGCCAAGAATAGTGTTGCGTATACTACAAGCTAATACAGTGTTGTGTATACACAAGATAATCTTGGTGTATCATACAACAGAAGACATCAAGGAAATTAAAATGAATAATTCTAATAAAATTTTGGGTTGTTACATTCTACCCCCCTTAAAATGAATTTCGCCCTCAAAATTCGTCGGGGTTATAAATAATTTACTATTCATAGAAACCCACATCATAAAAATGAATACTAAAAAGTGAATTTAAAAACTAAAGTATGAAATGTAACGATTACCCAGAGTAACTCATCATTGTGTTTCCATATATTAGAACATAGATGAAAATATGGATATGGAAGAAAAATCTAACCATCAAGTCCTGATGGAGAGTGGTAGAGAACATGGCTATGAAAAAGCCAACAATCACAAAGCCATAAATTCGTGATGATCTAAGGAATAATTTGATTCATCGGATATGAGGGCACTAGGGAAACATTTTTTTGTTTTCAATATAATTTCACTAAAGTTGATGAATTATAATAAATACTTACATGATTTTGGTACCATCTCACTGTTTTTCGTGCCTTGAACAATTTCCACTTCATCTCTTAAAGAAATGATGTTGAATTTATTATTCAGGAAGTGTTAGCAGATCATGTGATAGAATGATGGGTCATTCCATCTATTTCAAACAAAAGGTTAGCAAAAGTTATCAAATATACATAAGTTCATCTATGGTGAGGTTAATCGTATATGATTCCAAAAATGGACTTATACTTCACCTATCATACTGCATAATAACATAAAACTAATTTCTACTAACCAGGGTCATCCTGTAGGCTAGTGGTAGGTGATAAAGGCCTGTCGCACTTCGATTGTTGGTTCGATTCCCGTAGCCTTGTCCGACGCGATGGGTTGTCGCCCATCTTGCAGGTCGTCCTTTTTCTAAAATTACATCATTATGACATTCCATCAATAATATCGAAAAAAGTTCTAGCCTTAAATAATATTAACTTGTGTCCAACATAATCTATTCCAATCTTTAGGCTTGTCCAAAATACATATGTCCAATCTCATAATATAAAGAAAATAATTACTAGAAATTTCATCTACCGAGCATGTGAATACCATCATTTATCCCCGATATATCTTCTTGATCACATTCCAATCATGTGAATACCTTAATCATGTATTCTACTTAAAAATGTATACCAATTGAACCGTAGTGAAAACATGAATGCTGTAAAAAGTTAACTCTTTCCACATACTAAAATCCCAAAAATTATATATACTTAAAACATTATATCACTTTTTCCTTATATAATTCATGATCTCATTAATACTATCAAACATTTCATTATCTCCTTAGAACTTCTTCATGTGCATATTAGGTGCTTTCCAAAAATATTTGAATAAACATTCATGGATACCGGTACAATTCATCATACACTTTCAAAACATAAGGAAAGACCACAGTGTAACAATCCTTAGATGTCTCTTTATTCCATAGTACTATGATATTACTTATACAACATTACACTTGATAAATAGGTAATCATTCGACTGCCTTCTTAAAACATTGACCGATCTTCAACAATTCTTTCATCTCACATATCATTTGTAGTCTCTTCATTATAATCCACATAAATACTACCCATATGATTATTCTGATTCTATTTATTTGATTTCCCTTAGGGAATTGGTTTTTATAATGCCCGTACATTCCACATTTAAAACACTTAACCGTTGTTGATGTCTTAGCAATACCATTATCCTTGTCCATGATGTTAACTGAACCTTTTCCTTTACAATTAATAGCTTTGTGTCCTTATTTTCCACACCCAAAGAATCTTTCAGTTCCTTTGAAACATTATCCTTGATGCCTCTTCCCACATGACTTACATGAGGGAAATTGACCTTTCTTTCCTCTATGATCATTATGAAACTCCATCTTTCTCTTATTAGCTATGTCAAGAAACTTACCAAAGCTGAGATTATTGATCATATTATGAGATTATTGACTAGGAATAATAACGATGTTTTGCCTTCCAAATCCCATTTAATTTGTTTGATCATGAATAATATCATTCCATTGTCCATCATGTTCCCCATTATCGTGAATCTTCCTGTTTCCAGGCATTTTCTAAAACCCAAAAAGAATAGTGTGAGAGGAAAAAATCATGATAGGTAAAAGAACATAATAAAGGAGGATTAACTTCAATATCTAACATCTTAGATTTAATTATATGATCATTACCGTAATTATAGGACTATAACCTATAATTAAACATAACCTTAGTGACATCCCTAGACAAACCTTAGAAATATTTATAGGGATCTCAGTAAAGTTTTCGAATCCTAGTTTCCAAAGGTTAACTAAACATTTCCTCTGATACAAACTGTAGAGACCCAAATCTTGACATACATGGACATTACATTCCTTTTCCAGAATACTTAATACATATCAAAAACCAACACTCAAGGACTGTAATAGTTTAATGTCTTTGGAAAATTGGAACACAATCTTCTAATCGTGGTGAATGATCTTCAACATCTCCCATAAAGATCTTCACATTTTGTTTTCGTACCTAAAACCTTTCTTTAAATCCTGGGGAAAATAAAAAATATAAAGGGTGAGATCAAATGCTCAGTAAGGATAAACATATAGAACATAAAACAATCCATAAACATTTGAATGCAAAAACTTGAACATAAAATCTAAACATCAAAATCATGAGCAATGACATAAATCTTGGAAGTACAGAAGACATAGATAATAAAAGAACATTAATCATGATAAAATAGAATGGGAATAAAACATTTAATTGTGGAATCCATTAAGAACATGTATTCATTTCCATAGTAGCCATGGAATTGCTGCCAATACCATCTTAGTGGAAAAATTCCCTTACTGAACCGGGTTTACATGTCATTCCAGCCGTGTATTACTGAACCAGATTTACTTTCCGTTTCATCCATGTCTATATCATAAGATATAAATCTTTACCCAATGCATTGGAGGGAGATATAGGTCCCACCCATCTCATATTTAAATCATTCTTATGTGATCCACAAAACAATCATAAATCATTCATTATAAGCCAAAGAATAAATTGGGTTTCACAAACATCATTCCATCATGACATAATCCATATAAAACAAATGGATATCACTTCATCATAAGAAAATTTAAACCATGTAAATAATAGAGGCATTATACTTGAAATATACACATATGAAATAATGTCATCTTAGATGGAAAAATGGTTTTGATAAAACACATGAAATGTGTTCTTGAGGAAAATATCCTTTCTTCCTCAAAATCAATTTCTTTTCACAAAACGTCTTGCAATTTTAAAAGAAAGAGATTTTTTTGAAAATAGTCATGAAATCTTTTGGAGGAAGCTTCATGAAAATAAGGCTTTATAAAACCGTAAAAATCCTTCCATGCCGTATAAGTTAAAAAACATTCTCCTCGTACATTTGTCAGAAAAGTAAAAAAGTACCTCGTAATGTAAACAAAAGAATGATTCCTTACATAATATGTAGTAAAAAAAGGGTAAAAAGGACATTAAATATACATAAAAACTCTTTTAGAAAACATGGACTTGGATGATGACAATTACCCCAGCAAATACTTACGAATAAACAATCTCGGATAAGAACGAGATTGGAAAAGTTATCCCTTACCTTAGGTCTGATATGATTCATATGTATCCTAACCTCCTTGATAATGATTCAAATAATATCATTGACTTATTACAGAATCATATTCATTGTTATGAAATCATATATGGTTCACTTATGACATTATATTACCCGTTCTTTTGTAAATCCCATGTTAAAGCAACGTTTTGGGTAAAATGGTCTTATTTATCGTACGTGTTTGGACTTACTGTTCTTGATTTTGTTTTTAATTATATCATGATATAATTACTTCTAGAATTTAAATCATGATTTATATATCATATATATTTATTATATATCTATCATATACGTGTATTTATAATAGTACATAACATATGGAGGTAACAAATGAAATGCACCGTTCATGGAGACGGTAAACCGTATGTACGCATGAACACTAATTTCATTTCTATTTATTATTTTAATGTAATATATGTATTATAATTCCAGTATAATATCATATATAATATCATTAACTCCATCATTTATACATTCCACATAAGGCATTAACGAATCCCATAACTTTGAGGGGGCGGTAGTCCGTACTTCCTCAAATGAGATTTTCGTATTTACCGACTTTGGAAACCATAATGGATTGATATAATTGGGAAGTAAAGAAGAATAAGGAAATCATAAACATAATATATATCATATATGAATACATTTCCATCATAATGGCCACCATGTGTGGCGGTAGGAGAAAATCGAACAATCATTATTTCGTGAGGCGTTAGTTTTCTATCCACAGAAACATTATGTTCTGCATCCATTAGATGGAGGTGTGTTTAAGTGTAGTTATAATTCTTCTCATAAAAACATCCTAGTGTTTTTAGGATACCTTAGTTGTCACAAAATAAAGGATTAAAAAGATTTTAGGGGATGGAGAAGTAGAAAAAAAAGAAAACAACTTAAGAGAAAATGTTACCTTTAATTTGGGTAACTTCCTTTGGATTGAACCAAAATGAGTTCTTAGAGTGACTTATTCATAATGTAAGGCTTCAAGGGGGAGTAGAGGGATGTATGGAGCTTAGTTTGGAAGAGTTTGGACGATCCAAAAGGCTTGAGAGGTGTGAGGAATTGCATAAAAGTGGTCTCCTTTTATAAGGGAGAGGAGGGGATCTTTAGGAAAGTGTGAAAACATTATTTTATTATAAACTTATATTCAGTTTCAAGAGGTCAAAAACAAATTAATGTTGAAGATAAGATGACTCATATTCGAAATAAAATCATCCAATATGAATCGGACAGGTTCTGGATAATATTTTAATTATTATAATCTTATTTATTTAAATCATTTATTAATGAGGTAAATACTGTATCATTATTGTGTCATAAATAATTTAATTTATTTGATGTTTAAAAATTATAAAAAAACTACCAACATGTAGGAAATATTTTTATATTTCTGATTAATATTTATAGTCAAAAATATAATTTATATATCCCCTTATAAAAATTAATTACTAAAGGATTTTTGTTAATTCTAATTTTTTCATTACATTAAATTATTAAATCTAATGTGTCATTGTCATTCATAAGTGGCTCCATGGGGTCCCAAAATCTACCCAAGGATGCCCAATGGTCGTCCATTACTCATCCAATATGGTTTGAACAAGTGTTAAGGTAATTTTGAATTATTATATTATTCTTTTAACCTTGAATTACCCTATTTACCTTTAACAGTGGTAAATAAAAGTAAAAAGTTACTATTCACCAAAAATTATTTTTTCTAATTGAACCACATTTTAATCCTTAATATTAACCATGTCTCTCAGATTTCCAAAATTCAACTTACTCAAACGGAAAAATTTTGTTTTATGAACAATTGCAAAAGCTCCTAGGAGGTGGGTAAAAGACGGTGAAAAGTTCAATAAATTTTTTATAAATCTAAAATTATTATAAAATGTTTCCAATGAATTTCATTGAAATTATATAAGTATTATGTATCATTTTCTACGTATAAAATATTTAAATCAATTAAATGATTATTTAAAGAAAAGTCGGTTTTAACAAAAAACTCAGTGTTTTCACTATTCATCAAAAATTGATGTTTTTCAAAAAAATACCAAAAATTCAGCCTAAGAATTATTTTATTTTCATAATTCAAAAATGATGTCTATTATTCCAAATTCAAACCATAGAAGTGGCATTAATTAATTTTAAATGTAATTCCGGTTATCAAAATAAATTGCGTGTTTTTAAGAAACGATAACTATCAAAAGATCATCACTTGTTTATGTACAATTTCAAAGTGAAATTAATTCCAATGACCAACATTGGGTTAAATGGTAAAAATATATTCTAATTACACTTTAAAACCAATTAAAAAGATAATCTAGCCATATAAATTATTGCGATGAAAAAAGCTGTTTTTAATTAAAATATAGCGTGTTTTTACTATTCATTAATATATGAAAGTTATCATAATAATATGAAAAATTTATCCAAAGTATATTTTTATATCCTGATTCGATAGTATAATTTTATTTTGTCAAATTGAACTTATAGATATGTCAAAAAAATATTTAAAGTGGGTGCGCCATCAAAAGGCGGCAAAACTACATTTTTTGAAAAACAGTTATTTTACTCGAAAATTTGATTTTGTTCTCAAACCATGTTCTAGAAAATATGTAAGATGAAAAATAATGTTATAAAATTGAAAATTTAGTTAATACTATTTATAATTTCTATTTCATAATAATATTATAATCATATATCGTTGTTTAGTGAAACTTGGTATTGCGTACTGCACACGCTATCGAGGAAGGTCGCGATTGCGCGTAATGAAAGCCAAGTCAGGGTGGCGTGTAATGGAACACTCCTTTGTTGATGTGTATGAAAAAATACAACCATATTTCATTTATACATTAATCAATTTCTATAGTTAATGTTGCGTAGGATAATTTATTCAAAACGAACTTGAAATTGTGTGTAACACAAGCCAAGAATAGTGTTGCGTATACTGCAAGCTAATACGGTGTTGCGTATAGTGCAAGATAATCTTGGTGTAGCATACAATAGAATAAATAAATGAAATTAAAAATAATAATTCTAATAAAATCCCGGGTTGTTACATTGGTCAATATCGAGAACTTATATCTAGATGAGAGCCATGAAAACCCTCCATTTTTATAGAAGAACAAAGAGAAAGAGAGTATACCCCTTACTATAATCCACCATGATGAACCACCCCATGATGGCCTTGGCTGCGAATGTTCTCTTCATAGTAGTGATTCACATTTTCAAGAGAATTCTCCAACTAACAGTGTAGTTATGATAAAGATATTTTATCTTTAGGAACATGATAATACAAGGCCATTCATGTCTCATGCCTTTTCACTGGTGGGTGAATTTGTTTCTCAACCAGAAGACATCCCAAGGAAACTGTCCTTCCCAAAACCACACATGGACCATTTATCTTCCAATTCAACATAGACACTCTCAACAAATCTTGATGATTCTGAAAAAAAATTTAGAATAATTCCAACCTTGGTCTAATATTGTGGATAAACCCATAGAAAAAGATGCATGGTTATGTTGAAGATGAGAATACAACTTTTTAATGGAGAAGTTCCAGCTATTTTTTGGTCTTTGACCACCTCTCAATACAACATTTTAGAGAAGTTTACAGAAGATTGTATTCATGATATTTGCCTATACATATGGATAAATATTTGTCATCTAAAAGAGAAAGTATTACCGTATGATGAATATCAAAATCATTTCAAGGTAATATAAGGGTTGCAACATCAAATTGAATTAGTGTCTCAAATGGATTCCCTATATCCAAAAAATGGGAAGAAACAATAATCCCATCAACGTGCATGCCAGGATGTATTAATGGGGTTACAGATATTAATAGTAGATACCCTATCTGGTGTTCATATCAGAGGATGGGGTTAACACGGAGCATTGAATTTCACTCCACCCTTTAATCAGTAAAGACATTTAAAAGTGGTCTTAAGAAATGTTAATTCCCCATGCCTACTATAAAAATTGAATTATATTCATGAACGAAGAGATGCTCATCAAGAACATGCCTCGACCGACTTCCACCAATGTTAGGCCTAAATAGAGAAGGTTATTGAGGTACTCTTTCATCAAGAAATTGATAACATTGAGTAGGCCTCCTTCTTTGAGGATTTCAGTCACCAGAATGAAAAAAATGTCAAAAATAGCAAACCAGTAATCTGAATCAGACAATTTAAGTCATTGCTGGATAATGCATCCACCTAGAGATGAGAACAAAATTTGTCAAATCAGAAGAGAAGCTGCATTGATATATGCCATAGTTGTTCAAGAGACACCACATCCAACAATGATGGGGGATTTTTAACCCAATCATTAGATCAAACAAATAGATAAGGGTTGAGAAAGAAGAATATGAATAGCCCCAGTCCATGGGGCTGATGGTTTTTTCACATTCACAATCCCCTCCTCAGTGGAAGTCAATTATATGCCAATTAGGGATGAAGCTATAAAACGAACGCACAACTACACTCTCTAAGGATTCCCATTAGGTTATTTTCTATCAAAATGTTCTCAAAGAACCAAAAAATAGGAGAAAATAGTCTCGTATTGGGTGGATAAGAAGACGATCTCCCAAATATATTGATATAATTCCAACAATGCATTATGCATCAGATAATCTCATCCATTACATCATAGAATATCCTCTAAAAATTTTGGTAAGTTTTTTGGAGTAAAAGGATGAAGTTCATTTTCATAATATTATCCACATTGAATCAAATGAAGGAGGTGTGCATTCCTAAAATTAGATAATTTCCCAAAATTTCGGTATTCCCTCGAATAATCAACTTCCACCTCTTCGAAAGGCACCCAATAAGGGAAAAGTTAATGATCAGAAAAATCCTCACATTTTAGCAATAGAGGGTCATTCCCTTTCACTTTAAGAAATTTTTTCTCAACAACAAGAGTATATTAAGGAGTAGTGAGGAATCAATGTAGAGATACTCTGACGTAGCACTCCACAAGTAGATCCTTGGTTTTCACTTCCAATAAGAGCACCTCAGCAATGGTTTTTGTTTCAACTACTAATTTGGATAATGAATTCCTTCCATTATAACTGAGATAAGCATAAGGTCATACACATCATTATAGAGAAGTTCCCATGTATTATCAAAGGAAAATACCAGCACCACCACCACCTATGGTCCCATCAGCTTCCATAAATGTTCTGGATCCAGTTTTCGTACCTATTCCGGTTCCGACTCAGCTATATGTTTCTCAGATGCATATGAACACCATTATGTCACTAAAAAATCTATTGGAATCTCTGTAATGAAGGTTTGATCCAATAAATCTAGAAAATATGGCCTATCCTTAATAGGTAGATCTTACTCCTCCTTTGCCAA
This sequence comes from Viscum album, assembly GCA_963277665.1. Classification (NCBI taxonomy): domain Eukaryota; kingdom Viridiplantae; phylum Streptophyta; class Magnoliopsida; order Santalales; family Viscaceae; genus Viscum; species Viscum album. The sequence goes on along the minus strand of OY728165.1, from coordinate 190,020,948 downwards.
ATTTTGGTAACCCCAAATTTCTAATCTTCAATGACTTTGGAGATCTGGAGAAGCCCTTAATGAATTTCACCTCTCATTGTTATCTATAGATGGGGACCCCCGAGTAACATGAAACCATAAAAACTATAATTTTATGTTCTATCCTTGTAGATCCAACCTTTTTATAGTACATGAGTTTGCAGTAATGATCGATCACTAGATGGGGAGATCTCTATAAGATATTTCTCTTCTAGTTTGGCTCATTGCTTCATAAGGAAATAGTCTTTGATCTCATAAACTGCAAGCAAAGGGATAATGAAAGAGTTTTAGATTTACTTTATTGGTTGAGAAGATTAACATACTCATTTAATATAGAACTCCCTCATGAATTGTTGCTACCAATTTGTGTAGAAATATCTAGGAGGAGTTGCACACGACATTAATCCCTATGAAATATATAGAAGGATCTCAGTATCGGGCATTGATTGCTCCACAACTAACAAATTACAAAACAAGACCATAGCCAAATCTCGAGTAATCCCATAAACTCAAGGAAGAATAGTGTGAAAAGTATAGGCTATTATATTCAACCTGTAGTAGTCCCATGTACCCTCTCCTACTTCCAATCCCCCATCACTCCATAAGGCTCCACCTCCCAATCATCAGCCACAATGACTTCATCATCATGATGATAAAAAAATTTAAAAGGAAGATATTTATTGAGGAATTAAAAAAAAGTTATATTCTTTTTTAAATGACCATGTCCCCGGCTAATTCATCTCAACATTGGAAAACAACTTATTTCAGTTTCAAAATCCTATGAATACTAATAATGAAGTATATGAAGGCCTCCCAAACTATTTCACCTTCCATGAGATGTTGGGGAACCCCATCTAGGAGTATTTTTAAGGACCTCTTACCAAAGATGGTGGAATATGGGAATGTGATGATAAAATATTTACCATCCCAGGTAGCATGTGTTACAATTATTGATCCATAGGAGTAAGGTGATTGGATGGAAGTCAAAATTAACAATTATTAGAAATTAGATAATTGGATAGTCCTGATAACAATCAACCAAGGTCATGCCATACTACAATCAAAGATGATGAATCAGATTGTCTCTCATATCACTTCCATTATAGTAAAGCTGTCGTCGTCAAAGGACCAATATTATGAAGGCCAAACATCAAAGAAACAATATGGACGGATGAATAAGGATAAAATAAAATAATGTGATTTTGTGTTAAGGCCAAAGTTTTCATTATCCTTAGCATATTTAATTCCAGTTGTCTTAAATGTACATGCACTACACTACCAAATGGTAAAATAAGAATCAACCTATCAAGAAGAATTTTCATCTGATGAAGAGTTGATTTTCAGCTCCATTAATGATATTCACTTAATAGATCCTTATGTGAAGGCTGATTTTGATTATGAGAGTGATTTCCCCACACATTTTTTAGGAATTAGAGGAATTGGTCATTATGGTTTATGATATAAGGGAATACCTGGGTATGTTATATGCCACTACTACAACCGTACCTATGCTCGAACCCTCTACATGGATGAAACTCATGAGAGATCTCTCTAGATGGATCAGTAAAAACAAAGGAATTCTCCCACACATGACAAGATTTTCCCTAACATGATCATCATGGAAGACAAATTAGAGGTTATGACACCCCCTCCTTAACAAGTGCGAAGACCTAGATAGCCTAATCCACAATGATAATAAGTACTTCCAACTTCATACTCAAGAGATTGTCCATCCACATTAATAACATCAGCTTCCAATGTTCTTGAAAAAGTGAATCTCTATACTAGATAACACATACCTCTGGATCAAAATTATGATGTCAAGAAGAAACTTTCCCAAGTACCATCCTTGTTATCAATCACGGATGTCCTGATATTATCAAAGGATCTCCAGGAAGCACTCATTAAGGCTTTTTCAAGACCCTAAGATTTGGATGTTGAGGTTGTTGTCGTAATGGTTTATCATATAGAGAATGATCTCTCAGAATGGAATGTGGTCATGTCTATCATGGATCAGGATGAGGATGATATCATACAGGGACACATCAAGACCTTTTACCATCCAAGAAATATTAATGACACTGACATATGACGAGCTTTTATTGATAATGTCTTAGGAGTCAAAATCATTCCCATTCTGACACTTCGTCGATTAAGACTTACCGAATCCCATTTGTCTCAATCACATTGATGTTATATGGTTATGATATGATAGATATTGAACCTCTCAATGAGATTACACATATAACTATGTTTCTAGATATCATATCTAATTCAGAGTACATGGTTGTCTGACAGGACACAACTTTCAACATTCTATTGTAGAGACCATGTCCACATCATCATGAAACTATTCCTCCATCGTGACACCAATGTCTCAAATATTTTGTTAACAGTAAAATTGGGATATTACATGGTGATAAATCCCCATTAAAAAAAGGTGAATCTTAGTACATTGATGGGGAGTTCTACCAAAGAAATGGAAAGAACTCCATGGTAAATGAAGTTACCAGAATCAATTCTCTGAATCGTCTAAAAAGGATCCTAGCTAACCTAGTCAAGCATCTCAGTGCAGATTATGTGCCAACCATTAATCAAATTGAAAGGGTTGGACCAAACCCAAGCACTCATTCAGTATCTTCCATAATGTTAGTTATGGAGACAGAACCTGACAGCATAGAAGAAATCATTGTCTCACAAAGCAGTGATGAAAGCCTTAATAGAGATGTATCCATTCCATCCATTGATCATACACATGTATTTAATTAATATGTTAGACTAGAATATGTTTTCACAATCATGGAAATATGTATTTACAATGATTCTAATTCCATTGTATTCCCTTTATAACTTCAAAAATACCCTTCATCATCAGTCAGGCCAGAGACGGTTGCCTCCCCTTCAGGATGTCCAAATACTGACTCCCCCCTTAGCTCTGAAAATATTGCTTCATCAACTACCCTCCAAGAATATGCAGATGCATCAATACATAAATAAGTGGAAGACCTCATAGACACCCCTATAGAATTTTAGGAAAGAGACTCCCCCACTATGGATGAACTCAACGAAATAAATATAGGTATAGAAGAAAATCTATGCACAACTATAATTGTGTGGCCATGAATTCTATAGATCAAGAGATATATACTTCTGAATTAAAACAACACCAGGATGTGTTTTCCTAGATTTACATAGAGATTCTAGGTTTTTACCCTGATGAGGACACTCATCATTTGGTCTTACCAAATGATCATCAAGGATACAAGAAAGAACCTTGGTGGAAACACCGAACTCTTGCTTCCAAAATTAATACTGAGGTCGATAGAATTATCAATGATGACTTCATTTTAGAGGTTAAATATCCAAAGTGGAGAGAAAATATTTTCCTACTGAAAAATAAGAGTACAAAAATTAGTTTTTTCATTTATAGCTAAGATATCAACTGGTATTTTCCTAAAGATGACTTCTCGGTTCCGATCACAGAACTCTTGATTGATGAAACATCTAGGTTCAAAGCTATTTACATTATAGATGACTACTCTAGGTATTATAATATCAATATTGACCTAGAATATGAGTAATAAACAACCATTATATACCCTCAAGGCATATTTTGTTTTGGGTAATGCTCTTTGGTTAGAATAATGTTGGCGCGACATAACAACATACAATGCACCACATCTTCAAACCCTTATTTTGGAAATCTGTTGAATTCAATGCTGATGATCAATTTCTCAAATAAATACAACACTTTGATCACCTGGATGACCTAGAGACTATATTTAGGAATCTTAGATAGCATAATCCAAAGATGAACCCCTTCAAATGTGATTTCGGGGTAAAATTTGGAAAATTTTCCAGTTTTTTTGTGCACCTTTTCCACATAGAATATGATCCAGATAAAACTATATCTTTTTGTAGAGCATCATGTACTAAAAACATGAAAGAGTTGAGATGACTTCATGTATGAATATCCAATATCTAGCTCTTCATAGCTAATCTAGAAGGCAATTGTTTTCGCTTCACGAAATTGATGAACAAGGGGGTCACATACCAAGGGAGAAATGACTTCCAATTGACATTTGATTCCCTAAAAAATACCTCTTGAGTCTACTGGAATTTATTCCACCTGTTGAAGGAAAACCTCTCATTATTTATGGGATATCCTCCGGGCGATCACTAGGTGCCTTACTTGCATAGAAAAAATGAAGATTGAAAGAAAAAAACATTATTATCTCAGTAAATCCATGCTCATTGTAGAGACTCGATATTCAGATATTGAGAAGTGATTCCTATCATTAATATCTATTATTCATAACATGAGAAACTACCTGAAACATCATGAGGTCCACATGGTATCTCACAATAACCTACTCAAATTTATATTCAATCATCATATTTTGAAAGGATGTCTGGCACAGTGGTTAGTTATTCTACAGTTCTTTGATATAGAATTCATTCATCAAAAATACATAAAATACCAAGCCTTCACATATTTCATTTCTAATCACACATTTTCAGAAGAAACGTTATTGAATACTAAACTACCTAATGAAGAAATATTCTCTATTTAGGATATCCCCTGAACACAGGAAATGTATTTTGATGGTGATTCTATAAGTCCAAATTTCAATAGAATGGAAGACCCTATGGTCAACATAATTGGATTAGGACTTGGGCATATCTCCTTATAAAAGGTTGTGTTTCCATACTCCTTCCATTTATCAGAAGGTGGTACCATTAATGAGGCTGAATATCAGGCTCTCATTAAAGCTCTGGAATTGTCACTCCAAGTATCAATGGATTTCTTAGAGGTGAAGGGTAATTCATATATTGTAATCAAATAGATCAATAGGGATTATCCCATTAGAAAAGAAGAACTAATCATCCTCTATGATTTGGTCTGAGGGTTAATGGCAGAGTTTACCTTTGATCCCACATTATCTTATGTCACAAGATCATAAAATTTCCAAGATTAGGAATTGGAAAATGTAGACACAACCTTGAAAGATCCAACCTGAAATGATACAATCATTAGAATTGCTCATCATCATGTAGTTTCACATTTTATTTAAATTAGAACAAATGAAATTAGTGAAATCAGTCTCATTCCTGAACCATTTTTTCCTACCATGGGATTGATGAATCCCATCATGGAATATCTCCAAAATGGAGTATTTATATGGATATATATGGTAAAGAGAATGTCTAGTGACGAGAATTTAATTTTACTCTTTACGATGGCCCAAATCACAAGAATATCCTCAATACACAATGCTTCAATAGAATTATCCCCAGATGAATTGATGGAGAGGAGACTAAGACTAGAATGAATAAGGTAAATGCAGGACCCTATGATGACCACCAATCTGAGCATAGACATTTTTACCAAATATGGTGGATTTAATACTTTTGGCCTTCGATGATGCATGATTGCACAGATTTCACAGAGAAGTGTCATCCCTACCAACTTCATGCCAACTCCATTCATCAACCCCCATAGTTGATACATACAACTAAATACTCAGGTCCATTTTCTATATGGGGAATGGATGTATTGAGACCTTATCAGCCAGCTATAACCAAGAAGTTCAAGTATATCCTTACTACCACTGATTTCATCTCTAGATTGGCTAAGGTAATACCCCTTAAATAAGTCAGGGTCAAACCATTTTTTCGTTTTTTAAAAGCTAATATCATTAATAGATTTGGTGTCCCTCACACCATAATGATTGAAATTGGAACCAATTTTTGTTCTATTCAGGTAGGGATGTTATATCAGTAATTCAATATCAAATCCAACAATTATCCCACTATCATGCAGTAGAAAATGGAAAGAGAGAGGCTATCAACCAAACCATGTCCAATATACTTCATAAAATGATTGATAAAGATAAGAAATATTCCAATGATAAACACTTTAATTCCTCATAGTCTTACTTAACTACTACCTATACTATAACATGGCCAACTCTGTACTCATTAGTATACAAAATAAGAGCATTCTTTCCCATTGAAGGTCAATTGCATTCACTCTGAGTTATTGTTTATGATCTGATTACTACGGATGAGCTGTCTCAGAAGTGAATATGTGAACTTGAGTGATTTAATGAAATGATATTGCATACCTTGCATCACTGAGAATTCTATAAGAACTAAATATAACGAGATTTCAGAAATAAATTTCGTCTTTGTTCATTCCTTCAAGGATAATTGGTATTTTCCCTTAGGACTCCAACTATACTAGGAAATAATTCTATAAATATTGATCCAAGGTGGGAAGTACCTTACTCCATACATAAGGTATAATCTATTGGAGCTTATTAATTAATCTCAATGAATGTAGAAATAGCTACAACTCTGAATAATGCATGGTTCTTAAAGAAGTACTTTGTGTAATCACAAAGAGCACATCCTGGTTGCATGACATCAAAATACATAACAACCAACATCCAATTAGAAAGATGTTAAACTTCATATCACTATATACATACATCATGTGTGATGTTAAAATTCATATCATCTCTATCATCTCCAAACGATGTTAAAATTCACAAAATGGGGTCCTAGTAGCTTGACCTGAAACTGAGAAACATAATTTTTTCTTCACCACACGACATTGAATTATATGGTTAACATATCATTAATTTGACAATAATAAATTTCCCATGATACCCAAAATTCAAATCCCTTTTGGTCATTTAAATGATGATATGCTTCCATACATAACCATTACTCATATCATTACCACTCCCTAGTGGAACTTGATCCCCATTTCTCTCGAGGATAGAATGAGATCTTCCTGGGAACCCCTTTTCAAGAACTACAAGTGGCTTGGCTATTTCCCCTAGAGAGAAATGTAGTGACACCTGGACTTATCCCCTTGTCAACCTGTATTGTTTCGTTCATGTCAGGTCACCCACATACTTGCCTCATAGTGATGAACTGCATGATTCATCGAAAAACTACATAAGGATTGATTCTGATACCAATAAGAAACATAGTTACATCCAAATCTCTAAACTCCGGCCCAAACATGACTAAAAACCCTCTTACTCACATCAAAATCTTTTAGGTGTAGTGAATCATATTAAATAACTATGTATGACTTGATACATATCCTAATGAGATACATAGGGAAACAGAAATATCCATTCTTAGGTATAGTCATGAGAAAAAATCGCCTTCACTCTCAGTGTACATAAGACAAATATGTACATGGAATGTTCCTCCAAGAACAATTTATGGTGTGATTCTCATTCCCATGAGGTACAAAGTGATGTCAATATCATCTATCTTAGGTCCAGAAACAAATAAAATAAAATTTCCCCCTCTCTATTTGAATGAATCAAACTTGTATAGGGTACATTTCAAGAACTTCATGTGGTTTGATTCTCATACCAATGAGATATGTAGTGACTCCCAAATCTGAAAACCTAGTCCTAGTCATGATTTTGGAACAAAAAACCCATCCATTTTCCCCATGAAAGAGTCATACTTTCATAGAGATATCTTTCAGGACTTGTGAGTTGATTCTTATTACAAAGATACAGGGTGATTCCTAGAAATCCAGCTTTGGTCCTAACCATCATCCTACAAATTATAAAAAGACAGCATCCCCATGTCAAAACCTAACTGATATGGGGAACAATTTCAAGAACTATGTGTAGATTGATTCTTTCTCAAATAATATAAAGAGTTATTCTTGGGTCCTATACCCTAGCTCAGCGACCATTTAATCATCATACCCCTATCCCTCACTTTCCTCAACATTATGTTGAAAACGAAACCTTTCGTTGTCATTGTTTCTCACATTGATCACACCTGACGTGAGATTAGGAATTTGGTAATGAGATTTTCTAGATAAATAACGTGTTTCAATTCCTATTGGGTTTATCAATTGTCCTGGCTATAGTATTATAAACACACAATATATGTCTGCATTGCATTAGGATAAACTGCATGGACCTTCATTCAAGAATAATGTGTGGCATCATTCTCACCCCAATGAGATACTTAGGGACATCCAGATTTGCAGACATTGGTCCAAACACATCATAACCTAAAAAAGAGCCACTATTATCCCATGTATGAGTCAAATATACAAGAGGAATTCCAATAGGAGTACTCGCTTTATACATATACTTTTATATGTTAGAACTACATGTGGATTAATTCTTTCTCAAATAAGATAAATAGTGACACTTTGATCTTATTCCAGGATTAAACTGCATTGTCTTTTGACATTTCTTGTCACGAAACTGTATTCCTTACCACATGATGTTAAAATTCAAAACTAATGTCCTTACCATAGGACATAAAACTACATAGATCCACCCTTTCCCTTCACGTTTGGTAATTCATATCCCTCACCGCATAAAGTTAAAAAGAAAGAAATTTAGATAACAATGTATGGATTTATTATCATCCCATTTGAGATACATTGTAAAAACTAGGCCTCAAATCCTAGCCCCAACCACAAGATAAATGAAAACAAACTGTCTCCAATATACGATCAAAATCTAAACATGAATTTTTATTTTGGACCATCTCCTCAAAGAATCCATCAAAGAAATAATAGATACCCCTTATATATATATATATGAGTTAGATCTATGTATAAGACTGCAAATTCATGATATGTATCACTCCAAGCACTTCATTTATGTATTAAAAAAGTACACTTTCAAACGTTATACTACAAATGATGAAATAATTTTAGTTATTCGTATATTTCTTCAATTTTTGGTGGCAAAATGTCTGATACTGGAGATCTCCTTTTCCTAAATATACAGTAAATTCCCCAGTTGACCATACAAAAAATCCACCAACATAATTGGCCTATAATATAAAGGATTCCACTATTTGAATATGCAGAACATTCCCTAGATGGCCCTACATAATACAACCCCCATAACAAGTTTTTCAAAAACACATAACATCATTCTTAGGTGAAGACTCTTCTATCTATTTAAGCATTAATGATGGTATGCCAAAACCTATAATTAAAAGAGTCTGTACTTTGTGTATTTTTCTGGTATCCTTTCTCATTATCTAAAAGTATCCAATATTTTGGTTTATATCTTCCCTCTGTATATGTTTAAAAAATATGGGAATGACCATGGTCTATTCGACCACTTATCCTATATTATTTCCAAAATATTATAGTCATAGTCATATGACCTAAAACTAAAGGCATCATACTTCATACATTTGGGTCAGACCCCTATATATATTCTTCTTATTCATTGGAAATCTTCACTGGAAATATCCATTCTGTATTTAGGTACATTAATCTATAAAACCAAACTCCATGCTTAAGGAATTCCAAATCATTATAAAAATTTATTGGATTTTAGCCAATAGAATGCAATAATTCTCAAGAAATATTTTATCAGACTATGTAGTACAAGTCCTAATTGGCCTTGTATAATTTCACGTACATAACAGTCCTGTTAACCAATGGATTCCATTGTTTTGCTATACCACACATCCCCTAGTTGTCCCTCCATAATACAACACCCATAATGTGTTTTTTAAATAGTGAAAACATCATTCTTATAAGATACCTCCTCTAAATGTCATTAGCACTTTCCTATTTTATTATTTAGAATCATAAATCCCCAAGTCACATATTACAATTATCCCTTTCTATACCCGAATATGGTAGAAAATTTCAATAAAATTTATGAATAATTGGAAAACCATCAAATATTATGTCAAATTTAAATACCTTAAATAAAATAAGAACATAATTTCCATTCTATTTGAATTTAATCATCACAACTTAATATCCTTGCACCATGAATTTAAACTGCACTACAAAATGTGTTTCCTACCCAAATTTAAATGGTGTCGCCTCTAATGTCATTGCTACAGGACTTTAAACAACATGGCCTAATGTCCTTACTACATGATATTAAAATGCACAAAATAATATCTGTATTTCATGACTTTAAACTACACATCATAATGTCCTTTCTTCATGAATTTAAACTACCTATCCCCCCAATATATTTCCTTCATTAATTTAAACTACACAACATAATTTCCTCACAGCAAGACTTTAAAAAACATGAAATAATGTCATTTCTACACGACATTAAACTACATTACATAATGACCTTGTAGCATGAATTTAAACTACATGACAGTATGGACTTACTATATTAATTTAAATTATAAAACCCCTTAATGTCCTTACTACATTACTTTAAACTCCATATCATAATATAGTAAGTCCCCTTTCTGGAAAATGTACCCTGATTCATACACCAAATTTTTATAGGAGTGGTTTCCCTATTCATGGATTATGTTGGTACAAATACCCCCATTATTCTCATATACCATTCCTTGTAAATGCAGTCCACTATGGTTTTGAGACACCTAAATCTTAAAACCTAATTTTCTATTAGTAATATAATGTCAAAATACCCATGAACTCATTTATCTGACTGTGCAGTACATTCCCTTGTTGGCATTTCATAATTCGATCACATAATTTTCCCGTCATCCAAAGGATGCCACAATTTGGATATGTAGCATATTACCTAAATGGCCCTGTATAAAATAGCCCATATAACAGGGTTTTTTAAAAAATAGTAACGTTGTTCTTTAAAGGCATCCCCTCTATTTTTTTATGTAAAATTTTATATTTGGTCACCCAAAATCTTATGACTCAAGATTCGCCATGGTATTATCTAAAAAATATCTAGACATTCCTAGCCATTAAGCCTCATTTGGGTTCTAATATCAAAATTAATAGTCAAATATCTTCTAACTAAAACAATAGATTTATTAGTCCAAAATTCATGGCTTTAAACTACCCACCAAAAGAGACATATTACTCACCAAGTTGAAAATCAGAAAATGTAAATATAGATAAAAGTTGAGTCTCAGCTAGCTAGACCTACACTCTATAAGGTTTAGGAAATATCGAGCGATAAAAAGTTGAAATGAAATACATGTTCAGTTGAAAACCTAAATTTTTATGCCTATGAAAAATCCAAGTCTCACCCACTATGTACCCTCCATATTGGTCATAGGAAAAAATTATGCTGATAACACAAATGACACAATGATTGTAGGGTTTTCCATACAACCCTAGAAACATCCAAACATTTCTTGCTAGGACCCAGGTCTTAAGAAAACATGAAAGCATCTTCCCATACTCGACGTAGCTAAAAAGTTTGATAAATGATTTTGGAATGCGTCAATGTTTCCTACAATTATCATTGAAATAGATTATTTTAATTTTGAATGAATCTAACTCTATGGGAAGGGGTTCTTTGATATCACAGAATGTGTTTCATAAACATTTCAGGGGAATTCATGGTTGGGTATTCATTTTCCTTGAGACATATCCATAATGAGGGATAATCAAAAATACAACCCCTCCATTAGTAGGTTGCGGATTTCCAAGATTGATGATAAAAATATTTTGATGAAATAATATTCAATTTCATAGTTTGTTCCAAGAATATTTTTTGTACTCCAAATATTATGAAGGGAAGATGTCTTTGAGATCTTTGATTTGACTGGTTATAGAGCCCAACAAGTATTATAAATTAAATATTATGGGACTCAGACGAGAGAAATTTTATAAAGGAATGGAATCACTGCACATACCATCTGTGCAACCCATCGGTGTAACCCATCCACGAAGCCCATTCGTGGAGGCCATCCACACAACCCATCCACACATCCCATTTGTGAGCCCTTCCTCACATCCAAACCTCAAATATCATTCATGTCTCCCATTTTCAAAGCCCATTCACAAAGCCCATCCATGTATCCCATCAGCACATGTCCACTAGGGTCTATAAATAGACCCCTCCCCCTCAAATTTATAGTGGATGGTTGAAATGCAGAATGAAGAATCTGGGAGAGGGGTCTCATCACCTAGCTCCTTCTTCAATGTATTAAAAAAATAAAATGGAAAACTATAATGGTTTGTCCTCACTAGGAAGGTAATCTATCCTATCACCTGGGAAACCTGCCTTTGTGACCCACACATGGGAACCCACATGGGTGGGTCACCTGGGAAAAGAAGACCTGGGCGACCCACCAACATGAAGTACCTTCACATAATACATATGCGAACCACCTGGTTGAACCACCTACATGATCCTTTTGGTCTATACTATGGGGGTTTCTCCCCCACAGAACTACTTTAGATCACAACCAATATTTAGTCCCGACCCTTTTTGTGGTCTCCTTTACTTCTGTCAATGACCCCCATGAAAAATGTAGAGTCCCGCAATGAACTTTTGGTTTGGGTAAAGGATATTATGGGTTTCTCCTTATATAGAATTAACATTCCATCACTGGAATACCCTGATTTCGGATTATCCTCCACCCTCCATGAAACATTATTTATGTTGATATACTCCTATTGTTTCCCTTCCCGTTTTAGGAGTTGATATTCTCAACTTGGATTTCTTATGTAATAAGAGTAAATAAAATCATCAAGATACTTTTGAAATTTCATCACCTGAATCATATGCCATGATGAACCATTCCTTAAATGGGACCCCTAATTAAGATTAATCTCCAACCAATCCTCAAATGGGAATCCCCCTTAGGAGTAATCCCGAACCAATCCTCAAAAGGGAATCAATCCTGGTGTAAGACCTAGCCTTTCACGTAAGAGGTTGTAGTGTCACTCCTCTCTACACCCTTCACCATCACCCTATCCTTATCAAGAACCCTTGTACAATGTAAATAGAATAGAGGGAGGTTTCATAGCTCTATCCTCTTCTGATGTATCCCCTACCTCTTCCATCATTGATAGAATGAAAGCATATGTTTTGTTAAATATTTCACATCATCTTATTTCTCAAAATGATCATGACTGATGTGGGATTACAGGTTTGTGATAAATACTAAAACCACACAACACATCCAAATTTAATTAACTATGGGAACTATGATTATTACATTAACCATGATACATTGGAAGCCTTCTCAAGGCCCGAGCCCCATGTCATCTCATCTATGAAATAAGAAATAATTCCACCTCACTGGACATCCACCTCAGGAGTCCGACCCTAATTACCCTAATCTTGGAATCCTCTTTAGGAGTAAGCCCCAAATTAATCCCTCATAAACAACCATGAGTTATGAAATATCTCATGAACCATGTTACAAGGGAATACTCATTCATATTAATCCCCAACCTATTTATCTGAAATAGAAATACTTCAATACAGGACTTATTAATCTACATGGGCATTGATTTTCATCCAAATAGGATATATAGGGAAACTATCTGAGGTCAAATCCCAGCATTCCAAATCAACCATTTTCTATTTGGTTCATATCCCAAGTAGGGTCTAATTCAACATGGGATCTCAAATTCCTTCCATGTTCCTTCCAAATCCTAGGCATAAGTCCCATATCAATCTTTGACTTTTCACATTCCACCTAGATGTCCGTACCACATTATATTATACTATATAGTTGGGTCATTATTACTTGAACATAAAAGGTATGAAGTGTCACATTAAGTGACACCAAACTATGTGGGTTCTGCTTCCTTTCTGAGGATACATAGGTAGCCCAATTATGGGTTTGATCCCAACATCATAACAAATTTTGTCTCCCTGGATGATGATAAATTCTAATTTGAAATTTTTATACCTGGATTAAAAGAAACATCAGAGTGCTCCACTAAGTGGCTTAAAAACCAACATTGTCATAACAACGACTAATCTATATATAAGTATTATATAAGAGGATACTATTGATGGAGAACCTCAAATACATTTAGATGTCTCTATTGATGATGAACATCAAATAAATATGAATTATTTTGACTTCCACACATGATAATAATTTATTTTAAATTTCAATGGAATCCATCATTAATCTTCATAATTTAATAAAGAGTCATGAACATATCATAAATATATATATGAGAGTCCCAGAGTAGGAAATAATTCCCCTCAAAACGGTGCAATGAGCCCGACCTCACGTATTCACAACCATTGTGAGTTCTTAATCATCGTGCGTCCAAATCCCTAACATGTGTCTCCCATTGGAATGCATGTCCCGTTGGATACAAAACCATTGGCTATTTTCAGTTCCATAAAAAAAATCTGTCAGAAACCATTTAGAGACAACGATTCCCAATGATGTCACCTTTCTGAGTGATACATCCCTAAAATAAAATTTTATAGAGATTAATTGTATAATAATTCAAATAAATAGTAAAATTTTATAAAATCCTTTACATACTATTTTGAACCTATAATAAACTAAAGAAATATTTTAATTAAAAAACATGATAATTAAATATTATATTTATTATATACATCTATATAGTGAATATATTTTTAAAATTAGAATTTTGGTATTCATTTAAACCCCGGTTCCAACTAGTAAGAGGTTCTTTCTTTTCAGTGCATTATTTATCTTTTCCATTATTGTTTTCATTATGAACACAATTAGATTTGTGTATTTTATCAATATTTGGATTTTTTTCAAGTTGAATTTATTGATCCTTCCTATTGAGAGAAACTATAAATTTTATTTAATCCCCCATCCCAGTTACAAGGAATCCCAAAACTCTACTTAAATCTCAACTCAGACTACCTTTTGAAGGTTATTGGGGTAGCAAATGCATTGGTTGGGGCATGAACAACTTGAGTATTCTCACAATCGATGATTAATTTAAGATTGAAATGGCAATTAAATGCCATGATCGTTGAAAATAAATCAACGAATAATTGACTATTGAACATCAGAACCATGACACAATATTATCACATATTATTTATTATTAAGTTAGACAATTTAAAATTACCTTGTGATGAGTTTTTTCATATTTGGTGTATCTAACAACATTTCTACATCATATTGTCATTGAATTGTTGGAATCAAGAGTATATTCCATCAATTTGTGATCCACCCATGTTCTGGAAACCACCGAACATTGCTGTAGGAATCATGGAGTGCTAGCGCAATAGATCCCGATGCTTGTGCCTTTCACATTAGATCACCCCATGACTCACTTCATGGTTTTTCATCAATATCTTTTGACATGGGAGTAGTAGTAGAGGATGATCTGTCTCTGTTTTTTAGAGTATTCTTGGAGAGTGATCTATCTTGGTCTTTGATTGAATTATTTATGGTTTTAATTGTGCACAAAACAATGAATTTAAATCACTAAGGAAATAGTATAATTTAGTTTATATACCACATGGGTTAAAAAATAATAATTTCACAGGTACCATTATTATTTTTCATAATTCCTATAGAATATCACATTTATAATAATATTAATAATAATAATAATAATAATATAATTTAATGAAATACACAAAACCAAGTAACTAAATTAAATATAATTTATTAAAATAATATTCAACATATATAATTTCCCACAAAACTATTAAACTCCATCTGTCATTCCCCTATAATATTTATCAGATTTTGAAGAATGAGTTTTTATTTAATAAATAAATATTACCTCATTATTTTCCAACTAAATGGAAAATAAAAAAATATTATTTGTTTTTCTCACATATTATTCTCTTGAATAACTGGTGAATAATTGGATCGGATAAAAAACATGAATAATTATTAAACCTTGTGAAAAACAGTATTTATTCAAATTTTTATGTAATAACTAATATTATTATTTAAATAACATTTTGGATAAACTTTTCTTATGACCCTTTAGTCATCTTCATCAGTGGAAATAAGTGAAGTAGCCAAAATTCCATGATTAACATATAACAAAATACCAATAAACCAATAGAGAAAAAAAATTTATTTCAAAAATACCTTAAACCACATTGACTCTTACTGTCTAATATAATCATTTTTTAAGATATCTTTATTCAAGTAGTTTTTATGCAGTTTCAATCAACCTATTAGCTCGATGTATCATTCAGTGACTTCTTAGAAATTGAAAATTCTTAGAGAATACAATGTGCATGGATTTATTTAGGCTAAATCATTTAAATTGATGGGATATATATATCATATTTTGTTATAGAATCAAAGGGTAAAATCCTTTCTCACATTATTCATTAATGAAATATTACATATGGCATTCCCAACATATCATACTTCACCAAAAATAGATGTCATTAAAGGTTTCATCAATACATCAATGTTAATGACCCATAACATCCATTAATAATAATATTAAATTTTAAGGACCAATAAAAATGTCCATAGATGGGAACATCTAATGAAACATATAAATGTGTATTTCATACTAGGGTCTCTTATTATTATAATTTTATAATCTATATATTACTAAGGGTGTACAACTAGATATGGTGACTCAATGTCCTTTAAGTCTCCACCATGAAATCCTATATAATTTTCATCCCTTAATTTATTTCATCTTGCTATTCAATTTATATTTAAGAATATTTTCATGACACTTCTGGGTTCTGATCATAGTGGGGAACTACTATGAAATTTTAGTAAAACAAATACTCATACTAAAATTTCACAAACTATGTTATTCATAAAAACAATCATGATATGATAAACATTTATAAATATTAAAAAAAATTAAAAACTGGTTATCATAATGTTTACAGAAGTGGTTATATGTCACCAACTCTAATATGCTACCACTTTCAGAAGATCAAACAACTAAAAACATCTTGTTAGATATCTCTCACATGACACTGAAACTTTTATTAATATAGGCTTTTAGTTAGGGGTTCAACGATTTCTTCATCCATGGAAACTATACTAACTACAACTTAAACCCTGTGAGAAAAATCTATCAAGAGATGATACTTTCCAAGAATGTTCTTTGACCATTGGTGTGACCTTCTATCTTTTATAAGAACCATCGCTATAGAATTATAACATTAAATGTAGTATGATAATTACTATTAAGTAATAAATCAAGATCCTAGAAAGTGTTTTGAATCCAAATGGCTTCTTTGGCTACATCAAAATATAATATATACTCATACTCCACTATTAGATCAACAATATCTAGATTCCTTGATCTCATCCATCTCATAGATACTATGTTGAGAAAAAATACATATCATGGCAATAAATTTATACCATTAAAATCTATTTGAAAAATTGAATTAGCATAACCCCTAATGAATATCCCCTAGAATCCTCTACACACCAGAAATATAATGTTAGGTTTTCTCAAATACATAATGAAAACATTAATAATAGACCAATTTTGTTCTCCTGGGTCAGGATTATATCAACCAACCATTCTCAATGTGTATGAAACATCATGTATAGTTTATAACCTGAACTTCATGATTGATCATATCACTGAAGCGTATGCGATATCACTCGTATTATCTTTCTCTTATTCTGTTTCCGTAAATATTTTCCCATAAATTTGTATATCATGTGACACTATAACCAATCCCATATTTTATTGTTCCATACTAAATCTATTTAGTATCTAATTAATTTATATACCTTTACATAGTCTATGAAACCTCATTGAACTATCTTGGGTGATCTTGATCCCTAGAATATTGGCTATTTTTCCTATTTCCTTCATGAAAAAACACTTTTTAACTAATCCTTAGAGAACTAAAATACTATTATGTTGTTTACAATAACTAATATCTCATCGTCATATAATAATAGGACAATGAATACATTCCCAAATGAAATTATTATAAATACATGGCTCAAATTCATTCTTAATGAAAAAAACCTTTTATAGCTCCATCTAATCGAATGTTCTATTAATTGGATGCTTGCTTCATTCCATAAATGGATATTTGTAACATTCATATGTTTTTGGGATCACATGGATTCAAAAACTCTTCTAGTTGTTTAATATATATATATTTCTAGAGGTTACCATTTTGGAAATATGTTTTGATATCAAACTACCAAATTTCTCAATCATGGTACGTTGCTATAGAAATTGGAATTTTGATGGAATTTAAACCATTAAAATATGAGAAATGCTTTTTTCTTAGTAAATTCCATGACTGGTTTTAAACTCTTTAGACAATATCCTTTCATTATAGGAATTAATTAACCTTACATTTATAGTTTTCTCCTGATTACCCATTTTTTTCCAATATGATTTACATAATCGGTGGATCAACCAAAACACAAATGTGGTTTTGTTGCCGGAAAAATATTTTGAAATTCATGGCCTTCCTCAATTTAAAATATTATAAGATCTCTACTACCTCTGTCATGAACCATCATAGTGGGTCCCATTCTGCAACTCCCCAATCCCACCTCCTATAGTCTTGGGGTGGATACTAGCACTGAGTGATCATATCATTAACATGGGAGGCATTTCCTACATTCCTTTACACACGAACGCATCCCAAATCCCACAAAATGATAAAATGTAAAAACAAATGACCATCCAATGCATGCATACATCTATATCCTACCACTAGAGTACAACATGATGTAATGAAGGTTAAGAAGTCCAAATACAAGCCCACAAAATATAATTCAGTAACACAAGTCCTACCAAAAAGTAAAGGTACTCGGACTAATATATGAAATTCATTGGAACACACCTCAGTCTATCCAGTATCCCACAGATATGTCTTTCATGGTCCCCCTAGGACTCCAACATATATACAATCATCTACACAAGTCATAACATGGGCAGTCAAAGACCGTGTAGGGGTGAGTTTAAAAAAACTACGTTGGACACCCAAAAACCACAAAGCATATAACAAAGGAAATATAGTAAGATTTACATATGTATATGCCTAAATAAAATATAACAAAAACATCCAGATATATAGAAAAAAGACACATAGTATAGAGGTAAGACACAAACATAGTATATCAACTGAGGATTTTAGATCAAATATACTATGAAGCACTCATCCAGGGAACACACTCGTGAATCAGATGACACTAATGATGTCTGTCTAAGGGGTAATTCTCATTGCTTGTCGCCATGAGAAAGATACACTGATTGTATGAAGAAGATATGATACACATATGAGGATCATAGAGAGAGCCTTAGGAAGGTACTAACAACTCAATATAGATTAACCTCACTATGTAGATGATCAACTTCCATGTATTGGATGTCACGTTGAAACAAAGAACTCCACATAAGGCATAAAGATGAACAGAGGATCTGACTCGTGCCTCGTAAGGGAATTCCAAAATCCTTATCCAAGAATTCCTAATGAAGGGATCATATTCATAATGTTATGATATGATTCTAAACAAACTTCATGGAAAATATAAAGGGGATGAACCCAAATAAAACTCTTCCATGATATAGAGGACAAGATATCTAATCCATGTTAGATGGAGTACACATCATGTAGAAGGGATACATGCCCTTTCCCTTGACCCTGGGTTCTACAAGTGTAAAAGTACTATGTTATTCAATCTTTTTCAAGGTAAAATATGAGTATATGGTGTGTGTATGTGTGTATGTTTGGGTATGGGTTATACACCGTGTCCTTGTTTCTGGGGTCCCACCCATGTACTTCAGCCTTGTGTGAATACATGGTGTCCTCCCGTGTATCCATGCCCATGTACCACTACACAAAGTATTCCAGGTACATTGTTCTGGCTATACCAACTGGGGGAGTAAATTCCATATAGTTAACCCTTATACTCCACCCCATGTCCATGTATTGTTATAAGTACATTCTGAGTCCATCCAAGGGGACTACACGCTGTGTAGCGATAGAATACCTACTTTGTGTATCGAGTTTTTCTAGAAAACCTTCTTATTCCCCCCACTCATGCTGGTGCTTCCATTGTATTAAAATCTAGATCCAATCACACTAAAAATCATGGATCTACTCTGACTGAACTCCACTATGACCATTCGTCAGAAAATGAGGTTTGAATCCCTTGGGAAGAAAAATTAAGTTCATATAAATCTTATTTGATGCACCTCCAGTAATAAATATTTTACATTTTCCAACATGGACATATCTGTTGGTGAAAATGCATTTTCTGTTGGTAAAACATTTTAACAACATATTTATCCTTGTCACTAAACTGTTATAAAAGACTCTGTCAAAAAGTGTTTTTGCTACAGATAAAACAGTTCTGTTGCAATTATAATAAAACCAACAGATAATATATATGTTGGTTAATGTGTTTAGAAACAGGTTCTGATTAAAAATTTATCTGTTGGTAATAATATTACTAGTATATAATATTTGTTTATAAATTAAAACATTAATAAAAATTATGTCTTTTTATTTCTAAAAATAATAGTATTATATTTATTAAGTTATCATATATAATAAATACGTTATAATTATTAAACCAACGTCAATTTGATAAGTGTTTAAAATTAGACAAGAATTAATTATTTTAATGATAAAATTCATTACAAATAGAACCTCTTGGATCCCCATCAGGATTGTTCCACAATTCGATTCTACAATTCTAGACAACCCTACCCCTACTAGATCAGCCCCAAATAGGAACAACCATCATAGCAGCTACAACCCATCATCATTAGTGACTCCAACACTAGTAGATCTAATCAATCCATGTCATCTCCAACCCCATCCCATCCATACCAACTCTAGACCCTTCCATGATAGCTCTTGTCTATGCCAGCTCATCCATCTCTATCCTCATCCATGCCTGCTCCAGTCCATGCCAGCTCCAGCTCATCCCTATCAGCTCCAGTCTATGTCATCTCTAGTTTATTCCCCATCCATGCCAACTCTATTCAATACCGAAAAATATGAGCAAAGACCTTATATGGAATTGAGGGAGGGACAGAGACAAGTGATAGAAATAGGCTTACAAGATAGGGATAAAGGTAGTACCTGCACAACAATGAATAAAAAATTGTTTTGAACTTCCAGAATTTGTGTTTAACTTCATTTTGACTTTAAAAAAAGGTAGTACCTACACAACAAGGAAATAAAAATTCAAATACAACCTTTTATTTAGAAAATATATATACATGAAATTTGGTTTGAAATTATATGTTGCAAAATAACCATGATATCATATTTTTATAGTCAATGGACCTAAAAAATATCAATAACCCACCTTCCAGCAATCATCTCCAAGAAAATGACACCAAATCTAAACACATGTGATTTTTTAGTCATCTAGACTACCCATGAATACAAAAATGTAAAAATCAGTGAAAAATATATGTATGAATTGAAACAAATAAAAATGAATTTATAAAAAATGATCTGCATAGAATAATAATTTTTCAATCATCATCCCTGTAAACATCTCAACAAATCAAGTTAACTCTAGTACCAGTGAAGAACCTCATGTTGCTACTATGCCACATCATTCAGCTCCAATATCTACAATACACAACCAAAGAGAATACCCACAAATCAATGCAAAATATAAGTATGAATTGAAACAAATAAATATGAATTTATAAAAAATGATTTGTATAAAGTAAGCTTTTTTATTCATCATCCCTATAAACATCTCAACAAATCTAGTTAACTCCAGTACTAGTGAAGAACCTAATGTTTCTACTATGCCACATCATTCAGCTCCAATATCTACAACACACAACCAAAAATAATACCTACAAATCAGTGAAACATATTTACATGAATTGAAAAAAAATATAAATAAATGAAAATATAAAAAATGATATGCATAGAATGAGTATTTTTCATTTATCTTCTCTGTTGACATCTCAACAAATCAAGTCATATCCAGTTTCAGTGAGGAACCTTAAGTCAATGCAGTGCAACACCATTCAGCTCCAAGATCTACACCACACATAACCAAAGAGAATACCGACAATTCCATTCAAAATATTTGCATTAATTGAAACCAGAATACTAAAAAATGAATGTATAAAAAATGAAGTGAAGGTGGATGACATAACAAGGATTAAAAATTTATAGAATTTTTTGAGTTCCCTATTTGAAAGTGTTTTTCATTTCGGTGGATACAAGCATCAAATGATTTTTATCATGATTTCATAAGGCAATTAACCAGAATAACAATAACATACCTAGAAATGCAGTGCTACCAAGAGTTTATTTTAACTGAAAGAAATATCACATGGCCACAACAAGCTTCCACTCTTCTTTCTCATCTAGAATCTTCAACATGGACCTCAGAACTCGGCACTAGACCAACACCTTCATGCCCAATTTATACCCTAAGTTGATGTGATTTTTATCCTGCTATTACAAGTAGATGTTGGCCATCTAGTAACCCAACATTACCTACTAAAAAATGAGGATTATGACTCGGAATCAGAACCATATTGTGCGAAAACATATAATGGACACCTGGTTTCAAAAAATATGTTTTTGGCCAAAATATGTTTTCTACTGCTGATGGGATGTTTGTGAAATCATGTTGGGATGGTAATGTTATTAAAGACCCAATGGACAAAACTTAACCTGGTGATATTCAAACCTATTATCCTTTATCATGAGTTTCTTACTAGCAAGATGACAGTCCAGAACCTCATGTGTGTCACAATACATGTTGCATAAGTCACAAATTTATAATCTATTTCAGTAGTATCAATGAAAAAGCACATATAACTCTTGAATTTAAGGTCCAGTAATAGGGAGTTCGTAAATAAAATAACCTTTGAAAATAAATGATGCCCAAGGATAGAGAAAAAAAGGAAAATCTAACCAGAAAATAACTTGGACATTAATTTCAATGTTCTTTGAGGTGAAACCCAGAAAATATCAGAATATGTAGACAAATAGAGTCCAAGTTATACTACTAAAACAATTTCACTTTGATTCCTATTCCACATAAATCAAATAAAAATACAATTAAAATATTTAGAGAATCTACAGCAAAAATTCATGACTATTAATTTCAGATAGTCTTAATATGATTGTAATACAAAACAGTCAATTATAATATTAAAAATATAGAACAGTATACCATGCATAAAGTATTTAAAAAATTATTGCATGTCATCACCTAAAATAGGATATACGTTTAATCCATAAAACTATATTTTACAGTAAGATAATATAAACCCACTAAATAGTTGATTGAAATTTTTTTGTGTTTGTGTGGAGTCTATGGTATTCATATGTCATTCCCCAAAGAGAATATATAAAAATAAAATGTTGTTCGACATCTAGTGGATCACAGCTTAGTGATTTTCATTTATAAAGATCATTAATTCCAACTAAAGAATTGTGTCAAACCCACTATTAAAATTATGGAATTCATGTTTGAGACCATTCAATGCTATAATACACCCTTCATTGGACATTTTGTTGATATATTAATGAAGGTCAACACAAATACCATGTCATAAGAACCAATGCAAGTTGTGCTTTCTATGTTTGATGTCGCACTCATCCATTTCATGAAAATCCAGAACTGGTTGATCCAGGGTTTAGGTCATATCTCTAATGGGAACTTGTACATCTGTGAAAAATATAACAATTAGTTCAACCTTGAAAAGGGTATTTACTTTCATTTTTAGATATATAATCAATCCAAACTAATGGTCCACCAATCACTTGTTCTGTGGGAGAGGACTATGTCTAGGAGCTGTTGTTTGGGAGCATAAGTGGATTCCATTGATGTCATAGATCATGATGAAGATGACATTCCAGATCACATTCTCTAGATTACTGAAGGGTTAAAAAGTAACAAAGAAGAAGATGAATTATTCATGACCTGTTAAGGGTACATGGGTCATATCCGGATTTAATTACCCCCAAAAGACTCTTTAGAGTAGTATCCTATGATATTAAAAAATGTATAATATTCTAAAAAGATATTAATGTAGAATAGTTTACTATGATAATCTAGAGTTTTTCTTTTAGCATGACCGTTAAAGAAGATCAAAATAATATGATATTAAAAATACAGTTCTCAAAGAGTATAATAACTTAGGAGGGAAATACAGAACTAAAAAAATAAATCTAGAAACAACATGACTATTTAAGTCACAAGCTGCAAGAATTCAAGGTCATGCCATTTTAGTGAATCTGATACATAATATCAAAATCCAACTAAGTGAAAATTATGTTGCTTTTGGTAATCCATGAAACATTTCTAGTGATGTTTAGCAACACCCAACCAATTTTTGCTACATCGATACTCTAGCAGCGTCAACATCATTCAACACTATTCCGCCTATCTATTTCATACCAGACAGATAAAAACCCTCTACAAAGAATAATATGTCATTATCACAAGTGAACCACCACAAAGAACCACTATAAAAAAGCGTGAGCAATCATAGCAGAACCAAAAAAATGAATAAACATGGAAAAACATGTATTTAAACCCAAGGGATCTGATGCCTTACATTAGTGCCCAGAATGTAAAGATGGGACCATTTAACTCCCTACATTATATATATTATGTATGGTAGGTTGAACTGGTAGGGTTGAGCCTAGGTTTCAAGGGGAAGTGATGAAAAACCTTTAATGTTATTTTTGGACCATACATAAATTTCATAATGATTCCATAATTAGTATTTTTTCACCAAAAATAACTGGAATTTGGGTAATTATCAAGGCATATTTTTTCCTTTTGAAAAAATACACAATCAACTGAGCATGAAAAAATATTATTATAACCATGCCAGTGTTTCTTTTACTATGAAATGAGGCTTGAGTTGGTTTCCCAACCCATTCCCCACAAAAAATTACAAATAAAAGTGAATTATATAGTGACAACACAACGTGTAATATGCTTACACAATCATGGAAATAAATGAGATAACACAAATCTTGACATGAAACACACATTATAGGAGATACCAGGAAAAGTTGTTAAATCAATTCTGTACTCAGACCATTCCCACATACTTTTTAGACCTCCCACGTTAGTGACACATGAATCTGCTAATGTATCAGGTGAACTCCAACACTGAAAATGATGTTTCATTTCTAGCTTCATCAGAATGTCATTTCATCTTATATGGTCCTAAATTAAGCATATGTGAGCCCAGATTTCGGGTAAATACATCATGATAAACAGATAGTTATCATCAATAGATGTATCACCTTTTACATTTTATACCTTTAGGTGGAGTATTAAAAATCTCAATCGTGAACTTATGAGAAGGAGAGTCATGGTAATTTATCAGACTGCCATCTTTATATTGTGAAATAACCTCTAAAATACACACAGTCCAAGCCATTACAATCCATAAATCATTCAAACACATTAGTAGTGGAATAAGAGCATAAATATCTCCAAAAAAAGAACACATATTTCAACCATTTTAACATTTGGATCCAGTTCTAAGAAATCATCATTCAAAACCTGAATCTTCATTGCAAACCAAGAGAAAATTATCAACCAACTTAGAAAACATCAAAGAACCACATCCATGTTGAGAGGAATTTTTTAGCAATGAAAAAACAAGCATTCAATATTAAAGTAGAGGGGAAATATAAATAACTCATTACCATGGAATTTCTCTAAAAATAAAGTCAGAATTTATCTTAAATTGCTCATCCAAAGGTATTAATAAATTTTTTTACAAGTTAATACTGATTATAAAATTAATTAAAATGGAAACTAAAAATAGAAACTTTTTATAATAAAAGGAAACAAACTAAAAATTAATATTAATATTTTATTTTTTTCCTCATTTTTTCGGGCTACAGAAGAAATTCAATGCTCAGATAAAAATTACCTATGGTGAAATCGAAGATTGCTCGAGAGAGGGAAGTAGTAAATGAAGATTTATTGAAATAATGAATTGATTTAATATAAACCAAATGAAAAATTTTTGAGCCGACGATGAACAATGTAATGGGAAGTGTCAAGTGAGTAACGTAATGTATAGAATTTAGGTTTTCCATAGTACCTTGTAGGGCACCGAAACTGATTGGATTTTATGATGCAGGAAGGTACTTTGTAATGATTTTGGATCATGTGAAGATTTTGTGGGCAGGATAATGGATTAAAGGTGGCTGTGAATCCCAGACGGTGTGCGGAAAACTGATCGGGGATGCATTGGGGTCTCCGGTTGAACTATAGGGGATAAATTCATTAAAATTAAAATAAAATAAGTAAAATATCAAATAAAAAGTTTCATTTAATATTTTAAATAATAAAAAATACTATGTATGTGTATGTGTATGAATAATTTCAATATGTAAAATTAAATTATTAATAGAATAATATTACATAATTGATTGTTATGTTTTTATTTATTAAATTTAATTAATTGTTTTTTTGAATTTATTTTGATGATATTTAATTATGTTTACTATATTTAAATATAAAAATTAAATTATCATGTATAGAGAGGTTATTGAGGATATACGTAAATATATCAAATATCGTAATGATTTAATTTTTTTTAAAGTATATTCAAATTATTATTAATTGAACAACTTTTAAAAATATAAACATTATTAGTAATTGGATAAAATATAAAATTTATATCAATTAATGACATACATTTAATAAAAACCCACTAAATATATTTTGAATTTGGTCATCAAAAAATAATAAGCTTTATAAAAAATTTGTTTTATCTTAATTGGTTATGATAAAATATTTGTTGTTATTTAATTGGTTGTTGTGACCATTTTTATTGATGGTAGTAGATTTGTTGGTAATAGTTATTATTAATAATTGATTAATGTGTTAGTAAAAAAATATTGGTATTAGTATGATAAAGAAACAGATATAACTCTTGGTAAAATATTTATTGGTATTGAACAATAAATATCAATATATATATCTGTCGGTAAAAACAAGTGTTGGTAGTAAAAATTAATATTGAGAAAACTTAATATCTATTGGAATTACTCATTTTTACCAACAGATATATTATCTGTCATTAAATTTATTTTTGAAAAAAGTCAAATATATTGTAGTGTTCATTCAAATAATGGGGGTTTCCAAACCGACTTGATCTATTCTACACTACCTTCATTGCACCTCCTCCAAATTGCATCGATTATGGATTGGTAGTATCATATTTTTGTGCCATAAAAGGAGGGTGAAATGATCGATTGTTCGAAAATGGATCAGACCACATCCAAATAAAGAACACCATGAATAATGGAGAAAGCTTGGAAGAAATCACAAAACACGCAAAAAGAGGAATGCTGGATGTCTTTGCTTGGTTAGCCAAGATTCACTCTTGTTAAAATGACGAATAAAGAAACAATAAATTAAAAAATTCCCAATGTAATATCCCAAAAAAAATCCAATCCTGTATAATGATAGATATGTGGGCCAATGTTTTCAATGCATGTTCTGCATTCATCGTAGAAAAAAACTAGGGGAAATGAATAATTCCAAATGCATGCTCTTCCTCAATTCGGTCTGATCACTGATGAATAATGATCCATTGTCATCATCACTAAAAAGATCCATTAAATATGAGGTTCAACCGATCAATCTATCCATGATCTGTAATTATTTTCTTGAGAGGGTGCTCTAAAGTTCTCATTAGCAATCCATCAGTTTTTCAATGGTTATGTGGCTAACCCTAAATTTTAAACAAAATCATATATTTGAATATGATTAACTTTCTATGTTGGTAAAATAAAATAAAATAATTTTTATTGAATTATTTTACCCTTTTAATCCTGTAACATCTTCTTTACAAACAACTTGCTCCAAACATCATTAAGTCACACCTGGGGTAAAAAAAACTCTAAACTCAATAGTTCCCTCATATTTCTAATCCAAACACTCGTTTAGATGTTAATCAAAAAAATTTGGAAAATCTAGAACAAATACTATTAGAAAAATATAATATATTTCAAACATTTATTTTGAACACACGAGGTCTTGATATTTCACACCATCTCAGCTACTTGTCTTGAAATTAATCTATATAATATTTGAAAATAATACACAGAAAATCTGAAGCATTACATCATCCCCACTGTGGGGATTTATGTCCCCAAAAGAAAAATTAATAAATACTAAAAACTATGAGGGTGCCGAGCATGAATCTATGCCTCCCACTCCCATGTGATCTCATATATATTCTTTACCTTCCATTATACTTGCCCTAAATTGATCGATTAACCATGGAGGATCATCTCCTACTGATCCTCAATAATTACTAGGTACTCCAAAAAGGTATCTCCATCCTCAATGTATAGCTTTCCCTTATAGATAATGTGTGAAGGTTCATGAACGTAACTCCTCATCCATGACACATGGATGAAGTCATGTACCAAGTTTAATTATGGAGGAATATCAAATAAATAGACAACCGCGCCATCTCTACGTAGTATCAGAAATGGTCCAATAAACATCTGAGATAGCTATCCACCCTAACCAAATATCTGTAATCTACATCGAGGTGAAACCCATAAGAACACATGGTCTCATCCTCGAACTACAAATTCCTTCAATACTTATCAGCATAAGGATTCTAACAGATTTGTAAAGTCCTCATCTTCTCCAAGATTATCTGCACTTTATTTATGGTAGCTCAGACCCACTCTGGGCCCCTGAGTGCTAACTCTCCTGGGTCTGTCCAGCAAAGTGGAGACTTGTAGGGTCTCCCATAAAAATCCTTGAATGGTTCCTCACAAATGGTGGAATGGAATTCTCTATTGTATGAACACTTCAACAGTTGTAGGTGATCCTCTCAACTATGGCAAAATTCCAACATGCACGCTCGCAACATGTCCTCTATAACTTGAATGGTACGCTCATTTTGGCTTTTTTTGTGAGTGAAACTCAGTTCCCAAGCGTAACTAGGTCCCAAAAAACCCCATGTAATACCTTCAACAACAATCACGTAATGTATTCATCACAATAAAAAATAGTCATCAATGGAACTCTATGGAGTCGAACTATCTTTTGAATGTAGAGGTGTCCCATTTTCTCTATTGAACACTATTATCAAATAACTAGGATGTTGGATGACATGGCGAGTCATCAATGGTCACCTAAATGAAATCATGTCCCCTAGACATATGTGGTAATCCCATCATGAAATCTATAGATATACCATCTTAGTTACATTCTAGAATCTCAAGGGGTTGAGCTAAAATAGCTGGAACTCAGTGCTCATCCTTCACATGATTACAACTAAGGCATCGACAGACTAACTCTACAAATCCTATCTTCATCTCTAGCCATAGAAACTAACATTGGAGGTCCTTGTAAATATTTTCCTCAGCTGGATATACTGCTAAATGGTTCGTATTAAACTATCTTAGAACCTCCTCTTGGAATGTCACTGGTACCACAGTGCATCCACTAAAAAGGACGTCACGCTCCCCACCTTTTGAACATCCATCAAGAGCATGGCCTATAGAAATCTGAACACATGGGGTCTCACAGTTTGTACCACCATGTTTTTCCGACCTGAATCATTACAAGAGTGGAGGGGTGACAACCATCGACTAGAGTTAAGCTACACTATCATCATCGAAAAATGTTAAATGAAATGTGGCTAACTACCCAAACACATCTTTTAACAATTGTGAACTATATCTCTTAATGATAGAAACTTCTACCCTGTTCTCCCTCCTAGGATTATAGAAAATATCAAAGTAATAGACCTGGACGAACTCTAGGAAATGCCTCTTTCTTAAGATGAAATCCTTCTGTGAGAATATATACTCGAAAATTTTGTGATCGGAGTAGATGATAATCTACTCACCTGTCGGGTTGTGTGTTCATATCTTCAATGAAAAGATTACCGCTACTAACTCAGGATCATGGGTCAGGTGGTTCTACTCAGGTGTTGTTAACAAGTTTGAACCATAGTTAAGAATTGCATGCCTCTACATCAGAATGCAACTAATCTTGGTTCTAGATGCTTCACAGAACACTACATACTCGAGACCATCCTTTAGTAATCTTAATATTAGAGCGCTCATGAAATTTTTCCCCAACTGATGAAAATACCATGGGAACCTTTTTATCTACATGAAAAGTTGTCACTATTTAGTCACGGTTGTCAGGGGTGCTGATATTCTGGAGAAATTAGGTATGAATCTCTGATAATATCGTTCCAACATGAGGATGCTCCTCACCTCTATCATAGTATTAGGTGAATCCCATGCTAAAACTAGCTCAATATTGGTTGGGTCCATTTCCACCCTATCTTTTAATATAATGTGTCCTTGAATGTGGACCACCTAAATCTAGAAATGACACATTAAGAGATTTCCATAAAGATGGTTCTCCTAGATTATATCCAGAACAACACGTAAGTGTATCACATACTCCTCCTTGGATTCAAAGTACATAAGGATATTGTTGATGGATACTACCACAAACTAGTCTATGAAAGGCTAGAAGATCTAGTTCATGAGTCCCATGAACACTACAAGGGTGTTTTTCACAAAAAGGGAACCACCAAGTACATATAGTGACCGTATCCACATTAAAATGTCATCATCAGTATATCCTCATCCCATACACGTAGTTGGTGATAAACTGATCTGAGGTCAATCATAGAGAACCATCACACCCCTCTCAATTGATCAAAGAGGTCATTGATCTTCACATTCACCATATTCAAGAACAGGTAGTCTAATAACAATCTCAAGCTCTTGTATTTATTCTTTGTGAACAAAGATAAGGGTACCAATGGTGAAATAATAGGTCTCTAAAATCACTTCCTCTACAAGTCCTCTAATTTCTACCTCATCTCACAAAGCTCTACATGATCCATCTAATATGTAGGCGCAGATATCAGTGTCATCCCAAGGTGGAGATCAATACAGAATTCTATCTCTCGATAAGGAGTTAAACCTAGAACATATTCAAGAAAGACGTCCTTATATAATGCCCCCACTACAGGAAAATTGAAACTCATAACATCTATGTATACAAGGGTTAGTCTAGAGAATTGATGATTAATCATATACACCCACCTATGTATGAGTTCTTAATGTGCTTCTTGGTTTTCTGTTTCACTAACATCGGAAAACTTTCTTCCATCACTGTGGACACACCACAAACATCATGTAAATTATTCAATCAGGTCATGAACTTTAGATTACCATTCCATATCAATAATTATTCCATAAGTCCTCAACGATGTCTCCCAGATGTTCAAAAATAAACTCTCACCCTTAAGGGTTAGGTTACACTATCTTCATAGGTGTGTGACCACTGAGTCTTTTCTAGTAGTATTCTCCATGAATAAGGTTTGAGTAAACATTTCAACCCAAATATCATGGTATGATTTAAGTTGTGAGAAAAGAATGTAATGAATAGAACCAACATCAATTAGTACTATGGAAAAAGTAAAAAAGACACAGATAAAACCTCAAATCATTCCCAGATCCTCTGGTTCATAATACTTGACCTCTTGCAGCTGTCCCCACCCATGTCCTCCAGCTCCCTAATCCTAGAATGGAACACCTGGTCTAGGGATGGGAACAAGTCAAATCAATGACCACATCTGACTACTCTACCAGTTCCTTTTCCATTTCCTACACCCTACAGACTTGCATGATCCTGCCATTGTCTCTCCCTCGGTGGTCTATCCATTGTCTCTCTGACAACTATATTGACGGTAGGAAAATACTTTATGATATGTACCTTATTTTCACGTGAGTATCACCACCTCTCTCTAAGATGATTAGATCCACCCTGAGATCCCTGAAGTGGAGAACATGGCATGCATAATAGAAATGAGAAGATTATGTCATGCATTATTAAAATAAGAAGAAAATGTCATGCATTATAGAAATTACATCCCACCATGATTTCATATCTCATTTTGAGTAATGGTTTATATTATGTTATTAATGTGTATATATTTTATGAAACATATAGAAATCATTTAAAAATGTGGTATTTTGAAATAGAATGATTGTGGTATTTTGAAAATGGTTTATATTTCGAAAACATGGTCGATATTTTAATGATTATTAAAAATGAAAAATGTTGATATTTGGAAATAATGGTTGTGATAGTTAATGTGATATAATTTGAAGTGTTATGACAACATTTGATAAAGAGTGAGACATTGTTCATTTGTTTTGATTATAGAAATTGGATCCTGGAAGGTATTATAGAAACCAACCAGAGAAATATATGGGAAACATGGTTTCAGCTAAGCCCTAGGTGAACTAATAGTGAGTTCAGTGTAGAATCTAAAGATTTTATGCAATTTACAGTTGAAATATATCAGATGATCCATATCATGAGGATAATTCCGTACAATTTTAGAAACTATATCCACCCATCATTTAGGGTGACTCTAAACCAGAAAATGTAGTGGTGGGGATGAACATGATGAATCGTATCTTTGATATCATCGGCACACCAGCAAGGGTGCAGGTTGAGTTAATGACTTATATGTTGGAAGAACTCCCATGTCATTGCTGGGATTTATATTTCTTAGGATAAATGAGACCAAGGACTTTGATGTGAGGATTTTTAAGAATTGATAAATAAATAATTATATCATCACAGTTTAAGAATTTGAATAATGATAGACACATTCAGCATGAAGAAGGAAAATCTCTCTATCACCGAGTATGTAGATAAATTCATGAATCTAGTGTGATTTTCACCCGAAGTCATTTTTAGCGTGTCCTTAAAGGAACACATCTTTGAATCAGTACTGATAAAAGATATTCTCTCAATGATAGTTGTGCTTTGTATTATGGGTTATACATGGATGCTTAATAGATTGATGATGGTGGAACATGACTTCTTAAGAACTGTGGGTGGAGGAATTGTGTTGATACCCATGGGAAATAGTGTAAACTCTAATGCTAGGAGAAAGTGGAAAAGGGACACCTGCATACAAGGTGGAAGCATAAATCAGAACCAAACAGTTGGATCAGGGAATATTACGTAGAGAACCATGAAAAAGTGTGATGTTTCTAATGTGGTTCTTTCAACCACATGAGCGAGAACGTATAACACCACCACAATTAAGAGAAAATTGATCTAATATGGGTTATCTTCAATACTATTGTCATAATTCTCCATGTTTAGGTGCTCAAGAAACTTCTTAGTTTTCTCATGAATCATATTCTTCGACTGGGCAAGGGCTGCATAATCATTCTCATCAGTAGAACAGATCTATCCATGGCGATTCTAGGAATTCCATGACTCCTCAAATAGGGTAATCTCAATAGAGAAATAAGGTGAATATTTTAGAAAGAAAGCATTTATATGGATCTAAACATGTTATGGTGGATGATTAGTATTGACCATCTAAGGTGACTGGAATGATTCATTTGAATTATACCCTTATCCAAGTGTTGTCGGATACCGGTGCATTACTTCCTTTTATTACATCTCAAACTATTTATTTTTGGAGTTTGAAACTTTAAACGATGTCATCTATTATAAAAAATCAAACTCTTCTTGGTCAAAAAGATTTTGAGCCTCTATGTCTAGAGAATGTTTTATAAATGTTGATGGAGATGAGATGAAATGTGATTTCTCTTTGTTGGAGATGAATGTCTATGAATTAATCCTGGGTATGGTTTCATTCACAATGCTAAATGCTCACATCGAATGTCATAACATATCAGTGATTTTTTTGACTGAGGATGGCATCAAGTATCTATTTAGAAGAGAAAGGAATGTAATGGAATGTGAAAAAGGATTGTTCGAACCAGAATTTGTAATGATATATTACCAATTAGTGGTGATGACTTTTTTATTGATGGAAAAGATCGAGAGTAACAGTTTTCCAGTAGACGTGGATCAGTTTCCATGTGTTTTTCCAGAAAATTTATCTGGGTTTCCACATGTAAGGGACGTGGATTTTATGATTCATGTCCTCATACGGACTATTACTATATCGATTCATATTTATAAAATATAACCAACATAATTAAGGCAGTTTAATGTGTAATTGGAAGAACCTAAAAAATGGGGTTCATTCAGTCAAGTTAATATCTGGCAGCAGTACAAGTTTGGTTTTTGAACAAGAGGATGTAACACTAGGGTTTTGTGTGGATTATCACAAGTTTAAGCAAATTGGGATAAATAATACATATACACTTCAGCACATTGATGAAATCTTAGATCAACTAAATAGAGATCCGTGGTTCTCTAAGATTGACTTGATTTTAGGATATAACCAATTGTGAGTTTGAAATAATATTATTCTTAAGAAAAATTTCAGAATAAGATATAGCCATTATGAATAGGTATTAATTCCTTTTGGTATTGTGAATTCACAATGGGTATTTTTTTAATTGATGAATTAGATATATTATATATATTTGGTTTCTTTTAATGTACTATTTGTGGATGACATATATTTTTATTCAATGACAAGGGTGGACCATGAGAAACACTTGAAGAAAGTGTTGGGAATTTTTAGAGAACATTGTTTGTATGGAAAATTATATTTGAGTTATTTTTGGATACAATAGGTATGTTTTTTTGCCATGTAATTTCTGAAAAAGGTGTTTCTATGGATTCAGAGAAGATAGAAGATGTAATCTCTTTTCAACTATATAAGAACATCTTTGAGATACATATCTTCCTTGGTCTAGCTGGTTATTACTAAAACTTTCGGTATGACTTATCATGACTATATTTTCCTATAAATACTTTAAAAAATAAGAATGTTCCATTCTAATGGGAAGAGGAATAACTAAAGTAATTACAAGATCAAAATTTTCTCCTTACATAAACACCAATCATTATTACATTTTCAATCACGAAAAGGGTATGTGATGTATTTTAATTATTTGGGGTCAGGTGTAGGGTGTGTTGTAATGCAAGTATACCATGTTGTAGCTTATGGTTCAAGGTGGTTGTGGGTGCATGAGAAGAACTAACAAACACTTGATTTTTAGTTAGCTGCAGTCATCCATGCTTTGAAGACTATACATCATTACCTCTTTAGTGGTAAATTTACTATGTTTACAGATTGTAAGATCATGAAAAATATTTTCTCACAATGGTATATAAATCTGAAACAAAGGATATGGATTAATTATCTCCAAATTTTCATCTTTGACTTTATGTATACATTGGGAAAATGAAATTCGGTGGGAAATTCATTGACCAGAAATTCATTTGTTCAGTTTTAAAAAGAGGCTTCTCATGAGTGGAAGTTGATTTCGATCCTAAATGTCATGCATGTGTAATGTGACGACCGAGTTGATTGTGCAACTTTCTTCCCTGTTTTGGTGGTTCTTGATATGTTAAAGATGGTTAAAGAGGCATCGATTTCTGATTCAGAATGTATTATGATGAGTTAAAAACTCATTGTTGGGGAGACCATTGAGGGATGAACACTGGATTATTGTTCTGTGTTGTGGTTAAAAAATCAGATGGTTGTACCTATGGCTTATCAAGAACAACTTCTTCATGCTTACCACCATTCCTAATGGGATATTCATAAAGGAATACATATGATTCACAAGTAATTGAAATCATAGCTTTGGTGGATATAAAATAAATGTAATGTGGATAATTTTGTTTCATGGTGCTTAACTTATAATCAATTTAATGTAGATCATCAAAAACCATTAGGTTTTTTACAATCGCAAACGTTCCCTATTTAGAAATGGGAGCAAGTATCTATGGATTTTGTAGCAGGCCTCCCAATAACTATCTAGAAACATGATTCCATATGGGTGATAGTGGATCAGCTCATGAAGTCGTCTCATTTCATTCTTATTCATAAATCTCATATAGTGGAAGGCTTTTCAAAAATCTAAAATTGTGAATTCATATAAAGGAATGACATACACATTTCAATCATATTAGACTGAGATCCAAAGATCATGTATTCTTTATGAAAATCCATACAGAAATTCCTTGGGACTCAGATGACCCTCGCTATGGCGCATCTTCTTTATATGGATGGAAAACCAGATAGGATAATACAAACATTGGAAGACTTGTTGCAGGATTGTGTAATGGATTTTGGCGGCTCATGGGATGATCACGTTCTATCATTTGAGTTCTTATATAATAATATTTGTCATCCATTGATACATATAGATACTTTTGAACCATTATATGGGTGTTCTCTTCATTTTTCACTTTTATGGGTGGAGACAGGTGAGACATCACTACATGGGATGAGCCTTGTCTGAGAAACAAAAAAAATATTCAAATGATTAGAAAATGGATGGAGACAGCTAAGAGTCTTCATAAATAATATGTAGATCATCATCGATGACTGTTATCATTCTTTGTGAGGGGCCATGTGTTCTTTAGGATCTCTCCAAGGCTTGGAAATTATTCTTTTGTAATGGAGGGAATGTTATCTCCTCGATAAATAGGCCCTATTAAGATACTCAAATGTGTAGGTGGGTGTATTATCTATGAGCATTAACACCATAATTCTGTGTGGTTCATCATGTGTTACATGTATATTAGTTGAAAAATTATCAGCATAATGTTGACCATGTGATTTGGTGGGTTCATTTTGGATTAGAATATGAGGATTCATTGGTGACCAAGCCAGTGCAGATTGTGGATATGTAATAGAAAGACTTGAATGGAAAAAGAATCATCCTAGTGTGCTTTTTGTGGAAGCATGGTCCGATTCAGGATAATAATTGGGAACACGAGAATGAAATTAAAGAAAAATGGATAGAACTCTTTTACATCATTGAAGGTTTTTTAATTTCTATAGATGGAAAGACCAATGATAGGGAGAATTTATAACCCACAGTTTCATGTATATATCACTTTATTTATGTATTTTAAGTATCTAAAGTATATGGGTGAATTTTGGGAGAGTTTCTATAACCTTTAATATGTTTTGGGGATATTCAATATGTGCATGTTTTGTTTGCATTTTTGGAAAACTGTGCAACACCTATACAAAACCTCACATTGTGAAACACAGGATAAAGGGAAGGCAAAGAGGCTATTCTTAGTTTGACCAAACCATGAATAATCCTAATAGAAACCATGAGGTGTTTTGAATATGTGAGACAGTGATCTTTTGCATGATTGGTGCATGGATTAGTAATTGTATTAGACAATCATGTGAGGTCTCCCTCAAGGCATAGGTAGGAGCACATTTAGCACATGGTATTTCTAACCGTGAAACTAAACCTTGCATAGGTCCAATGTTAGATCCTAAAATTGTGGATCTAATGTGTTATCAAATATAAAGGATTAATTTTTTCCCTAGAACGACCCTAAATTAGGATTTTACTCTCTCAAAGGCTCGAGAACCCATCCCCATTTAATAGGATTTGATATGGAGCCATTTGTTGTTTAATTGAAGTTTGATTCTTGCGGAAAGCCTACATTCATGGTAGTTCATGATATTTTTCCATATATCTAATTATCCCTTTCTATTGATTTCTTATATATATACACTAGTTGTGGGTATATCTAGGGTTTTTGATGCCAAATATTTTAAGATATGTTTTTTTAGTTTATAGGCTAAGAGATCAAAGGTTTTTTTTGGAGAATCAACCAGGTTTCATTGGTTTTACTGTGTTGTTCATCATTTTCACTATAAACCTCGACATAAGTGGCTTCACTCTCAAAAAATCTATTTATAATATGAATTCATTGTTTCAAATTTATTTTTTTGGTTGAGAACGTTTTGTTTATTCGATGTTCCATTATTATTAAAAACCCTGTTGAGTGATGGTTTATGGATTTTTAGAAATTGAGTGTGTTTTACAAAGTGATTTATGTAACTTGAATTTTAAATTATGGATTGGTTTTGATTCTTGGAAAAATTATTTCAATATTATTTTGGTTTTATTTAAATGGTTGTTCTAAATGGTTTTAAATAAAAGGGTGATTTTATTGAAATGGGTGAAATGATGATTGTGGCATGGTTTGTCATAATCGGTGGGTGTGAGTTCATATAGCATTTATGAGGCTTGGTTGAAATATGACCTTGTGCTGGGTGAAAAAGTTGAATCACCACATGGGATTTAATTACCCTGCACCAAATTGGTATATAAAAGTGAAACCTCTCATGAGTATGGAACAACCATACTGATGCATTCATGGTTAGTAGTGTAGATATGTGGAATGGAAGGGTTGTGCCAAAATTGAACTTGGGAAATGGATTAAAGTATTGTTTGGTTGTTTTCCTATGAACATCATGTTGTTTTAAGAAAATTTTTTATTTGGAACATTCCTATGTTTAGTTATAATCTATTTTATATTTTTTTATATAAACTACTTTATATAAATGTTTATATCATGTTTAGTCCTTGTGGTGTGATTAGGGATGTCATTGGGGAAAACATACTGAGTTTTAATACTCATATATTCTTTGGAACTATGGTTCTTCTGAAGATGTTTCTTATCAAGACATGTGAAAATGTCGAGTATCACAAATATTTAGCACTACTTCCTGATACTTGGGATTTTTCTTGGATGTAGAGCATGGATCTTGTGGGAGCATGTTAGTTGTTGTTTAATTTGATCATTTTTTGTTTTTATCATTTTCTTTTCTATTATGTAGTTTTATATTGTAGTATACCTCTATGGAACATGGTTTTAGTTTGGTTTTTAGATAAATCAAATGATTCAGCTGTCTTTTATTGCATCATTCATCATACAGTGGATTGTTTGGTTATGGAATGTTTGGGTTGTTGTCTATTTCAAAAATCTAAAATCGTCCCCCACGTATATTGAAGCCCTTCTTTGTTTATTTCTAGCCATTAGTGTCTTGGGGATGTTTCATAAGGATAAGTAATATTCCTCCACCTACTCAAGACAATGAGATGAAAGAGGGATACTAAACCCTAATAAGTGGGAATCAATGACCTCCCATTGAATTTTAGTATGATTAATTTTGGATATATATTATTTTAATTTACAAAACAATGAACACATGTATCCGGGGTTTCATTAAAAAAGAACAAATAATGTGGTATGTGGTTGATCTGGTCCAGTGTTAATTACCATGGATGTCCCATATATGTGACGGTGTTTTGTTTGTTCATTTTATTTGGGAGTAGGAAGGTGTAGAAGGTGATGGTCCCTTAACCTGGAATCAATCTTCTATATGATAGGTGAGTTTTATTTTATTTGATTTATTTTTTAAAATTTTTATTTATTATTTTTTTCACTTTATTCTATGATTCGAAAATTTTAGGAAAATATATGAAACCAAAATTTATGAAAATAATTTATATTAAAATATAAATAATGAATAATTTTTTGAAATTATTGAAATAGAATTAGGAAAAATTATCAAACTATAAATTTTTTCAAATTACCAGAATGTAATTTTGTGAGTAATAAAATGGTAACTATATAGAATTAGAAAAAATTATAACGAAACAATTTTCCATAATTATCGAAGGGTAAAATGTTGAATTATCATGGATAATCTATAAAAAATTATCAAACTCTAAATTTTTGATGTTATGAATGGTTATTTATAAAAAATTATATAGTGATACGAAGGGATAACTATAAATAGATATCAAGAAATTATGACAATGAACAATCAATGTAATTGTGTTCCACTATCAAAGATAATTATAAATAATTATAAATGAAAATTTCACTGAATTACCAAGGACAATTATGAATGTAGACATTGACATAAAATGATTATTTGAAAATTATCTAATATAGATAAAATATTTCCTTAAACATTTTAAATCCATTATTTGAAAATTATCTTGGAGAGGTAAAATTTTATCACATCAAATATTTGAAATGGTAATTTTAAATTTATCCAATATTGATAAATATTATCTTATTTAATATTTTAAAGTGATAATTTTAAAAGTTTCTATGAGTGCTAAAATATTATTGTACATAATATTTAAAAATAATAATTTTATAATTATCTATGAGAGATAATATATTATCACTTGTAATTTTTAAATAATTGTTAGAAAATTATTCAAGAGTGATAAAGAATTATCACATGTAATATTTTGAAAAGATAATTTGATAATTATCCATGAGAGATAAAATATTATCACATGTAATATTTAAATTATAATATGAAAATTATCCAGATAAGATAAAACTATTATACAATGTAATTTTTTTAATGATAATTTGTAAATTATATAGGTGATAGAAAGTGTCATCGAATGAAATTTTTAATTTTTTTTGAAAGAAATAAATTTATTTTGGATTTAGAGACCCTTGGTGAACCTCGAGTGTCAACGTTTTTCAATAATAAGGCTACAAATGGGTGTTATTTACTTTTTTATACTCACCTTTAGACATCAATGAATTTTTAATTAGGATTCTCCATAACAATTTGGGTGCTTGTTTACACATATGGCCATACATGATTTACATGTTGAAATAATAGATGAAAATACTAGATTATGATCATATGTGGGTGCGTGTGTAGCCTTGTGAACCTTATGTGACATTTATTACCATGATTAATTTTGTATCTTATTATTTATGTTGGATATTGATTACAAGTATTATTGTGCTACCTAACATACGACGATGTTCTATGTTTTCTCAAGTATCCTACCATGTTATGTGAGTTTTTGTGGTATTGTTCTTAGAGCCCATGATTGGTGGACCATCCTAATATGTTTGTCCACTATATGGGGAGTGCGCCAAATTTGTAACATTAATGAAGAGGGACCTATACACAGTGTAGGTATACAATGATTCATCATGGATGCCATGTGAGGTACTCAATGATTAGCAGATACCAAGGGGTATGTTATTGATTCCAAGAATATACTAAGTCATTCTTGGATCCAAGAAAATATTGAGGACATCAATTCCATGATGTATAATGATACCGAATTTTACAATCACACACTTTTGAGTAGCATGATTCATTATCCTTGTGGTTAATTCTTGATTCTTTAAACACCTTGATCATCCTTACATCATAATGCTAAAGAAGGTACAGATGGGGGGTTTGTTACAGCTTGGTTAGTATATGAATGAATTGTTTTAGATTTTGTTTTAATATACTGGTTGCATGTTCATTATTATTATAGAATAAACTTGTATGCTCGAGGACATCAGATTATCGACGCCCTGGTGGTGTCATACATAGACGTTTACTCACACAATACTTAAGAATTTTTGTGTTCTTATAGATGTCATGAGGGAAACGGTGATGGGGAATGGACCTATGTTAGGCTACTCAGCTGAGGAGTGTGGAGAAATTGGTCAATGAGGATACACAACTGTTGGACATGAAATTTATGATTACTTTAATTATCAACATTATTTACATTAGTTTATCTTTTCACTTTAGGATTATATTTATTTGTATGTAATTTATTCCACATTTAGTTTTTTGTATGTTTACTCTAATAATTGATTATATTAATTATTATTAATTATTGTTTTGATGCGATGATACATAGGGTATAGTCTCCAAAGTAATGGACTCAGAACCTCGCTGCTACTCAGCATCCTCTTGTTAATATGGAGGTGTACATTAGGTCATGCAACATTCTGGATTAGACCTGGTTGTTTGGGTAAGGATATTTAAATTAACACGGATTTCTTAGTAAAGACATTTTATACCAACATGAGAATTAGTTATTCTAGAAAAATCTAAAAATCTATCAGTGACCTCTAAATCAAAATTTTTCAAATTGATTGTATTTTTTTCTAAAGATTTTTATTATTGTCTTTATAAACTATGAGAGATTTTATCCAGGGTGTAACTTTTTTTGATGAATTACACCCTTTCCTGGTAGAAGATAATTTCTAAAGAATCTAAAATTTTAATATGATATTTTTAGTAGAAGTAGATATACATTAATATTTTTTGGGAAAAATAAACAACTTTCTTCAATGGACCTTTCTTTTATCCATCGAGAGAATATTATCGTTTGACTTCATCTACTTTAGTGAAGCCTTATTTTATCATTTTTAACTCAATTAGTTTTATAAGAAACACTGGTTGTGTTTTTGAAAACTAGTATTCTATCTCATCAATAAATTACTTATGATCATTTATCATCTTTTCAATTTCAATGAACCTCATCATAATTTTCTAACATTCGTCAACAAGTGTAGTTTATCCCTTTTTAATATTCTAAAAATCGATTGATGTTTATTTATTATTTTTTACCTTCCTCTAATTCTCACCCACTTTCATTTTTTATCTTTAATAACATTAAGATTTATATCCTCCTTTTATATAAACATAGCATTCTCCAATGTTATCTACTTAACTTCAATTTTTAACTTTTCCTTTACTTTTGAGTAGTGTAACCTACCTAAGAAAATCTTGTAAATTTTCATTACGAATCCACTAATGTTAAATTATATCTTCAACATAATCATCATTGTTTAATGAAGCACTTTCTCTTCTTACATGAGTTAAGAAATCTACAATACAATCATATTCATTATGTGATGAAGAATAATTTATCTATATTCTTCTTAACAAACATTTCTATTTTTATTATTTCTTGGAAAAAATTTCTTACGTTTCCTCTATTATTATTTCTAGGATTTTTTATATTCTTCTTCAAAATTATAAAATTCACAATTAATCATAATAATGTCTTGTGTGAAATGTAATTTATAACTAAAACTATAACAATTAAGAGAATTTTTACCTTTTCGCTTCCAATATACCATTTTATCGTTTATAAATAAAATAAATGATTGTTTAATGTCCATTTATTCTATTTTTACCTATGAATTAGTTAGATTTTATTTATATTTTTTAAATTTGATATTCATTTTTAACAGTTATTATTAATCTATTTCTTCCTTATCCTTATTCTTAAAGACTATTTATTTTCTCATTTTACATGCCATGAGAATATTATGAAGTTCATCTAGAGATAAATCATCTAAATCATTAAAATATGAATCTTTAGTATCAAATATACTTGGGGTGTTTCTAAAAAGCCTCTTAACAAATATTATAATCATATAGATTCTCACTAAATCCTATTGTATTGATTAAAATATCAGTCACTCTTGTAAAGTATTCATCAGTACCTTCTTCATCACTCACATTAATATCATCACATATGATTCTATAAATCTATATATAGACTTCATTAACATTCTTATTTATTTCATAGATTCTTAATAAACTATGCCACATTTTTTATCCATTATAAATGAATTCATATATTTATAAATATTCTATAGGAGAGCCACAAACATGGAATTATGAAATTTTCTCTCAACAACCAAATTCATCTTATCGGCCAGTTCCGTAACAAATTCATTAATGTTGGTAAATACCACTTTTATGGAATCCAAAACTTAATGTCCAAAACTCATAAGATAACGTATCACCACATTCCTCCATCTATGACTGTTTCTTCCATAAAATAAAGGAACACCCTTCTTGTTTATTGAATGAAAAATCACAATCTTTAGCATTGGATCTTCCAGTTGGAACCTACCTCTAATACCAATTCAAGTTACATTATCATGTATGAACATTGTGAGGGGAGGGGTGAATCATTGAAAACTTTTCTGTTTTATAGGAATTATTTTTAACTTGGTAAGGAATCTTTTACTAACACACTATACTTGTTAGAGTTTTTATCCACTCAGATATAAATATCAGCCTCACCGTTTATATGAAAACAATATAATGAGAGATCAATATAAAATATTTAAATGTTCATGTTCAATGACCTACTTCATTATATGATGGTCATCTCCTTCTACGTGAATTCTTTTACTAAAATATTTTAGTATTAAGAATCACATTCATAAACTATTCTGAATAGAATTAATAACTCCATAAAATAATCCTGGTTCCATATATAT
The DNA here is from genome assembly GCA_963277665.1 of Viscum album. Lineage (NCBI taxonomy): Eukaryota > Viridiplantae > Streptophyta > Magnoliopsida > Santalales > Viscaceae > Viscum > Viscum album. The sequence continues at coordinate 189,977,430 of OY728165.1, read as the reverse complement.
CAATTGGATCTCCTTCCAAATTTGATTATACTCCCAACTATTATAACTATGCCCATTCTCTTTACATCTTGTTATATCCCCATCCAAAAGTATTTTCAATAACAATATATACACCCTAGATAAAATCTATTTCCTCCATCCTATATACCTACCATTTTATGGGTCTCCATTCGATTCTCCTCAAGTCACCACACATTAGTTCAACATAATTTGTTTAATGTAGTTCTTTATTATGAATCTATCTTATGATTCAATTTCTAATGAATCAAGATTAATCTGATGAGCTTCCATATTCATCTGATGAAACACATTTAGATAAATCTTCATTGAATGAGTTGGATCACAATCTATAATACTCATTGTGTATCTTATTCAATGAATGAAACACAATTTGATTTATTTTCTTTAGTATAGTACGAACATGATTGGAATGTGCATGAGACTCAGCCTAGTTGATGAGGTCTCTCTAAATGCATCCACGAGATCTATGTTCAAAACCAGGTGGAGGAATAATTATGGGGTACTATAAAAGTATTGTAGTAGGTACTATAAGGGTACTATAACTGTTACTATTCAGTATTGTAGAAACCAGATCTTTTCACCTTGGGCCACTAGTTTGGGGTTGGATCCCTTAAGGCCTTATGGGCACCCATGAATTTGGGTCATAAAGTATTTCAGGCCACCTAAAGGCCTTTGGGAAACATGATCAATGAATGATTTCCTAGAAAGACTCTAAAAAAGTATCAGCCCAAGAGGATGATTCAGAGCAGGCACACTCACCAGTGTAGAATGAACAGATTCAAATGAATGTGAGGGTATGGAAATGCCATCAAGAATAACCTGTGTATGTAGGAGAAGCTTAGAGTGATGGTCATCTGAAAGTTGAGGGCTACCATCATGATGTAGTTGTTGGGGAGGGGCAGTTCCTTGTAGTTATTGTCTATTATAATTCCCTATGACCTTAAGGCCATGTAATGTATCTTAATCCTACATGCCATGTAATCTATAAAGCCTAAAATACATTTAATGGTTCCCCTAATCCCTTGAAAGGGGGGTTATCCAAAATCAATAAAAAAGAAGGCCTCTGGTCTATTCAGGATAGGATTAGAAACTAATTATTCAAGATCATCAGTACTCCTACTCCTCACCCCATGAATAATTTTTTGCACATAGCTTATCCAAACTATTGCACCCCTTACTATATGTTAACATCTAATTGAAATGTAAGGAGTCAGAAGAATTATTTATTAACTAAAAATAATGTCTTTAATATCTTTTTCTTTTGAATTTCACTGGATTCTTCTAAAACCATCTAGTATATTTCTAAATCTTATTGAAAAATTAGCATTTGAAAAATTACTCAAAATTATTTTATGTAGAATTATGTAACTTCATCCAACTTCCAAAACTATATAAAAACATAGATTGATCAATTTATCATCATGAAATTATCATGTGATTTACATAGTGTATTCAAATTTCTTTAAAACTCATTTTCCAGATGGTACACCTTCATCATTTTCTATTCGATGGAACTTTATTCGGTTTCCCCTTTTTTAATAAAATTTTAACCAATGTACTTTGAAAATGTTTTTTTATAAAATCACATATCATTAACCAATGGATTTAAATACTAATCATTGATAAATTCTATTTATATAGAACCATTGACTGATGATATTCTATCCTTTAACATCATGTAACTTAGTCCAATGTTTGTCCATCCAAAGCCAATCAACATTATCTCAATCATTGTACACCCATATTTTCATGGTGTGGCTTCAAATATTTCTATAAAATTTTCTACTTAATATTATGTATATTAGAAATTTTATGTCTCTATCCTATGGATAGTTTTCCATTAAACATTTATTGATATATCTTTCAAGTGTTATCTATAGGTTTCCTCTGAACGATATCATAAACATTCTATCCTTTAACTGGGTAAATTATTCTCTTCAATTCACTATCTAATGTAGCATCATAAAATTAATTGAATAAATCCAAATGTTTCTTATTTATCTATCTCATCACTCAACATCATAAATTTTTAACTCATTTTTTTTGGCTCTCATACTTCATAAATCAATCGTTATATAGTCAATAGTTTATCTTCACGACTCATAAATTTTATCTTTAACTAAAAGATTCTTTGAATGATCATATTGGGTGTTTCTATCCATTAAATGTGTCCCTACCATTAGAATATCAAATTTTCATTTTTTTTACTTCTCTCCCTTGTTAATTTTTTAATGGATTTTTTCATCTTATACCTTTATTTGTAGATGTACAAATGCATTAGAAATTTGGATAGGATCATGAAATTATTCATGAAGTTAATAACTTAAATATTATCGTTGCATAATATATCATTGTAAAGAAACATTCTTATAGTCTATAAGGATTTTTCCTGACACCTAATATGGAAAAATCCCTAACCTCCATAAAAAAAATTTCTACCAAACTCCAACAAAATATTCTCTCAACTGTCTGTAGAAAAACATATTTATATATTGAAAATAAATGAAATCAAACACACTTTGTCAAAAAAACAGGGAAGTAAAGAACCCTTATCTAATAAAATCACATGTTTTTCTTATCTAATGGATATCTTAATAATACACAAATTACATGTTGAAACCATAATAAATCTTAAACACCTCCCAAAAAATTTCTATGTAATATACACTTCTAGAAATGACTCAAATATTAATTTACTTTATTATATGGGTAAATGGGAACATAAGAAGGGGAAATTTTAAACACTTGGTATGATTAATCCTAATTGATAACAATCAATGATCATAAGTGAGAATAATATGAAAAAATGATAATGACAAAATAATGGAGGAAATATATATAATATTTAAAATTCATACCCAATAAAAATGAATTATAATATAGGAATAATATTAGGAGGCTTTATCACAAAGGAACTCATTTTAAAGGATCTTAACCACATAAGAGTATGATAAAAATATAATACATGATATCATTAGCATAAGTCAAGGTTGACACCCAAGACCATCATAACATTGTGAAACAAATTCTATAATGGATTATATTAACTTCTAATATCATACATAATATATCATGATATGTAATGCTTTACACAATGCATTGGAGGGATATATAATGTTGTTCCCACCCATCACATAAAAAATAATTTTGAGGCTAACAACATGAGATGAAAACATTACCTATTAAATTGGAAGGAAATATAAATCTCACTACACCCATCACATCATATTATGTAGTTACATAAGTGTTCCCCATAGACAAAAACCATACAAAACACCCTCAAATAAATATTAACCCAAAAAATAAATTGGTTTCATAACCAAAAAACATCTGAATAAATACTTTGTATAGATTAAATAAAAAATATCCCTGGTCAAAAAACAGGCCATAGAATGATGTTGACATATACACCATTTAAAAAAGAGTTCTTAAAATGGTTCCACATAAGAAGGGATCAATAATTGGATTTTTTAATTCCATGAGTTCAATGCCTCAAAGGATAAATATTAAAAATGGGTAATTCATGAAATATAAATCCTATGCTTCTAAATCATTTTGAAAAGTAAATTTAATATACATGAGAAATAATGACTCCCTTAAGGGTTGTTTTTAAGGAAATTGTGGTGTGACTATCTCACTTGAGGCAGATATGCTTGGATTAATTCATGCTATCTCATTTTATAAATTGAAATGTTGGAATAATAAATGGAGGGAAAGTGACTCTAGCACTCTTGTTCATGCCATTAGAAATGGTGAGTTTCATATCTCTTGGAGGCTTGCTACAATGTGGATGGAATATATGAAGAACCTTATGAGCCTTAACATCATCATCACTCACGTTTATCGGGAGGTGAATATGGTTGCGGATTTTCTTCCTAATATGGGAGTCGGTAAGCCTCTTACCTGGTTAGATTCGCTTACTGTGGTAGTGCTCCCTCATTATGAGGCTGACTGTAATAAGTCCTTAATTTTCATCTCTTGTAACATTATTTTCTCTTATGAACAATGGCCATGGCCTTTTGGTCAAGGGACATTTTCAAAAAAATCCCATGAAATTCAATGGAATTTTTAGAAAATATATTTAATACTTTCATAAGATACAATATTATGGGTCAATTTAAATATTCTGTTATAAAATTTTGATGTTAAAACAATGAAATATTTTAAATTGAACTTAATATAAGATAATGGATCATTGAAAAAAGATATAAATATTATTAAATAAAATTTGGGTTGTATGATAAAAAAATTGATCATAGAAGGAAATTTATATATATATATATATATATTTAAAGTAAATTGTTGAAACCCCACATGAGTTAATATATAAAAGGGTTTTAAACTATTATATGAGAATATTAGAAAGAAGAATAAAACATTAAAATGGGTCATAATCCATCATTTAAGTGGATGTAAATTATTGTTAACATAGTTGAATTTTTTTGAATGAAAGGAATCCATCAACAAGGGTAATATAAATAAAATTTTATATGTAATGATATGAATAAAGAATACCATATGATATAAAAGGTGACTACAATGTAATAAATAGAATGAATAGAAGTGAAATTTATAATAAAAAGCTATATTTAGACATTCTAATTAAGAGGTTATATGTTATAAAAAAATTAGATTGGTGTATAATATCGGAACACGCCTTAGTGAAAGGAGATAGAGATGACTACACAACCTTTTGTCTTGATTTCTGCTGACATCTTGTATAACAAGTATAACTATATTGATCACTTATTTGAGAACCCTATTCATTACTGTTAAATTTTTTCCCCATTTGAAATTATTATTCATATGAATATAAAATAATTATAATATATTTTCAATATTCGGTTCGAGTAATCTTGGTCATTCTGAACTAGTTTCGAGGTAGCATTGTTGGTATTCTTTATTCTAAAAATTTTCATCATAAAAACATCATTATAGGTAATATAATTGATTATTTATAATTATTTATGTGGATATAATTTCATTATATGGTATTTTTTTATTATTATTAAGTATGAACTTGATAACGGGCATGTTTTGGTGATTTTTAACAAACAAAAAGTTGTATCATGGTGAATACGTATAATATTAGTAGTATTATTCTAGAATAAAGATAATTTTTTTTATTAATCATAAAATATATTATTATTAATAAACATTACATAGTCATTAATGTTAATATTTTATATCATTTTTCACTTGTGTTGTCATACTGACCCAATTAAAAAAATACTATAATTTATTAAAATATATTGATGTGGTTTAGTTGTAAAATCACTATACATAAAAAAATGAAATTATTTAATGTTTAATAGTTTGAAATATTGTAATTTTAAATAATTATAAGAATAATATAATTAATATAAATCTATTAAATTGTATGAATAAATCATTTATCTCTTAGTATTCTTGTTTTATGTGGTTAAAATTATAATGATTGTGTATTTCTCATATTATTAATAAGATTCCCAATTTGTCTTAATAGAAAAATAATAATTTCTTATGAATAATATTTATCTATTAAAACAATTCTTATAACCATCCATCAATTTTGTTAATAAAAATGTAACACATAACTTCGTGGAGGTCATAGTATACTGATAAACACTTATGTTGTTTTCATTTTTCCTTAAGGGAAATGAATCTTAAAATGTAACTATAATAATTTTTTTAATAAAATTCACTTAAAAAATAAATATTTAAATATATTAGAATGAAAAAAATTATATTTCATGAAAATAGATATATATGAATAAAATTTAGAAAATATTATTATTTACTTTGTGAATTTGGATTTTTCCTTGGAGGATTCTATGAAAATTGGTGGATTCAAAAAAATAATTATTGAAAAAGGATTATTTAATTGAATTATGATTATAGGATAGGGTAAATGGGTAATTTATTATGTGTAAAATTTATTTTGGAGTGCCTTGAATTGGTTTCTGGTCTCTCCTTTTATAAGTGGTGAGAATTAAAATTTTTTAAATGACCATTTCTTAAAAATAATTTCCTTATATTATTCCAAGATGAAGGCACAAAAAAATGAACAATAATTAATTTTTTTATGGGATAAAATAAATGAAACCTCAACCATACATTATCACACATGTTTTAACATGTTTTATCATTTTTCACTATGTTAAACCCTTATTTACGCAAACTTTGGCAACTCCATTTTTACCCTTAGAAAATAATTTTAGGGGAAAAATTAAAATTGCAGTTAAAAATAATTTCATATTTATGATTTAAAAAATGAATATAACTTTGTCAAATAAAAATTATCATGTCGAGGATATTTAATTTTAATATTAGTTCCAAAACACATAAAAAATAGTTCTTGGAGAATGTATATTTTTACGTATTAAATTTATGTTTTGAATAAAATTATCAGTGTTTTTGATTTATATGACCTGAATTGGTTTATGAATACATTAAATAATATTTTTATGAAATTAAAATGAATAAAAATATTAATTTTACCATGTTAATAATTAATTATAAGAAAATACCAAAAATATTTTTAATTAGAATAAAATATTACAAAAGTAATAAAATGCTTAACATGAGTTCTATTTATTCATAATAGTATTTGAAATTGTATAATTTTACATATTAAATAGATTATTATTCACGGGAAATGTTTTATTAATTTATAGAATAAATTTATTATATGAATATATCATAAATGATGCGGTATTTGTAGAATGGTGTTTTGTATTATTCACTTAAAAATAAATTTTTCAAAAATATAAAGAAAAATGATCATAAGATGGCATAGTCCTGATGAATATAAAAATGATTCTTATAGATATTTTTAAATCTAGGTTCTAATTTAACCTTTAAATAAAATCCTAAAATATAATGAAAAAATATTTTTAGAGGAAAATAAAATTTTAAAATACTAGTTTTTCATATTCTTAATTTCAATATAACCCTAATAAAACTAACACTAATAAATAATCCATTAATAATATTATTCATAGGTTTTTAATAAAATTCCATATTTATAAAATTAAATATTGTTAAGCACAATAATAAATTAGGTATATATATGTCATAATTCAGTTACTCAAATTCATTATTTCATATTTAATGACTAGTTCTAATATTCATATTTAACATAAAAAATATATTATGGTTTCAGTTTCGTTTGGGGTTGAATGTGGAGTAATATGACAAATATAATAATTAATTTAATAAATTATAATTTGATGTCTGAGACCATGTTAGATAAATATAATAACTCAAATTATTTCTGAAGAGAAGTTATTTGTACCATTGTACATTTACAGAACTATTGTTTTTTTAGACCATATGCACAAAATAAACTATAATAAATGTTTTACAAAAGAAATTAAACTATTAAATATTTCAGAAATTTTGGTCAAACTTGGATTATAATGACCAAGAAAAAAAATTGGGAAAATTTGTAGACATTATAGAAAATTGATCTTTATGGGATATTTATCTAATGGTAGTAGCTGTAGATATTGTAACGAAAGCTAAAATATCTAGTTGAATTTTGGAGTGATAATATTATTAAAAACTAGGTGAAACATTACATTACAATAGAATTGGATTTAGAAAATATTGATGAAAAATAGAATACATATGTCTGAGTAGAAGAATTATGATGTAATTGAGAAGGATCCAATGACAATTGATATTGATTCTGAATAAACTAGTGAGGTTGTTGAATCTTCTATAAGTTAGAGGGATCAATTTTTTAGATTAAAAAAACATTTTGAATTTAAAAATATCATTATAAATCAATAAGATCCAATGAAAACTATAAGTATATTTATATTTAAAGATCAAAATACTCTCATATCATAAATTGAACCTCATAAAACAGAAAAATAAATTTTAAATGATGAGTGGATATAATATATATTTGAGGAACATGATTAGATTAAGAATAATTGTACTTTGGAGCTTGTTTCATGACTGAAAAATAAAAATACTATAGGTTTTGAGAGAGTATTTTGAAATAGATTGAATGGGAAAGGTGATGTATCATGAAATAAATATGGGATAGTGAGTTTGGGATATTCTCAAATAATAGTAATCGACTATAAAGAATCTATCACAGTAGTAAAAATATGAGATGTTATTAGAATGTTCATAGTACTGCTATCACAAAAGAAATTCATGGTGCATCAAATGGAAGTAAAATTTTCCTTTATACATATTTATGAATAAGATTATGTTTAACAACCCATGGTTTTATCTTATACATTAATGGAGTCTAGTCAATATGTTAAATAAATTTTTTATGGCTTCAAATAGGCCCCAATAGCATGGAATATCAAATTAGATAGTTTAATAAGGGATATGGAGTTAAAAAAATGGATGGTTGATAGTAAACATTATGTTATTGGGATTTCCACACGTACTCTAATATTCATTATGTATGTGGATTATGTCATATTTTTTGGATGAAAATAGTATCTCATTGAATAATTTTATAAATAGAAGTATATGAATGTTGAGATTTCAATTCTTGGTGAAATGAAATATTTTCTGATACTATATATTGATAAGAACAGTAGTAATGTATTTCTATCTCAAGAATAATATTCTAGAAAATTTTTGAAAAATTATTTCAAGACACATTTTAGTTGGAAGAAAATTTTGTAATTATGATGTTAGATGTAGTAGTAACCCAAAAAAATAATTTTAGAATAATTGAAATTATATTTTAAATTATATAATCATGTGTATATATAATTCATGAATTCAATTTCTATTAAAGGATTCAGTGTATCCAAAATGGTTTCACATTTTGGATGCTAAAATAATTATGAGATATGTGGAATGGATAATAAATTATAGGATGGTATATATAAATAATGAGAATTTATATTTATTGGGCTTTTCAGATGAATATTGGGCTGTTGAGTATACAAATAGAAGACCCACTTTTTGTAGGACCTTGTTTCTAGGAGAGGGGTGTGCAAGTTCATATATTAAAAATAGAAACTCAGTGACACTAAGAACTACTAAGGTAGTGTATGCATCTACCATACATTCTTTTACATAGATGATTAAAATGTAAGTGAAACTAAAAGATTTGGAAGTTGAGGACAGGAAACCACTAGAAACTATGTATGATGATCAGAGTGCTTTTTATTTTTCCATGATCCAAATAAATATTCAAGATCTAAGAAAATAGATATCAGATATCTTTTCATCAATGAAAAGGTTCATTGTAGAGATAGCATATAGGAATACATATGAACTAAAAACTAGGTTTGAGATATCTTCACCAAATATATACCAAGATTTAATTTTTTTGAAATGATGTTTAAACGTCATGTTTATCCTTACTTACTCACTTTATTATTTATGTGTGTGACACACATGGGGATTTGGATTCTATTTTCCATGGTAGAGAATTAGTTTCATCTTATTTTTCATAGGGGAGTGGTACTGTTATGTATATATGAAAATGAATATATGGATTTTATAAAAGTGGATATATATATTAACGATAATTTAGGAGAGCCTCTGAAATCACATGGAAAAAAAATTTCTTGTCCTAGAGAGATGAAATTCCCTAAAAAAATTACCATATATGGTTGTGTGATGTTGTAAAACTTCTCTTTTATAATGATATGATTTTATAAATCATGGTGAGATTAATTTAAAGTGATTTATTTGTTGAAAAACAATTATAACTGAGAGATTTAATAACCCTTATATTTTTTAGGTAGTTTTAATTATTTTACACCAATTATGTGTGAATTTTTTTTAGTATTATTTTTAATGTGTCATGAAATTGATATGTTTATCTTCAAGAGGGATGATTAACGGATGAAAAATATTTTTTATGTATTTGATGAGAATTATGAATAAGTGTTGTGAAGTGTATAAGAATTTTCAGTAGGCTTGTTTAGATAAGGAGATAATATCCTAATTAATAGTTTTTTGATTATGAATATATTAAAAATGTGGAACCATCCTTAGATGGATATTGAGGATAATGGGTGAAGCATAGTTCATAAACCTAAAAAATGATTTTCGCATGATGAATTTGAATTGTAATGTAAAAGCTAATGGATTCATATTTTCTATACATCTGGGGAAGAAAGGTGGGTTGTGGGAATCCATTTACCCTTAACAGACTTCATCGGTGTGTTACATGAGTTGCTTAACTAATAAAATATCATGCCTCGTGAATGAAGATTAAATTTCGGACGAGTATTTATAGGGAAATTTTCATCTTCATAGAATATATAGATACACCACATGAATTATTTTAGAAAAAATATACCATTCTATATTTAAGATCGCCATCATAGGGTTTCTACTTGTGATATTTTCATACTAAATGTTTTCCATATCCAAGAAGACAACATGATTGGGTTTTTATTCACTATGAAATATCATGAGATTCATGTTTCATGCTTCATATAATTGAACAGTGAAAGATTATGTTTTATTCCATAATGAAATAACATTATGATGAAGTAGTTTTTTTACATGTTCTAAATGCATTTATCTATAATTATAATAGGCTGCATGATTTTCAAAATCAAGTAGAAGGAAGTATAAGTTATGATTTTTCATGGGAAAAGGAATAGGTGAAGTAGATTATTTTCATTTTTTAAATTTCTATTTCATGTAAATAGATTCTATGAAGATAAAGTAAATTTCATGTGATGTTTGACCCACATCTATAGGGTTCAGTATGATATGTTGAATGATTAGATAATTTGAGTAGGAGTACATGTAATGTGAAATAAATGAGATCTGTGACTCAAAAGTTTTAGGAACATTCAATGATAATTAAGACACCTGATGATATTTTTTTCAAATCTATAAAGGATATAGATGATCTCTACATTTTACCAAATCTAGGGGTGATCATAATGTTGAGATATTAATGGGAACTCGTCTATAAACCCATACAACCTCTTCATCCACACATGATGAAGTTGTGAGAAAAAATAGTGGGACGTTTCAAAGATAACCTAGGATCTCTTTATTTTTAATAAATTTATAGTGATATTGTAATGTCCTAGTACTATTTTTAGGTATTTTTAATCCCCTCTTTAAATCAATATTTTTTTTGGGTTTTGTTTTGGGTTGTTTTAGGATGAATGTTTTTTATGATTTTGAAAATTATGGTCCACTGCATAGTTGGCATTGGGTTTTACAAAACCATGAACCTTTTTGAGAAAATCATACAACCCAAGGTAGTGGGATTTTACATGGTTGGTTCATGGTTTAAAAAATGTGTGACCTTATAGGAGAAACAATGTGGTCTTTTTAAAATAGGAACATACCTTGCACAGAGTTTTCCAAAAGGGTGCCACTACCCAGGAAACAATGTAGATAGGTTTTTAATTGATCTAAATGTTAATTAAAAATTCCGAATCAACTCTTTTAGGCCCCCGATAGAACAGTTTGAAATATTATCAATTTCTATCATTCTTTTATCCCCAAGAAGATTTTCCCTTATATATCTCCCAGAAGAAATATGAATATTGAGGAATTCTCATTGATCTTTTATTTGTTAGTGTCCTCACACCCATCACTATTTACCATGATCTCTTTTATCCACTAAATGTTTACATAGATCCCCATGTTGATTTTCATATCTAATACCCAATTTTTTAAATCTAAATGGACGATTTATTTATATATCCTTATTGTCTTTATTCTTCATTGTATGTTTTTTTCGTTTACAGCTTTTGTGATTCAAGATCTTTTGATCCTGAGGTAGGTTGTTCCGCCACGATGCCCAATTTATGTTAAACCTAAAATTCATAATTTAATTTCAATTGTTTTAATTAAATGTAATTTTTGGTTTTGCTTAAATGGATTTCAATTTTTTTATTAGAAAATATCCAATTCCATTAAATTGATATTTTAGATAAAAACATGTTTTTGGAATGAAATTGGAAAACCCCATATTCCATTGAAATCGGGTGAATTTATGGAAATTGGTGAGATAGGAGTTATTTAAATTAAATTGTGAAATTATTTCAACAATATTTTAAAATTAATTACTAAAAATGTATTTTAAGGGTAATTGTGAATACCCCAGTTCCATTGAATTGGGTTTTTGTTATGAAATTGATGGAATTTGTATCAAAATTAAATTGTTGAATAAAATTGTGAAATTTGTTATTGATATTCAATGGTGATTTATTTTAAATTTATATCTATTAGAATGGATTAAAATTGTTTTAATAAATTCATTAGGGTTTTATCTTGGTGAAAATTCATGTTTTTTATTAATAAACCATTATAGAATTTAATTAAAAAATTAGCAAATTTGAAAAGGGGAATAGGATGTATTGTATTTTATGTAGTCTTAAAATAAATTCACCAAAATGTTTTTTACTAGAAAACAAGAAAGTCTTTGGTATTTAATGAGTTATTTTTAAGGAAAATTATGATTTAAAACCATTTAAAACATAATATCAGCAAATCATTTCGCTTAAACGATGGTGATATGTCCTATTTGGCCCCAGTTAAAAGGGACTTATGTACATACTACAGTCTAACCTTGAGTGTGGGGTCCCTAAATCTTGGAACAATCATACATTATTAGGAATATGACCATGTTGATCATTTATTGTTATTTCAAATAAATACTTTCCATTTTTATAAATGGTTTCACATGCCTTGTGAATTTTTATAAACATTTTTATATAAAAGTATTTATTTAATCAATTTGTGAAAAGTGACATTTATGTAAAGAACTGTTTGTGAGTGTATTTCAATCAATAGAAATGTGATTCTTTTTTTCTAAAATTATTTCAAATATTTTAAATGTAATGAATGATTTGTTTAAATGTGCTCTTTATATTCCAAACCAATTAATATGAAAAATTGGAAGCACTTATTTGGTAAATTTGATATTGGAATCTTTTACGAAATCCTTGGGGAGACCCTGTTGGGATTTTAGATAACACCCTACTCATGCCTTTGGATGTTTTTACATTACCTCCCTCTAGGTTTGATTAGGTGTAAAGAATTTATTTAATGTGGTTCTAGCAGTGTACCCATGGAATTGGTGAGCTGTGTCTAAGCTGGTACATGGGTTGTTTATCTATCTATATTTCGAGCACTTTCTTACAGTACATGGGAACATTTATTTCTATTCCATTTCTAGTATACTACTCCCAATGGAGATTCTTCTGTATGAATATTGTCTTTTTTCTTTCTCTTCCACAATTTTTGTGAAAATATTTTCCACACGTTCATTTTTTATGATGCCAGGAGCTCATCTATGACCAATGGGGATAAGGAATGACCATTGTGCTCTGTGAGGCCCAATTTAGTTATCGGGTTACCAAGGTACCATGACTGGTTCGTGATAGATCTCCATATATAATGTAAATTTGATTCCCTTTTTTATATGATTTTTTATGTGGAATCATTTATAAATCTATTAATAAGAATACATCTATATGTGGATGGTTCTAAAAAAAGAGAATGTCATGAAAGAAAAGAAGAATATGGATAATCTATTATTTGAAGTATAAATAATCTCATGAAATTATTTTTACCTGTATAGAGTAAGATATGTGAAGCATTCATAGTGATAATTTTATTTTCAACACTATGTTCTTATACTCTCGTGAATTCTACCGAGTATGTTTTATCTGTATGGAATAATTTTTGTGATTTTGATAATTCAGATTTTAGAATATAATAACTATGGTAATACATGATTTTTTTTGTGTGAACATTACTTGAATGATGTACTTTGAATTAGAATATGGGTTTTATACTTTGAACTCTTATCATAACAAGGTTAAACACCCAGATGGGGTGGGTAGAATATGGGTATGAATAATTAAATTAAATACCACTTTAGGTAATGTTTCTTGGTAAAACAAAATAGTCTTCTCTCCCTTTCACAATACAATGTATGTGGATAAATGAAAGCATGAAAGAGACACAAAAATATTACATGGTTCCCGCTAGATAGGTTATTTCCAAGGATAATTCAAATCCAATGTTCATCTTTACCAAATTCACCAATGTTTTGTGCTGTTACAATGTTCGGAATGGACTCACCGTCCCTCTTAGTTTACAACTGATCACAATTTGAAGGCTCAAAACTCTCTCAACTAATGTGTTCCCACATCTCTTTCATATTATTCTTCTATTGATCACTTGAATCAATATATTTGACAAATAACTTGGTGTATAATTATGTTCCACTTTAATCAATATGATGAATATAATATTACAAACGATTTATTAGGTAAACCATTTTGAAAACTTTGGTGATACTCCCTGCATTTTAAAATTTCACACAACCTTCATAAAATAGCCCAATTAATCACAAGAAAATTATTCTCTCACAAACCACAAAAATTCTTTGTAGAACAAATCTTTCATGAATATCACATATCGTTTGTGAATAAACCTATATTCTAGAAGCTCACATACCCTTCACAAAGAATCCCCTTTTCAAAAATCACACATTGACTTCATAAAACTCAAAACATTTGTGAGGCTAAAAACTTTAGGATATATTACTTAGATTTAATGAATATTCTTTATTTAAAAAAAAATTAATAAAAAAAATATTTTTGAATCACCTTCATTAATTCAGAGCCTTTAGATTGTTGTTATGGTTTCTTATCTTTTTATGGAGGTGGTTGAGGATTATTTTTGGGCTGTCACTACCATTCTTGAAGCTTCCATTCACATTGTCACCATTTCCTAATGATTTTAAAACTTCATCAAGAACCTCCCTATCAAAGTTAAACATCATGAAAATATTTTATTCGCAAATATTTTCATAGTTGCATAGATTTACCATCTTTCCATCACACATTCATGATTCTTCCCACCTTCGTGAAACCCATACTTCATGACACTAGAGGCCTTCACAAAGCTCTATATCATCACAAAACTCTAATATTTGAGAAATCCATTGCCCTTTTATATTTTTTAATGGAAATAATTTAAATCTAATTTTCTCAAATTTTGAGTCATCCAATAGATTCTAGACCCAAAAAATTGTGAAAACATCGGGAAATGTCACCATCTTATGCACACATTTTCTTATACCACCTTTAGAAAAACTATTCATTTTTCTAGATATTTTTCAATATTCCATATCAAAAATATATCAAGAACTTTAAATATGGATTTGGAAACCTTATTTTTAAACAAACACTATCAATCTAAAAACACTACAATGTTACCTTGATGTATTTGTTCATAATATATAATTAATTCTATAATTATTTAAAATATTTGAACAAAAGAGGGTATTAATGATAAATTTATACATTGTGTGAAATGGTACTTGTGGTTGATTTTTTTTAAAATAAAACAATCTAATAGTTATAGTTATAAATCTAATATAGTGACTGGTTACTAAAACTTATTCTATTAGAGTCTTAAAGATATATCCTCATTAACTATTTTAGAAGAAACTATAGGTAGAAAATGATCATATCCTTGTTGTTTAAACTAATTTATATCGGGAATTGAAAATTTTTATTCTAGTGGGACTCTTGTAATCTATCTTTAACCCTGTGATATTAGATATTTTATAGTGCAACCACATAGTGTTACAGTATAGAATATATGGTCATGGTATCTTAAGCAACCACAATAAAGAGTATCTCTTTCATCAAGCCCATACCATGTAAATATCTAGTAACCCTATAATATTTATTTCTTATTGAATATGGGTATTGTTAATATATCATATAAGAGTAGATAAAATACTTTTATGTAAACATAAGTTGATTTAAAATAATGAAAACCATAAAAGGCATCAATGATTCACCCCCCAAGTGGTGTAACACCTCCTCGTACTATTCAAGAGAGACCGTATGGTCTTGCTAAGGAATTATAAGTTGTATTGGTTCTAATATAAATTCATTTTATTGGATATATTTTATTCATAGTAATTTTTATATATATTATACTTATAGTAGAGTTTTAAAGATGTAGTTGAGTGCACTATTAATTTTGATATGGGGTTTTTTTCAAAATTTAAAATTACGTGACAAAGAAATAAACTAAGAGGATAAGAAAAAACTTATCTATAATGAATAATAAATAGGATTCATCACTAGTATAAGGTAAGAAAAGTGTGTGTATATCTACTGTATTATGTGTTAATGGTCATCTAGAATAATCCTGTCGACACTATGATGTGTATGTGTATAGTGAATAAATTATATTTTTTTATTTAAAAATTAATGATGATTTTAAAATTATCATTATTAAAGTTATTAATATATATTATATCCTTTAATGGGTATATATGATTAGAAATCATATCATCATTTGGAAGATGATTTTATTAAATAAATGTTTGCATAAAAGTTAGGAAATGTAAAAATAACATCAAATATATATAAATTTGTGAATTAATTTTACGGTTATATAGGAAAAATACCATTATATATGAAGATGATTCAAAAATAAAAATTTATTTGGAAGATGAGATATGAAAAATCAATAATGATAATATCCATGCTTTAGAAGAAACTCACAAAGATATTATTAGTGTCACAGATTCCCAATTGAAGATTAAATCCAAAATAAATAAGGAACATGGAAATAATTTTTAAGAAAATTGAAAAATGAATGAGGATCACATTGAGAAGTTGATGATATATTTGTTTGATATGTTGAGCAAATTTGGGGTTTAGAAAAAGACCTTCAATATGAATTGCCTTAAGTTGGAGGTAAAAAAAATATGTAGGTGACATAAGATGAATCATCCAAGACTATATATAAAATAGGTGATGCAAATATTTTTTTTGAAAAGTTTCTTGATTATAAAATGAATCGCATTGTTTTAAATAATGTCTTGAGATCATCTAATATAATATCTACAATAATCTTATGTAAATAGGTTACCCATATTACAAAAAATTCATTTTTTACTAATACCATTGCACATGATAGTGAATGTTAAAAGTAATATTATAGAAATTTATGGGTGAATAAAACTGATGATATACTCAAAATTTTATTATGTGTAATTGTGATCTCTAAAATGAATTATTATTCCCCAAAATGATATCAAAATAATAAATTTTTTTCTAAAAATATTATGGTGTCAATTCTATCATGGATACATCCATTGGTTAGTAAAAAAATATATACAATCAATTTTTGGTGTTGTAGATGGTTTTTAAATAAGAACATTGAATGTTGGTACAATTTTTCAACTTATATAGATTATAGTTATCATATATTGTTGTAGATTAGATCTAATATCAAGAAAAACTACTAGAAATTCAGGTTATATCAATAGTTTTAAACCAGTAGTATAGGTTGGGAAACAATTTTGATACCCAGTGTTATTGGTTTCTTACATTATTGGTAAATAATCTATCAGAACAGGTATATAACAATTGTTTCTTGTAACTATTGTTATATACTTATACAAATTATTCGTTAGAACCATTGGTATAGTCCCTCCAGTAGCCATTATTTTTATCAATCATTCACCCCTATAAACAACTTGAAAATAATGAATATATATAACTATTCATAATACACATTCAAAATAGTTTACTTATTATATATTTCATATTAAACTAGTTAGTAAACAACCAAAATATTACACATATATAAGAATAGTTTTAACCCTGATATGCTATCCATAATGTTGGAAGTGTGATAAATATAATTTCAGAAATGAATAATATTAATATATAACTCCAAACTATCCACATCATGGTCACCAATATCATCATCTCTATCAATACCATCATCCATGTCCAAAGACACCTCAAAAGAATCATTATCCTCAATAACTTCACCACCACTACACCCAAAAGGCCATAACCTTGGTAACCTATAGGATCACCACTTATATCACCCGTTGCATCACACAACTAACACATAGTTGATATACATGTATTAATAACCATAGAATAATATTTTTGATTAATTTAATTATAATTTTAATGGTAATGAAGTGATGATTAATTCACCATAAAGAAAATATTATTTCATATATGTATAAAGTTCACTCGCATAATGATCATCAAGTGAACCCTTCAATTTATTACTAATAAACTATATGTATCATAAATGAAAGAATTAATAGGATATTTTATTCTCCAATCAAAATTTAAATTCTGTCTATATTAATATTACATTAAAAAACAATTAGGTCACTTAATGTTGTAAAAATTATAATTTATCATTTATGAAATTTTATTTAAATTTGGGGATGATATAAACATAAAAATTAATTGATAATATTAATGTTTTTGTATTCTCCATTTTTCCTCCACACATTTTATAGTATAATTTTCATATCATCAAGCATTTTTTAAAATTGTATGAATTCACTTCATATATACTAAAACAATAATATAACATTATAATTAATAAATAATAAAAAAATGAACATAATAAATTTGATTCACATGTAATTATCATGGTGATATATTAAATTATGAATGATTTCATTCCTATACCACTACCAAACATATAATACATCATCTTTTATTAGTGATCCATAGGTGACGAAATCCAGTAAATAGAATCACAAGGATCCTCTATATCTTAAGTTATTTTCTCTTTCCAATTTTACATAGAAGGATCAAATAATAAAATTTTCGTACCAACCCATATAATTCAATTTAATTATTTTTTGAAACTCTATTTGTCCCCACAAGAACTCTATGTGAGTTAAAAATCAGTACAATTATAACACCTTAATCCTTCCTTAAATTTTCTACGAGGTAGAGAGTATAAAAAAGTGTATAAAACCATAACATGTGTTGAATTTATTTTTTTCATTTATTTATTATATATATACTATAAAATTAATAAAATCATTACTCATATTAGTAAATAAACACACAAAATGAGTTTTTTTGAAAACAAACATACATATATATTGACATAAAATGAGTAATACCAACCCATGACTTATTTTAAACCAATATATATAAATATTTTTTATGAAAACTTTTTCTAAAATGACCCTTAGAATGATTCTACAAGTAAGAAACACAGAACATATTAATTAGGTTACTACAAAACCATTCCAAGTAAGATCCTACTCCAAAATCAACAATTTTAAGTGAAAATACATAATAATGTATTTATGAATGGAACTTATAAATATTAATCAATTGTAAACCAAAAGTAGGTGAGAATTAACATAATAAACACATATTTTAAGGCCATCTATAAACTATCCACATAACAATATCCACATAATAACATCCACATCACAATAGAATTATCCCCACAACCACCACTTGTCAACCACTATGGCTCAACATTTTTAGCTTTAATAATGAGATAAATATATCAATAATGAATACATACAATTAAAAATGTGGACCATAATTTTTCAAAAAAAATGTACAGTGTAACACCCCATGTGTTTATAGACCTGTTTTTTGAAATAAATTTAAATTTTCATTCATATCTTGTAATTCAATATGTAAATATTCCTTTCACAGACAACACCTACATGGTGTATGATTCATGCAAAACTGAGTTGGCGTACAATACACGCAACACAGAGTTTCTACAAAACATCTCTTTTTTTATTATTTTAATTATTCAAATAATATAATTATAACCTAGATGTTAAACATAGTTATATGAATAATAATAACCCCCTTTACAATATTGTTTATAATTGGTTCTTATAGAAAAACATATTGGAAATAAAAAATATGAATTTTCGTAAAGTCCTTTTTATGTTTAGAAACACAATTTTCTCAAATGAACAAATTTTAATAATAAAATTAATTTTAGACACATTTATAAAATATATTTGATAAAATAAAATTCATCTTTGAATTTATTATTTTTATATTATCCTAGGTTTATTTTTTGGAGTTTTTCAGAGTAACTTCAATTTTAATGAATAGTGAAAAATACGACATTTTAGTTAAAACTACATTTTTATAGTTAATAATTAATGACAAATGATATTATAAATTATTTTTAAGGTCACATTAGATAAATATTAAATATAATAATACAATTAAATTCATTATAATCAATTGCACATTGAAACTGAATATAAAATATTAAAAAACTTGTGAACTATTTCCTATATTAAAACCCCTTTATTTAATCCCGTCTACGGGATTAGAACTAATAATAATTTCTATGCTTATATAAAGTGTATTCAAATAATCCTACATAAAACAAGTAATTCAGTATAATATTTATCATCTAATAGGACCATGTTAATTTTTGACCAAAATGATTAGTAAAAGAGATTAAAATTAACAACAATAGTTAAGAACCAATTAATCATAATTAGGGACTAAAGCATAAAATTAAGGGCCCAAATGAGAAAGAAACATG
The DNA here is from genome assembly GCA_963277665.1 of Viscum album. Lineage (NCBI taxonomy): Eukaryota > Viridiplantae > Streptophyta > Magnoliopsida > Santalales > Viscaceae > Viscum > Viscum album. The sequence continues at coordinate 189,957,111 of OY728165.1, read as the reverse complement.
TCCAGAACCCATTTCATTTCCATATTAAATCCATAAAACATCCATTATTGTTTTTTTTTCTTATGACATTATTTAGGTAATAACATGTACATACCTAACTTGGTTCTAGAAATCATAAGTTAGTCTTTTTCCTTCCCTATAAAAGGCTACCACCTATACCCTTTTATAAAACCTCTAAAACCATTAAATTCTTCAAATATCTTCTCAATTATCCTCTTAAAAATTTTATATTCAACCTCGAAGCCTCCCTTTAAGAAGAAATCATCTTAAAGAATCATTTTGGAACAAACCAAAAAGTGTTACCTAATTTAGAGGTGACATCTTCTCTCAAGATCCTTCCATTTATTTTCATTGTACACCACCTCCACACTATTTATTACCTTATTATGTGACAAAAACAGTATCCTACTTATTCTATGATGTTTTTATTAAATTTTTCTTACCAACGGTTACACACACCTCCATCTGATTGATGTTGAACATAGTGTTTCTGTGTACAGAGAACCAGTGCCTCGCAAAACTATGATTGTTTATATCCCCTTTACCAGAAATCACAGAGACCATTAAGAAGGAAAATTTATTTATATTTGTAATATATTAGTTTTATTATGTTTTTAAGTTTATTAATTCATTTTACAACACATGTCTCTTTAATTTCAATTTATATTTAATATGATAATATCGTTTGAAGAAGTGTGGACTACTGACCCCTCAAGGTGATGTGATCGGTTCACACACCACATGGAAGTTATTAAGGATGGTTTTAATTAAATTATATGATGTATATTATATATAATTTCTATTGTGGTAAATATATATATACATACATATATATACATATTTCATTTACATAATTTCTTTCAGTACCATAATAAAAACGGAAAATAGTGTTCATGCATACATACGACTTACCGTCCCCAATAACAGTGTATTGCATTAACTAATTAATTATGTTATATATTATTATAATATTATTATACTGTATATACCTGATATTTATGTCATGCTCTACTTTTTGGAATCTTGATATAATTATAAGTATCAACGATATTACAAATTAAGACACATTTGATGAACAAATCGAATATTAACCTAATTGAAACCTTACAATAGGATCATTAGAAATAGGGTAATTTAAGTTCATAATAATAGAATAAATGGAAATATATATAATAATTTAATTCTATAAAATATTTATAAAAAATATTTTTTTATTATACCAGAGTCCTATAGGAGTACGAATATAGTCAAGACACAAGGTAAGGGGATTTCCCCCACACTATTAATTTTGTTGAGATACAATCTATGTAACCGCTATTGATTTTTTTGGGGGTGTATATACTACTCATGATTTTATTGTATTTATATTTTACATAAATTTATGTTTATTCACATAACTATTCTATTATCCTTCATTCATGGGGATTAACAATCAAAAGTTACCAAATCGGTAAAATAGTTCGGTCTCAATTTTTCTTCTTTGAGTATCCTATTTTGGTATGCACCTAAACTATCTATCAAGGTGTATATACATACATTTTTCATGTTATATCATGAATATAATTATTTTTATCATATCACAATCTTAATTTAATTTCAATTTCTTATATGGAGAGTATGATCCCAAGTCTCCATGTTATAAAAGTTTATTGAGGCAATGTCCTTGTTTTTTGAGATTGTTTATGATTATTCTTCATTTCATGAAATATTATGATCCATAATTAAAAAAATTCCTGATTTTACATCTCCTTTATTAATTCAAGGTATACACATTTTTAGTACCATTTTTCTACTCTTTAACACTTTAGAGAAGATTATTAATAAAATTAGTCTACCTCTCTCTTAGGTCGGATATCTATTGTATTCAAAAACCTTGTATTAAAAAATGTTTTCAAAAGATAATTGTGGATAATTATCAATGAAAATGTGATTTTAGAAATATTTTATGGTTTTAAAATATCCTTTTATAATTTTTCAAATATATTTAAACAAACGTTATCAAAAAGTTTAATGATATAAAAACTCATTTTTTTCAATGAATAAAGCTTATTTTCTTATAGAAGTTATTTTAAAAGATATTTAAAAACTATTTACCATATAATATAACGTCAATTAGTGTTAATAATGACATTATGGGGAAATTATTCAATGGTTCTATTCATATTCTGTCTTTAAATGGATTATGTTTTTTATGGAATTATGTTATAAAACCCATTTCTCTTTCACATGTTATATGCTTCTGAAACCCATTTCATTTTATGGGATATGTTTACAATTAAATTATTATAGAATATGTATTTTTCCACAGGTTAGGATATGTTTACATGTTTATGATACCCATTTTATTTAATGTGTTATGATATGTTCATTTATGATATTGTGGAACATGTATGTATGATTTCATTATGTGATCATTGAGACCTATATCTCCCTCTAATGCATTGGGTAATGATTTTTATCTCATGATATAAATAGGGCTAGAATGAGGGTTCAATGAGATCAGTAATATAGGGCTAGAATGAGGGTTTACTCGGTTCAATAATATAATGTTAGAACATGGGTTTACATGGTTTATTATTACTTGGTTGGAATAGTGGTACACCCGGTTCAGTAATAGAATTTTTTCACTAATATGGTATTGGTATTTATGCCATGGATTCTATGTAAATAATAATATACTCATGTGTTGCCAAAATTACTTGACTTATTCATATCTTATGCTTTCTCGGACTATGTTGTTTTTTCATTATGATTCATGTCTTCTAAACATCCAATTTTTTTTTTGAAGATCTCTATTTTGATCTATGATATGCAGGGTATGATCTTATATCCTCATGATAATGTTCTCATACTCTGGTTTTTGTGATTACGCTTATATGCATCCATTTTTTACCCTTATTGAGCATTTAAGATTACCCATTTTTGTGTTTCCTTACCTATTTTATGATGATATGTTTTATTTTTTAGGTGTCAAAAAAGGGTTTTAGTCAATATTAACCTAGTGGGAGATTATGTACCTCACTTATAAATCAGTGTTTATGTATTCCACGTTTCCAAAGTAACTAGACTAGTATGGTCTTCATGAATTTGTTTTTATAATGTTTTTGTATTTCTCAATATTTATGTAATGTTAATGTTTGGAATTTAGGGCCCTTATAGTTGGTATCAGAGGAAGAGTTTTCTGATCCTTTGTAAAATATGATATGAAAAACATATTGATAACCCTAAGGAAATGTCTCGGGATAAGTCTAAGGATAATGAATGGTATAGGAAAATATCGTGGAATTTTGGTGAAGGTTAGAGTGAGTGGTTTCCTATAAATACATCTCTCTCTGGATACTAAAAGTGGATGTGGTTATGTAATAGATCTACCTAGAATTAACAACTCTAACAAGATGTTTTGGGCTTGACTCAGGGTAATATGATACAAAATATTGGACCTTGTTACACAATGGGTTTGACACTACTTGGGGATATGCTATGGGAATTTAAAAATGTTTTAAGAATCATTTTGAAGGATTTAAACCTACGTTAACAAAAAATAACCTAGGATAAACCTATGGTTCCATATATTATGGAAGTCATCATAAGTTTTACATCCTAGATTTGATTTTTTCAGGATTACATGCTTCTTCATTATGAGGAATATTTATTGCTCTGTGATTTTGGTTTTAGTAAATGGATGGAACCCAAAGGATTTGTGTTAATGGTGATTGTGATGGAAAATGCAACGATTGTCCTCTAAAAAATTGAATGCTATGAGATCTAGAATGTAAAACCTCATTGGTATGATCTCATAGCATTCGCAAGTAATGAATCCTAATGTACATTTATATAAGAAAAGAAGGGAACAACTTTCTGTTGAGTCTTTCATGAGGTAATATCCACCTTATTTTAGAGGGTCTCAAGATCAACATGTTTGTGAACAACAGATTAGTACCACTAAGATGATATTATCTATATATAACTGTTAATAGCATGACAAAGTCATTCTAGATGTCTATAACTTAGAAGGTGAAGCAGATCAGTGGTGAACTCTAATCAAGAATACGAGTCATCATAATGAGATTGAATCCATTGTTTGTAATGAGTTCAAGACATTAATTTTCAATAAGTATTTTCCATGAATTATTCATACAATGATGGAAAAAGAGTTCCTTGAGTTGGGGAAAATGGATTACGAGTCAATTGGTACTTATGAGGCTAATTTCATGAGACTTGCGAGGTATGCTTCATAAATTACCATCCAACATGAGAGTAATGTGGATAGGTTCTTTAGTGGATTAAATCCAAGTCTCAAAAGGGTGTTGTCCATAATATACTTTAGTAGGTATGAAGTTATTGTACATTGTGCAATTAAGTATGAAATGGAGGTAGGAGTCATGCATCAAATTCATGGCATTGACAAGAAGAGGAAGTTGGTGTTTAAAGGATACGAAAAAAACAATAGAGAAAGGAAGATGAACTTTACATTATATTCTATGTGTAGGAAGATTCAGGTAGTAAATTATGTTAGGGGGTCAAATAAATATTTTATATTTTAAATAGAATCAAATCAATTAATTGATTTCTGAGTTGATGGGAAGGAGTTTTCTCAAAATTATAAGATTGAAACAATCGCATAGAATGTACCTCCCATAGATCAGGGCTACAAGTGTAAAACAATGTACATTTTTATAACCATTTACTAAACCCAATAGTTTACGATGATGATTGACTCCAGCAACCTCTTATGCTAATGGATAAAGAGAAATCTCATGCAATTTCTATTTTTGATGAGGGGTGTAATAACAATTTCATGAAAGGAGCACTTTCAATCCAATCCAGAACTCCTAATTTTATATTTCTTTCTAAATCAACCCACTATTTTAAATATAAATAATTATCTATGCGTGTTAAGATTCCACCAAAATAATTATAGGAGTAATTACTAGTGAAAGCCCATAATGGTATAATGATTGGATCTGATGTCTATGATTCCTCTCCAGTTGAAGTGTGATGGAATGTGCTAACTGAAATATTTTCATTCTTATTTTTGTCAAATTTTATGTCCTCATTTCCATGAATTGGATTTCTCAACATAAATACCAAATCAATTTTAATGTAATGGATTTTATGTTTGATATTTAAAACCCTCCTATGATCATACATCAATGTGACAATAAGTTTAAACATCCAGTGGAGATTACATCTACTCTATGAGTCTTAATTCCCATTAAAAAGGGTTTATAATATGAAATGGTTTAGGAGAATATTTAAATTGAAGATATACCTATTGTTCGAGATTTCATGGATGTATCACCAGAAGAGTTTCATAGTATTTACCCAAAATGGGAAGTTGATTTCTCAAAAGAACTTATACCTAGTTCCACTCAAATTTCAAAGAATCCTTATATAATTCCCCTGATTGAGTTGTGGGAAGTAATGAAGAAACTCTAATAAAACCATGATAAGTGATTCATTCCCCTATGATTATCACCTTTGGGTGCACCAGTTCATTTTATGAAAAAGAAATATTGATCAATGTAACTATGCATTGATTTTTGGGATTTGAACAAGTTCACAATCAATAAAAAATATCATCTTCCCCCTATTGATGATTTTTTTGATCAACTATATGGATGTAAATACATATTTTAGATTTACCTTCATTCTGTATAACATAAATTAAGGGACACAAATGAGGATATACCCAAGATGACATTTTTTACTAGGTATGGTCACTATGAAAATATAGTGATGCCTTTTGGTCTTAAAAATTCCCATGCTATCTTCATTGATTTAAAGAATAGAGTCTTTAGAGATTACCTCGACCAGATTATGGCAGTCTTTATAGATGATAGTATTATCTATTCAAAGTCTAATGAATATCATAAAGATTTATTGAGAATTGTACGGGATACACAATGAAAAAATATGTATTATAAATATTTTATAAATTTAGAATTTTGGCGGCAAAAGGATTCATTTTTGTGTCACATAATCTCAAGAGATGGTATACAAATATATCCATCAAAGACAGAGACTATTTAAATCCATCCTAGACCTACCATAGTGACTCATATATTTATATATCTTGGTTTATCATGATATTATTGACCATTCGTCGAGAATTTCTCATGACTATCTAATCATCTAACCAAGTTAACTCAGAATGGTGTCAACATCCTTTGGATAGATGAATGTGATGAAAATTTCAAGGAACTTAAGAGATGCTTGGTCAGTGCACCCATGATTACAATACCCTATTGCGGAGAAGGGTTTTTAATATATAGTGATGTTTCCAAGAAGGTATTGGGATGTCTAATTATGAAAAATAACCTGGTTATAGCCTATACCTAATGAAATTTGATTATTTATGAGAAACATTACACAACTCATGCTTTGGAGTTAGTGGTGGTATTTTTTCATAAAAGATATAGAGGAATTATCTTTATGGGGGGAAGTGTGTTGTATATACCGATCATAAATGTACACAATATATATTCACATAGAAGGAGATGAATATGTGCTACAGAATATGGTTAGATTTGATAAAGGAAAAGGATTTATCAATACTTTACCACCCTATGAAAGTGAACATCGTAGATGATGCTTTGAGTTGAAATGATCATGGAAGCTTATCTATGATGAGAATCACAAAAGATCTAATAATTATTGATTTGAAAATGATGGATCTTGGAACCTAAAGGTAGGGTAATATCTTATCATTATCAATTTAATTTTCAACCATCTATCCAAGTGAATATTAAGGAGGTGTATTAGGAAGATGAAGATCTGTAAAAGGATTTCAGAAATATTCATGAGTTAAACCTTGGTCAGGATGGAATGATAAGAATTGGTAAACGTTTATGCATTCCTATGATACTAGATTTTTAGAACAAGTTATTAATGGAAGATCAGAATTCATTAATTTCTATTCATTCGGGAAGTAAAAGATGTATAAGGACTTAAAAGTCTTCTTCTTATGGGATGAAATGAAGAGATATATCATGAATATTATATCTCAGTGTTTGGTATTCTAACAAGTTATGGATGAATGAAAAAATTATATATAGATTTTGGATCCAATACTCATACCAGAATGGAAATGGGAGAACATCCCAATGGATTTTTTTATTCGACTAACCAAATTATCTAAAGAGTATAATTCTATATGGGTGGTAGTTTTTCACCTTAATATGTCATCACACTTCATCACCATTGGATAATATTTATATCTTGATTAACATTCCAGAATATAAATTAAGGAATTGGTCAGGTTTCATGGTGAAGCATGTTCCACTGTAGCTGATCAAGATCTAAGGTTCACCTTAATGTTCTTGCCTAGTATTTAAGAAGATCTTGATAGACAATTGAGCTTCATCATGGCTTATCATCCTCAAATAGACAGTCGGTCTAAAAGAACAATTCAACCCCTAGATGATATGTTGATATCTAATACACTAGATTTTAAAGGAGGCTAAGATAAACACCTTCCTCTTGTTGAGTTTTTATATAATAACAACTTTCACTCATGAATTTAGATGTAATGTTAAGAAGCCATATATGAGTATAAATGAGGATATCTATCATGTTGGGATATGTTGGGAGAAATAAAGATATTGGGACCTGGTATCACTAACGAAATGGTTGAGATAGATAGAATCATTTAGCAACATATCAAGGAAGCTCATAGTTGACAATAAATATATGTTGATAACCATCTCCATGATCTAGTGTTTTAAGATAGTGAAAATGTGATTTTATGAATCACACCATGGATATAAATTATGAGATTCATGGTGAAAATGAAATTAAAACCAAGGAATATCAAAACCATTAAAATTAATTATCGTATCGAGATGGTATCCTATCACTATGTACTTCCTCGAAATATCCCTCAAGTCCATGATGTGTTCCTTGTATCAATCCAGAGTATGTACATACCAAACCCTTCACCTGTACTAAACTACGAGGTTTTATCGCTAGAGAAAAATATTCCTTTTGAGGACAAACATATTGAAAATATAGACAAGTCAAAGAAATTTTTACAAAACAAGACCACTCTCCTAGTCAATGTTTTGTTGAGAAATCACCAGTTAGAAGAATTTAAGTGGGAACATGAGGATATGATGAATTTGAAGTAACCTTATTTTATTACCTAAGTGATGAATTTCGAAGGTGAAATTCATTTTAATGGTGGTAGAATGCAACAACCCATGTTTTTATAGACCTATTTTTTAAATTAGTTTAATTTTTTTTAATATTTTAATGCACTAAGAAAAATATTCCCTTTCACACACAACACTATCTTGGGGTACGATGCGCACAACATTGAGCTGTTGTACGATGCACACAACACTGAGATTATATGAAACATCTCTTTTTATAATAATAATTATTGAAAGAAGATAATTATAAGATATTTTTTAAACCCAGTAACGTGAATATTAATAAATAATTTTCAAATATTTTCTATAATTGTAATATATAAATAATTCATATTGATAATAAAATATTTGATTTTTGGTAAAGTCCTTTTTCTGTTTTAAATCCCCATTTTACCAAATGAATAGATTTTAATAACAAAATTAATTTTACTATATTTTAGAAATTTAATTTGAGAAAATAAAATTCAATTATGTATTTAGAATGTTGAAATCATCCAATGGTGAATTTTGGGGATTTTTCTGAGAAACATTATTTTTTGATGAATACTAAAAATACTGATTTTTAATTAAAAAAACTATTTGCCAATTAATTATTAATGATAAATGATATTATAGATTTTTTTATGTTAATTTAGATATATATTACATTTACTAGTTTAATAAATTCATTATGATCAGTTTCACTTTGAAACTGAATATAAAACATTAAAAAACATTGGATCTTTTTCCTACTTTTAAACCTCATTATTTCAACCTGTCTCTGGTATTATCACTTGTACTAATCTCACTGCTTATGTGAAGATAATTTTAAAAATCCAACATAAAAAATTTTATTTAGTCTATTATTTAGAGTCTTATAAAACCACGCTAATATTTCACCAAAATGATTAATAAATGTGATTAAAATCAATCCTCATAGTTAAGGCCAAAATAAGATTAATTAGGGACTAAATCATAACATTAAGGGCCCGTATAACCTATTAACTTATCCAATGCCCAGTGTATATCCATATTTATTACACACACCATCCATTATTTAGTATTGTAGGTTTTTATGACTTTTTTGGGTAAGAACATGTGCACATCTAACTTGTTTCTTGAAATTTCTAGTGAGTCGTTTTCATTCCCCACAAAAGACCACCACCTCTACATATTTTTAATACCTATAAAACCAATTATATTCATCCAAATAACTACCCTTTTATCCTCCCAATAATCCTCCCTTCCACCTTGAAGCATAGTTTTTGGAAAATTCTTTTGAAGGATGTATTTAGGCAAAAACCAAAAGTAGTTACCTGATTTAGAGGTAATGTTTTCTCTCAAGCTCATTTCCTTCATTTTACTTCTCCACACATCCAATATCGTTATTAAATTATTTTGTGAAAAAAATGTATCTTCCATATAATAACATGTTTTATTGAAAAGGGTCTATCCTACACTTACACACACAAACATCTAATGGATGTTTAGCATACTATTTCTATGTACGGTGAACTACTACCTCATGAAACTATGATTGTTCATTTCTTATTTACCACCAATCATGGAGGAAAATATGATAGATATTAAATTTATATATGTAATAAATTTTATTTATTATGTCATTATGATTCTGTATTTATTTTACAACAAAAAACACTTTACATTCCATTTTGTATTAGTACAATAATATTATTTGAGGAAGTGTGGACTACCGCCCCCTCAAATTGATGTCATTCATTCACACACCACATGGAATTTATTATGGATGGTTTTAATGAACATATATGATTTATATGATCAATTAATGATATAAAAATGATGATATATATATATATATATTCAAACATAAATATATACATATTTCATTTACATACATTCTTTGAATAGGGCAATAAACACAAAAAACTGTGTTCAAGCGTATGTACGACTTACCCTCTCCATGAACAGTGTATTCCATTACATCATTCATTATTCATTATATTATTATAATTAAAATATACTGGAAATAAAATATATTTATACCATGTTAAATATTCTAGAATAATGTTATAAATATAAGGATCTATGATATAACAAATTAAGACATAGATGAATAACAAAGCGAATATTACCTAAAGTGAAAAATTATATAGGATCGTTAAAAAGAGGGTAATATAAGGTCATAATAAAATAATATATGGTAGTAGATATAATAAAATTATCCTGTTAAATTTTTATAATAAACAATTATTTGTTATATATGAAACTTGTACGAGTATAGAGTGAGTCAGGACACAAGTTAAGGGGATTTTCATCACACTATTAATTTATGTGAGATACAATCTATGTTCACCACTCATTACTTTTTTCAGTATGTTTACTTACCATGATTGTATTATATGTATCTTATTCTTAAATATATGGGTATTCACATATCCATTCTATGATCCTTCCTTTATGGGGTTAAATATTCAAATGTTTCCAAACCAGTAAAACAATTTTCTTTCAGTTTTGTTTTTCATTGAGAATCAAATTTTGTTATGCACCGAAAATATTTTTCAAGGTGAATATAATCTCATTTTACATATTATATCATGAATATAATTCTTTTTAGGATATAATATTCTTCATGTAATTTTATTTTCTTACATGGTGATTATGATCCTAAGTCACCAATTTATAAGAGTTTATTGAGAGAATATCTTCTCTCTGTTTCAATACTGTTTATGTTTATGCATCATTTGATCTAATATTATGATCTATCATTGAAAAATATTCATAAATTTTCTTATCCTATAATTTTTCAAGATATCCTCAATTTTTAGTTCCATTTTACCAATCCTTGGTTCTTAAGATAAGGGTTTCAGTAAAATCAGACCAACTCTCTCATTGGTCAGAAATCTATTGTATTCCAAAGAAATGATTTCAAAAAAAATTTCAAAATAAACATGATAATAATTGTCAAGTAAAAACGGATTTTAAATTTTTTTATTGTTTTAAAACCTTTCTTTATATGTTTTAAAATATATTTTGAAGGAAAAATGGTCTCAAAAGGTTTTATTTAATATAAAAAAATTCAAAGAAGAAAGGATATTTTCATCAAGAAGTGTATTCAAAAGTTCCTTAAAAATTATTTATAATCTATGTAAACATACATTGGTGTTAAAATGCCTTTATAAGGGAATTATTTAATGTTTACATTCGTATACATTCTTTAAATGGATTATGTATTAATGGAATGATGTTATAAAACATGATTCTCTTTCCTAGTTTATATGCTTTTGAAATATGATTATTTTAATGGGTTATGTTTATGATGAAATTATTATGAAAAATATATATTTACATAGGTTATGATAGGTTTACATGTTTGTGATAATGATTTCATTTCATGGTTTATGGTTTGTTCATTTATGATCCGGTGGAACATGTTTGGAAGATTTGATTATGTGATGTGTGGGACATATATATTCTTCCAATACATTGGGTAAAAATTTACATATCATGAGATAGACATGGATTCAATGAGGTATCAATTGGTTCAGTAATACTGTGATGGAATGAGGGTTTACTTAGTTCAGTAATACAAAGATGGAATGAGGGTTTACATGGATCGGTAATATAAGGTTGAAATGGTGGTTCAACTTTTTGATTAAAGTAATTTTTCTAGTAAGATAGACTTGGCAGTGATTCATTGGATACTACTCAAATCGTTATATTCTTATGTGTTTCCACAATTCACTGCATTATTCTTATTTTATGATTTCATGGAATATTCTCTTTATTTCATTATGATTCATTCCTTATGAACTTCTAATCGGTATGCCATGATCTCTGCTATGATATTTGATATGTAGAGTATGATAATCGATCTTCATGATAGTGTTATGAAACACTTTTGATCATTATTATGCTTGCATACCTCCCTTATTTAACCTTAGTGATCATTTTAGCTCACCCATTTTTATGTTTCCTTCACCAGTTTGTGAAGATATGTTTTATGTTTGAGGTGTCTAAGAAGGGTACTAGTCACGAAGAACCTAGTAGGAGATAATCTAGCTCACTTATGTATAAGTTTTTATGTATTCCATGTTTTCAAATGAACTAGAATAGTGTGATCTTCTTTCTTCTATTTGTATAATGTTTAAGTATTCTACAAAAATTCTGTAATGTAATATTTGAAAAGAGAGGGTCACTATATAAAATGGTAATGATATAATAATAATAATTCGTTAAGTGTTATAAATACCACATTCCATTTTTTTAAACCATAATAATCCTTTATATCAAAATAATATTTTATTTAATATGATAATGACATTTCATCAAGAACCATATGTGCAATATTATATAAAAAATGCGCCCAGTTAATTTATAGAGAGAAACTAAAGTATAGTCAACATACTACTATCACTATCTCATAATTAATCCCAATATAAAATCCAATAAAAATTATAATCAAATTAATTCAATTAATCATTGTTATAGAATGAAAAGGTTGAATGTTGAACCACCTTCTGAAAATTAAGAACTAAAAGATACCCAAAGTTATTCCAAAGAGAGAAATAAAAAATGGCCCTTAAATTATGTTTATAAACTATAATAATTAAAACAACCCATGAAATATTTTCTATATAAAACCCATAGGACACCATTACAATATAATGTATGAAAATGAATAAATAATAGAATAAAATAATAGAGAAAATGAAGGAAAACCTCATACATTGACGATTCCAGCTAAAAATAATTACAGAAATGTGATAGAACACATGAATACATATGCATATTACATTTTCAGTTCTTAAATTCTATAATTAATTATTTTAAATTCCAAAATAGTTGATTTATGGAAATTTTTTACATTTTTATGTTATTGTGGTATTTTGAGCATAATTTTGAAAATGACATATTTTGGATTTTATCTTTTTTATTAAGTATTTCAAGGCTAAATATTATTCAATGATCCAAATTGAAAATTTATTAATTTTTAGGTTTCTATGTTCATTGTGATTCATTTAATCCCTTGATACCCAAAGCGCAATCAACTATTTTAAGGCCCAAAATCTTCTCACAATTTGGTCCTTGAAAACTATGCCCATTTCCGAACTATTTTAAATATGAGCGTAAATTTCAAATTGGGATGGGGAAATGATCATAAAATTACACAAGAATATATTAAATTAAAAAAAAATAAACTAATTAAGGAATAAATATGATACTTATCTTTTTTCAAGCACATTATGGCCATGGAAAATGAAGAATTTGAATATGAAGGGTTACAAGGAAAAAAATTAATATCTCATAGGAATGAAAAAATATTTTTATCAAACGTGTAAAATGAAATTAAAATTTTGTGATTGGAAAGAGGATAAATAATTGAACAACTTTCGTAAATATTCCTTGTCCAAATTCGTTCAATAAGTTAGGATAACACATGGAAAATTAATGAGTATAATTTTGGGGCTAAATTTTCAGCGTTTCTCCATACAGAAAATTTTCCCTTCATTATTTAAAGGGGTTTGAAACATAAGTGTTGAATTTATTGACCATTAACATTATATTTATAATGTATTAAATTACTTAATATTATTACACTTTTAACTTATTAATTTGATTCTTCATACCTCTTTTCTTACATATTTTATGTGTTCTATGACCATTGATCCCTTCTCAACTCAACAAAAAATAAAGATCTATCCTCAGTTCTTGTCTATGGGAGAAAATTGTGGTTTTATTGAATTTAATTATCTTTAATTTCTTATGTATATTAAATTATAAGATTTTTTGTGGTGGATAAAATGATTATGTTGAGCGGTCTCCCCATATTCTCTATAATCAGAATTCTTCTTCACATTTATCATTTTACATCCATTCATTATCAAAGCCAAGGAAACGACGGAGTATGGCTTGGGTAGTGATTATTGGTGAAGATGTATCCTATATGAATTAAAGAAGATCATTTCTCCCAATGTATAGGTCTCAGTATGGGGTAATGATAATTCAAATGAGAAGCCGAGGTGTGATAGGTCCCGACCAACTCATTATGTTGAATAATGAGATTCTTTTTGAAAAATGATTTCAATCGCAGCAAACTCATATAGAAATTATCCTTATTTCATTCTCATAACAAAATTATGTTTTGAATTTCATTTATATACATATCATGTTTTATATTTTTTTTATTTAAAATTCCCCCATCAATATTATGTTAGTAGTTTTATATTAGTAAGAATACAATTGTGAAATTTGAAAAATATGTGTGTTGTGAGAAGCATACTTATGATTGAACCTAGGGTGTTCCACTATGGTGAATTATAATAATAATAAGAATTTAATTGAGTATTGGTTCATAAAACCACTATCATAAATTCTAAACTATTTTTTGGGTGTTCAACACTTACACACATAGGTTTTCGTAAAAAACCCAAAAAATTAAATTATATCAAAAAAATAAAAAAGGGCTTTATTGAATATCGTTTTTTCTTAATTTCATGGATTAATTTAGTGATTTTTAGTATGAATGGACTTGTATTGATTTTATATAAGGTACGAGAGATTGATGTTTCATATAGAACAACAAATTTTTATTATTCCCAATAATATTATAATCCTTGAATAAACTAGCAAGATGATAACATCATTTACTACAGAACATGAAGAGGTTAATGTTATATGGTTGGAATAAAAAAATAAAGAACTAAGATGAGGAAAAATAGTAAAATTTTATTCCACTTATATTTTATATCAATGAACCCAATTAAGACATGAAGATGAAACATGAAGATCCAATCATCTCTCCTTGGCCACTGCATGAAGAGAAATTTCAAGATGTCATGCCAGCTGATAGAAATTTGTTAGATAAAAATGATTTGGATTAAAATAGGTTATATTTTTTGGTGACCAAAATATAAGTGATCCCCCAGTGTTTTCAAATAAGAATCATCTCCACAATACGTCTCTCTTTATTTGAAAAAAGATAAAGATAATTCCCTTACCGATACTGAGTCTCTGATTGTATTTCATGAAGAGATTGATATTCAATCTAATTTAAATGAATGGGATGATTTCCTTTTTTATTAATAATTATTTAATATTATTTAGTTTAAATGGTCTTCTGAATTCCCTTGTGCTTAAATATCTAATGTAGTAGAAAATAAGTGGTTCCTAGATGACAATGAAGAGGCCAATGAAGTCATGGCCAAAGAAGATAAGGACCAATTATTACTCATTCCCACATCTTCTAAGTTGTACAACATTGATAAGATGGGAGAGATGATGTACTATATCAATAGGTTCTACCATAAATAGTTTTAGATGTATATGACTAGAAGGAGTATGATTTGGTTGTTTTTTAGAAAGAAACCCCTTCCACCTTCGGATTGGGGTAAAAATGATACTACTAGATGATTAGTGGTAGTAAAAACCAAGCTCCCTCATGGGGGTCAAATAATCATTATCCATTTTATTTCACCTTTATATTTGTTTTTCTTATGTTTTCATCATTTCATTTATTTAGTTTTAATATGGTAGTACCTAGGAGATTAACTCAAGGCTTCCACATAAAAAACAAATTAGGTTATGTCATTCCATCTATTTATATTTTTTATAAAACAGTAAAAATTATTCAGGAAAATAATTATATTAATTGAACTAAAATTAAGTTATTACTTGGAATATGTGTGTGGTATTTAAATCTTATTTTAGGAATTTTTTGTGTACTTCTATTTTTCCATCTATTTTTATGAAATTTTCATGTTTTTTTCAAATTTTTGGTGTGTTTTTAGAAATCTTAAGTGGAATAGAATACATGGAAAAATTAAAACAATATTTCTATTTTTGGAGAATATATTTATTTTAATGTTTTAGGATTTAAATTATTACTGAATGTGTTTTGATTCTTGATTTCTGGTCTTTTGGTTTTGATAATGTCTGATTGGCAATGAAACTCATGTGAACAAGTATTGTCTGAATTGAAAATAATGCCCAATATGAGAGGTTTATAAAAATATTTTACATCTTATCCCATTTATATTTCTAATTAGATTCTTCATACATGATTTTTGATCTATAACATGAATTTTCCTCTTCTTGAAATATATTACAGTTCATGGAATGTGTTGAGTATGATTGAGGTACCACATTGAAATCCCTTTTTTCAATTTACTCTCCTTTTCACTACCATTATATATGATCTTTATTAATCCCTTATAATCCATGAAAAAAAAATTATGGAATCCAAATTACATTTTATTATTTCTTTTCTAACCTTCTCAATAACAAAAATGCATGATTATGATTTAACTAAAGTGTAAGGGGGTAAATATGAGCCATATTTCTCTTTCTTGAAAAATCTGTATGATGTTAAATAAAAAAAATATGTTTCTATATTTTTTACTAATTTTGAAGATGGAATATCATTATGGAAATATTTACAGGTAGAAGAAAAATTCACTATAATTTTGGGCGGGGTGTTCACCAATATTTGAATATCAAATGTTTTTCCATTTTCGTTAATAACATGATTCTGAAGGGAAATCCATATCTGAATTCAGCATGAAACAATTTTATAAATTTGGGAGAAGAGGGATGAAATTTATCATTGATTCTGAAATCCAAAGTTTGAACATCCCAAATAATGAAATATTTTTTTGGAGGTGATTCATTTTCTAGCTTATTGAGGATCACAACCTTATTGAGTAAAACAGTTTTCATGCATTTACATAACATTAGGGCTTAACACTCCCCCTTCTACCTCTGATGTTTTTACATTTAAAAAATTACAATCTTATGCCTGAAAATAACAGATGTAAATCCCATCATGATTGACACATTTATGACTCTGTTAAGTGGAGATAATACGAGGATAACATGTATATGGAGATCACACATGTTCTTGAGAATGAGAAAAACTACACTAAAAAATCTTATTAGTGATGAGAGATATATTTGTTTGGGGAGGCATGAATAATATGAATATGTGGATTAGAAATAAATTGGATGTATAATTATGACTTTTCAGGGTTTATGTAATATTTTTCCACGTATTAAGAATGATATTTTTCTTCGAAAATATAATTGATCTATTTTGATATTTATTCTTTGAGAAGATTGTTTTGACATTGGTATTAGATGATGTCTTAGTATTTCAAGGGATAACTATAGTGGTTTGACAAATAAATTTTTTTAATATATTTAGTTATGTAATTAAATGATTCAAATCCCACCATATTGTAATTTTGTGGGCAGTTGTCATATTTTTAGGTTTTTGGGGTATTTTGAACATAATTGAAAAAATGGTCTCTTTTGGATTTTAACTATTTCATTTCTATTATGTATTTTTTATATAACATTTTATAAAATGATCAAAATTTTAATATTATTCTTTTTTAGGTTTTAGTGTTCGTTTTTGTTCATTTCATCCTTCTTAACCCAAAGCTCAATCCAGCATTTGAGGGCCGAAAAATCATCACAAAATCTGAGCCTAAAAAAATGCATCGACCAAGAATATTTTATATATGAGATTATATCTCAATTTGGGATTGTTAAATGAATCTAAAATTATTTAAAAATCTGTAAAAAAATAAATTAATAATTCTCATTAAGCAATATACCCTATAATATTGTGTTTTCATGTTCAATATGGCATAAGAAGTTAAAGAATTGAAATGTGAAGAGTCATCAAAATAGAATAAATGTTTTGGAGTGATACATAAATATATCTCCCCAAATATGTTAAAAGTTGATAAAATTTCATGCTATTAACTAAGACAAATAACTAAACAATTTTCATTCTCAACCAATCCGAATTAGTTTGTTAAGGTGTGATAACACATGAAACCTTTCAAAGGACTATTTTGGATCAAATGTTTTACCCTTTCTCCCTATAAAAAATATCCCATCACCATTTCAAGGGGTTGGAAACATAGGGTTTTCTATGGTTGGATATTTATTGTAGCTTTTTAGTTTATTTAATTATGTAATATTAGTTCTCTTTTAATATGATATTGTTATTCTTGATACCCCTTTATTTTATTTTATTTTTATGTGTTCTCCCATAATTATTCCCTTCTAAAATCAATAAAAATGGAGAGCTAGACCTAAAGCTTGTTCGAGGGAGAGAATTGTGGTTTTGTTGAGTATTGTGTGATTTAATTACATCGCTTTATTTTTCTATAAGAGTTTTTTATTTGGTTAAAATGATTATGGTGAGTTGTAGCCCTATTTTCCCTATCAGCCAATTTTTCATTGGTGTTTATCATTTTAAATCCCATCACTATATATGTTTCACATAGGGTTGAGTATATATTGGGTAGTGATGGTATATAAAGAGGTATCCTTTTTCAAATTAAAGAAGTTAATTTCCCAATATGAAGATGTATAAGTATGGGGAGATGATAACTCAAACAAAAAGTCAAGGTGTGATAGGTATTTATCACCAAATTTAGTTGAAAAATGAGATTCTATTTAAATAATGATTTCAATCACTACAAACTCCTTGGAAAAATTTAATTATATCATTCTTGTAAGAACATTCTAATTTTTATTTAATTTATTTTGATAATTAATTTTATATATTCTGCATTAAAAATTTCCCCATTTATATTAGTTTAATAGTTTTATTTTAGTTTGATTATAATAGTGAAAAATAGAAAAAATATGTGTGTTGTGAGAAGCATCTTTATGATCAACCTATGTTCTAGTGTGGTGAATTATTATTATAATTATAATTTAATTGAATAGTTGGTTGAAAAAAAATAATATCTTTAATTTGGCACCATTGGCGGGGAGGCTAAGCGCATACACATACTGTATTTCATAAAAACCTAAAAAATCAAATACTTAGAAAACATAAAAATAAGATTATTTGAATATAATTTCTTCACCAGTTCATGTATTAAATTAGAGATATTTCAAATGAATTTCTTAGTTCTGAGTAGTATATAATGGAAGATATATTTATTTTTCAGATGAAACTATATTTTCTGATGAATCAAAATAATATTAAAATCCTTGAAAAATAAAGAAAGATGGTAGCATCACTAGTTGTTGATATTGAAGAAGATATATTTATATTGTTGGAACAAAAAAAACAACCAAAATAAAATGAAAAAGAGTAAAATGTTTTTACACCAAAATTTTACATCGTATAACCCCAAGAATATTTGAGGATGGAACTTGAAGATCCCAAAGTCGCTCCTTATCCAATGCATGAAGAGTTTTCTGAAGATGTCATGCAAGCCAATACAACTATAGGACATCAACATACTTCAGAGAACATTGGTAATATTTGGATTAAGAACAAAATTTAAGTGATTCTAACATATTTTTCAAAAACCAATAGGATTCTCTATACATATCTCTTTTTTTGGAAGAAGATAAAGACGAGTCCCCTATTAATACTAAGTCTCCAATGGTCTTTTCTGAAGTGATCAACATTCATTCTACTTTACATAAATTCGAATATTTATATTTTGATTCATCATGATTAAATTTTATTCAGTTTAAATTATCTTTTGACTTCTTTTGGGATAATATTTCTAATATAGTGGAAAATAAGTGGGCCCTAGATGAAAAAGAAGAGGCCAAAGAAGTCATAGCCAAAGAAGATAAGGACCCATTAATTATCCTTAACACATCTTCTAAGTTATACAACATGGAAAATTGGTAGGATATGATTCACTATATCAATGGGTTTTTCTATGACTCGTGAGAGATGAAGATAATTTGAAGAAAACTGTTTGGGTGGTTTTTGAGCCTAAAATCCCATCCACCTTGGGATTGGGGTTAAATCGCTGCTAATGTCTAATTAGGGGTAGTAAAAACCTATCACCCTATTGGGGGTCAAACCAATAATTATCCCTTTTCATTCCCATTTTTATTTCATCTTCTATATTTTTATCATGTTTTATCATTTCGTTCATTAAGGAATAATGTGTCTGTAGCTACAATCTTAACTCAAGGTTGCCACATCAAAAAAATAAAAGGTTTTGTCTTTCTTTTTATTAATTTTTATGGTTTCCCAATTAAATATAATAGTGTAAATATTTATCAAAGTGGAAATAAAAACAGTTTAGTAATTTTAATATATGTGTGGGATTTCAATATGTTTTTAGTAATTTTGATTCTGCATCCATATTTTTTTCATTTATTTTTATTAATTTATTTATGTTTTCTTATTTAGTTTTTGGGAGTACTTTTTAGGACTCTTTTAGTGAATCGAATACATGAAAAAAATCCAATCATCTCTGTAATTTCAGAACAAAGATTGATTTTAATTTTTGATGATTTAAATTATTGTGGAAATGCTTTTGGCTCTTGATTTAAATAAACTTCATTTGATGAAGTTTGATTTATTGTGAAACACATGTGCACTTGTAATGTTCGGATTGAAAATCATGCCCCACCTGAGATGTTTCTAAACATTTTTATAATATAATTCCATTTTTATTTTTCTTGAGAGTATTAAGACGTATTGTTTTATCCATAAAATGATGTTTTCCTCCTTTTCAAATCTATTATACATCCTGGAAAGTGTTGAGTATGATTGAGGCCCCACATTCGAAGACCCTTTTTCATTTAACTCTCAATTTATCATTCCTTTAACCTCAAACCTTTATTAATACCTTATTATCCATGAAAATACTTTTTTGGTAGCTTCATTACAATCCAATTTATCATTTCCTACCAGATCAAGAATTAAAATACAAGATTACTATTAAACTCATGTGTGCTTGGGGGTGGAGAAGATGAGCTATATTTCAATAACCCAAAGAATATGATTGAGATGAACTGAAAAAAAAATGTTTCTATATTTAGTGCTCCTTTGGTGGATGAAATATCCTTATAAAAAGTTATATGGGTAGACCAAATATCTTTACAATGTTGTACGGATAGTTCATTTATATTTTAAGATCAAAATATAACCATCTTTCCCTAAAAAACATCATTCTGAAGACAAATCCATATCATAATTCAAGATTAAACAATGCTACCAATTACAGAAAAGTGGGATGAAATTTATCCTTGATACTATAATATCAAAGGTGACCCTCCATAATAAATAAATAGGGGTTTGAAGGTAATTAATTTTATGAATTACTATAGAGCACACCATTATTGAAAAAAACTGTTTTAATGCAGTTACATTATTTTAGAGCACAACCGCCCACTTTCTACCTATGATGTTTTTACCTTTAAAATTTACTAACCCATTAACTTAGAAAACCCAATTGAAAATAAATCAGGATTGACACCTTTTTGGACACTATTTTTAATGGCCCAGTGTAACGCCCCGACCCCAGCTGCCCAGAGTCGGTGCATTAATTACATAACATTGGCATGATCACAAGAAAGATCAAATCCCGAAAGACCGATTGGTTTAGTAGCCTTGGAAACACTAGATATATTCATAAGTTTTACATTACATCGTAAAATGAAAAACTAATACAACAACATAATTTATCCACAATCCACACTATTAGCCCCTCATAATATCCCTGCAAGTCATTCATAATTTACTTCTTCACTACCTGGGAAAAATAAAACATAGAAAAGGGGTGAGCTCAAATGCCCAGTAAGGATAACAATATAGCGGAACATTCAAAATAATCATAAACATTTAAGGCAATGAATTACTAAAACAAAAGCCTTTTAAAATTGAACTTCAACATAGTATGGAAAAAGTAAAATGAAATAATGCCATTTACTTATTCACATGGATATTCTACTAATCGAATAATCACATGCAAAAATCAATAACCACTTTCATAATGTTGGAATGCATAATGCTAAACGTTAATTTCTTTGTCTAGGCCTCATCCCAAGACCTAGGGGTTACTTCTAACCGGAACCCAACCCGGAGTGCCTCTAATAACCGGACACCAACCCGGAGTGCCTCTAATAACCGGACACCAACCCGGAGTGCCTCTAATAACCGGACACCAACGCGGAGGGCATACTTTTACCAGTCCCTAACCTGGAGGGCTTACTTTAACCAGTCCCCAACCTGGAGGGCTTACTTTTACCAGTCCCCAACCTGGAGGGCTTACTTTTACCAGTCCCCAACCTGGAGGGCTTACTTTTACCGGTCCCCAACCCGGAACATACTTTTTTAGCACATTCATCTGAAGAAAAGTTTGAAATATAACATAAACATTCGGATTAAAACTAGCATACGAAATGTCAATAATTTCACCATAAACTATGAATGGTATAAAAATAGCACATCCACAGTCAAACATATCACAAAACCTTCAATTCAATATAGAAGTTTTGTATCATAGTAAATCAACTTCAAATAATCTTAAAATCCATCAAAGGATGTTGACATAGATGAAATCAAAATTCTTTTTAAAGAAGTATCTCCTTTTATTTTGAAATAATTTAAGATCCATATAAAATAAAACATTTTCTTTGAAAATATTCTTATAAGCTTGTATGGAAAGCTTCGACGATTTTATAACGGCGGAAAATAACCGCACCCGCCGTATAAGTTAAAAAAAACATTCTTACCTCAATTCTGTCGAAAAGGTTAAAAGGACATTGTTTTGAAAACGACAGAAAGATTCCTTTATAAACCTCTTATAAAAAGTCAAAGAAGGGTATAAATGACTTTAACCCATATTCTTGTAAATAGTAAAAATGTTTTGAAATACATTTCGAAGAAACATGGATGTGGATGATAAAGAGATCCCAGTAGATTATTACGTATAATACAACCTCGGATAATGAAGAGATTGTGAAATAACCCTTACCTTGTACTTTTCCTTGGTTGGGGTAGGTTAACCTCCTGTATAATGGTGAAATAGTTGTTATTAAATTATACAAGAATCATATATATTAATATGATATCATATATGATCTTTTAACATTGATTTGTTAATAATATCTTAGAATTATCGTCGTTTCGGGAGTTAACTTACTCATTTTCTTTTATATGTTTTGTTACATAAGCCATGGTTGTTGTATATTATTCATATCCAGAATGATATACAGTCCTTAAACATCATTTTTAAATCATCAAATGATAATTATACTTGAATTGATACAATGGAGAATGAATCTCATCGCGTTCGTGGAGACGGTAGTCCGTACGTACGCACGAGCGAAAATATCATTCTTTTGATATTAAAATAATATATAAATGGATGGTATATCATATATACATAATCATTAACATGTTATATTTATTATTTACATGAGTTACACATCATTATTATACCCATCCAAATAATATTATATTGAATAACAATTTCACCACGACGTGGAGACGGTAAGCCGTACGTACGCACGTATGGTGACATGTTATTCAAAGGGTGGATAGAATACTGAATATGATTGTACCATATTTATAATAACATCACAGTATATGTGAGATACTGGAGTTATTATTTCAGAATGGTAAGAACAAAGGAAGAAGAAGTGGAAGAAGAAATGAACTTAGAAAAGGGTGGTGAAATCATTACCTCTTCTTCGGGTTCTTCCTTTTGATTTGATCAAAAGGGCTCCTTAGGTTGGCTTTCTGATCAAACTAAGGCCTCTAGGTTGTATTGAGGGATGTTGGGAGAGTATTCGGGCAGAGTTTGGCCGAACCAAAAGGCTTTGAAGGTGTGAAGAAATGAGAAGGAGGAGTGCCCTTTTATAAGAGGGGTGAGGGGCACCTTTGGAAAAGCTAGAAATATTAATTTATAATAGATTCATATTCGGTTTCTAATGGCTCCAAAGTTGACTATTCAAAGGTTAAGGTGGGGATAGGTCGAAAACCACTCAACCAATAGAATTTAGACAGGTTTGGGTACTTATATTAACCTTATCTTTAAGTATTAACTCTAAGTTAATTAGTTTCACTTTTACAATGTCTCTTTGTATTTTTATATAATATGGTTACTAAACTTACTATATACATCCAAGAGACCCCCAAGTGGTCCATTAATGATTGACCTATCATAATATAAGTCTCTTGGCCGAACCTTAGATTTTTAGGAATTTAATATCAATTAATAATATAATATTTGTTTTAAGAACTCTTTTATGTCAATTTTGACACTATTCAATAGTTGATTTTTGTGAAACTCCTAACAGATTGATTACTTCGAACAAAGTCAATTAAATCAATCCTAATATATCATATTATCATAGAAAATTAGTTTAATTCATTAAAAGTTTCATATTATAATTATTTGGGTGTTTATAAGATCAATTATTTTTATTTTTCACTATTTTAGTAATTACTGCATCATCATTGTGTCATAAATAAAATAAATTATATAATGTCTAAAAATTATAAATAAACTATCATTATGTAGGAAATCTTTTTAGCTTTCTAATGAATATTTATAATCGAAAATCCAACATGTATAACCCTATGTAAAAATTGTTCTTCTAAAAGATGTAAGCTTATGCCATTTTTATTTTTATTTTAACTTTATTAATATAAAGTGTCCCTACCACATACAAGTGGCTCCAAGGGGTCCCCAAATTGACCAAAGGATGCCCATGGTCGGGTATGTGTCCACCAATAAGGTTAGGACACGTTTTAGGGTAATTTTCTATTATTATAATATTATTTTTTTAACCCTTATTTACCGGATTTACCCTTTAACCATGGTAAATAAAATATTTACCACAGTAACTATTCAAAATGTCTAAAAATAAAAGTTACCTATTTACACAATTTGAACATCCTGATTCCAAATATGGAATCCATTTTCCTAAATTCAAAACACAGAAGTGGCAGAAATTAATTTAAAATTAATTCCCGCTGTCAAAACAAAAAGCGTGTTTTTAAGAGATAATAACTATCAAAAGATTGACAGTTGTTTATGTTCGGTTTAATTGTAAAATTATGTCCAATGACCAACATTATATTAAATGGTAAAAATATATTCTAAATATTCTTTAAAACCACTCAAATTCACAATTTATCACTATTAATTATTTTGATTAAAAAAGTTGTTTTTAATTAAAATTTAGTAATTTTCACTATTCATCAAAATATGAAAGTTATCCAAAAAGTACCAAAATTTCACCTTAGGCTAAATTCGATATTCCGAATCCAAAAATGAAGTCCATTTTCAAATATAAAATATATATAATTTCAAAAAGTAGGTATTACTATTCATAACGACTAGTTTGATTAGTTATGGTGTGTTAGAACTCGGTGTTGCGTACAACACACGCTATCACATTATTCAAAGGGAAACGTACCATGGAAGCTTGGGATGTTTCATTTTAAATTTTTTTTTGATGTCCCCATTTAGTCAAAAAGTTTAAAATATTGTATTTAAAAAGGTTTCATTATTAAATGTTGATAAAAGTGCAATACTGAAAATGAATCTGTTCTTGCATTATGACTAAGAAACTCATAATGTGGATTCTAAAATTATAAGGATTATATAAAGTTTAAAATGTAGTTAATACTATTCATGACCTCTTTTAATGGTGTGATTGAACTCAGTGTTGCGTGTAGTGCAAGTTATTGAATTATTTTGAAGAAATAACACACTATGAAATCTTGGGGTGTTACATTCTCCCCTCCTTCAATAAATTGCGTCCTCGCAATTTGAAATTGTTCTTCAAAAATAAAAGGTTGAAAGTAGAAAATATATTTGTGGGAAAAACCACATCGGAAATTGGGTTACTAAAATTTAGTCTTAATATGAGGAAAAGAGAAATCAAAGGGTCACCACCAAATTATGATCTCGATTAGGAGAACATTGGTGGAAATTAGAGACATATAATCGGAGGAAAAACGTAAATATTTATAGGTAGTGATTCAGTTCATCAATCACAAACAAGTGTATAATTGAGGTCCTTAAATTCATCAATCTATGATGATTTGAAATACCATCGGTTCAACAAAACATAGGGTATTAGGATAACACATTTTTGACGTTTCAAAATATCTTAGTTGAAATCCCACATCGAAAAATGAATTAATGAGGCCTCTATTTAAAATAAAGAGTGGAAAGTATGAAGATTACCGAAAATAATACATACTAGGGTTCCATGTAAGAAAATATGGATATGGAAGAAAAATCTAGCCATCAATTATCTGATGGAGAGTGGTAGAGAACATGGCTATGAAAAGGCCAACAATCCCAAAGCCATAAATTAGTGATGATTTAAGGTACCATCTAGGACAACATTTTTGTTCTAAGTTCCTTTTATTAATGATGAGGAATTTATTTACGAGATTGGCTAAGATCATAAGGAGATATACTTAGTTTATAATTAGAGTTTTATCCATTAATAAATTTCTACCAAAACTCATCATTCACTCGTAAAAAAAATTCTATTTATACTATTCATAGAGGGTTCCAAAATAAACGAATTTATAATTCATCTACCAGATCTTTTAAAAAAACTACTTTATTTAATCCAGGACATCTCGTGGGATAGTGGTAGGTGATACACCCTTGTCGCCCTTTGGTTGCGGGTTCAAGTCTCGCAGCCTTGCCGGACGCGACGGGTTGCCGCCCGACCTCCGGGTTGTCCTTTTATGGCAATCCAAAATAATCCAAACTAGAACTATCCAAAATACTTCTGTCTAAACTCACAGTCCAACATTTATAAGGATGGTAAACATAATATAGATCCTTTTTACCCCGTAATAGAATATGAATACCTTCATCATGTATTACCATATTCCTTATTGATTACATTCATGCTCCCTTATTCCATATAGAATGCTGGATATACTTCATTAATCCAAAAATGTTTTAAACCCCAACAATGATGGAATATACAAATCATTAATCAGTTCCAAGGTAGTCAAGAATATCCAATATAATTTATCCAAAACAATCACATATTATTCCAAAATCACTACCTCAGTATCAGAACTATATTATGATTTATCATTCTCTCAACCATATATTTTCCAAAAATTTATCCTGCTATTGAGTCACTTTTCTTTGTTCCACACAATCTCAAGTCCTTAATGAAATAGTACTGCAGTACAATCCTTATATACTCCATAGTTATTATAAGTACATTGTTGATACAACACTCAATTGATATAATCAACATAATAACTCTAATCATTCTTCTTCATCTGTGGTAGTATCATAACTTGATTATTATCCAATAGCATCATTTGTGGAATAGTCTGATGACTGGGACATAGGTTCGCGTAGTGTCCAAACTCCTTGCAAATGAAGCATTGTACATTTGAAACCATTTTCTTACCCTTGTAGTCATGTACTTTGTGCCCTTTTCCTCCACACTTATAACAAACTCCCATTCCTTTCAGGCAAGTTCCAGGGTGTTTCTTTCCACAGTTACCACATATGGGAAAATTCTTCTTTTCCCTCTTCCCTTTATCCATATTTCTCTCTTCCATCCTTTTCTTCTCTTGCTTCCCTTCAAAGCCATAGGACTCAGTAAACTCTTTACTTATCTTATCAACACATGATATTATTTCTTCATATGATGATAATACATGGGAGACTATTTCTCTTATAAATTCTAGCTTAAGACCATGAGAGATATGATCCTTCCTTCTCTTTGGATCATGTGCATTTCTGGAGTTCTCATTCCTTCTACTGGGCGCCATTTCTAAACAATGGCATAAACTAGATCAGTTTATGAATCAAAATACATACTCCCATACTTATAAAACACTTAACATAAATTGAACTATTTAGGGATATAATCTATAATCATAAAAATGTTTTCTTTGAGGAAGTATATACTCATAAACCCTTCATAATGATTTGTAAAGAAAATGAGAGTTATCCTAAGCATATCCCCCGGGAGTGTCGTAACCAAGAGTGCAGCAAGGCCCGTTGTCGTGCACCAGTTCCCGTTCGAGTCTAGCTCAAAGCGGTGTTTTCGGGTTTTACCCCTAGGTACATCTGTGCCAGAGCCGCCTCTACCTGCTCGTATCCAGACAGGGATGTATTGCTCGGAAAACTCACAAAATCTCTACAATACCAAAATTCTAGGAAGTTCTTCTATACTAATCCTCAATGTTCATCTTAGGTCTACGTGCTCTAATCAGAGTTTATCTAAATCTAGCTTCCAAGGTTTGTACTAAACTTCCTCTGATACCAACTGTAACGCCCCGACCCCAGCTGCCCAGAGTCGGTGCATTAATTACATAACATTGGCATGATCACAAGAAAGATCAAATCCCGAAAGACCGATTGGTTTAGTAGCCTTGGAAACACTAGATATATTCATAAGTTTTACATTACATCGTAAAATGAAAAACTAATACAACAACATAATTTATCCACAATCCACACTATTAGCCCCTCATAATATCCCTGCAAGTCATTCATAATTTACTTCTTCACTACCTGGGAAAAATAAAACATAGAAAAGGGGTGAGCTCAAATGCCCAGTAAGGATAACAATATAGCGGAACATTCAAAATAATCATAAACATTTAAGGCAATTAATTACTAAAACAAAAGCCTTTTAAAATTGAACTTCAACATAGTATGGAAAAAGTAAAATGAAATAATGCCATTTACTTATTCACATGGATATTCTACTAATCGAATAATCACATGCAAAAATCAATAACCACTTTCATAATGTTGGAATGCATAATGCTAAACGTTAATTTCTTTGTCTAGGCCTCATCCCAAGACCTAGGGGTTACTTCTAACCGGAACCCAACCCGGAGTGCCTCTAATAACCGGACACCAACCCGGAGTGCCTCTAATAACCGGACACCAACCCGGAGTGCCTCTAATAACCGGACACCAACGCGGAGGGCATACTTTTACCAGTCCCTAACCTGGAGGGCTTACTTTAACCAGTCCCCAACCTGGAGGGCTTACTTTTACCAGTCCCCAACCTGGAGGGCTTACTTTTACCAGTCCCCAACCTGGAGGGCTTACTTTTACCGGTCCCCAACCCGGAACATACTTTTTTAGCACATTCATCTGAAGAAAAGTTTGAAATATAACATAAACATTCGGATTAAAACTAGCATACGAAATGTCAATAATTTCACCATAAACTATGAATGGTATAAAAATAGCACATCCACAGTCAAACATATCACAAAACCTTCAATTCAATATAGAAGTTTTGTATCATAGTAAATCAACTTCAAATAATCTTAAAATCCATCAAAGGATGTTGACATAGATGAAATCAAAATTCTTTTTAAAGAAGTATCTCCTTTTATTTTGAAATAATTTAAGATCCATATAAAATAAAACATTTTCTTTGAAAATATTCTTATAAGCTTGTATGGAAAGCTTCGACGATTTTATAACGGCGGAAAATAACCGCACCCGCCGTATAAGTTAAAAAAAACATTCTTACCTCAATTCTGTCGAAAAGGTTAAAAGGACATTGTTTTGAAAACGACAGAAAGATTCCTTTATAAACCTCTTATAAAAAGTCAAAGAAGGGTATAAATGACTTTAACCCATATTCTTGTAAATAGTAAAAATGTTTTGAAATACATTTCGAAGAAACATGGATGTGGATGATAAAGAGATCCCAGTAGATTATTACGTATAATACAACCTCGGATAATGAAGAGATTGTGAAATAACCCTTACCTTGTACTTTTCCTTGGTTGGGGTAGGTTAACCTCCTGTATAATGGTGAAATAGTTGTTATTAAATTATACAAGAATCATATATATTAATATGATATCATATATGATCTTTTAACATTGATTTGTTAATAATATCTTAGAATTATCGTCGTTTCGGGAGTTAACTTACTCATTTTCTTTTATATGTTTTGTTACATAAGCCATGGTTGTTGTATCTTATTCATATCCAGAATGATATACAGTCCTTAAACATCATTTTTAAATCATCAAATGATAATTATACTTGAATTGATACAATGGAGAATGAATCTCATCGCGTTCGTGGAGACGGTAGTCCGTACGTACGCACGAGCGACAATATCATTCTTTTGATATTAAAATAATATATAAATGGATGGTATATCATATATACATAATCATTAACATGTTATATTTATTATTTACATGAGTTACACATCATTATTATACCCATCCAAATAATATTATATTGAATAACAATTTCACCACGACGTGGAGACGGTAAGCCGTACGTACGCACGTATGGTGACATGTTATTCAAAGGGTGGATAGAATACTGAATATGATTGTACCATATTTATAATAACATCACAGTATATGTGAGATACTGGAGTTATTATTTCAGAATGGTAAGAACAAAGGAAGAAGAAGTGGAAGAAGAAATGAACTTAGAAAAGGGTGGTGAAATCATTACCTCTTCTTCGGGTTCTTCCTTTTGATTTGATCAAAAGGGCTCCTTAGGTTGGCTTTCTGATCAAACTAAGGCCTCTAGGTTGTATTGAGGGATGTTGGGAGAGTATTTGGGCAGAGTTTGGCCGAACCAAAAGGCTTTGAAGGTGTGAAGAAATGAGAAGGAGGAGTGCCCTTTTATAAGAGGGGTGAGGGGCACCTTTGGAAAAGCTAGAAATATTAATTTATAATAGATTCATATTCGGTTTCTAATGGCTCCAAAGTTGACTATTCAAAGGTTAAGGTGGGGATAGGTCGAAAACCACTCAACCAATAGAATTTAGACAGGTTTGGGTACTTATATTAACCTTATCTTTAAGTATTAACTCTAAGTTAATTATTTTCACTTTTACAATGTCTCTTTGTATTTTTATATAATATGGTTAATAAACTTACTATATACATCCAAGCGACCCCCAAGTGGTCCATTAATGATTAACCTATCATAATATAAGTCTCTTGGCCGAACCTTAGATTTTTAGGAATTTAATATCAATTAATAATATAATATTTGTTTTAAGAACTCTTTTATGTCAATTTTGACTCTATTCAATAGTTGATTTTTGTGAAACTCCTAACAGATTGATTACTTCGAACAAAGTCAATTAAATCAATCCTAATATATCATATTATCATAGAAAATTAGTTTAATTCATTAAAAGTTTCATATTATAATTATTTGGGTGTTTATAAGATCAATTATTTTTATTTTTCACTATTTTAGTAATTACTGCATCATCATTGTGTCATAAATAAAATAAATTATATAATGTCTAAAAATTATAAATAAAATATCCTTATGTAGGAAATCTTTTTAGATTTCTAATGAATATTTATAATCGAAAATCCAACATGTATAACCCTATGTAAAAATTGTTCTTCTAAAAGATGTAAGCTTATGCCATTTTTATTTTTATTTTAACTTTATTAATATAAAGTGTCCCTACCACATACAAGTGGCTCCAAGGGGTCCCCAAATTGACCAAAGGATGCCCATGGTCGGGTATGTGTCCACCAATAAGGTTAGGACACGTTTTAGGGTAATTTTATATTATTATAATATTATTTTTGTAACCCTTATTTACCGGATTTACCCTTTAACCATGGTAAATAAAATATTTACCACAGTAACTATTCAAAATGTCTAAAAATAAAAGTTACCTATTTACACAATTTGAACATCCTGATTCCAAATATGGAATCCATTTTCCTAAATTCAAAACACAGAAGTGGCAGAAATTAATTTAAAATTAATTCCCGCTGTCAAAACAAAAAGCGTGTTTTTAAGAGATAATAACTATCAAAAGATTGACACTTGTTTATGTTCGGTTTAATTGTAAAATTATGTCCAATGACCAACATTATATTAAATGGTAAAAATATATTCTAAATATGCTTTAAAACCACTCAAATTCACAATTTATCACTATTAATTATTTTGATTAAAAAAGTTGTTTTTAATTAAAATTTAGTAATTTTCACTATTCATCAAAATATGAAAGTTATCCAAAAAGTACCAAAATTTCACCTTAGGCTAAATTCGATATTCCGAATCCAAAAATGAAGTCCATTTTCAAATATAAAATATATATAATTTCAAAAAGTAGGTATTACTATTCATAACGACTAGTTTGATTAGTTATGGTGTGTTAGAACTCGGTGTTGCGTACAACACACGCTATCACATTATTCAAAGGGAAACGTACCATGGAAGCTTGGGATGTTTCATTTTAAATTTTTTTTGATGTCCCCATTTAGTCAAAAAGTTTAAAATATTGTATTTAAAAAGGTTTCATTATTAAATGTTGATAAAAGTGCAATACTGAAAATGAATCTGTTCTTGCATTATGACTAAGAAACTCATAATGTGGATTCTAAAATTATAAGGATTATATAAAGTTTAAAATGTAGTTAATACTATTCATGACCTCTTTTAATGGTGTGATTGAACTCAGTGTTGCGTGTAGTGCAAGTTATTGAATTATTTTGAAGAAATAACACACTATGAAATCTTGGGGTGTTACACCCAGACCCACCTGGTCCATTACTTTTCCCAAACACGGCTCCACTATAATGGTGGCACCGTGACGGTGGCACCGTGTCCTCACCGAGTGGTCTTCGTTCTTTCCCAGTTCCCAACTTTTCCACTCCTGCAACATATCTTTTGACAGAAAGATTATTTAATACCCCTTTCAAAGACATTTAAATCCCATAAATAATATCGAAAATCTCCCAAGAGTCAGGAAACCCTTATCTTACCAAAAAGTGTGGTTTTTCCTTGGTTTCACGCCCTTCCCTGTACTTTCCAGATACACACCTGTTATGTATTTCTTTATGGTTAAAGAAAACTGCTTAAGACATAGCCATTATGACCACCTCTCTGAGAAGAATTGTTAAATGGAAATTAATTCCTTCATACATAACGACCCAACCGTGTGGTGAAACCACGATCCAAATTTATAGTCGTTCACAATTCCATATCCCGTAACAACGAGATCTCATATTTATATCACGATTGAAATTATTCTTTTTTCCTTTTGGGTAGTCTCCTTTTCTTCTTTGTGTGTTTGGAGTTCCCCTTCCCGAGGCAAGTGGTGCACCTGTGATGGAGCCTTTCTTCTCACCCTTGGAGTCCCTGACGTTCCTCCCCTACAAGTCACGCGTCCACAGTTCTTGGTGTGTAAAGAATAACTTCACTCCTTGACCCACCAGGTAGGGATTTTCCATCATATCTCCTTACATTGGATCATGAGGGGAGGGGGGGGTACGGTACTGTTTCCGTGGGAATGGATGAAACCAAACCTTTAAAAAGATAATAAACATACTGTTAAAGAATGATGGGGTGTGTTTGACAATTCTACTATACTCTTTTTATAATAATTATATGTTTTAAACTGTATGGGATTATGCTCACTAAAAATCATGGTCGTTGTTGGTCTTTCCTTGTGAACTAATGAACCCTTATATTCTATAATGATTAAATGATTGTAACAGGGAAAATGGTTATTCACCAATACTCAGTTGGTTAAATGGATGCCTAGTGAACATCTATCCTTATGTGGTCACCCTAGTTAACCAACAAAAAGAAGAACCTAATTAATGATGTGCTTGAACCTGGAAGTTTCCCTACTCTGTTTTGATAGTAGTTGTGTTGTTCTGTTTGATGCATATGGGGATGGGATCCTCTATTGTGAAAAAGTTTTTGGTTGTGAATCTGAAGCTATGTGGGGATATATCTCGAGGCTTGGTTTGGTTCTAGTACATCGAGGGATCTCATAGATCCCTTTGTTTTTGTGACTTTACAAGAGAACCAGGTTTGAATGCTTAAATTGATGTTTGGGTGTTTCTATTTCTTTGGCTTGTGGTTATTCATGTTAGTTCTCCATTAGTGCATAATTTACCTAAATTGGATCACTTAAACATGAAAACAAGAATGGGCTCAATGGGGATTCGCTTTCTAGGATGAGTGGTGACATGGTCGTGGGTTCAGTGTTTCTAGTGAATGAATAGAAGCAAGGGTGCTTGTGCATAAGTTGGTTTTGGAACTCCTAGATTGTGATGAGTGATTGTTATAAATATTATATAATTGTAGTTATTATATTTCTTATTCACGCCCCACCCATGTTGATCACCTAGGGCCGATCACCCCCATTTCATGGGGGAGGTTGTTTTTCCAAACACTCCTATGAGTGGATGGTTATTAGCTAATTTTCTTCTCCCTTTCCTGAATAGCCCAAGACTCATCGGGAAGGCTGTGATAGTCTGTGGTCCATTATAGATCATGATTCATCGGGCAGGGTAGTTGTGGTGGTATCTTAGGTGTGTGCGGGTAGGTTGATTCCCAGCTGTCTTCCAGATGAGGCCCATGTGTCTTTGGGCATGGCAGTAGTTGTTCTGAACTAGGTTTTTGTAGAATTGGTTATGTGTGGTTGTTGTGGCCTAGGTGTTTTCAGTCAGAATGTGTGGTTTTTCCCTAGGTGTGTGCGGGTGGGGTGTGGCGGTGGGATTGCGGTGAAAATGGTGGGAGAGGTTCGATGCGTAGGATGTCTTCAATAACCAGTGGGGAAGTAGAGTAGGGTACCCAAACATCGATGTGTTATTACTATTATATTTCATGACTTTCGTTATTTGGGGAGCATACCTTGGTGAGGTTTGGGTGGGCAGTTTTCCTTTCTAGGTGTTTTGGATATCTCTTTTCTCATGGAGCATTAGAATGCCCCCCACATGTGCATGGGAAATTTTTGTTTTCCCTACTGAGTATACATGTATGCTCACCCTATGTATATAAAACTATTTTCTGGTTTTCATGAGGACTTCAGAGATCGTGCAGCGTCATGCTAGTTCAAAGGTTGGGATAGTTTCTATTGCTGTTTTTCTTTCTTTTGGTACTTCTTTTTGGGGTTTTTTGTACTTTTTTATGATTTTCTTTCGGAACATGCTTATGAGAATGGTTTGTTTTGGATTTACATGTGCTTCTACTTTTGGTGTTATTGGGATTAACTATCTTATCTCCTGATCCTATTAAATTAAAAGGGTAATTCCTTCTATCTTGTGTGTGATTATATATCGTTGGTGCTGGTCGCCACTCCATGACCTATTGAAGACAGGTCTCAGGGGTCATTATCTCTCCTTCAACTTGAATCATGAAGGGACTGGAAAACTGTTATCCCTTGTCTTGTCTTGGTGAAGGTAGGTCATGACAGAATGGTATCAGAGGAGGAGGTTGAGAGATAGAATAGTGTTCGGAGTTAAGAACAATGTGGATTTCATGGGATGGTAGGGCAACAGTGTTGGAAAATCTTGGTGCATGAACTATGCCAGGGAATACCAAGTAGAACATGGGATTCTAAGCCCCCCCGAGATCTGATGCAAGGAATATGGGCCTACCAAATGACCAAGTGAGGCTACACTGATTGCAAGGTAGAGACCCTAGGGAAGGTACATTCACCACAATGACATGTTTTCATGTGTTTCATGGCTATTTTGGGGATTTAAAATTGAAAATAAGTATAAGAAAATTTAAAATAAATGTTATTCACTACTCAAGCATAGTAATTCTTTGTTTACCTTAATGCTATGGCACCCGGACGACGACCAAGGGTAGTACGGGAAATCGAGGGCCTAGAGGATTATTTGGATGATCGATAGAGGGGTGACCGAGAGGAGGAGGGGGATTAGTGGCATAGGACGCTTGGTACCTTTCAGCGGTAGACCCTTTGGAAGAATGAAGGTAGCATCTCATACATGGAGATAGAGAGATGGCTAGATGAGCTGGTGATAGCTTTCAGTTTAATCTGGTCTATGATAGAATATTGGGATCCTCTGGCTATAAACCAGATGCGGGGAGTAGCACATCAGTGGTTTGCACATTATCTTGGGGAGAATAGGGAGGCTGAGGTTATGTGGGATGACTTCGAGAGGGAGTTCCGGGCGGAATTACTATCTTCCACGATGAGGGATAAGAAGTGAAAAAAGATATTATCCCTCTAGTAGGGGAGCATGTCAGTGAGAGAGTTGTGGATCAAGTTCAATGATCTCCTCTATTTTTCTCCATTCCTCTTTCAAGATGAGGAGTCTCGGGTGAGACGTTTGGAGGAGGCACTTCGACCTTCTCTTCATTATGTTGTTACTCCCTTCACCTTATCGACATACTTGGAGGTCTATAAAAAAGATGAAGTGGTGGAGATGATGCACACACTTGGAGTTATATCGCGAGAGGGAATCCAGTTGAGCTCGTCTAAGGGGAAGGCCTTCAACAGCATGCCTCCAGCAACAGGGCCCTCTAGGTTTTGACCAGTAGGTATCAGGCCCCATCAGTTCCAGTTCTGATCTCCCGGTCATCTCCCTTTCCTTTCGAGCCCAGGTCTGAGATGCTTCATCTGTGGCTGCCATGGGTACCTTCAGAATCAATTCTTCGACCGAGTATAGTACAATGAGGTTGGGCCAGTGCAACACCCGCCCCAATTGCAATAGTTTCTAGCTAGGCCCTTTTAGTAGCAGCAGCAGGGAAAACAAGCTCCTGCTCCTACATGGAAAGATGTAACAGGAGGAGGCGGACCTCAGGGCGCTCCTCAATGACCTCGACTAGGGTGAGGTCGGGGAGGCGGCCGACAGCCGAGGGGCAGGGGAGCTGGGTGTGGGTTGTTACATGCCACAAGGGCCGCAGCTCTAGCTGGGTCAGAAGTCGTTCGAGGTACAATCAGGTTGTTTTGTACTCTTGCCTATTCCATGTTTGATATAGGAGATTCACAATCATTTGTTACGCCCAGTCTGGACCGTACTCTTGGACTAGATACTGAGAGACTTTCAGTTCCCCTGGTGCTGAGTACACCAGTCGGAGGTCAGACCAAATTGTTTTATGTTTGTCGAGGGTGTAGACTAATTATAGGGTCACATCAGTCAATCAGGTATCTTTTACAGTTGTAGATACATCTGTATGATGTCATCCTATGAATTGACTGACTATTCTCTGTATGTGCCGTTATTGACTGATTTTGAGGATGGATTGTGTTATCAGACATGGGGGGCCAGCGTGTGACATTCATCAGCGAGCGGGGTTATGAGGAAGTTAACCGGTGACTGGAGACCCTCCATTCATTGTTAGATGAACTATCAGTGAAGTCAGTAGATGTAGAAATGGTGGGAGTCCCAGGGACAGTCGGTGAGTTTATGGATGTCTTCTATGAAGAGGTTGTGACTCTACACCCTTGACATGATGTTGAGTTCAGGATTGAATTGCAACCGGGTGCCCATCCGATTTCGATGGCTCCCTGCTGGA
The DNA here is from genome assembly GCA_963277665.1 of Viscum album. Lineage (NCBI taxonomy): Eukaryota > Viridiplantae > Streptophyta > Magnoliopsida > Santalales > Viscaceae > Viscum > Viscum album. The sequence continues at coordinate 189,919,943 of OY728165.1, read as the reverse complement.
TGATACCTTCTGAGTTGTGGGAGTTGCGGATTTAGATTGAAGATCTGATGAAGAAGGGTTTTGTTCAACCATGTGTGTCACCATGGGGTGCTCATTTCTTGTTTTTTAGGAAGGATGATGGTGGTCTGAGGCTATGCATAGACTACATGAGGCTGAATCAGGTGATGGTCAAAAATCGCTACCCTCTTATGAGGATAAACGATCTCTTTGAATAGCTAAGGGGATAAGGTTGGTTCTCTAAGATTGATCTGCGGTCTAGATATCACCAGTTGGGGGTGATGGAGGGAGACATCTCAATGACTGGCTTCAGATGTTGGTTTGGACACTTTGATTTTGTAGTCATGTTGTTCGGTGTTACGAATGCACCAGCTGTGTTCATGGGACTCATGAACTCCGTCTTCCGAGAATACATTGATTGGTTCATAGTCGTGTTTATTGACAATGTCCTGATCTACTCAAGGTCAAAGTAGGATCACACTAACCTCAAAAGAATGGTTTTAGAGGCCATCCAACAGCCTCAACTCTATTGGAAATTGTCCAAGTGCTTGTTCTGGATACGAGAAGTGCACTTCCTTGGGAACGTGGTGTCCGAGCAGGGAATAGAGGTGGACCCATTGAAGGACGAGGCAGTTGTTTCCTTGGTAGCACCCATGAATGTGGTAGAGGTTTGTAGTTTCCTTGGACTGACAGGTTACTACCGGAGGTTCGTACCCAACTTATCCCGAGTTCTAGCACCTTTGACAGCTTGGACCAAGAAGGACCCGACTTTTGTATGGGATGGGGAGTGTGAGGCAGCCTTTAGCTATCTGAAATAGATGTTGGTAAGTTCCCCGGTGCTGATGTTTCCAGAAGAAGGGGAGGTGTATAAGGTGTTCTGTGATGCTTTAGGACAAGGCCTTAGGTGTGTGTTGATACAACGAAAATGGGTGATCTCTTATGGATCTAGACAGTTATGTCCCCATGACTGTAATTATTCTACCCAAGATCTGGATCTTGTAGCAGTCTTGTTCGCACTAATGTTGTGGCGGAATTTCCTCATCGGGGAGAGCTTCGTTGTCTTTACGGATCACAAAATCCTGAAGTATACCTTATCCCGGCGAGACCTAAACTTACAGTAGTGAATTTTGATGGATTTCATTCAGGACTTTGACATCATGATTTCTTACACCTCTGGAAAAGGAAATGTGGTGGCTAATGCCCTGAGTAGGAAGTCGCAGAAGGATGTGGTTCGAGAGTCGGTAGATTCTTGGAAGGTGATGGAGGAGTTGGCTACCCTACACCTGGATGTAAGGGAGGATGGTGGTAGAGGATGTCAGTTTTAGATGACAGTACAATCCTCTCTCCTAGGGCGGGTGGAAGAGTCTCAGTGGGGAGACATAGAGAGTGAAGTAATGTGTGACCAGGTTAACCATGGCGATGCTCTGAAACGTTGGAAGGAGGATGGTAAGAATCAGATGCTTTTCATAGGGAAGTTGTTTGTTCCGGAGACGAGGCATGAGAGAGTTCATGGTGAGTTCTAAAACTCACACCTGGAAGTTCACCTGAGATCTTCAAAAATGTATCAGGGCATGAGAGGCCAGTTCTGGTGGCCCGGGGTGAAGCTGGCAGTGGAAAAGTTCGTAGCAATGTTCCTCGTGTGTCAGCAGGTGAAGATTGAACCCCACATCCCAAGGGGTCTGTTACAACCATTACATGTCCCTGAGTGGATGTGGGACTACATCTTGATGGATTTATTCACAGGACTACCCAGAGAACAAGCGGGATGCAATGCTATCTGGGTAGTGCTGGACCAACTGACGAAATCGGACCACTTCCTAGAAATCAAGGAGTCAAGTACGGTGGATTCTCTAGCACAGAGGTATGTGGATGAGGTAGTGTGGTTGCACGGAGTCCCGAGATCCATATTCTTGGATAGGGATGCACAGTTTACCTCACGGGTCTAGAGAGGATTGCAACATGCTTTTGTCACCCAGAAATGTCTTTATCACTGCTTTCTACCCCAAACAGATGGACAGAAAGAGCACACCATCTAGAAATAAGAGGATATGCTACAAGCATGTATTCTGGACTCTAGGGGATCATGGGAATGACACTTGCATCTGGTGGAGTTTTCCTACAACAATAGCTATCACTCTACCATTGTCTTGGCACCGTTCGAATATTTGTATGGGAGGCCGTGTCTCTCACCCGTGTGTTGGACAAAGTTCGGGGAGGCAGGTGTTCTTGGCTCAGAGGTGATGCAGATCATGATGGGGAAGGTTAAGGTTATACGAGAGGGGATGAAGGTGGCCCAGGACCATAAAAATTCATATACCCATAATAAATAGAGACCCTTGGAGTTCGAGGTTGGGGACCATTTTTTCTTGATGGTCTCTCCTCTGCCTAGTTAATAGAGGATCGTCAGGGGGAGTAAGCTTTCTCCCAGGTTCATTGGTCTGTTTGAAGTGTTGTGGCAGGTTGGTGAAGTGGATTTTCAGCTAACGCTACCACCGCCACTACTAGTACTGCACATTTTCATCCATGTATCACAGCTCCGACGATATCTACATGACGATTCACACATCCTCGACTGGGGAAAGCTGGATATTGAGGATGACAAGACTTTTATGGAAAGACCAGTGAGGATCGAGGATCGTGAGGAGAAGGTGCTCCATGTAAATACAATTACTTTGGTTCCGGTGTTTTGGAGGCATGGCGGGCTCGAGGAAAGTACCTAGAAACGGGAGACGCAGATGCACACCCAGTACTTATAGCGGTTTTGAGTTTTGTTCTGTTTTGTTTGTACTTGTTTGTGACCGAACGCTTTACCTTTTTAACTATAGAACGTCAGATTTTCCGTATTCTGTGGATGTGTGTAACGAGTCCTGACTATGGGAAGGGGGTGACCCGATACCTAATCAAGACCCATTAAGGTGGAAGTGATTAAACCCATGTGTGTGAATCAGTGCCACCCAAAGCGGATATTATCCTGACATGGAGGAAGAAACTTCTAAACTCATATGATTGGACAGTTTGACCCCCGAGTGTTGTCAGGGTAATTAAGGGAGAGGTGTTCCAAGATGTCAATGGGGTTCACTTCTGAGTGGTATCTTTTGAGGTGGTTGTTCAAAACCCCTCTTTTCTTCGGGTCTGGTTTTGATTCTCGAGGGTGTGAATAGTTTGAGATGAATCTGATTTAATTATCCAGACCCACTTCTTTCATTACATTTCCAAAACACAAGTTCACAATGATTGTGTCACCGTGAGGGTGGCCCCATGATGGTGGCACCATGAGGGTGTCATTGTGAGGGTGGTACTGTGTCCTCACCGAGCGGTCTTCGTTCTTTCCCTGTTCTCAACTTTTCGGCTCCCACAACATATCTTTTGACGTAAAGATCATTTAATGCCCCCATTCAAAGCCATTTAAAGCCCATAAATAATATCTAAAATCCACCAAGAGTCGGGCAACCCATAACTTACAAAAATGTGTGGTTTTTCCTCGATGTCACGCCCTTCCCCATACCTTCCAGATCCGCCGCTATTACATGTTTCCTTATAGTTAAAGAAAATTGTTTAATGCATAGCCGTTATGACCACATCTCTGAGGAGAATTGTTAAATGACAATTAATTCCATCGTGCGTAACCACCCAACCGCATGGTGAATCCATGATCTGACTATATATCCATTCAAAATTCCATATCTCGTAACAACGGGATCTTATATTTATATCACGCTAGAAATTCTTTCTTCCACCTCTTGGCTAGTCTCCTTTTCATCTATGTGTGTTTGGAGTTCCCCTTCATGAGGAAAGTGGTGTGCCTATACTGGAGCCTTTCTTCTCACCCATGGAGTCCCCAACGCTCCTCCCCTGCAAGTCACGCATCCCCAGTTCTTGGCCCATGGAGATGAACTCCGATCCGTGATCAATTAGGTAAGGATTTTCCTTCATCTCTCCTTACTGTGTATTAATAGGGGTGGATACGCCACTGTTTTTATGGGAATGGATGAATCCAAAGCTTAAAAAAGATAATAAACAGGTTGTTAAAGAATGATGGAGTGCGTTTGACAATTCTACTGTACTCTTTTATAATTTCTATATGCTGTGAATTGTATAGGCTCATGCTCACTAAAAATCATGGTTGTTGGTGGTCTTTCCTCGTAAACTAATTAACCCTTATCTTCTGTGATGATTAAATGAATAGAACATGGAAATTGGTTAATCACCTAATCTTGGTTGGTTAAATGGATTCCCACTGAACATCAATCCTTGAGTGGTCACCCCGGTTAACCAACAGATAGAATAACCAAATGAATGATGTGCTTGAACCTAAAAGTTTCCCTACTCTATTTTGGAAGTAGGTGTGTTGTTCTGTTTGATGCTTATGGGGTGATGTGGATGGGGACAGGATCCTCTGTTGTGGCAGGGTTTTTGGTAGTGAATCTGATGCTGTGTGGCATTGTCTCTCGAGGATTGGTTTGATTCCAATACTTTGGGGGATCTCACGGATTCCTCTATTGTTTTGACATTACAAGAGAACTGGGTGTGAATGCTTAAATTTCTGTTTGGGTGTTTCTCTTTATATAGCTTTTGGATTTGAATTTTAGTTGCCCATTAGTGTAGAATTTACTTAAATTAGATCACTTGAACATGAGAATAATAATGTTCTCAATGGGTAATCCTTTTCTAGGATGAGTGGTAATATGGTCGTGGGTTTAGTGTTTCTTGTGAATGAATAGTAATAAGGGTGTTTGTGATTATGTTGGATTTGGAACTCCTAGGATGGGATGAGTTCTTGTTATATATATATATATATATATATATTATATAATTTTAGTTCTTATGTTTCTTATTCGCACCCCATCCAAGTTGAGCACCTAGTACTAAACACCCCCATTTAATGTGGGGGGTGTTTTTTTACAAACACTCTTATGAGTGGCTGTTTATTAGCTCCTTTTATGTTCCCATTCCCTAATAGCCCAAGACTCATCGGGAAAACTGTGATGGCCTGAGGTCCATTAGAGCCCATGATTCATTGGTCAGGGTAGTTTTGGTGGTTTCCCAGGTGTGTGCGGGTAGGTTGTTTCCCATGTGTCTTCGGGATGAAGCCCATGTGTATTCAGTCATGGCAGTAGTTGTCCTGGACCAGGTGTTTGTGGGAATTGTTACACGTGGTTGTTGTAGCCCAGTTTTTTGTAGGTGGGATGTATAGTTGTGGCCCAGGTGTGTGTGGGCGGGGGGTGGGAGTGGGACTAAGGTGAGAATGGCGGAATTGGTTCGATGCATAGGATATCTTCAATAAATAGTGGGTAAGTGGTGCGTGGTACCCAAACATCGATTTGGTATTATTATTATATTTCTTGAGTTGCGTTATTTAGGGAGTGTACCATGGTGAGGCTTGGGTGGGATGTTTTCCTTGCTAGGTGTTTTTGTTATCTCTTTTCACATGGGGAATTAGACTGTCTCCCCACTTGTGCACGAGAGATTTTGGTCCTTTCAAATGAGTGTACTTGTATGCTCACCATACATATATAAATATTATTTCACTTCTCCAGGAAGACTTCAAGGATCATGTAGGGTCGTACTAGTTCATATTTTGGGACAATTATTGTTGCTATTTTTCTTTCTTTTGGTACTTATTTTGGTGGTTTTATTTTACTTTTGTATCATTTTCTTTTGGAACATGCATATGAGAATGGTTTGTTTTGACATTAAATTTTCTTCCACATTTGGAGTTTTTGGGATTTCCTATCTTATCTCCTGATCCTATTAAATAAAAAGGGTAATGACTTCCATATTGTGTGTTATTCTATACCCTTGGTGCTTGTCGCCACTCTGGGACCTATTGAAGGCAGGTCTCGGGGGTCATTATATCTCCTTCAACTTGTAGAAGGAAGGTTCGTGCAACCTGTTTTCCCTTCTCTCATCTTGTTGAAGGAGGGTTGTGACACTATTAATTGGAGATAATTGGAGGATATCATGCCTATGAATATCACACATGTTCAAGAGAATAAGAAAAACTCTAATTAATAATATACACATGTGAAGAAACAAATATATTCCCAGAGAGGTAGTTATGACATAAATATGAGTGTTGACAAGAAAATTAATGGATTCTTCTGATTTTTGTGAATTTAAAGATTTTTTCCCATATATGAGGCATTATATATTCCTTTTATTTTATTATTTATGTGTTTTGTCATTTATTCATTGATAAGTTTGATTTATCCTTAGTATTAGATGATTTCCTATGAGTGAAATGGTTAAGTGTGGGGGTGTGATGAAGCTAACATTTTAACATATTTTATTCTATAATTGTATGTTTTAAATCCCACCATAGTGTTATTTTAGGTGAAATTTTCATATTTCTATTCTTTTTTTTCTAATTTGAGCATATTTGAAAAAATGTCATATTTTGGATTTTAATTATTTTATTTTTTTATGTATTTATGACATAATTTTTCATTAAAAATCAAAATTTTAACATTATTATATTTTGGATTATATATTCCTTTGGATTCATTTCATCTTTTTGGACCCAAAGCTCAATAAAAAATTTTAAGGCCAAAAATCCGCTCACAATCTCGGCCTCAAAAATTGTTAAAAGATCTAGAATATTTTATAGATATGAATATATATTTATGTGTGACATTACAATGAACATATAATTATAAAATAATTGGTAAAATTAATTAATGAAAAAAATCATTATGTTAGGCATTCCATAATATTCCCTTTTCAGGTTCATTATGCAATAATCATTTGAAGAATTAGAATATGAAGAGTCACCAGGCCTGAATAACTGTATTGGATTAAAACATAAGTATCTCTCTCCCACATAGACAAAAAAGATAATGTTTGTGGGAGGAAATAGTTAAAATAACTGAACAAATTTATTGAAGACACCCTATCAAAATTTTGTCATTAAATTGGGATAACATGTAGAAATGTTCAGAGGGCTATTTGGGATATACTTTTTCACACCCCCTACCCATAAAAATAGTTTCCTCCTTTATTTTAAGTGGATGGAAACATAGGCACTATATTTGTTATCTATTTATTATAGTTTTTTACTTTATTTAATTTTGTAAATATTATTTATAATTTAATATATTATTTTCATGACTCTTACCGCATTTATTTTTTTTCTCTCTCAATTTTCTTATCTACTCAAACTCACATAAAAAAGAAGAGTTGTCCTCATCAATTGATTGAGAGAAGGAATGTCGGTTTGATTGATTTTCATGTTCCTTAATTTCTTATCCTTATTCAATTCTAATAGTTTTGGTGACATTTAAAATTATTATGGTGAAAGGTCACCTCATTTTCTCTACAGTTGAAATTCTTCTTCTTATTTATCATTTTTCATCCCTTCAAAATCTATGTCGTACAAACGGTGTAGTATGGATTGGGTAGTGATGGTTGCAGAAGAGGTATTTTGGATTACATAAGGAAGAATATATCACCAAATGATTTGTTCTCATTGAGTAATAATGAAAATTCATATGAGAAGGTGAGGTGTGATAGGTCTCTATCACCATATTGAGATGAATAATGAGAATTTATAAACAATAATTTCGATCACCATGGACACGTAATAACATTTTACTCATTTCATTTTTATAAAAACATTTTGTTTTGAATTTAATATATATAAATAATGTATTTTATATTTTTTTCATTTAAAATTCATCACATATATAATATTTTAATAGTTTTATATTAATTATATTATAATAGTGACAGTACAAAAATATGTGTGTTGTGAGGGGCCTCCTAGTGATCGATCATATGGCGTGATACTACTGAGTTCTTAGTATAATAAGAATTTAACTGAATGTAGTTTCCCAAAAAATCATTATCATACATTTGGCGCTATTTCTGGGGAGGGGATGTTCTTACTCACGGTGTTTTTCATAAAAATCCCAAACATTTACAATATATAAAAAAAGTAAAAAAATGATCTTTATTAATTATCCTTGTTTCTTTAGTACATGGATTACTTTACCTATTTTTCTTATTCATGTTCTATTACTGAGTTGTATAAAATTTAAGAGATATCGAAGTTTTAAATGGTGCAAGATGTGGTAATGATTCAAAATTATTTCTAAATCCTTGAAAAGGCATGAAAGTTGGTAGCATTGTTGGTTGGTGAACTAGAATAATTTAAATTTCTATGGTAGGAAAGACAACGCCAAATTAAATAAGTTAAATAAAATTATGTTATTGTTTTTTCAAGTACAATATACGTTAAATAACCCAATGAAGACTTGAACATACAACTTGAAGATCCAATCATCTGTCCTTGGCCACAGTATGAAGAAGATTTTGAATATCTCAGGCCAGTAGATACAACTATCAGAGATAAACATTCTGTGGCTAAAAATTGGTTAGATTTTTTTGAAGACCAAATGGTAAGTGATACTTACCTCTTTTTAAAAGAATAATAATCTCTATTATACCTCTATAATAATTTGTATGATGATGAAGATGATACCCTTACTAGGACTAAGACTCTTGTGGTCTTTCCTAAAGTGATTGACATTTAATATGTTGTACATAAAATGGAATATTTCTTTTCAAATTCGTTACGATTAAGTATTTCTCATTTTAATTATTTATATCCCTTGTGCTAGAATTTATAATGCATCGGAAAATAAGTTGGCCCTTAATGAAAAATAAGAGACCAAAGATGTCTAGGACAAATAAGATAAGAACCCATTCTTTATCCTTCTCCCATATTTTAATCTATAACACATTAAAAATGGGGAGGATATGATGTACTATATCTATAGGTTCTTCTATGAGATGTGTGAGTTTAATAGAATATTAAGGAATATGATATGGGGGTTTTTGAGCGAGAAACCTCATCCACCTTCAGAATGGGGTTAAACCGATGCTACTGGCGGACTAGGGGTATTAATGCCTAACACACATTTGGGGTCAAAAAAAGAATTATCAATTTTTTTCTCATTTCTATTTTTTTAATTTCTATTTTTTCATTTATTTCTTTGAGGGTTTAATATGGTAGCATCAAAGATCTTAACTCAATTACACCACATAAAAAATAAACCTGGCTGTGTCTTTCCTTTCATTTATTTACTTTTCTTCCATATTAAAATTCTCCATGAAATATTTAACTAAATTGAACTAAAAAGATTGTATAAATTGGAATAAGTGCATGAGATGTGAATATGATTTTAGTTGTTTTGTGTGAACATCCATATTTTTCATGCCAATTTCTGAATTTTTTCATATTTTTATTTTTATATTTATTAGATTCTTTCATAATTTTAAAGTTGAATCAAATAAATGGAAAAATTAAATACATTTTGGAATTTTTGGCACATATATTGATTTGAAAAATTGTGGATTTAAATTACTAATGAAGGGATTTTGATTCTTGATTTCTGATCGTTTCATTTGATGATGTTTGATTGATTGTGAAACTCATAGGGACTAGTGTTACCTGAATAGAAAAACTTTCCCAACCTTATAGGTTTCCAAACACTATTGACATATTATTCAATTTATCTATTTTCTTGTGAGTTTGGATACATGTTCTCTGATCCATAATCTGATGTTATAAACTTTTTTAAAAACTGTTAGAGTTCATGGAATGTGTTGAGTATCATTATGCACCACATTGATACCCCCTTTTGCAATTAACTATCAATTTAGACTACCAATACATATAAACATTATTAATACCTTATAATCCATGAAAAATATTATTAAGTAGCGCCATTAAAATCTATTTATCACATTATTACATGATCTATAAGTAAAACATGTGATTAATATAGAACTCAAGGGTGGGGGGAGAAGATGAGCCATATTTTTTTTCCTGAAAAAATCTGTTGGAGCTGAAACAAAATAAAAGTGATTCTATATTTATTTCATTTGTTTTGGATGAAATATAATTATAGAATGTTTTATGTATTGCCACAATATCATTAAAATGTTGGGAGGGGTGTTCATCAGTCATTTATGACCAAAATTTTAATCTCTTTCACTATAAATATGATTTTATATAGAAATACAGTTATGTATTGATGCAGAGAAATGATACAAATTAGGGAAAAGAGGGATGAAATTTGTCATTTATGGTAAAATTTCATGTGTGAAATTCCCAAATAAAAAATTTGGTGTTTGTAGGTGATTCTTTTTTATGATGATTGTGGAGCACACCTTTCTTGAGAATATCTCTTTAATGCATTTACATAACATTAGATCCAAACCTTCGTCTTTATGCCACTGATGTTTTTACATATACAATATTCCAACCTTCAACCTCATAATAACCCATAAAAATTACATAATGTTTTACACATTTTCCACTATGTTATGTGAATATAATTGGTGGATAGAAAGGATATGGAGATGACACATATTTTTAAGAAAGACAAAAAATTAAACATAAACAATTCCATGAGTGAAGAGAGAACTATTTTTCAATAAAGGAAGTTATTAAATGCTTATGAGGATTAGAATTTAATTTAATGGATTCTAATGATTTTTGGGGAGTTATGGATTTTTGTCCATGTAGGTGGAATTATATTTTCCTTTGATATGATAATTGATCACTATTGACATTTATGTATTGAGAATATTTTTTTGACATTTATTGTAGATGATTGTCCTAGAGTGAAATGCATAATTTTTGGGGGTGATTAAACTAAAATTTTCACATTTTTTTATGTAAATCAATGTTTTAAATCCCACCATAGTTTTATTTCATGGAAAATTTCCTCATTTGTTTGTTTTTTTGGTATTTTGAGCTAAATTGAAAAACAAAACTATTTTAGATTTTAACTATTTTATTTTTATTATTTATTTTGAATATAAATTTTTATTCAATGATCTAAATTGAAAAATTAATCTTTTTAGGATTCTACATTATTTGGGATTCATTTAATCCTTCTGGATCCAGAGCTCAATCCAACATTTGATGGCCCCCATTCATCTCACAATCCAAGCCTTGAGAACTATTCACAGATATGGATAATTTTAAAGATAATTTTATATCACAAGGTGGGATATACCAATGAATCTAAAATGTTACAAGGATCTGAAAAATTAATAAATAAATAATTTTAATAAAGGAAATTATGCAATAATTTTCTATTTTCAAGGTCATTATGGCATTAAAAAGATGAATAATTGGAATATGAAGAGTCACTAGACCATAATAAATGTCTATGAGTAAAATAACAGCATCTCTGTACACATGAAAAAAAGAAGATCAAATCTGGTAAATGGAAATAGAAAAATAAGAGATATTTTTTATGAATACACCCTCCCCAAATTCAGTCATTAAAGTGAGATAGCATATAGAAGCTTTTAGATGACTATTTTAGTGAAAATTCATAACCCCTCTCCCTATAAAAAATTATTCCTTCTTTATTTCAAGGGGTTGGAAATATAGTGGTAGCCTTTGTCAAGAAATTTATGGTAGATCTATAGCATATTTCATTCTATAATATTAGTTCTCATTTCATATATTGATTTTCTTATTCATACTTCCTTTAATCCATTATATATTAATTTTCTCTCCCACCATTTTACCCTTCAACACTCTACATAAAATAGAGAGCTAACATAGACACTCATTCGTGGGTGGGAATAGTGGTTTAATTGAGTTTAATGTTATTTAAAACTTCTCTTTATTAAACTATATTAGTTTTAGTGGAGGTTAACTTGATTATGGTTTTTGGTCATAAAGTTTTCTTTATCATCTGAAATCTTCTTCTCATTAATCATTTTCTATCCCTTCACTATCTAAGTCATTCAAATGGTGGAGTATGGCTTGGGTAGTGATAGTAGGTGGAGTGGTATCCTATCAGACGTAAAGAAGAACATTTTCCCATATACAACGCTCTCAGTATGAGGTGATAAAAATTAGAAAGAGAAGATGAGCTGTGAATGGTCTAGGCCACCTCATTCTGTTGAATAATGATATTATTTTTTAATAATGATTTAAATCACCACAAACTCATAAGAACATTTTAATTATTTCAATATTATTACTACATTAGGTTTTTTATTTTTTTATATTCATTTTTTATTATATATATATATAATTCCCCCATTTATATTTGTTTGATAGTTTTATTTTAGTTAGATTATAATAGTGATAAATGGAAAATATTGGTGTTTTTAGCGGACTCCTCATGATCAACCCAATGGTGTGCCACTATAGTGTATTCTTTGAATAATAAAAATTTAATTGAATAGTGGTTTGTAATGAACATATATCATTAATTTGAAGCATTTTCTATGGAGGCAAAGTGCATATGCATACTATTTTTCATAAATAATACCCCCAAAATTCATAAATTTAAAAAACAAAAAAATATATATTTATTGATATCATTATTTTTTTAGGTCATGGATTAATTTATATATTTTTTTAAATTCATTGATTAGTACTCATTTGACTATCACGAAAGTTATATTAGTGGTTCAAATGGAAAATAATGTTTCGATGATTCAAAAAACATTTAAAATCATTGAAAAATAAAACTATATGGTAGCATCACTGGCTCCTGAACATGATGAAGGTAAAGTTATATGGTTTGAAGGACAACAACAATATAACCAAGATTAAGAAAATGAGGTAAAAAATTTTCCACCTACATTTTATTTCATATACCCCGGGGAAGACTTGAATATACAATGTGAAGATCCAATCGTATCTCATTATCCATTGCTCGAATAGTTTTATGAAATGATATGATATATGATAAAAATGTGGGAGATCAATATGATATGGATGAAAATTTGATATATTTTTTTGAGAAACAAAAGTTTAGTGATCCTACCATATTTTATACAGAATAATTATCTCATTTATACATATCATATTCTATGGATGAAGTTAAGGATGATGCCACTATTGAGACTGTGTTTCAAGTCATCATGCGTGAAGAGTTCAACAATAAATATACCATAGATGAACGGATATATTTATTTTGTGATTCAGATTTCTTTAACATTATATATTTTAAAATTTTTTCTGACATACCTTGTTTTTAAACATGTTATGTAGTTTAAAATAAGAGGGCCATTGATGATAAACAAGCGGCCAAAGAAGTCAAGGCCATAGAAGTTGAGGGCCAATTATTTCTCTTTCTCCCATATTAGAAGTTGTAAGACATAGAAAAGGGGAAAGAGTTGATATATTTTATCCCTGGGTTTCTCTATGACTAGTGCCAGCTGAAGCGATTTTTTTTGTGATGAGTTTTTAGTAGGAAACCACATATACCATCATATTAGGGTTAAATCGCTACTATTGCATGACTAGGAGTAGTAAAAACCGAGAACCATCTTGGGGGGAAATTAAATAATAATCCGTTTTCATCCCCATTTTATTATTTATTTATTTTTTTCATGTGTAACATTTCATTCATTTAGGTTTAAGGTGTTATCACCTAAGAGATTAACTCATGGCTCCAACATCCAAAATAATGGTTTTTTCATACTTTTTATTTATTATGATTATTGACAAATTGAAATTATTCATGAAAATCATAATATAAATTGAAATAAAAGAGGGTAGTATTGGGAATATGTGTGGGGGATGTTAATATATTTATAAGAATTTTATGTACTTCTATTTTGTTTCCTATATCTTCTTCTAAAAATTTTAAGTTTTCTTTTTGATCCTTTTGGTGTGTTTTTAGGTTTTGTAAGTTGAATCAAATACCTGGGAAAACTAAAAACATCATATTATATTGGAACATATGTTTATTTGAATGTTTAACAATTTAAATTATTGTTTAATGGATTTTTCTCTATTTTTTCGATACTTTCATTTGGTGAAGTTTGGTAGATTGTGAATCTCATGTCAACTAATTCTATTTAAATTGAAAATCATTCTCAACCTGGGTGGTTTCTAAACTTATTTGACATATTTTTCCATTTTTATTTTTTTTCTTGAGATTCATGAGATATGTCATGTGTTCCATAAATATATTTTTTTACCTCTTATTGAAAGCTATTAGATTTCATAGAACGCATTGAGTATGATTGAGGAACCACTTTGAAATACAGTTTTTCGTTCTGCTCTTATTTTGACCTACCTTAACATTTAACCATTATTAATCCCTTATAAGACATAAAGACCCTTGTTATGAAGTTAGATTGTGATCCATTTATCCACTTTCAACCTGAACTAGAAGTAAAATTCCTTATTTATGTTGAAATTAAATATGTGGATGGGGAGAAGATGAGTTATATTTCTATTTTCTAAATAATCTAATTGAGATGTAATAAACAAAAAGTGTAGCCATATTTTTTACTAATTTTTTGGTTAAAATTTAATTAAATAAAGATTTATGGTTAGGAAAAATATCATTACAATGTTGGGTTTGTAGTTCACCAATATCTGAAGATCAAAATATGCATCCCTTTTCCAAAAAAAATAATTCTGAAGAGAAATCCATATCTGATTTAAAGATGAAACAATGCTATAAATTTGGGAAAAGCGAGCTGAAATTTATCATTGATGCGGAAATTAAATTTTTAATCTTCCCAAATAAATAAATATATTTTTTGAGGTGATTCACTTGTATGATTATTGAGCAGCACATCATTATTGAGGAAAAATATTTCATTAGTTTATTTCACTTTAGTGCTAAAACATCCTCCTTCTACCTTTGATAGTTTTACATTTAAATTATATTAACCCTCATCCTTAGAAAAACGATTGTAAAATATATCATGTTTGAAAAATTTGTGACTATATTAAGTTAATATAATAGGATCATATCAAGGCGATTGAGATCACACATGTTCTTAAAAATGAAAACAACTCCACTTAAAAAATACATGAGTGAAGAGAGAAATATTTTTATAGAGAGGTATGTACAAAATTAATATGGGGATTAACATGAAATTGGATGTATTATTATTATTTTGAGGAATTTAAGAATGTGTATCCATGTATGAGGCATGGTATTTTCCTTTGATATGATAATTGGGATGTACTATCGTTTATGTTTTCAGATGTTTGTTTTGACCTCAATATTTGATGATTTCCCAAGAGTGAATTGTTTAAGTGTGGGAGAGGGATAAAGATACAATTTCCAAATGTTTTATTACATAACTAAATGTTATAAACCCCACTATAGTGTTATTTTATTTTCAGTTGTCACATATTTAATTTTTGTTGGTATTTTGATCTTAATTGGAAAAATAACCTATTTTGGATTTTAACTATTTTATTTTTATTATGAATTTCTCACATAAATTGTTATTCAATGATTAAAATTTTAAAATAATTATTTTCGAGGTTTTTTAATCTGTGGGATTCATTTCATCATTTTGGATTCAAAGCGCAATCCAATATTTGAATCCCAAAATCAGTTCAGAATCTAGGGCATGAAAACTGTACACAGATATGGAATATCTTAATGGAAATATTATATCATAGAGTGGGATAGTACGATGAATATCAAATTATAAAATAATTCATAATATTAATAAATTAACAATTTTTTGTCAAAGAATAAATCCCATAATTTTCTATTTTAAATGTCATTATAGTATGTGAATTTAATTAATTTGAATATAAATAGTTAGTAGACCAGAATAAATGTCTCTAAGTAAAACATAGGTATCTATCTACGCAAAAAAAAAATATCACGTATTTTCAAGAAAAATGAAAAATAAACAAATAACATTCAGGAATACACCATGTCCAAATTCGATCTTTAATGTGGGATAACATAGGGATACATTCAGATGACTATTTTAGATGCCATCATTCACCCCCTCCCCTCTCTCTATATAAAAGTATCAATTCTTCCTTTCAATGGGTTGGAAACATACGACTATCTATTCTGTCTCATTTATATTATCATTGTAATTTATTTCATTTAGTAATATTTGTTATATTTTAGAATATTTTAGTTCTTATTTATACCTCATTTCTTCTATTTTATTTTTAAGTGCTCCCTTATAGTAGTTCCCTTCAAAACCCCATAAAAATAGGGAGATAAACTCAAAACATGAACGAGGATGGGAATAGTGTTTTAATTTACTTTCATGTGATTTATGTTCTTATATTTATTCAATTATAATATTTTTAGTGATGTTTAATATTATTAAGGTGTGTGGTCACCCCTTTTTCACTACTATCTGAATTTTTCTTCTCATTTATCATTTTCTATCCCCTGACTATCCAAGTCATACATATAGTGGGGTATGTCTTGGGTTGTGATGTTCTTAAAAGAAGAATCCAATCATAATTAAGAAATGTAATTTCCACATATGAAGAAGTATCATTATGTGGTATCATAATTCAAAGTAGAAGTTGAGGTGTGAACAGTCTTAACCAACTCCTTGAGTTGAATAATGAGATTCTTTTTGAAAAATGATTTCAATCACCATAACCATATATGAAAATTATCATTATTTCATTATTCTAATAACATTGTATTTTAGATTTCATTTATATAAATATTTTATTTTATATTTTACGCATTTTAAATTACACCCATATAAATTTGTTTAATATTTTAATATTAGTTAGATTATAATACTGAAAATGGAAAAATATGTGTATTGTGAGAAGCCTCCTAGTGATTGACCCTAGGATGTGGCACTATGGTATACTCTAAAGATGATAATAATTTAATTGAATAGTGTTAATAGAAAACCAATATCATCAATGTGGTGTGGTTTCTCAAGAGGCAAATCACTTTTTCATGCTTTTAATAAAAAAAGACTCAACAAAATATAAATAATACAAAAACATAAAAATAAGTGATTTTTTGAATAACATTGTTTCTTTAGGTCATGGATTACATTATAATTTTATTTATATACATGGATTAGTAATGATTTGTCATGCTGGGAATAGATATTAATTATATAGATGGAACAAGATTCCCTAATGATTCAAAATGATTTCAAAATCCAAGAAAAAAGAAAAAATATGGAATCATCATTGGTTGCTGAACTTGAAGAAGTTAAAGTTATATATTTGGAAATAAAAAAATAGAACCATGATGAATTAAATGAGGTACATTTTGTTCCACCTATATTTAATTCCATAGAACCCATGAAATACTATAATATAAAACATTAATATTCAATGATCTCTCTATGTTCATTACTTGAAGAGGTTTCTGAATATGTTATGCCATATTATTCAAATATAGGATATCAATATAATTAGGATGAAAATTGGATATATTTTATTGATACCAAAAGGTATATAATTCTCCCATATTTTTGAAATAATAGTTAGCCACTCTATACTTCTCTCTTACATTGGATGAAGATAATGATGATGCCCCTGCCGAGACAGAGTCTCCAATGGTATTTCCTAAAGAGATTGAAATCCAATATACATTACATGAATTGGATCATTTCTTTATTAATTCATTATGATTTTATAGTATTCAGTTTAATTTCATTTAACATCCCTTCTACATACATTTATAATCTATGTGAAAATAAGAAGGCCCTATATGAAAAAGAAGATGTTAAAGTAGTCGTGGCCAAATAAGATGAGGACCCAATTTTCTACTTCCACCATCATATATGCTATACCCATGGAAAAGGGAGATCATGTGATGTATTATATCAATGAGATATTTTATAACCAGTGTGAGATATTGACTAATTTAAAGAATAATTTCTTTTGATTTTTGAGAAAAAATGCCCTCCAACTTTAGATTAGGTTCAAATATCTATTACTGCCTGACTCAGGGCAGTAAAAACCATGCACCTGCTTGCAGGTCAATAAAAAAATGATCATTTTTATTTCCCCTTTATATTTATTTTTCATTATTTTTTTCATTTTTTGTTATTTGTTTTTTTAGGTTCAATATTCTTGAAGTTGGAATATTAAATAAAGGCTTCCACATCAAATATAAAGCAGTTTCTGTCATTCCTTTAATTAATTTTGTTTTTTGACCTATTAAAATCCATCATGAAAATATTTATCCAAATTGAACTAAAAATATTGTATTAATTGGAATATGTGTGTGGGATGTAAATCTATTTTTATAAATTTTGTGGGTACTTCCATTTGGTTCATCATGTTTTTTTTTGAATTTTTTACATTATATTTTTCATCTTTTAGCTAGGTTTTTAGGATTGTTGAGATGAACCTAATACTTTGAAAATTAATACGATATTTTTATTTTGGATTATAGATTTACATGAATTAATTATGATTTATATTTTGGATAAATGGATGTTTTTTATTGATTATTTATTTTTTTTCTTTTTATGATGATTTATTCATAATGAAACTCTTGTGCACTAGTTCTGTCCAAATTGAAAATAATTCTCTACCCGATAAGTTTCTAAACATGATTGAAATCTTCGACAATTTCAATTTTTGTTAACATTTTTTAAAAATGTAGTGTGATCCATAAAATGGTTTTTTATTTATTTTCAAATCTGTTAGATTTCATGGAATGTTTGGAGTGTGATTGAGTCACCACATTGGACACCCCTTTTGTATTTGACTCTTATTTTGGAAAACCTTTACATTTTATCATTAATAAGATCATATAATCCATGAATAAACATGTTATGTAGACACATTATAAGCCATTTATCAGTTTCCAACCTAATCCAAATGAATAAAATCATGATTACTATTGATCTCAAGTGTGCGGGGGTGGAGATGTGCCATATTTTTCATTTATAAAGAATCTATTTGAGTTGAAATGAAAAAAAGGGATTATATATTTATTGTAACATTGGCTAATTTAATCTCACTATTAAAATAATTTTGGGTATTCTTAATATCATTACAATGTATTACAAGGAGTTCAAAAATATTTTAAGATAAGAAGAAACCACTTTTATTCTCATAATAATGATTTTAAAAATAAATCCAAATATGAATTCAAGCTAAAAATGATAAAAATTGGATAAAATTGGAATAAAATTTATCATTGATTCAAAAATTACAAGGGTAAATATCCCAGATAAATAAATAAGTGTTTTTAGGTGATTAATTTTTAAGATAATCGAGCAGCACCCAATTCTTCAAAAAACTATTTTCATGATTTTACATCACTTTGGAGCCTAATACTCCTCTTACTGATTATGATGTTTTTACAATTAAAATCCTCCAACCCTCAGGCTCTAAAAAACAATTGAAAATCCATGGGGATTGAGATTTTTGTGACTCTGTAAATTGAGGATACTATGTTGATAGCAATCCTAGGGAGATCACACATGTTCTTGAGAATGAGAAAAACCCCACTTAAAAAATCCTTCAGTGAAAACAGAAATAATTTTTCATGGAGGAAGGTATGGAATGAATATGAAAATTAACATGAAATTTAGTGGACTCTTATGATATTTGAGGATTTAGGAAATTCTTATCCATGTAGAAGGCATGATATTTTTTTTGATATGATAATTGAGGTGTATATTCAGTTATGCATGGAGAAGTTTTATCTGACCATGTTATTAGATAAATATCTATGTTTGTAATGGTTATGTGTGGGGGAGTGATGAAAATAACATTTTTACATAATTTATTATTTAATTAAATATATTAACCCTCACCATATTTTTATTTTAAGGGAAATTGTCACATTTTTTCGTTTTTGATTTATTTTACGCTTAATTATATGAAATGCCTATTTTGGATTTTAACTTTTTTATTTTTATTATTTATTTTGGACATTAATTATTATTCAATGATCCAAATTGTATAATTATTACTTTTTTGGGTTTATATTTTTTGGGATTTATTTCATCCTTCTCGGCTTAAAGCACAATCTTGAATTTATAGTTTTATAATCATCTCACAATCAGAATATCAAAAAAGTGCACAGATCTGGAAAATTTTAAAGATGATATTATATCTTAAAGTGGAATAATCCAATGAATATCTAATTATACGAAGATCTATAAAATAAATAAATTAAAATTTTCATTTAAGGACATATTCCATAACTTATCTTTGCCAATTTTATTCTATCATGGGAAGTTGAAGAATATGAATATGAATGGGACCCATGGACATAATAAATTTCTCCGAGTAGAAAATAAATTTATATCTCCACACAAGTCCAATGAAGATAAAAAAATTTGGGATGAAAGATGCTATATAAATGAACAACTTTTAATAATACACCCTATCCAAATTAGGCCATTAAAGTGGTATAACATGCAGAAGCATGAGGAATATTTTTCGCTAATTTTTTCACCACATCTTCCCTATAAAAAACTACCCCTTCTTTATTTATAGGGGATTAGAACTTAAGGTTATAATCTTTTGGTCATTTACTATAGTTTTTTATATTGTTTAATTCTGTATTATTAGTTCTCTTTTCATATATTATTGTTCTTATTCATACCTACTTTATTCTATTTTATATTTACGTGTTCTCCTACCCTTTTCCCTTCTTAACTCCACAAAAATTGGATAACTAACCTTAGTTCTCGTTCAAGGGAGGGAATGGTAGATTGATTGAGTTTTAGGTTCTTTAATTTATTCTCTTTATTTAATTTTATGATTTTTTCTAATGGTAAAAATAATTATGGTGAGAGGTCACCCCATTTTCAATAACATCCAAATTCTTCTTCTCGTTTATGATTTTTCAATCATTCACTATCTATGCCAGTCATAATGTGGATTATGGATTGTGTAGTGATGGTTGGAAAATAGGTCACCTATAAAACATAATGAAGAGAGTTTCCGCATATGCAGAGGTCTTATTACAGTGTTACGATAATTAAAATAAGAAGGTGAGGTCTACTAGTTATTGATAACCTTATTGATTTGAATAATGGGATTATCTTTTAACAATGATTTCAATCACCATGATCTCGTAATAATGTTTTCCTTATTATATTCTACTAACTATATTATTATTTTCATGTTATTTTAATACACATTTTATTTTGTATTTTATTCACTATAAATTCATCCCAAAATGTTTTAGTTTAATATTTTTCTATTAGTTGGAATATAATAGTGAAAATAGAAAAATATGTGTGTTGTGAGAGAACCCCTTCTGATAGACCCTAGGGTGTGACACTATAGTACATTCTTAGGATAAATATAATTTAATTAATAGTGGTTCAAGAAAAACCACTATTTTCAATTTGGAAATTTTCTTATGGTGGCCAGGTGCTTATGCACACAATTTTTCATAACCAACAACAAAAATTAAAATATTTAAAAACAATAAAAAATGAGATTTATTAAATATCATTGTTTATTTTGGTCTGGTATTACATTAGTGGGTTTTCATATGGATGTAATATTAATGATTTGTCTTGATGAGAAGAGATATTGATGTTTGAAATGGAATAAGATGCAATGAAGATTTGAATTTGTTTCAAAATCCTTAAAAAACAGGCACGATGGTAGCATCACTAGTGGCTGAAATTGAAGATGTTAATGTTCTAATGTTGGAATGAGAAAAAAGAGAACCAAGATAATTAAAATTATATAAATGATGTTCCAACTACATTTTATGTTCAATAACCCAAGGATTACTTGAAGATGCAACATTACGATCTAATCATATCTTTATGGACATTGCTTGAAGATGTTTCTAATAATGTCATTCCAATAGATATAGTCGTGGGAGATCAACATGCTTTGGATGAAAATTGGATATTTTTTTTGAATATAAAATGTTATGTGGTCCTCCATATTTTTTATCGAATAATCAACACCTCTATAACTCTCTTTTTCTTTGGAAGAAGATAAAGATGATTCCCCAACTAAGACTTGGTCTCCGATGCTCTTTATTAATAAGATCTAATTTCAATATTCTTTAAATGAAAGGGGAAAATTATTTTTGGATTCATCACACATTAATATTATTATGTTTAAATATTTTTATGATTTCCATTATACTGAAATTTATAATATAATAGAACATAAGAGGGCCATGTGTGACAAATAAGAATATAAAGTAGTAATGGGGAAATAAAATGTGGACTCATTCTATCTCCATCCCCAATAATCGAAGATATACCACATTGGAAAGAGAGATAATATGTTATAATATATCTATGGGATCCTCCTTTACTATAGTTTGATGAAGACAACCGGGCGTAATATGTTTTGGTGGTTCTTGAGTAATAAACTACATCCACCATTGGATTGTGTTTAAATCACTAATACTTCCTGACCAGGGGCAGTAAAAACCTAGAACCCACTTGGGGGTTAAAAAAATTATTATCCTATTTTTAATATTCTATTTCTGTTATATATTGTTCTCATGTTTTCTCATTTTATTATTTTCTGTTTAATTTGTTGCGGCACAGACCTTAACTCCAGACTGCCATATAAAAATGATGTAGTTTTTGTGCTTAATTTTATTTATTTTGTTTTCTACCAAATAAAAATTCACCAAGAAAATTTTTATCTATATTTTACTAAAATTGGGTAGTAACTGGAATATGTATGGGGTAATCAATATATTTCTTTGATTCTTATGTGTTATGCTATTTTTCATGTCTTTTTATGAGTTTTTTGTGTTTTCTTTTTCATTATTTTGATGTATTGTTATGTATCTTGAGATGAATTGAGTACATGGTAAAATTAAAACCATCTTATTATTTTCCACACATAGATTGATTTTCATTATTAAGAATTTAAATGATTTATAAATCTATTTTATTTCTAGATTTATAATTTTTTTAATTTGTTGAAATTTGATTGATTCTGAAACAGATGTGCATTAGTTTTACCATAAATGAATATCTTACCCAACCCCAGATGTTTCTCATCCTGTTTGATAGCCTCTACCAATTATCTTCTTCATTAGAGTATTGAGATAGAGTATATGATCCATAAGTTGACTTTTTCCTCTTTTTCAAAGATGTAATAGTTCATGGAATATGATGAGTATTATTGAGGCACAACTTGGATAGACCCTTTTTGGTTTAACTCTCATTATTTTATTCCTTTACATCTGACCATTTTTAATACCTTATAAATGAATAAAAACTTGTTTAGGTAGCCACATTACCATTCATTCATCCCTTTCCTACATACTCTATAATTAAAATGTATGATTACTATTGAACTCAAGTAGGTAGGATGCACTATGTTTTCCTTTCCTAAATATGTTATTTTAGCTAATAAAAAGTGTGTTGCTATATTTATTACATATTTAGTGGATGGAAAATCATTTTAGAATGATTTATGGGTTGCACAAATATCATTAAATGTTTTGTTGGGGAGCACAACAATATTTTAATATAAAAATATTCATTTCATTTCCTAAAAAACATGTTTTTGAAGAGAATTATAGATCTGAATTCAAGCCATAACAATGATAAAAATTAGGGAAAAGAGGGATGAAATTTATCACTGATGTTGAAATTTTAAGTGAGAACTTACTAGATATAAAAATAGATATTTTAAAGTTATTTATTCTTGATTTGATTGAAGATAAAACCATTCTTGAGAGAAAAAAAATATATGTTTTTACTTCACATTAAAGACTAACCCTCCACTTTCTACCTCTTATGTTTTTTCTTTTACAATCTACCAACCCTCAGCCGCATAAAACCCCGGGGAAAATACATAATGATTGAAACGTTTTTTACTATGTTATGTGAAGATAAAATAACGAAATGAAGCCTATGTATATCACATATATTCTTGAGAATGGGAAAAAACCTACTTAAAAATCCTTGAGTGAAGAGAGAAATATTTTTCCATAGAATATGGTACAACATGCATATGAAGATTTCCTTGAATTTTAATATATTACTATTAATTTTTAGTAGTTATTAAATTTTTATCCATATAAGTGGCATAAAATTGTTCTTTCAAATGATTTTTGAGTAGTGTTGTCATTTATGCTTTGAAAAGTCTGTTTTGACCTTGGTATTGATGATTTCCTGGGAGTGCAATGGTTATGTGTACGGAAGTTATGAAGCTAACATTTTCAAATATTTTTTTCTCTATTTCCATGTTTTGAATCCAACCATAGTGGAATATTATAAATAATTTTCACATTTTTATGTTTTTGTGTTATTTTGAGCATAATAGGAATAAATGGCCTATTTTGGATTTTAACAATGTCTTTATTATGAATGTTAGAAAAAACCTTCTTATTCTTTTACCAAAATTTTAAAATTATTATTTTTAGGTTTATATTTTTTTTTTTGATTCATTTCATCTATATAGAATCAATGATTAATCTAGCATTTGAAGGCCCAAAATCATGTCACAATTGGGGTCATGAAAACTAAGCACAGATCTGGACTATTTTAAAAATGAGATTTTTTTGTGGAATTAGGATAATATAAGGAATCTCAACATACAAAAGGAGTTGTAAAAATAATAAATTAACAATTTTTATAAACTAAGGCACGCCATAATTTGGATTTTCATGGTTATTGTTACTTGAGAAGTTGAAGAATTGGAATATGAACAGTCAACAGAACTAAATAAATGTCTCAGAGTAAAACATCAATATATTTCTCCACACATGGCCCAATAAGACAAAATTATGTGGGAAGAAAGAGAAAAATAACCAAACAACTTTCATTAAGACATAATTTCCAAATTTGGTGATTAATTTTGGATAACATGCCGAAACATTTGAATGACTATTTTAGAGGCAAGTTTCACACCCAGTCCCTATAAAAAGAATCCCTTATTAATTTCATGGGGTTAGAAACTTATGGTCAACCTTTTATAGCCATTATAGAATATTTTTATTGTATTTAATTATTAAATATTACTTCTCATTGAATATATTATTGTTCTTATTCCTTCCTCCTTTCTGCCATTTTATATTTATCTTTTCTCCCATCGTTGTTCCCTTCTCATACATACAAAAAATTGATAGCAACCTCTGTATTGGTTCTAGGGATGGAATGGTGGTTTTATTTAGTTTAATGTGCTTTAATTTCTTATAATTATTCAATTATAAGAGATTTGGTGATGATGAAAAAGATTATGGTGAGTGGTTTTCCTTTTTTCTCTATCGTTATAATGTTTCATCTCATTTATCATTTTCCATCCCTTTAGTCTCTAAGTCATACATACGATGGAGTATGGACTAAGTTGTTATGGTCAGATAAGTGGTTTTCTATCTTTATTGGGGAATTCAATTTTCTTATATACGTAGATCTCGGTATGTGTTGATGAAAATTAATAATATAATGTGAGGTGTAACTGGTCATGATCACCTCATTGAGTTGAATATTGATATTCTTTTTCAACTATTCTTTTAATCACCAAAAACACTTAAGAACAATTTTATTCTTTCATTATAATAAAAAAAGATAAATTTTTTATTTCATCCATATACATATTTTACTTTTTATTTTATGAATTTTAAATTCCCCCTTATATATTAGTTTAATAGCTTCAAATTTTTTAGATTATAGTCGTGACAATAGAAAAAAAAATTATTGTGAGTAACCTCTTAATAATTAACCCTAGTAATTAAAACTATGGTGAATTTTTATAATAATAATAATTTAATAGTATTTTGGTTCATGAAAAACCACTTTCATCAATTTCAAACTATTTTTATGGATTCCAAGCTCTTACGAGCACCATTTTTCAAAAGAAAACAAAAAATTCAAAATATTCCCAAAACATAAAAAAATAAATTTATTGAATGTAATTATTTTTCATGTCATTTAATACTTTAGAAAATTTTCTTATGAATGACCTGGTACTAATTTGTCTAAAAGTGAATAGATATATATGTTTTTTATGGAACAAGATATTTTGATGATAGAAAATAATTTAAAAATCCTTGAAAAACAAGCAAGATGACAACATCACTAGGTGTTGAACATGATGAAGTTAATGTTCTGTTGTTGTAAAAAAATAAACAACTAAAGAAAGCTGCATAAAAAGAGTTAAATGTTGTTCCATCTATATTTGATGTCAAATCACCTAAGGAATAATTTATGATTCAACTTTAAGATCCAATCATCTCTCCATTGCCATTCCTGAAGTTGTTTATAAGGATGTTATATCAGATGATAAAATTGTGAGACATCAAAATGATTTGGATGAACATTGGTTTGATTTTTTTAATAACAAAAGGTAAGTGATCCTCTAATTTTTTCAATAAATAATCATATCCTCTATACATCTCTCTTTCATTGGAAGTAGATAAAGATGATGCCCTTGTTGATACTAAGTTTTAAGTAGTATTTCTTGATGAGATCACCATTAATAAAATTTTAAATAAAATATATGGTTTGTTTTTTATTCATCATGCTTTAATATGATTTAATTTAAATTGTTTTCTGACTTACATTGTGCAAAAAATTTCAAATCTATTGTGAAATAAGTGGGCCCTAGATGATAATGAAAATTCTAAAGAAGAAATGGAAAAAAAATATGGTGACCCATTCCTTATCATAACCACATCCTTTATACTGTACCACATGTAAATGAGGGATGAGTTGATGTAATATATCTATGGGTTCCTCCATGAATTCATCGATTTAAAGATAACTAGAAGGAATAATTTAATTCTTTTTTAGAAAGAAACCCCATCATATTTTGGATTGGGTTAAAACAGCTGGTAGTTCTTGACTAAGGGAGATAAAATCCTAAAACCATCTTGACAGTCAAACCCATCCTTATATATTTCTTTCCCCATTCTATTTAGTTTTCATTTTAATTTTCTAGTTTTTTGGAATCATTATTTTTTGATTAATATGTTAGTAGCAATGATCTTAAATCAAGGCTTCGACATAAAAAAGAGAGTTGTGTTGATCTGTATATTTATTTTTTTCTATCTAATTTCAAATATTTATGAGAATATTTATGTAAATTTTAAAAAATGGTAGTAATTGGAATAATTGTGAATGATTCCAATATAATTTTAGTAATTTTTTGTGTACTTCCATTTTATTTTTCATGTATTTTTCTGAATTTTTCAGGTTTTCTTTTCCATCTATTTGGTGTGTTTTTAGGATTCTTGAGTTTAATTGAAGACATAAAAAAATCAATAGAGTTTTGGTATTTTTGGATCATGGATTGATTTGAACTTTTTTAGATTTAAATTTTTCATTAAAGGATGTTGTTTAGTGATTTATGGTATTTTCTTTCTGATTATTTTTCATTGATTATGAAACTCATGTTCACTAATACTATTCGAATTTGAAATTCTTTCCCAAACCAAGTGGCTTCTAAACCTATTTGAAATATTCTTCAATTTACCGTATTCTTAGAAGTCCTGAGATATGTTTTTAATCCATAATTTTTTTCCACTTTTTCTAACAAGATATTGTTCATGGAATGTGTTGCGTATGATTGAGGAACCACTTATAAATACACTTTTGTGTTTAACTATCATTTTGGGCTACTTATACATATAACCTTTATTAATTCAATATCATCCAAGAAAAAACTTTTTAGGCATCCAAATTAGAAGTTAAATAGCCCTTTATTACATACTCTAGATGTAAAGTGAATGATTACTATTGAACCCAAGTGTTGGTACAGTGGAGAAGATGAGCTATATTTCACTTTCTTGAAGAATATGATTAACAGGAAATGAAAAATTGGGTTTCTATTTTTATTGTTACTTTGTTTGATGAAATCCCATAATTTCTATATGTATTATTATCCCAAATATAATAAAAATGTTCGGTGCGGAGTTTAAAAATATTTTATGGACAAATGCTACCAATATTTTCCAAAAAAAATTGACTTTAAAGAGAAATACACATATGAATTCAATCTGAAACAATAACACAAATTAATAAAAATGGGGATGAAATTTATCATTTGATTTTAAATTCCATGTTTTTAATTCATATAAAATGAAATAGTTGGTTGGAGGTGACTCGTTTTCGAGATTCTTGAGGAACACACCACTATTCAGAAATTTTATTTTTATGTAATCACTTCACTTTATATCCAAACAATCATCTTTCTAACTCTGATGTTATTAAATTTAATATTTTCCAACCCACTACCTCAAAAAAACCCCTAGAAAATTTTATAAGGGTTGACACATTTTTTACTCTATCATGTGGAGATAATATCCAGATATCAATCATATGGAGTTCACACTTCTTCTTGAGAATGATAAAAAATCTACCTAAAAAAATATTTGATTAGAAAGAGAAATATTTTTCTAGGGTTGTAGTAATGACATGAATATGACGATTAATAGTAAATTGAATTAATTCTTATGAGTTTTTATGATTTAGTGAATATTTATCCATGTATGAGGCCTGATATTTTTCTTTGATATGATAATTGAGTTGTGTTGTCATTTATGCATTGAAAAGTTTTTTTGAACATTGGTATTAGATGACTATCCGGGAGTGTAATGGTTATGTGTGGGGGAGTGATGAAACTATAATTTTAAAAAATTTATTCCATAATTATATGTTATAAATACCACCATAGTATTATTTTAGGGTCAATTTTAACATTTTTTTGTTTTTTATGTATTTAGAGAATCATTTCAAAAATATAATATTTTTTATTCTTATTATATTATTTTTTATTTTCAATTTTGTCCATTAAATTTTGTTAAATGATATAAATTGTAAAATTATTATTTTCTAGGTTTATATGTTTATTGGGATTTTTTTACCCTTCTAACAAAAAGCTCAATAATCCATTTGAAGGCCCAAAATCATCCCACAATCCATGCCAAGAAAACTGTGCATAGATCTGGACAATTTTAAATACGATATTATATGAAAAATATGGTTGGTCCAATGAATATGAAATTTGACAAGGATCTATAAAAAGAATAAACGATCAATTTTCATTAAGGAATCCATTCCATAATTTCCTGTTTCACGGTTATTATTGCATGGGATGACAAATAATGGGAATATGAAGAGTTACCATGATAGAGTGAATATATCAGCAAAAAATATCAATATCTACCTCTAAATATGGAAAAAAAGCTTACATGTTTTGTGTAGAAATATGATAAATTACCAAAAAAACATTCCTAATGTCACCCTATCTATATTAAATAATGAAATTGGGATAACAAGTATAATCTTTCAGAGTAATATTTTGCAGCCAAATTTTCTCCTTCTATACCTATAAAAAAGTACCCCTTCTTCTTTTTAAGGGGTTGACAACTTAGAGGTATAATGTTTTGGCCATTTATAATATTTTTTAGTATATTTAATTCTATAATATTATTTATCTTTTAATATATTATTTTTATTCTTCATACCTCCTTTATTCAATTTTATTTTTAGGTATTGTCCTACAATTTTTCTCTTCTCAACTACACAAAAAATGGAGAGC
Source organism: Viscum album (assembly GCA_963277665.1). Classification (NCBI taxonomy): domain Eukaryota; kingdom Viridiplantae; phylum Streptophyta; class Magnoliopsida; order Santalales; family Viscaceae; genus Viscum; species Viscum album. The sequence continues at coordinate 189,890,740 of OY728165.1, read as the reverse complement.
TAAACTCGACGCTTGTTTGAGGGAGGTAATGGTGGTTTGATTGAGTTTTATGAGCTTTAATTTCTTCTTTATATTAAATTATAAGATTTTTGGTGATGGTTAAAATGATTATGGTTAGCGGTCACCCTATTATCTCTATCGTCCATAAAATTCTTCCTGTTTATCATTTTTCATGCCTTCAAAATCTAAGTTGTACATATGGTGGATTTTAGATTATGTAGTAACTATTAGAAAAGTGGTCTTGTAACTGACTTAAGGAAGTGAATTTTCTCAGATGTAGGTGTCTTGATATGGGGAGATGAAAATTCAAACTAGATGGTAAGTTGTGAAAAGTCTTGATTACCTCATTGAGTTGAATAAATATATTCTTTTTGAACTATTATTTCAATTACCATGAACTCCTAAGAACATTTTCCTTTACTCATTCTTCTAATAAAATTCATTTTTTCATTATATTTATATAAATATTTAATTTTATTTTTTCTGCATTTAATATCCCCCAATATCTATTAGTTTAACTTTTTTATGAGTTAAATTATAATAACATTAGGAGAAAAATATGTGTGTTGTGATAGGCCTCCCAGTGATCGACCCTATGGTGTTCCATATTATTGAATTCATAGGATAAAAATAATTTAATTGAATAGTGGTTCACAACCATTTGGTATAATTATAACCAATATTATCTATTCATTAACACCATTTGTTTAGGAAAAATATATACCAATGGTTCCTTAAATTTTTTGGAATAAGTCTTTTGGTATAAAATATATTTATAATAGAGAAGAATTCCACAATAATAATGCATGAACCATAGAAAAATTGAATATATCATTCAAGATTATATTTCAGAGCGTGGATAATTTATATATATATTGAAACACTTATGGTCAGTGTGATTATGAGTTTAATTCATATCAAAAATTTATATTTCATATGATTTTAAAGAAATAATACCACAAAATCTATGAAGATATTAAATAAGTGAAGGAGAGTTATCCATAGGTTATAAGAAAACGAAGAAAAGTGTTGAAGAAACATGCCCAAGAAGAATAAAGTGAAGGATGTCACACCAAAGAGGATATGATTATACTATTGTAAAATATAGAACATTTTGAATCAATGTAAGATTGAAATAAACTGTATTAATAATGTAAACATGATAGGACAACAAGGATAATAAATCTATGAAAAAATAATAGGATTGGTTCAGTGGAAGATAAACAGGAAGAAGAACCTGGGATGTTACCAAAAATGGTAACTCAATGATATAAGAAAATATACGTGGAAGGTGAAAATATACTTGAGACATGCATACTAATTGAACAAAATGGATACCTAGACTGAATGATGTGTTCTAAAATAATGGAAATGTACTATTAAAGCTATATAGAAACCCCATTAAAGATGGAAATTCTATAAAAGAATTAATGGCTAATGGCCATCTTAATCGAAAATATATACTAAAAAAATTCAAGTGTAAAAGAATTAATTTTCCTAGATAGCTAAGGAAGATATGTAACATCATTATCAAAAAAAGATTAATAAAATCAATAATACCATGTTTTGATTTATTCTCAAGTATTGAAAATCAATGGAGGAGAAATCAGGATGGGTTCCCAAAATATTGGAGATAAGAGTAGAAGGGTTTCTTGTAAGAGTCACAAATATCAAATTTTTTATTAATCTCATTAAGATGAAAAGTAGTAACCCACATTATTCCCATATTTGTTTTTTTGTGATTATGTCAATGGAATCGTAGGTGATGCATATACATGAAGAACCTAGTGAGTATTGTAATAAATATAAAGCATTAAGATCTATCCATCATGGAGTGATTTAATTGGTATTTATATTACTCCTTGAAATAATTTACGTGGTATCACAAAATATAACTTTTGAATAATACTTATAATATACTATCTAGTTGAATAAGAATGTGAGTTATCCCTTGAGGGAGAGTTTTGATCATTATGATTCAAAAAAAATTATTTCATGTAAATAAAATTTATATGTAATATGATAAAATTTTTCATTAATAATGTATGATGAACATATTGTCCAATAATTTCATGAAAATAAATAATTCAATTACTAATAGGGAGATATTGATAAATAAATGACAATAGGAATATGGATTGAAGGCAATAATTCTACATGCATGCAAATATTAATGATGTTTTCTGATTGAGTTTAGTTATGTTTATAAATTCCATGAAAATATTATTTAACAACCCTTTAAAACAGAAATATGATTTGGTATCATATTTTAGGTTGTTTTATAGATTGATTTGTTATCTATATTAATCACCCTTTTTTACAGCAAACATTATATTTAGTGTTATACAATTTTTGAATCATTACTAAAAGAAATGAGGTCTCATACTTCTCTAATGTGAATTATATTTTACAAAGGGAGAGAAGATTAAATTTCAATTCATGATAATGAAATTAGTTTTGTAAGATTTTCCCATACCATTTCTCCTCTATATTTATTGTTAATAAGTATGAGATAAAAAACTGTAACCATTGATAATATATTGAAAGTGATTTCATTGATTTATTTAACGTAATTGATAAATAATTTAGTGGGGGAGATTGAAGAGACCAGTGGATTGTGTTGATTTTAATTGTTCTCAATAAGTAAAGATATAGTTATTAAGTGAAGCTATCAATATATGTTAAAGAAAATGAATATTATAAGGAATTAATATGTTAAAAGGTATGAGATGCATCTTTATGTTCCTATATATCATATCTATTTAATATAAATTTCATTGTACATAATGATAGATAAAAATTTATATATTAATAAATAGGGTTGTCATGTTGTTTAGTGGTTTTAAAGATGATCTTATACTTATGATGATTATAGATTTCATCTTGAAAAAATTAATGACCAATTCTTATAGGATTATTATAGAATTTTAAAAAATATTATGTTGATGATTTTTTCTGATTGACTAGGATTGATAAAGAATAGAGCTACAAAGATGATGATGAATTCTACTTGGAAGAGTTATTAACCATTGGTATGTTATCAAGCATTGAAGATAATAGATATACATATAAATATAATATAATGGTTATTGAATAATTATGAGTTTGATGGTATAGATGATGTGGTAGTTTATATCCATCATTGAACTCAAAGTTAAGTAATCATATGTCGCATGTCTTTAAAAATGGAAGTTAATGGATTGGGATACATTTTAATGACGTCTAAATTCATTTAATTTCTTTAGATAGTTTGGATTGATTGTAGATTCCTTAAGAGGTTCTAATACGTTCTATGTAGATTTGATGAAATATAGATTCTATATGTAATTTTTTTGTTTTACATAGAAAAAATAATTGGAAACATTTTGGACGACTCAATGATATGTAATTGTTTCTTAGAATCATACATAAGAATAATACTGAGTTTTATGATGAAATAAAAAAAATATAAGATCTTAATATGAAACATGAAATATTCAGTGCATATATTAATACAACAAATGTATTGGTGCATTATAGAATATACGATATGTCCATATAATAGATAATTTATTTTTTGAATATTATACTAAAATGTGGTAAAGGGATTATCATACCCTGATATGTAACATATGTTTTGAATACATGGAATATATTTTCCATGTCACATAAAAGAATTTGGAAACGGGGAAAAGATTCCTGGATATGTAGAAAATTTACAATTCATATATAACTGTTTATAGAATTGAAATATTGATAATCTCTTAAATATCGCTATAATAAATAATCTACCTTAATGAGTAAATAAGATATATTATAACATTAAAGAAGAAATAGAAAAGGTAAAACCATAAAATTACATGTAATATATTTTTGTTTATGCCGAAGATATTTAGATATTTCATAGAATACATAATATAATATATTTTTTATTAAATTATTAATGAAGTTGGGTTATGGAATGAAAACTGTTTTCTTGAAAATTTTGTTTATCTATAATATTTATGTCACCAAAATTACACTTGAATTAACTAGAAAGAGATAGATTCGACTTCACCATGGATTTCTGGACTCAAGTTAGTAGAGGATGCTTAATATAAGAAAATTAGGGAAGTTTTAGAATAGAAGTGATAGTGAAATTAATTATAGTGTGGGAATGTGAAAGGAGAAATATAAATATTCATGTACATATGTTGAAACTAAATTACATAGGATGTAGTGACTCTAATGTAAGGGTATTTTTGGATATGGAACAGATGTACATGAGGAAGTGTGTGTTTGCAGGACAAATATTTAAGTTAATATAAAGTTATGATATAATATGGACTTCTATAAGAGTCATTCTGAAGATATATATAGTTTCCTCGAATTAAATGAATGTTAATTAAGGGTTATTCATATGATATATAAGTGTAAACATGAAGAGTTCTCAGATGTCCGCATTGTTCAGCAGAAGGAACAATTGAAGAGATGGTTTCCTTTGACCAAGTGAAGGGATTCCCATGATTTAAAAATCAAGGGGAGATCTATCTATTGAGATTAGAAGGCTGTGAAATTGAATATTCGCGTCTAGAAAATCAAGATTTCATATATAAATAATTATATGGTTAATTTAGTTCCAAAATACTAAAATAATATGTTTTTTGATAGATAAAAATGTGAAGAAAGAAGAGGATAGGTTATGTATGATTTATTTGGGTAGAGGTGACTTCCCCAAGAAGTTCTTGTGATGAGTGTTCATCATTAGAGTAATTTATATAGCTATTCTAGTAGGGGTACCAAAAAACTATACTTGTAACTTCATATAGATAGGGTTAATATAATAAATGGTTCCCTTATAACTCAATTTATACCTTAATAAAATTATTTTTCATGTTACCCTATAGAGTGGGACTGACTCCAAACCCGGTAATTTACATGTTTTGTGTCTGTCATATTTAGGATGTGTGTTATTCATGAATTTAAGATATTTATCAAAATACTAGTATAGTTTTACTTGATAAATCCTTTTAAATTTCCTTGGATTGGTTTATCATTTTTGTTTTGATATATAATATTTTTTGGGTTCATTTTCATTCAATATGTTTTCGTTCTTAGTTTCAACTTGTAGATGTTTGAGGGGATAACATTCAAATGGGGGGGGGGTGAATCCATCCCAATAAGTGGTATTATAGATAAATTGGAGAGTTCAAATGTATAGACCCCACTTAAATTTTCTAGACACAATTTCAATAGTTTCTTTTTCCCCATATCCTTATAATAGAATTTTGTAATACATAATTTATCCCTTGTATTTTTATATTCCACTAGATATCATCGTTTTAATATGATGGAATTATAAATGGGTATGTTATGGATTTATGTTTACAGGAGGAAGCCTTATAATTTATAGGATTTCTTTCTACTACTATAGATTTTGGATGTTAAGTTGATGTTTAATTCGTTCACAATGAGGTGTTTATTATAACGATAATCCCTAATATAAAAGCACAAGGAAATATTTCCAAGATATAACTATGAAAATTGGTACATGACCTCTGAATAAGAGGTTTTAATAATAACTTTGATTAAAACACTATAATTTAATTAAGTAATAGAATGAATGATTCATTGAAAATTTTCCAATTCTCATTTCCAATTCAACTATGTTGGAAGAAAAGGGATTTAGTAGAAAACTATTAGGATGTGATGTTCTGTTACAAAAGGTAATTTCTTGAAGTTCCATTAATACTATAGCTATAGGGTGATGGGTTTTTTCTATAATGTTTTAAACTATCCTCCCATTCTTGGTATTTTACTCTCATTTTATTATAACTCAATATACAAGGAGGATAAGGTATTTGTTTATGAAATTATCCGAAGGAAAATTTTTTAATACTATCATGGGTGATTTGGTTCCATCTGAAAAAGGACCCCAAACAAAAATTATGATAAATTTTTGGTCAATTAGAAAGTAAATATGATGATTTTCTTGTGAAATAGAATAATATTTATGGGATACGGGCTCATTGTTATGGCTAATTGTGAGTGATAGAATATTACACTCTAGTGGGTTTTCTAAATAATAATGCATGTCGGGGAAAAAAATTCAAAATTATGATGTCATATAATTTGATTCTCACTCTCATTATTTTGATAATGTATATGTACCCTTATTATAAATGTAGAGGCCTCAAAGAATCAGAATATGGATAGTTCCAATTTTTCTCATGTATTATTTGTATTTATACCTTTATCGATGATGTGGCACACCGATGAATTTATTTTTCCTAAAACAGAAATCTAAGGTGACTAGAACCCTTTTAGAATGACTAAACATGTTGTGTTATATGTAATGAACCAAACCCCAGTATCCCAGAGCTGGTTCCTTACATTATTACAATAGAATAAATATAAGATTCAAATACAAAATGACTGAATAGTTTAGTACTTTTGGAAAAATAGATTATATACATAATACCCAATATATATTGGGAAAAAGAAATTATAACATAATACATAAAAAAAATTAATATACTACAACCTTGAAAACTCATTCAACTATATATTATTCATATCCTATGGAAGGTAAAAAATTAAGGGCCATCTCAAATTCTATGTAAGGGCTAAGTAAAATTGAACAAATTATAAATTATAAATAATAATTGTTGAAAGTTAAATAACTATAGCATATTACATTTAATCAATTACATGAACATAATAAGGTTAGAGTAAAATATGATCATATAATACCACATAAATAATCACATGAGACAGAAAACTCATCTAGGGACAATATACTCATAGAATAATCACCTAAAAATCAATAAATACTCTCATAATGTGGGAATTTATAATTCTAGGAAAATAACTACACTTCCAAGGCTTTGACCAAGACACCATATAGAAATGCATAAGACATAAGCCAATAACCAAACTAGTTTGCCTTATGTTACCTACCGATGTATCAAGGGGATATAGTGATCCCTACCTATCATGTAAGAAGTCAAATAAATTTTCATATTAAGGTGGTGAAACATAATAAAATTATAAAAATTTTTATTGTTTCTTAAAAAATTTAAATAACTTTTCTCATTAAATAAACACAATCACAAACCATCCAGAGTGATATGGTGAATCGCATCAAAATTGTACAACTCCTATCAAAAAAATTATTAATCATTTAATAAAATATTAGATATGGTAACATAATATAAAAACACAATAAACCATAATATTCAATAAACAATGTTTTCATAGACAAAAATACTTCAAAAAATATCATTGAGTAATTATTGATGAAAATATTTTAACATTGCAAATCACTTATGTTAAAAACATAGAAAATTTATAAAAAAATATATTTTTTATAAGATAATATTATAAAATTGTAATGTAGGAAAAAAAATATTATGTTGTAATTATGGAATGAAAATACTCTCATTTCATAAAAGTACAAAAAACATTTCACCCTTTTTTTGGGAAAGTCTCAAAGAATCTTATTTAGAAAATTAAAAAATAAACCTTCCAAACCATTTTTTAAAAATTAAAACATGTGCTTAATTAATTTTAAAATAGAATTACATAATAGTAAAAATATTTTTGGAAATAATTATAGAAAACATGGACATGGAATAAAAATAGTGTTTTAAGGGAAACTTTGAAAAAACATAATTTTTCAAAAGAAAGCCTCTAAAAAATATCATATCACTAAAGTGAGTGTAAACCAATGAATAGATTATGTGAATCCACTATAAATCAAAATAAAAAATGTGTAAATACAACATATGGTAATAAAAATTAATTTCACAAATAATCTTAGAATGGAATAATCAATGAAGTAGATGTTCAACCTACGAAATGGGAAATAAGACAAGTAATCCCTTACCACTTTGTAATCAGTCAAATCATGTGCCCCATAAATGAAATAATTATCAACAGAAAAATTAAATTACATTAGTATGATGATATTAATGATATGATGTATCAAATGGAATTAAATACACCACACATTAGTAATAAGTTGTGAAAAGGTATATGTATCAAAAGAGTAAAAAATGAGACAAAAAAATCATACCAACACATCCCTTTAGTGTAGCATCATTTATCCTCCCATATAATGTTTTAAAGGATTTTATAAAATAATTGCATGATTATATTAATTTTTATAATACCTCATATTATCCATTTAAAACATCTTACCACCATTTCATTAATAACATTTCATTGTTTTCATTGTGTTGGGTTTGTTCGTTTCATGGTTTCATGGTCAGTTCATATGCGTATAATTATGGTTTTTCTTATAAAATGGAAATAAAACTATAGAAGTGAATAGAAATGGAATTAATGAAATTAAATAAGTATAAAATGTCTTAATTACCATTTTTATTCCATAAATTTGTATGATTCATTTGATAAAATGATAAGGGTAAATGTTGAGTCAATTTTTACCAGTTCTTATGAACATCACAATATAGTTTCATATTAAATAATATAATGTGTATATATTAGTTATAAAAATTTAAATAAGTTATAATATACATATTAAAAACTAATAAATCCATAATAATTGTTTTATTACCAACCATGAATGTGGTAATGGAAAATGAACACGACTATTATTCACTATGGTGATTAACCAACAAAATTTGGACAATAGTTTCATTTATTTGAATATGAAGATGTAATAAAAGTGATAGATATAATATATTACATCAGACAAATAAAAATATAGTATATAAATAATTATTCATTTATAATTTCTTTATGGATGAATTTGGTGAGGATAAAGAAGATGAAGATTAGAAATTTATAGATGTACTTAGACAAAATTTCCTTTGGAATATCACCTCATTGTAGGATCCATTGACGACCTTAGATTTGGTATTTTAGTGAGAAAAATAACACATAGATATGGGTATAGTGGGTAGAATTTGTTTTGATAGATATTTTAGTAGGTTAATTTCTATTTAAAATAAATGGGATGGTAAGGTATAGTATTTATACTTGAGGAGTGGTTGATTTAAGTGAATAAATAATTAGTATTTTTGGTTTAAAGAGAACCTTGTCTTGTTGGCATTAATTACAATAAATTATGTTGATTATTAATAAGGTAAATGATTTTTATGTTTGATAAATATCTCAAAAACCACTTAAATATTTAGTTGTTTGTTATTTTAGGGCTTTAACTTTTATTTTTTAGCTATTTCATTATTTTACCAATACATTGATAAATCTAATTTAAACAATGGAAACATTTTTTTGAATACAAATTATAATGACCATAAAAATTAATTTGGTCCTTATTATTAAAAATATTTAATCAATGTTAGCAAATAAAAATTAAATAATTGAAAAACATATATTTAATGTTATTCCTACAAACAGAACTAGATAGTACGGTTTTGAAGTAAAAAAGTTCAAATGTGTGCAATGTTTTAAACCTAATTTCAATATCAAATTGATTCCAATGAAAAAATTTGAATTAATATATGAATAATTGATTTATTTTTATTGAAAACCAATTTAAAATTAAATTTAACATTATAAATTATTTAGATGAAAAGTCAGTTTTATGTTTAAAGGCAGTATTTTTCACTATTCATAAACAGATAAACTCATCTAAAAATTTACAAAAATACATCCAAATATAATTTTTATATTTATATTTGAAAAATTAATATTATTTTTTGAAATTAAAATTATAAAATATTGAAATCATATTTTTAAAATTGGTGTTTTATTAAATAGAAGAAAATTCATCTTTTTAAATAATAAACATTATTTGTAATTAAAATTTGATTTATTGCCTATAAAATTTAATGGATGAATTGGAAAAAAATTTATTTTATATATACCATATAAATTTAATTATGTATATTTCAATAATAGCTATTAAATTAATTTATTAAGATAAAATCATATTTTGGGCATAAAAATAGTATTTTTTATAAAGTCACGTCATTTTTTTCAATTGGTTTTTATTACCATTCATAATTAATTTGTAACTGATGAATAAAATTTATAAACATCTTTAAAATATATTTTCATATTGTTTTTAATCTCATTCATTTCCCACATTTTCTACAACTAAGTGATAACTATCAGAATTACATAAAAATATTTAATTTTTTGTTTAAAATAACTGGTCTATGTAATACAAGATATTGAACTTTTTATTCTTTTAAAAAATTTAGTGGTGTTCAATTCTCCCCTCTATCAATAAATTGCGTCCTTCTAATTTAAAATTCTACTTCAAAAATCAAATTTTGATACTTTAAAACTTATTTGTTGGAAACCCACATCATAAATATGGTTAATAAAACATCATATTAATAATATGGAAAGGGAAAAGTAAATGTCACCAAAAAATTAGGATTCTATATAGAATCAAATTAGTGGGATGTAAAAACCTGGAAATAGAATAGAAAAATAACTATAATGTTCTGATATAGTTTGGTAGAGATCTTTCCCATTAGTAAGTTAACCATAAAAACCATAAATTGTGGTCGGATATATGACTGTTGATTTCTCTATAAGAAAAGTTAACATATATCATTTTTATTCCAATATCATTTTCTTGTAGTTCGGGAATTATTTTACAATCTAATTAAGAACCTAAGAAAATGAAATTTCATGATTTCATTCCATGTCCCAAGCATAGTCCCATCCTTTCGTTGTTGTTCGATCTATTTTCACTTGTAATGGAATGAAATTGATATTCAAGAGGATTTTTTTCATACTTGAATCATTATAATGAATCCAATAATCCATAATTCATTCCTTCAGACATTAAATATTTACTCAAACTAAAATTCTTATCACATGTTATCAAAAAAATATCCAATTTTCAACTTAATCCATTCAATAAGTAGTAAATATAAAGACTCTTCCAAAATACCCCTTCCCAAATTCAATGTCAGACTATTCATAAAGAAGGTCACCAAACATCCAAAAATCATCATAACAATACATTCCCCATTGGATATAATTTATCTATTATTTTTACATATCAAAAATATTTACACCTTGATCACCTTAAGAACATTAATTGTAACTTTAATTGTTCTACATCATTAAAGAAGAAGTACTTATGTATAGTCATTATATATTTCATGAGTTTTATAACCAAAATATCATTGATAACATAATTTTACAAAATAATTCATCAATAAAGAAACCCAAATACTTTACTTATTACACTTAAACTATAGTAATAGCATAAGACTGAACTTTGTCCCTTTTCATCTTTTGAGGCATATTCCTTCGATGCATTAGATTTTTTGTTTAGTTGTACTGTTCTATACCTGGATTCGACTCAACAGTGCTCAGATCCTTGTTAGCCACATGAACTCAAGTGCATATCCCCAAATTACAAAGTCTATCGATTGGCAGTGTGGGCATAGGTGTGTAAGTGGTGAGATTATTCCCTCATCACCAGAGTGTAACACAATTGAAATATAATAATATATTAGAATTGGAAACAATAAATTAGTTAAAAAATATATATGAGATTGGAAAAGATAATGTGTAATAATTAATATCACATACAATGAAGATGATACATGTTAAATGCCTCTTAAAATTATCCAAAATAGGTATACATGGAATCCTTAAAATACATGTAACAAAAGTAAAAAACTGACAAAAATTATCACTGCTAGCATCAGGAGCCTATGATTTGTCCTGTGCTCCCGTGATCCTAACCAGTAATCAAGAACCTATAGTAGGGTTCTTTCCATTAACCATACTGGTAACAATATAGTCTGTTCAGGTAGCTAAAGGATGTCAAAATACGGTGTGGGAAATAAACCCAATAGGTAGCCACCCATGGTCTAGTGCTATCCAGTTAGTGAGTATATAATAGTCACATTTTTCATACAATAATACAATATGTGAAGTATTTAAATTTAAAAACATATAAATTTTATGTTCTTTATATAATAAAGTACATTTAAAAATTCAATCTCATTTAATTAATAAGTATCGAGACCCAGGGCATAACCCGGTGTCCCCCAATAAAATATATAATAAATGGATGCTTAAAAAGAGCACCCATTAAGTATAAACAAAACTCCAATCCATAATTGTTCTTTGTCTTAGTAAATGCATCATATAACTCGTTTAATTATTTATTCACTTATCAACCTGAGCCTAAACTTGGCATTCAAAATTTAGAATCTAGGTATCAATCCAGGTGTTATACAAACCAAAAACCTAGAATTCCATCCATGGAGATCATCACACTATCCTTGGAATCACTCTAGGTGTGGTATAACATCCCTTCCATTTGAGTATATACTTGGTAGTACACTATGGTAGAGAAATTATCACTGATTACATATTTGATCAAAAAACATTGAGTATGTCTTTGAAAATCCATATGGAATCCAAGTATCACTTAGAAAATAATAGTCATACCCTATGAGTTTATCCTTGGTAGTCAATACCAAGAGGCCAAGTGTCACTCGTGCATAATCATGGTGGAAACCTATTGAGTCCATCAACAAAATTCTTTATTAAATCCATGTTTCACCCAAGTAATATTCCTAATAATTTCATAAAATTCAATAAAATTCGTTTAATCTATTCTATTTAACTATGTAAAGTTTAACACCAAGAATAATTCATTTATATCTCACCTCAAATGATGGAAATGTCATAGGATAATCATGCAAGGTTAGACATTAGTTCTACTCACATGGGCATTTTGTTATAAAAAGAATGACAAGCATAAATAATCCATTACAAGGAAATGTCTAGGGGTCATGGTCAATTCATCCATTACAATTTGTAAATTCATCTTCCAATTCAAATTACAATTTAATTCACAATTCTATTAAAAGTTGACATCTCATAACAAGGGGTAAAAATGTCACACCCTAAGGCATGAAATTCAAAAATCCACCCATGGTGGTCGAATTCATTATCAACACACCCATGGGGTGGTTCTAAACTATGTTCCATAACAAACAAACAATTATTGACCATCTCTTTAATTAAATAATCCATGCCTATAATTTTAATTTGAGGATTTCAATTCATTTTGAGAAGATTATTTGAGAATTGGGAATATTGAACAACAACATATATTAATAATTCACATTAAATAAATGCCACAAGACTACCTACCATAGGTTCTTAGTGGTTAAATTGTCCTGTATCAAGTCCCGATTCGACTTAGATCGGATGAAAAATCAAATAACTGATGAATAAACTATAAGTAGGTAAAATTAGCATGCATCTAAATAGTGAAACTGATGCCCAAAATAATAAAGAACAACTAAAAAGGAATTAAGAACCCACAAATGATGATATAATGAGAGGGATGAAACTCAATTCCAATATTAAATAGAGGTGATCTCTTGATTCCATGAATAGTCACTAGAGGAGGAGCTCTAAAGCCTAGATTTTCAAATGTGAAGTGATTTGAGGAATTAATGTTTAAAAATATTTAATTAGGGGAAAAATTTGAAATTCATGACAAATATAGGACCACTTTATTTGGCCAAATGATTGGCTAAAGCGAGCACTGAGAATTTTTCTTTTTCTATAGGAAAGGGGTACATCACATGGTTTCTTTCATGGTTTGACTAACCAAAATCTAATAATGTGAGGCTTATCGATCAAAATATTATAAATTTTCACATGTTAATGTACCACAAGTCACACTATCTAAAAAATTGTGAAACCTATAGCTTCCCTCTATCCATCCTAGCACGCTTATATGTAATCGTGTCGCCTAACTCACACATTTTATTCTAACCATTCTCTGGTGGATTTTTCACCCCAAAGCTGGGTTCCAGGCTTCGAACCAGCCCTAGACACTGATTCTACCTCTATTAACTGAAATGGAATTCATATTATGCCATATTTAAATGACTAAATTGACAATTGATGGAAATAAAAGGATACATGCCTCAATAATGAACGATTTTCTTACAAACATCAACATAAATTAATCTATCCATTTATTTGAATTAAAATGGTATTGAAAGATAATCTAAGAACAAATTTATCCACTAGAATAATATATTGGCCTCCTACCCCCATGAATCATATTGTACATAACTGCGCTTCTATAAAACCCATACTAATGTAACTTACTGGCCTCATAGAACCTTTCTGATATGATCCAAAAAATTTATCAGATGCTCTTGAATGGATTCATCTTCATATAACACAACCTTATTTGTCTAAAAGGCATGATATGGGTATGAGTGATACTGGGATAACTGAGATACATTGAAAACATCATGCATGGACTGATACCTCCAAGGTAACTATAAATGATAAGATACCTCTATAACTCTCTCCTTAATCTCAAACGACCCAACATAACATAGTGAAAACATACCCTATATCCAGATAGTTTAGTGTCCAAAACGTGGTGAATCATGTTCAAAGACCTGATCCCCAACCAAAAACTCTAGAGGTTATCTGTAACTATCGACATATGATTTTCAATCAATATTTTAAAGTAACCATCCACTTTTGAGTCAATTGAACCTTCTTTATGGTCTCCTAAATAAGACGATGTCCAAGTAAAGCTTCCTCTACTACATCTAACCGAAATAGGGTTGAACGACATGACCAGCCGTGCAAACCCTCATAAGGTTCCATTGAAATAATAGCCTGAAATCTATTATTATAGGTGAATTCAACCATGGGTTTATGCCTCTCCAAAGAGCCACCAAAAAACCAAGACGCTTACCAACAACAATTCCTCAAGAACCTTTATCATACGCTCTAACTAGCCATGAGTCTAAGGGTGATATTTTTTTCTTAGAAGAACCTATGTTACAAGTTCCCCTTGAATACTATTCTAGAAATGAGATGTAAATAGATAATACCGATCTTAAATGATATTATGTGGGACCCCATGAATTCATACTATCTCACAGCTGTACAACCTCTCTATATCATCTATTGAAAAGGTCTCCTTGATAGGTAGAAAATGCGTTGAATTTTTTAGACTATATAAAAAAACCAATAAAACATCATTACCTCATGGGGACCAAGATAATATTGTTTTTAAATCCATCCCATCCTCATCCCATTTACACTCAAGAATTTATAGCTACTGTAAATGTTAAGATGGTCACTAGTGTACTACCTTCACTTGTGGAAAGGTGGAATATATCATGAAAAAACTAGCTACATATATTTTCATACCTCACCACAAGTATTGGATATGTAAATCCCAATACATCTTGGTGAAACTAGGGTGAACATCCCATAATAAACCATGAATGTCTCGTATTAGCTCTTCACTAATGTATTTTGAATCCCATACACGAACATTAATATATAGAATCTCATCAACACATATAGTCTAACTAGGATGAGTTTCATAACCTTACACTCTATCTCATAAGACTAGGCTCCAAGAATTTGATAGTTTCCTCATCCTTGGTCTATCAATAAGGGTATTGGTCACAACTAAGGATGATAGAAAATTCTGTCCCAGACTATTCTGCACCTCTATGTGTATCTCAGAGAATAAATCCATGTGTTTCCACTCTCTACTGTCCTGCTGAATTTCATGAATCAAATTCCTCTTAATCATTGTATTTTCCATTATATTTACTATACTAGGAATGTAGGCATGATCTATGTCAAATTAATATAAGAATTCGGTCCATATTGACTATCTCATATTCAGATCATGCTGTTTAAATATGTACTTGGTGATTTTTATAGTCCCTGTACACCACAAAAAATGATTTATGTCAATTATGTATCCAAAAGTTCAATGTGTGAATAAATGTATCCATCTTGAGATCATACATTGGGTAATTCCTCTGGTGTGGCCTCAATAATATAGACCCATATGCTACGACACTGTCTCCATTCATACAAACATATCCTTGATTGATTCCTAATTTATCACTGTAAATAGTGTAACTCATTCCTCGATTTGAATAAACTATTATAAATGCTGAATTTAATCTCCATTCCATATCCTGAAATCCCATATAGCAGGATTTTCAACATACAAACATCACACCGTTTTTAGTTATGAATAATAGTGGCATTGCTATGTGTGAGAAGTCCTGTATGAAATACATTTAGTAACCAGCTAGACCCATGAAACTCTATACCTCAAATAAATTCAAGGGATACTCCTAGGAAACCAAAACTCTATCTTTATGTGTGTCAATTTATACTCCTCTCTTAGAGATGACGTGACCCAGCAAGTGAATTTGATCTATCACGAAGTGGCCCTTTGTGATCTTATCATATAATAGACTCTCTCTTAGTGTATCCATAATGTTCTCAAGATATTTTTAATGGTCATTTCGATTGTGACAATACACCAAGATATAATCCAAAAATACAATGACATAAAAATATAGATTTGTATGGAAAAATCAGTTCATCAGTTCCATGATGACTTTTGGCACATTCATAAGACCAAACGACCTAAAACCACTCATAGAGATTATACCTACTATGAAATTATGTGTGAGGTATATCCAATGATGTAAAATGAACATGATAATTGAAATACCCCAAATCAATCATTGAGAATACATGATAACCACAGAGATGGTCGGAGAAATCATATTTCTATGGTAAATGATTCCATTTCTTAAACGTCAACTAGTTAAATTTCTAATAATCTACACATATCATAAGGGTAAAATCCTCATTTTTTTAAAAAGGATCGATGAACCATATGGAGAAGTTCTGGGTCAGATAAACCCATTTCCCTCTAAATCCTCTAGCATACTCTTGAGTTCTTTCATCTCAATAATGTCAATCATTTAAGGAGGAATGGCTACCTGTTTAGTTCCTAGGAATTGATCGATAAATAAATCAACCACTCTCACAAGAGTTAATCTTGAATATTTTTCCAAGAAAAAATTACCAAAATCATCAACCTATGGGGGGAAATCTACCTTATATGTTCCCTAATCATCTTGGTATAAAATGAAACTATGGTCTATCATTCCACCCATATCATGATGCTCAGGTCTATTTCAGATCTCCCAAACATCCCATTCATCATTGTCAATAAACTCACTAACATTTTGGTGATGTGAATGTCACCCTATATTGAAAGAAGTCGATGAAATAATGAATGGGAACCAACCATTCCATCACATGAATGATGATAAAACATTTCATCTTATAGATAAAGAAATCCCAAATTAAGTGACACGCAAAAGTCTATAGGTTCACTCCCAACGATGAAATGCATCCTCCAATCTAATTAAAAATCGAGTTTTAAGTGTTATAAGACCATTAGAGATTAAAACAATGAGACCGTAGATATCAAAAATAGACACATATATAATTCTATGATAATCCCCTATATAAATTAGATAATAATATAAGGTAGAGGATACTAGAATAAATACTCTTACTATAGAAGTTATGGGATCACGATCCTCAAGGGTCAGTTGCATTGTGTATATTTGGAATAATTTATAGCCCTGTGATACAACCTCACTACCTTGACTACATACAACTTAATATTTGTGTTATATTGGGTCTATAATACCATATCCATGGCCACCATCTTGATTTTATTGGACATATGTACTCTCACCCCTAGCCCTATTAGAAGCTTATGAACCTGATATTGAATGTAGATTTGGTAGAAATCCTTTATCACTTTATTTTTGAGGAAATGTTTTGTAGATTCACTATAGATGACCCATCTTTTCACTAGATGGTTTCTCATCAAGGCCCTTCATACATTGTGGAATCATATGTCCTGGTCTACAAAACTGACAGTACCTCACCTAGATACCTAGGTATGTGGTCGAGCTACTAACTTCTCTCTCCAGAGTCTCTATATGACCATTCCTAATACCAGTCTCTACATTACCAAATTTAGATTGTGAAACGCCATGACTCACACCTCCAACCTCTCTTAGGATATTTTTTATTATAATGACATGATTAACTTTTTATGACACAATATTCATCTAAAAAAATTTAACCTATGATCAGATATCAAACCTAAGATCATCCTAAATCTTCCTGGGATTAGATAGCTCATCACCAATAAAAATTGGTTTGATGCTTTGGAGCTCAGTAAAATGGGCTGAATAAACCATAATGAATAACATTCCCACCTTCAAGTTCATGAAATCATGGGCACTATCAGACCTCGACATATTGGGATAGAAGTCATCATAGATTTCCATTTAACAATGCAACAAAGTCTTTTCTAAATGATGATCTGTCCAAGTATTGACATCCCACCATCTCTTAGAGGTATCACATATTATATGTGTAGTGAGCATTACCCTCCTTCTTGAAGTCATCTATAGGTTCTCATAGACAGATAGTGTGGTCTTTATCTATGACTCCATAGATTTTGTTTTTCCATACTCTAGAAACATGGGAATATGTTGCAACTGGAACTCATAAATAAACTCTTCCATAGTCAGGGAAGGTCATGGTGCTCCCTGAACAGTATGAAGGAACAACAAAAATCCTTCATGGAATAATGCCCTAGCACCTATGTCTGATATAAATACTTTGGTCGAAACATTCACTAAATAAGGATCCATAAGGATCCCATGGACTGCTTCCTAGAGACTTTGGTTGTTGTTACCATCATGAAATTTGGCTGGAGGACTTCATGAAAGAATACCTATATAAATGAAAAGTAGTTTCCTTAGATCAATATTATTATCAATGTCTGATGTTCAAAATGAATGATATATAAATAGGATAGGTAAAATCCTTCCAATATAGGTACACATTCTTCTTCTTACTCCATGAGTCTTCTCAAGGTGTCTTACATATCCAATATAAGCAATACATACTTTTTTACTTCCCACTACTATGGTCACGTATGGGTTATGTTCTCTGTTATAACCAATTTCATGTTACTTTTTATTTATATATCCATCTCTGATTTCATTAATTTTATATTTATCACAATTCATTTTAAAATTTTGAACCAATAGTTCACCATATTCTGATCTATAAGAGACCATACAAGTCATAATCCAAATTATGGAACCCACTTATGATACCAAATTGTAACATCCTAGACTTGGATTCCACTGAACAGTTCCCTAAACCCGATTAAAAAACATGACCTCAAGTGAATATCTCCAAATTCTAGAGGCTACCGAATAGTAATGAGGATCTAGGTGTGTTTGTGGGGAGACTATGAAATTATCATCAAAGTGTAACACAATAAAGATATAATAACATATTAGGAGAATAATTGGTAAATTAGTTATAAAATTGATTAATAATAGGGATGGATAATGATAAAAAAGAAATACCATATACAATGATGATGATACAAGTCACATGTCTCTATAAGACATCCAAAATTGGTATACAGGGAATTACTACAATAAATTTATCAAAATTAAAAATATTCCAAAAGGTATCATAGCCTACATTACGATCCTTAGCTTGTTCATGTGCCCCCTATCGCTTTAAAAGAAATCCGGAATTTTTAGTGGGGTGCTTTTCCTTAACCATACCTACAAATATATGTTTTTTATAGTACCCAAAAGTGGATTGAATAGTTTATGAAACGTAATCCATATAGGAAACCACCAAATGTCTAGTTCCATCCAATTAGTTAGTATATAATAGTTACAATATGTAGGTAGTAATAAAATATAAAAAGAATGTATTGAATGTAATCAACCTATAAAGTTCAGGTTATCATTTATAATCATGTTCATTTAATGATTCAAAATCATTCTATTATTAAAAATCAAGACCCAACCCCTGACCTGAAATCCCTCGTAAAAATAGTTAACAAAAGGATGCCTAAACATGCCATCCATTAAGTATAAACAAAAACTGAATCCAACCTGGTGCATTGTCTTGGAAGATGCATCATATAACACATTTAATTATTTATTAATTTTTCATCTTGATCCCATACTCAACATTCCTAATATAAAATCTAGATATCTCTCCAGTTTTAATATAGACCAACACCCTACAAACCCATCCATGATGGTCCTCAAAAGAACCTAGTTATTGATCTGGGTGTGGTATCACATAATTTCAATTCGAGTTCATCATTGGTGGTCCAATAGGGGAGCCCTTATAATGACACATACATAATATACATTGTTATTACTTCAGAATTGAAGCTAACTTATTACAACATATAACAAAACCATGATAGGACCATATAGGTATAGTGTATTTAGAAACTGGGAAACATAAACAACTGGTTCATAAATCATCTACATTTTATCCTTCTTATTTCATCATATCTAGAGTCCCTTTTGAAATATCCTACTTAATACCTTACTTCTTGACCTGGGGAAAAGAAAACATACCAATGGGTGAGCTCAAATTCTCAGTAAGGGTAAACTAAAGAAATATCAATCATACATATTCATAAGAACATAACATTTTTGAAATCTTAACATGCAAAAGAGATCATAATATCATGACATGGGATAAGTCATAGTAGTGAAATGTAATCCCAATAATCATATCATAAAACATGAAACATTGTGGCATACACACATCATCATATAAAATCATTTCATATTATTCAAGACTCATTGCCAATACTTTCATTGCAGACAAAGTCCATTTCTAAACCGAGTTCACTCCTCGTTCCAGTCCTGTATCAATGAACCAGATTAACTTGTCGTTCCAGCCATATCTATCTCATGAGATATAAATCATTACCCAATGCATTGGAGGGAGATATAGGTCCCACCCATCTCTTAATGAAACTATTCTTATGTATTCCACAAAATCATAAATCATATATCAAAGCATAACCTATGTAGTAAAAATGGGATTCTTAAACATTGTGCCATCGTAACACAATCTATATAAGGTAGAAGGACATCATAAAAATAATTCCATCATAACATAATCAGATGAACGTACAAATAGGGATATAAATAGAACCCTATATTATCTTATATGGAAAATAATTTTTATAAAACGATTGAACTCTATTATTGAGGAAAATATCCTTTCTACTTCAAAAAACATTTTTCCTTTCATAACATGTCATAAAATTTTAATATCGAAGAAGTTAATTAAAAATAATATTTAAAACTTCTAAAGTATGATTTATGGAAATAATGTTATATGAAATCATAAAAATCCATTCATGTCGTAGAAGTTAAAAAACATTCTTCTGGTACTTTGGCCGAAAAAGTCAAAAAGTATCTCGTACTGAAAACGACAAAAGATTCTATTCATATCTTTTACTAATAATTCACCAACAGATAAAATTTAATTTAATCAATTGTATGAGGATATAAATAATATTACATATTTACGAAACATGTATGTGGATGATAAATATGCCCCAGAAAATTATAAAGTATAAACAATATCCGATAAAAATGAGATTGTGATATTTTCCCTAACCTTAGGACCGATTTGCTTTGTACTTGTCTAAACCTCCTGTATAATGATTTATGTAATGTAATTGACTTATTACAAAATCATACTCATTGTTATGATATCATATATGGTCAAATTATCAGCTTCTTATTAGTAATATTTCATTGCTACTTGTTATTCGGGTGTTCGTTGCTTTATCTTCTTAAGCGTGTTTTGTTGAATAAATTCTTGTTCCACGTTTTTGGTTATAACTAAATCATTTAAAGAATGGTATTAGTATAGTATATATCATATTTATTCATTCAATTCATTTATATAATCATAGTTTAGTTATGATCATTTAGAAATAATCACATCACATCATGGAGACGGTAAGTTGTACGTACGCACGAGCGATGATATCATTCCCCTAATTATTGAATGGTCTTGGATTGTGTGATAGAATATATCAAAATCAGTATCTTGTTATAATAATCATATATAGTAATTATTTAAACCATTATACCCATCCAAGTAAGGTGGTGGTGGAAAACCGATTACACCCCGGCGTGGAGATGGTATTCTGTACGTATGCAAGCCTGGTGATTTAATTTTCCATAGGATGGATAGAAGGTGAAATAAGTTTGTTTCATATTTATAATAACATATAATTATATGAGTGATAATGATTTTATTAATTTATAATGAGACCAATAAATAAGAGTAAGTAGAAGAAGAAATAAATTTGGAAGGATCGGTAAAAGATATTACCTCTTCTTCAACAGGCCTCTTCTAAACCTCCTTTTAGGGTGCTGAAGATGGTCTTTGAAGAAAACCAGGACAATTGGTATGTTTATAGGGAAATGAAGAAGGAAAATTTTAAGGGTTTTCCCAAGCTAGAAGGCTCAAAATTGTGTGAGGATGAGAGGGAGGAGGTTCCTTTTTATAACAGAGGAGAGGGGCACCTTTGGAAACATAAGGAATATTAATTTATACTAAATTCCAACCCCACATAAAAACCTCCAAAAATTACTCAATTCGAAGATACAATGATATAGGTTTGTAATCTCATAAAATAATAAAATTTATACATGTTGGGAATTTATTTTAAAAATTATAAAATTGCATTATCCTTATTTAATCTATTTAATTTTATTTTTGGTAATAATATTATAAATTTTAAATTGTTATAAATAATTACATATATGTTTTTAATTTTCCATAATTGGATACTTTATGAAATTTTAGACCATATAAATTTAAATTTATAATTTTTAATTATTTTTGTGATTTTTAAACAATTTTATAACATGGTATTTTTATAAAATAACAATAGAGTCAATTTTGACACTATTCATTTATTTGAATTTAAATAAAATCTACACAGAGGTTATATTCGAAAAATAACATTTAATAGATTTTTAACATGTCATATTCCTCTATAAAATTCATGGATCACATTAAATAGTTCATATGATATTTAGTTTAATGTTTTTAAAACCATTTATTTGATATTTCAATTAATAAAATAATTTCAACATCACTATTGAGTCAACATTAATGATAATTATTTAATCCCCAAAAAATAAAAATAAATTAACATGATATATATAATTTTATTATATTTCTGGAGACTATTCATCTTTGATGTTTGATGAAGTGTATCACTAAATTAAAATTATAACACATATAAGATATAAGAGAGTGATATGTTGTCACATTCTTTGGTTTTAATTATAATTATATCATTTTCATGGTCAATAGTCCATGAAACGAATCTATTTCTACCCTTAGGTGATATGGGATGACTTTTATTCATCCAGTATAATTTTTTCAGGTGTTAGGGTAATTTTATAATCTTATTTTTACCCTTAATTACCCGATTTACCTTTAACTATAGTAAATAAAAATTACCGTAGTTACTATTCGTAATGTCAAACAAATAAAAGAAACCTGTAAAAATAATTTTGATGCACTGAATCCAAATATGGAATCCATTTTTCAATATTCAAAACCTAGAAGTTGTAGTAATTAATTAAAAATTAATCCAGTTGTCAAAAAAACCGGTTTCAAAAGTTAAAACATTGTCACAGATTGAAATGTTTTTACCTATGAATTCAATATACAATTAATGGTAATGACATGAATTATATTAAATAGAAAAAATATATTCTATTTAACTTCAAACCCATTAAATTTTGTCATTTAACCATCTAAATTATCTTGATGAAAAAAGTTGTTTTTAAGAAAACTTTAGCGTATTTTTACAGTTCATCAAAATATGAAAGTTATCAAAAAAGTATCAAAAATTTATCCAATGTAAATTTTTATTTCCGTATTCAAAATAAGAAGTTTATTATTTAAAATTGAACTTATAAACTTATCATAAATTTTATATGAAACGGGTGTGCCATCAAAAGGTGGTAAAACTGCATTTTTTTTAAAATACATCTTTTATCTGAAAAAATGATTTTGTTTTCAAATCTCATTATAGAAAATGTGTAATATGAATTATAATGTTATAAAATTTAAAATTCAATTAATACTATTCTTAACATGTAGTTCATTATATTATAATAATATATCATTGTTTTGTGATACTCGGTATTGCGTACAACGCAAGCTAACGAGGAAGGTTACTCTTGCATGTAACAGAACCGAAGCTAGTGTTGTGTGTAGTGAAAGATTATCTTGAGGTTGTGTATAAAATAAGACAAAAAAATTAATTTCCCATAAAATATCAGGTTGTTACATTATACCCCCTTTAAAATGAATTTAACCCTCGAAATTCATCACTTCATAACAAACCGATGAGGTTACCTCTCCCTCATCATATCCTCAAGTTCCCAAGTAGCTTCTTCTAATTGGTGTTTTATCGATAAATCTTTAACCAAGCAACTGTTCTTGTTTCCTAGAATTTTTTTTCTATGATCCAGAATATCTATTAGTTGTTCTTTGTAAGAAAGATCTTGCTCCAGCGGTACAACTTCGCATCTTAGTACTTGGGAAGGATCGGGTATATACTTTCTCAGGAGAGATATATGAGAGACATCATGAACTTGAGAGAGATTAGGTGGAAGCACCAATAGGTAATCTACCTTCCCAACACAATCTAGTATTTCAAAAGGACCAATATACCTATGGCCCAGCTTTCCCTTCTTTCCAAATATCATTACTCTCTTCCAAGGATATATTCGTAAGAACACTTTATCACCCACTTAAAACTCTAGGTCTTTTCTTTGGTTGTCAGCATAACTTTTTTGTCGACTCTGTGATTCTTATGTGTTGTTTAGTAGATCTGAACTCATCTTCCTTCTCACCAACAAGATCAGGTCTTAATATCTTTCATTACCCAGCACCATCCCAGCAAGTTGGAGTTCTTCATTTCTTTCCATAGAGAGCTTCATAAAGAGCAATCTGAATACTGTGGTGAAAGCTACTATTATAAGAAAATTCCACCTAAGGTAGGTGTTGATCCCAACCACCTTTGAAATCCATATAGAAACCTCTCAACATGTCTTCCAAAGTTTGAATTTTCCTCTCAGATTGACCGTCTATACAAGGATGATAAGCAGCGTCAAAACTCAACTCTGTATCTAGAGTATGCTAAAGACTTCACCAAAAACATCGAGGTAAACCTTGAATCCTGATCAGATATAATGTAAAGTGGTACTCCAGGAAATATTTCAACATCCATTACATATATCCTGACAACTGGTCAAGATATAATTCCTATATAAAAGCAATGAATAGTGCGGACTTTGTAAGGTGATAAACTATAACCGAGATAGCATTATTGCCTTTGGATGTTTTAGGAAGTCCAGTGACAATGTCCATTGTGATTTTTTCCCATTTTTAGTCTGGTAAGGACAATGGTTGTAACATCTCTTTAGACTTTTATATCTCATCTTTAACTTATTGTTAAACCAAGCATTGAGAGACATATTTAGCAACATCTCTTTTCATGCCATCCCACCACAAGTACACCTTCAATTCCCTATACATCTTTGTGCTTATAGGGTGAATAGAGAATGAATAACATTGAACTTCATCCAATATTTCCTTCTTTAATTCTGGGATTGGAGGAACACAAACCCGATTCCTAAACCTTGTAATTTCATCACAATAAATGTTGAATTCAAGAACATTTCTCACCTT
The DNA here is from genome assembly GCA_963277665.1 of Viscum album. Classification (NCBI taxonomy): domain Eukaryota; kingdom Viridiplantae; phylum Streptophyta; class Magnoliopsida; order Santalales; family Viscaceae; genus Viscum; species Viscum album. Next base: position 189,865,324 of record OY728165.1, on the reverse strand, counting down.
CTTTGGTAACTCTGCATCTTCTATCTGTTTCTCTTTAATCATGAAATGTATAGATGGTTGATCAATCATTTGAGAAAGATAAGATTTTCCCACTTCCATTATAATTCCAAGATCCATCCATCTTAAATCTATAAATATTTGATCTTTTGTGATCCTCATCATAGATAAGCTAGCAGGGTCTTGTCGACTTAATGCCTCTACCACTATGTTTTCTTTCCCAGGGTGGTAATGAATTGAGCAGTTGTAATCCTTAATCAGATCCAACCATCTTCTTTGTCTCATATTCAGCTCCTTTTGTGTGAAAATAACTTTAATATTTTGATATTAGTATAAATATCACACCTTTAACTATAAAGAAAATTCTTCCAAATATTTAATGCAAAGATTACTTCAGCTAACTCCAAATCATGAGTTGGGTAATTTTGATTATAGATTTTCAACTATCCAGAGGAATAAGCTATCACCATATTGTTTTTCATGAGAACACACCCCAATACCTTCTTGGATTCATCACTGTAGATCACAAATCTTTCTCCACTACAAGGCAGTGTGAGCACAGGTGCACTAGATAACGTTCTTTTTAAATCCTCAAAATTCCCTTCAGATTCCTCCGTTAAAAGGAACATAACTCCTTTTCAAATCATCCTAGTCAGTGGATTAGATAATCATGAATAATCATTCACAAAACATTGATAATATCCAGCCAAACCAAGAAAACATCAGACCTCAGTTACTGTTGTTGGTCTTGACCTTCTTTCAATAACCTCTATTTTGCTGAATCCACAGATATCCCCTATTTTGAGATTATGTGACCCAAAAATGAATCTTTTTGAAGCCAAAATTCACACTTGGTAAATTTGGCATAAAGGTTATCCTTTATTAGGGTATTTAATACAATTCTCAAGTGATCTTCAAGTTCTTCCTTACTCATTGAATAGACAATAATATCATCTATAAAGACTACCAAAAACTGATCAAGATAGTCTCTAAAGACTCTATTCATTAGATCCACGAAGATAGAAGGGTAATTAGTTATACCAAATGTAATCACTATAAATTCATAGTGTCTATACCTCGTATGGATAGCCTTATTTGGTATATCCTCCATTTTGGCCCTTAATTGATGATACCTTGAACAAAGATCAATCTTGGAAAAGTATGGAGCTCAACGTATTTGGTCCAATAAGTCATCAACGCATGGGAGATGATATTTTTTCTTGATAGTGATCTTGTTATGTTCTCGAAAATCAATGAAAAGTCTCATTGATCTATCTTTCTTCTTAACAAACAGAATAGGTGCTCCCCAAGGTGATGCACTAGGGAATATGATTCCCTTCTCAAGATTCTCTTGGAGTTTCTTCTTCAATTCCTGCAACTCAATTGGGGCCATTTTATAAGGTGTCTTTTATATGGGCATAGCACCCGGTATGAGTTCTATTGAGAACTCAACCTCACGATTTAGTGGAAGACATGGGAATTACTCTGGAAAGAAATCAACAAACTCCAATACAATGGACATATTATTAATAGTGAGTTTCTCTCCAACCATTTGAGATAAGTAACCATCATTTATTGGAATCAAGACCCATAATATGGATGAAATTCCCACTAGAAGGTTATATTCATCCTTGCATTGATAGATGATCATAGATTGATCAGGAATATGAAATGTGACTTCCCTTCTTTGGAAATCGATATGATCAACATATAAGGAAAGCCAATCCATGCTAAGAATCAAATAAAATTCCACTGTAGGAAAGATCACAAGATTAGTAGGAAGTACATTCCCACAAAATTCAATTGGGGAAGAATTATAAACTTTTGATGGCACCGTTGTGCCATTAGGTGTTGTCACAACTAACTCAGCAGCTAATTGTTGAGGGAGTATGGAAATACCCTTCGAAAATTCTTCATAAATAAAAGAGTGGGTGGATCGAGAATCAAATAAAACATTTCCTACTTTAGAGTGGATGGTAAGAGTACCTTTCACCACTTCGTTATCATACTCCACATCACCGATAAAAATTGCATGTGACTTTCCTTTTCCTTTTTCCTTAAGAGTTTGTTGACATCGATCATCATCAACAACCCTTAGATTAGGGAATTGATTAGCATAATGCCCCATTTCCTTGCACTTGTATCATTGAATTGTAGGATGTGCATTTGGCGTAGCCTTTTTTTTGTTCGTGTCACTAGAGATATTTTTTCCATCACTACGGCATTCAAATACCCGATGACCTTCTTTTCCACATTTGAAACATTTACTTGTCCCTTTAAGACAATTCACTCCATGTTTCTTTCCACACATTGAGCATAAGGGAAAACTCAACTTATTTTCAGTGTGGCCTTTAGATTTCCCTTTGAATTCCATTATCCTCTTCTTATAAAACCCATATGATTGATGGGTTACTCCAACCTCTATCTCATCCTTGAGTGCACATCGAACAATTTCCTTGTATCTATTGAAGTCCTTTACGGCCAATGCCCTTCGGAGACTAGGTTTTAAGCCACTAAAGAATCGATCGATCTTACTCTTAGGTTGGATAATAATACCAGAAATGTACCTTGAAAGCCTTGTGAAATTTACATTGTAGGTACCAACAGATTCATCATCCTTTTGCGTCAGTTAAATAAATTCCTTTTCCCTCGTTTTGTGAAGAATACAAGGAAAGTACTAATTGAAAAATAAGTTCTTGAACTCATCCCATTCCATGGACTCAATTTCATCTCTTTGCCTCATATTCTTGATAAGATTACACCATTTATCAGCTTCACCTTCCAAATGATATAATGTTAAGATGAATTTATCATGTTTAGAACATTGAAGGTATGAAAATATGTTTTTAGTGGTACTGATCCATTGTTCAGCCACTAATGGATCAGTAGACCTGCTGAATGAGGGTGGATGCTGCCTCATGAAGGATTCAACAAAATTTTGCTCCTTCATTTTCTCCTTCCTTTGCTCTTTTGGAAGTCATACATGATTAATAGCTTGAAAATGTTGTGTGAGAATGGCTACAAGATTTTTCATTCCAACTCCCATAACGTTTGGTTTCTTAGGTGGACAATCATTTCATTTCCCTTCGAATTCAGCATTAACACAGATCCTTTAGGTTCAAGCCATTGACTAAAACAAATAAGCATTGTGTGAGAAACACTAATCATAATAGGAAAACCACATAATCAAGAATAAAATTTCACACTTTAGGTATTATCATAGGTTATTCATGGCCATTTCTAAAGCACTAATATTTTATTCTATGCCTAGACATATCCTTAGGGTTCTTACTAAGCCTTTCACATCCCAGTTTCCAAAGTCTGATTATACCATTCCTCTGATACCAACTATAACGACCCATACATAACATAAAATGTTGTTACATTAGAATACAAGCATACTTATTATAACATATAATAAAACCATGATAGGAATGTATTGGAATAGTGTCTTTTGAAACTGGGAAACATAAACAACTGGGTCATAAATCGTCTACATTGTATCCCAGTTATTTCATCATATCTAGAGTCCCTTTTGGAATATCCAACTTAATAATCTTCTTCCTAACCTGGGAAAAACATACAAAAGATGATCTCAAATGCTCAGTAAGGGTAAACAAAGGAAATATCAATCATATCATTTGAATAAGAACATAACATTTTGAAAATCATAACCTTCAAAAGAGATCATAATATCATGACATGGGATAAATCATAGCAGTGAAATGTAATCCCAATAATCATATCATAAAACTTGAAAAGTTGTGGAATACACACATAATCATATAAAATCATTTCATATTATTCAAGAATCATTTCCAAGGCACTCATAGAAGATAAAGTCCATTTCTGAAACGAGTTCGCTCCTAATTCCAGTGCTGTATCACTGGACCGGATTAACTTGTCATTCCAGTCATATCTATCTCAGGAGATATAAATCATTACCCAATGCGTTGTAGGTATACATAGGTCCCACCCATCTCATAATGAAACCATTCTTATGAGTTCCACAAAATCGTAAATCGTATATCATAGCAAAACCCATGTAGTAAAAATGGTATTCTTAAACTTCATGCCATAATAATATAATCCATATAAGATAAAAGGACTTCATAAAAATAATTCCATCATAACATAATAAAATCAATGTAAAAATAGGGATAGAAATTGAACCTTATATTATCTTAGAAGAAAATAATTTTGATACAACACTTGAACTCCATTCTTGATGAAAATATCCATTCTACTTCAAAAAACATTTTTCCTTTATTAACATGTCATACAATTTTAAACTAAAAGATGTTAATTAAAAATAAACATGAAAACTTGTAAAGGAATCTTCAAGGAAATAATATTCTATCAAACCAAAAAAAACCCATTCATGTTGTATATGTTAATAAAACATTCTTCTCGGCTTTGGCAGGAAAAGTCAAAAAGTATCTCGTACTGAAAACCAAAAAAATAATCCTTAAATATATTTTACTAAAAATTCACCAATAGGTAAGATTTGATTTAAAAAATTGCAGGCAGATAGAAATAATATAACATATTGAGGAAACATGGATGTGGATGATAAATATGCCCAGAAAATTCTGAAGTATAAACAATCTCGGATAAAAATGAGATTGTGAGATTTTCCATTACCTTAGGTCCGATATGATTTTTACTTTTCTTAACATCATGTATAATGATTTAAATAATTTAATTGACTTATTACATAATCATACTCATTGTTATTATATCATATATTGTCATATTCTTCGCTTCTTATTCGTAATATTTCATTGTTACTTGTCATTCGGGTGTTTGTTGCTTTATGTACTTCCGCGTGTTTTGTTGAATAAATTATTTTTTCTCTTTTTAGGTTATAGATACATCATTTAAAAAATGGTATTAGTATAATATAAATAATATATATTCATTCAATTCGTTTATATAATCATGTTTTAGTGAAGATCATGTAGAACGAATCACATCACATCGTAGAGACGGTAAGTCGTACATACGCACGAGCGACAATATCATTTCCATAATTATTGAATGGACTTGGAGTGTATGATAGAATATTTCAGAATTAGTATCGTCTTATAATAACCATATATAATTATTCTTTACACCATCATACCCATCCAAGTAATTTGGCGGTGGAAAACAGATTACACCACGGCGTGGAGACGGTATTTCGTATGTACGCACGTGTTGTGATTTCATTTTCCATAGGATGGATAAAAGGTTAAATAAGTTTGTTTCATATTTATAATGACATATAAGTATATTAATTATAATTATGTTATTAATTTATAATGAAACCAATAAAGAAGATGATGTATAAGAACAAATAAATATCAAAGGATCGGTAAAAGATATTACCTCTTCTTCGACACGCCTCTTCTAAACCTCCATTTAGGGCACTAAAGTTGGTCTTTGAAGAATACCAGGACCTCCAGTGTGTTTCCAGGGAAGTTGAGAAGAGATATTGGTAGGGGTTGTCCAAGTTTGAAGTCTCTATATTGTGTGAGGAGTAGAGGGATGAGGTACCCTTTTATAATGGAGGAGAGGGGCACCTTTGGAAATATAAGAAATATTAATATATAATAATTTACAACCCTACTTAAAAACCTCAAAAAATGACTCAATTCGAATATGAGATGATATAGGGTTTTAATAACATCAACCAATAAAATTTAGACATGTTTGGAATTTATTGTAAACCTTATCAAATTAATTTATCCTTATTTAATCATTTTAATTGTATTTGTGGTAATTATATTATAAATTTTAAATTGTTATAAATAATTAATTATGTGTTTTGAATTGACAATAAATGGATAATTAATTAATTTTTAGACAATAGAAACTTAAATTTATAATTTTTAAATATTTATGTGATTTGTAAACAATTTTATAATTTGTTATTTTTATAAAATAACAATTGTGTCAATTTTGACACTATTCCTTTATTTGAATTTAAATAAAATATACACAGAGGATATATTCCAAAAAAAATATTTAATAGATTCATAACATGTCATAGTATTCTAGAAAATTCGTGGATCACATTAAATAGTTAATAGAATATTTATTTTAATATTTTCAAAACCCTTTATTTGATATTTCAAATAATAAAATAATTTCAACATCACAATTGTGTCAACATTAATGATAATTATTTAATCCCTAAAAATTTAAAATAAATTCCCATGATGTAGATAATTTTATAATATTTCTGGATACTATTCATTTTCGATGTTTTATGATGTTCTTCACTAAATTAAAATTATTACACTTATAAGGTATAAGAGAGTGACATGTTGTCACTTTCATTGGTTTTAATTATAATTATATCTTTTCATGGTCAATAGTCCATGAAATGAATCAATTACGACCCTTAGGTGATATTGGTAGACTTTTATTCATCCAATAGAATTTAGGAAGGTGTTAGGGTAATTTTATAATCTTATTTTTTACCCTTAATTACCCGATTTACCTTTAACTTTATTAAATAAAAATTACAATAGTTACTGTTCCTAATGTAAAAAAAATAAAAGTAACCTATTAACATAATTTGAACCCACTGAATCCAAATATGGAATATATTTTTCAAAATTTGAAACATATAAGTTTCAGTAATTAATTTAAAATTATTCCCATTGTTAAGAAAATGGGTTTTAAAAGTTAAAACATTATCAAAGATTGAAATATTTTTACCTATGAATTCAATATAAAATTAATGGTAATGACATGAATTATATTAAATGGTAAAAAATATCATATTTATAAATTAAAACCTTTAAATTTGACCATTTAAACATCTAAATTATCATGATGAAAAAAGTTTTTTAAGAACAATTTAGCGTATTCTTACTATTCATCAAAATATGAAATTTATCAGAAAAGTATCAAAAATTCATCAAATGTAATTTTTTATATCCTGATTTGAAAGAAGAAGTTTATTTTTTAAAATTTAACTTATAAACTTTTAAAAAATTAAATTTAAAATGGGTGTGCCATCAAAATGCGGTAAAACTGCTTTTTTTAAAAAAATAATTCTTTTATCTGCAAAATTGGTTTTGTTTTCATATCTCATTATAGAAAATGTGTAAGATGAATTATAATGTTATAAAATTCAATATACAGTTAATACTATTCATAATGGCCAATTCATAATATTATTATAATATATCATTGTTTATTGAAACTTGGTATTGCGTACAAAGCAAGCTATCAAGGAAGGTTTCTCTTGCATGTAACGAAACCCAAGATAGTGTTGTGTGTAGTGAAAGATTCTCTTGATGTTGTGTATAACATAAGACAAAAAAATTTATTTCTCATAAAATATCATGGTATTACAGTCCTAGTATCACCCATGACTTATATGGTCAAATTCCCCTTGTATTTATCCTTTCTATTCTATATATAATTCATGTATCACTCAACATATAATAGTCATCCCTATGAGTCCATACTTAGAAACCCATATCAAAAGTCTAAGTGTCACCCATTCATAATCAATGTGTAATTAAATTGATTCCATCCATGGAATTATTTACTGAATCCATGTGTCACCCAATACATATTTATAATCATTCAATAAATTATTTTTAATCAATTACTTTTTACTATTTCAAGGTCAACAATAAGAGAAATTCATTAATTTATCAACGAAAATGGTTGATAAATACCTGGGATAAAATTAGAAGGCATAAACATTAGTTATAATCACGTGGAGAATTCCTTGAAAAACCCATCACATTCTTAAACAAACCATTACAAGTCAAGGACAATGTTCATGGTCATTTCACCCCTTCCCATTAATCAATTCATATTCCAATTTGATTTACAATTCAATTTTCATTTCAATTCACTATTCAATTCATATTTTACATCCCAATGAAATGGAAAAAATGGAACACCCTAACGTATCAAATTCTGAAATCCACCTATGGTTGTCTAATTCAATATCAATTCACCCAAGTGGTGTTTATAAACCATGTTATATAACATGTAAATATTCATTGACGACCTCTTTAATTACATGGTCTATTTCTATCAATTAAATTCAAGGATTTTAATTCATTTCAAGGTGAAACTCTTATAATCGGTCACATGACATAATGACTTATATAAACACTTCAATTTTGGTGAATTTAATGATACCACCTATGGTAGTTTCATTGTTTATATCTTGTCTAGTGTCAACAACTGGTTCAACTCCGATCGTGATAAAATCGAAGAATGGATGAAGAACCTACAAATAAAAAAATTATCTTGTACCTAAATAGTGCATTTGATGCATAGATGTGTGAAGAATGGATTATGTGAACTTTATATCCCACCAATGTGGATCCAATGAGGTTCAATATGCTCAATTATTGTATCAGACAGATATGATCTCTTGATTCTATGAGTAGTCACCAATGGAGGAGATCTTGAGCTTCGGTTTTCCAACATGAGGAGAAGTGACGAATTTTGGTTGAAATAGATATAATTAAGGGATAATAGGAAATTCACCCAAAACAATGGTTTACATGGTTTGGTCAAAAAATTAGCCAAATTATGCACTAATCATGTACCCTTTTCTTTAAGAAAATGCCACATTGCAAGATTTCTTATAGGGTTTGACTAACTGTTCTCAAACCATATGAGACTTTTATATTAAAATAGAATCCATTTTCACATAACAGTGATCCCTAAGTCACACGCTCTAACAAACCTTATATTTTGAAGATTAACATTATCAATATTAATATGGATAGAAGTAGCCATGTGACTTTCCCCACATGGTTTCTTCTAAATGCGTATCCTGACTTTTTCACCTAAAAGCTTGGTTCTGGGCCCTAAAAAACCCTTGAAAACCGATAACACCTCTAAAAACTCAAAGATAATTTGAAATTTTATATATTTAAACATTTAAACTAATAATTTATGTGAATAAAATGATTTTTTTCTCAATAATGATTTACATTCTTATAGTAGTGTCCCATCTCTTTTTAGTTTTTAGCATTTCACATTGGAAACATTTTTCTTACCCTTGCAATCTGAATCAAGATATCCTTTATGTAGAAATTTGTATAAAACACTCATTCATTTTAATAAAGTACCAGGGTGTATATTTAACCAATAATCACATGTGGGAAAATAATTTGTTCACTTCTTTCAATTATCTATATTCTCCCCATCATTCCAATTGTTCTCATCCTTTCATTTGAAGCCATAATACTTAGAGAATAATTTTATGATATCATTAGAATATAATAAATGGTAATGTATGATGAGAATATTTGGTATACTAGATCCTTATGAAATATTTTCGTATATGTAAGACCTTGTGATTTTGTGAAATATAATTTTTTAATTAATTTAATCTTTTTGATATTTCTCATATCACGCAACATTGATATAGTTGATTTATATTAATGAACTATGTTTGGATTCAGTTATAAGAAACACCAAGTTAATGAATAATTATAAATAATATAAATTTCTACTTTCACTAAAAAGAAAACCATGGTTAGCTTACATTACATACAAGACCGAAATTCCTCGATGGCTTGCATAACATGAAAAACCGCATTTTACCACACAGAAATAATTTATTAAAAATATTAACATTTAATATTATAAGATATAACATATATATTATGTTGGAGGTTATTAATATAATTATCTAAATTAGGAAAATTAATGATTTAACTCATTGGTTACAAATTAATTAGAAATAAATATAAGAACCAATTGGATATGAAGGGAATGTTTTTATAAAAAATCTCTTATGATCAAAAATAATTTTTCTCCAGATAAATTAAATTAATATATATTGGGGAATTATATGAATGAAAATTTTATTTTATATATTCAATAAAATATTTTTATATTAGTTGGATATATTTTATATGCATAAGATACGAAAAAACCCAATATTACACATAAAAACTGATTTTAAAAAAAAATTGTTTTACCTACTTTTCATGGGGAAAACTTCTTAAATATAAATTTAGAAACATTTAAAAAATTTATTTTTCAAAATAAAATTCATTTTTGAAGTGAAAATATAAATATTAGGTTATGTTTATTTTTTTTTATTTTGCTCCAAAGTTTTATTTTTTAATGAAAAATGAAAAATATTGAATTCTAATTCAAAACCTCTTCTATTATAATTTATTTGTAAGAATAAGTTATATTTTAATTTGTTTTTTATGTTTAATAAGATTTTTTTTATCAATTAATACAATTTTGGTCATTTGAATCCTTCCAACTTTCAAATTGATTTTAAAAACTTATCAAACCATTGAACGTTTTTGATTTGAAAATCCACATTCTGGTCTCCTCTAGGGGATTAAATTTAAATTCTATTATTGGAATTTAGAAAAATGGATTTGATATTTTTAATATTAACAATATATAATTCCTAATAAGTTAAATGTAGTTTTTTCCAAAAACAAATTGTAAAATTAATAAAAATTAATTACATTCATTAAAGTAAAATTATGGTTAATAAGGGAGTAAACCGTAATATTAATGGAAAAAAACTTATAGACATATCCAAAACCTATTATATATTGTTATTTCGTAAAATACTCCTATAATGTTTTATAATAGTCTATTTGGATACTTCGTGAACATGTAATACTTGGGGAACCGTAAATTATTTTCAAAAATACCAAGTGTGCCCTTTCCCTCCACTATAAAATGGAACTCACCTCTCACATTTTATCAAACGCCTAAAAACAATTTTTATCAACCTATTTCTACAAAAATAGATCATAAAAATATCACAATTCATCTTAGAATCTTCACCTCAATACTATATCCATCCAAGGAATCCCTTTGGGGAAAACCAAAAAGAATTAACTGAATAAGAAGTTACTTCTTCTCTCAAGCTCCTTTGTATTATTTCAATTATACCCCCCCCCCAAATAGTATTATTAAATATTTATATAATAATAAATTATATTAAACATAATTATAAATGTTTATTAAAAGGTTTCTAACTTCACTTACAAACATTTCCATCTAATGGGTAACAAACTTACCATTTTTGTGTACGGTGAACCATCGCCTCACAAAATGATGTTCTTCATTTTTTCATTACCACCCCTCATTGTTGGAAATGATGATGGAAAATATATTTTTATATGTTATATATGATATTTATGAATTATTAATGCTTATATATTTATTATATAACATATAATTTCATGATTTCCTATTTTTAAGTACGATAATTTCATTTTTTGGAAGTGTGGACTACTAGCTCTTAAAAGCGATGTGATTCATTTAAACTTTGCATGGGATGTATTAAAGATTTTTTTAGTAAACTTATATTATATATATTACATAATAATTATAATTTAATTATATTATATATATACATATATTATATTTACTTTCTTTCTTTCCATACAGTCATAAAACGGAAGCAGTGTTCGTAAGTACGTACAACATACTGTTCCCCATGAATGGTGTTTTTCATTTAATATTTATATATTATATAGATTATTATAAATAGATAAATAATTAATATATATGATACTTATATAATTTTCTATATTACAAAAATAATTAAATCATGGTTTAATTAAGAGGATCAAGAACATCATGTCAAAACATATATGAAAAAAATAGATATTACCCGAAACACAACATTAACATGGTGTTGTTAATAAATGGGTAATATAATGTCATAAGAAATAATATATTGTATTATATATAATAATAATATTATTTGATATATTTATAAAAAATTATATTTATTATAATTTATTTTTGAACGTGTTTGAATAAATTCAATAATTAAGGTCAGATAATTTCATGTCATTTTTTATTCCTGTGAGATATATACCATATTCAACACTCACTTGTTTTATATGATTAATATTATTTTATATGAAATTTTTTATCATTAAATTATTTATTTAATTATATTAAAATCTATAAATTGGTTTTATTCTTTCATGGGGCTCACAATTCTAAATTTACTCATTTAGTAAGGGTTTTCCCATATCACTATTATTTTCTATGAGAAGCAACCCATGTTCACCTTGAAATTTTTATATATTGGGTGTATACATTCCTTAAATGTTTTAAATTATTATTAAACTTAAATTAATATGTATATAAGTATCCAATTTATGATATTTCATTCATAGACTTTATGTTTCAAAAGTTACCAATTTGGTAGAGAAATTTTGTCTTAATTTTCCTTTTTTGAGACACATCCCATTTTATGCACCTATATTTTCCAATTAGGAGTATACCATAACATTGAAATGGTAAATCATGAATATATTTTGTTTGATGATATTTTAATCATCATTTAATTTAATTTTCAAAGATTGTTATTATAATATAAAGATACTATATGGATAGAGTTAATTGAAACAATATCATTGTTTATTGAGATTGTTTACGATTAAGCTTCCATCAATTAAATATTATGATCCATATCTCATTTGAAGCCATATTTTTTCTTATCCTATTTATATTCATGATATATTCAAGGTTTTTTTACTATTTTCCCACTTGTTGTTACATAATATCATTAAGAAAGAAATTTTTTTAATAATGTTTTATTTTACCTCTCTCTTCGGTCGGAAATCTGTTTTTTTTTTCAAAACCATTTTTTCTAAAAATAATTCAATAATTATTTAAAAGTTTTAAAATTTTTTTTAAAAGAAATGATTTTAAAAACTTTTTAAATTTATCATTATTTTTTTTCAATGCTTTTTCAATGAAATGGTTTTCCAAACATTTTCAAGATTTATTTATATGTTTTAAATGTGTTTTCAATGAAAAGGGATTTTAAACTGTTTTAGAGCATATTTTATATGTTTTTAAGGAAAAATATTTTCAAAAACATTTCATGATCATTTATTATTATAAATGGAAAATGATTTTTAAAATTTTTTTAAAATTATTTTATATGTTTTCATGGAAAAAGGTTTTCAAAAAGATTTCAGGATTTCTTTCTATGTTTTCATGTAATTTTAAAATAAATTATTTTCTAAATGTTTTATATTTTAAAATGAATCCATAAAAAGAGGAATGATAGTTCCCTCATGAAATGTATCTAATATATATCTGTATATTATTTACCATCATAGAATACATCTGTTGATGTCATTAATTCCATTCTATGAAATTATCCAAAGGTTCCATTCATTTTCATTCTCTAAATTCTTTTTGTTTTGATGGAATAATGTTTATGAAAACACATTTTTCATTCATGGTTTATATTTCTATGAAACTCATTCCTCTTTCTAGAGTTATATGTTTTTGAAACCCCTTCATCTTTTATAGGTTATATACTTATGAAACTTGTTTCTCTTTAATGGGTTATTCCATGATAAATGCTTATTAAATATGTTGCATTCATGGGTTATTGTAGGATGAAATCATTATGATACATATATATTTTCCATAGGTTGTGTTATGATTAAATTTTTATGATTCTCACTTAATTTCATTGGTTAATATCTCATGTAACATGTATGTATAAGTTTATTATGTAATAAATCAGACCTATATCTCCCTAAAATACATTGGGTAACAATGGATGGATCATGAGTATAAATGTTACGTGTGAACCTAATTAATGTTTTATAATGTTATGCATGGATCTGATTGCATGTCCGTAGGTATATATTTGGACATTATTACATTCTCCATAAATTATGAGTGAACCTCATTATGTTGTCATAATGTAATTCATGAACCTGTTTACATGTTCATAATATTATGCATGGACCTAGTTACATGACCATAAGTTTATGCATGAACCATATTACATATTTACACATCTATGAGTAATCATTATTTCATGATCACAACATTATGCATGCATCTAGTTTTCTGTTTATAATTATATTAAAGGGATTTATTTCATGCCCTAACTTAATGAGTGAAATGGTTTCTACTTATACCTGGTCATGATGTAATAGGGTGATGTGTTTTCAAAAATTCATGGTCTTAATCATATTTTATGATTTCATGGATTTTGTTCTATAATATCATATGATTCATGTATTATAAATTGCTAATTAGTATGCCTTTGTTAATGTTTACTCTCTATGATATGTAGGGTTTGATCTTTTAATGATATAATCATTTTATTATTACCTTATGTGGTTGTTATAATTACATTACTCCTTTACTTACCCTTAATGATCATTTGATTTCACCCATTTCTTATGATTCCTTCCCCTAGGTTTTGAAGAATGGTTTCAAGTAGGATTTCTAAAGGGTAATATCATTATGGTAGATGTTGATGATATTGCACCATAATTGAATAATGTGTTCCATGTTTCTAAATACACCAAATTATTATGGTCCTCACCTATTTATATTTTAATGTGTTGAATATTAATCTAAAATTAAGTGATATTCATGTATATTAAGCCCGAGTTTCCTTAGTTGGTATCATACGGATGATATATTCAACCATTGAAAAATAGGTTGCTAAAAATTTAGTGATATCCCAAATCATATTTCTATGTATACGTCTAGTGGTGTCTATAAGTATAATTCAAATGATTAGTATATGTTTAGGACAATATTTATAAATTTTTGTAAAGGACCGAGCAAGTTTTTTCCTAAAAATAAATCCATATCTGGATACTATATGTTGACATTATTTTGGAATAGATGAACCTAGGATTAATAAATCAAATGTTGTGTGTCACACTTGACTCGAATGTGACCCGGTACACAACAATAAACCGTACTGTGCACGTGGTTTGACACTCCCGAGGGATATTATTTTGGAATTCAGAAAAATTTTATGAACGATTTAGAAGTATTTAAATAGATCATGACTGTGAAAAACCTGGGATAAATCTTAGTTGTCATATATTAAACATGTAAGAGTCCTTATTAACACATCGTATATGTAATTGTTAATGATTATGTGGTTTTCTGCTATGATAAGTATTATTTATCCTATGCATTCTGGACTTAGTCAGTGACAAGAACTAGAATGAACTGGGTTAACATTGAATATTTCAAATGTGGAAATTATAGTCATTATACAAACCAATGTCCTAAGTGGGAACCTTATGAAGAGAATCAAGAAGGTGGTATGATTATTTCATATACTTTTGAAGATAAAGATACCTCAAATGACATGTGAAAGGTATGGAATTTTCTTCCAGTATTGATTACATTAAAAGTAAGAAGCATGATTAAATTATGGTTGAGGAACCGTAAGACTTGATTAATATTTCATATTCTAGTACAATGATTAATAAGAAATATTATTATAAATCCTATGTAATGAATTAAAAAAAAATTGGATGAATTGAGTATTTATGTTTTAGAATTGAATGACTATTTTATATGAATCATGAAAAAAATGATTTCATTAAATATAAGTATTTAATTACGGATTAAAAATGATATTTTGAATGGTGATGAACACAAGGAAAAGTAATATAATTGAAAGGTTGTCTATTGATAAAGGTATGGTAACCCATAATGCGTTCAAGATGTAGAGGATATTGTTTTTAGCTTTGATAAAGAGATGAATGAGTAGGATGTAGAAAAATTAATAAAATCTATCTCCTTAAAACTGATTGTGTATTTGGTGAAATAGTGGTATATGTTATCATGAATGATGTTTAGAACTTATCTGATTTATGTAATATATATTGTAATAGTAGGAAAAAGGAAACATGGATGTTTTCGAAAAGGATTTATGGTAATTGAGGTTATTACCATGTTTCAGTATAATTTATGATGAAGGTATTCACATGTTTGTGATGTGACAACCAAAATATAATTTATGATATATGGGGGATCAATTATATTCTGATTTAGTGATATATTTATAATTTTTTGGATTTTCATCTTATGAAAGGGTTGTGAGGAAAACCATTTATTTTAAGGGTTATGTTAAACATCAGATGAAGTTTCAGAGACTAAAATATTATCCCACCATATGATGGTATATCCATGTTTGATAACATTTTATAACCATTTAGGTGTTATGATAACCAAAAACAAATCGAATTATTTATAATTCTATTTATGGATCTTAGGATCTTTCAGTTCTTCAGGAATGATAAATTCACCGTCATTTTTCGAGTATGGGATGAAGTGGAAATTGGTCATTCAACAACCAAAGTGTGAGATCAAGAAGAAAACAAGTCAATATATCTTATTATGAATGTTCATCAACATTAGGAAATGGATCTTGAAACCAAAAATGTAATCTCAGTACCATCATTTACAATGAATAAAATGACCCCATAGTCATTATAGATTTATAGTTATGGGATCAATCTCTTATAATGATCAATGTTCTCTATCACTCTCTATCAAAACATGGGAGTTATATTTTTCTTCAATGTTGATGTTTTCGCATACAACCTATGTTCTCCTATGTGGGAAACAAGTTATGAGATAGCTTGGGTTTCTTTTATGTTTCCAACTATCCCTTCTCAAAGGATGATTTTCTATTCATTTTCTTAAGTGATTTTCTATGAAAGTTACTTTCATGTATTGAAACATTAGCGACCATATGAATTTTGATGTCAAAATTAATTTTATGTGGGGTATAATGTATCACCCCAAGATTTTGTGAATTATTTATTCCCAAATTAATTTAATCATTTTTATATTTTTTATTTTTCCAATAATAAAAATAATTTATTTTATATTAAAGAACTATGTTTCACTTGTGTTGCACAAAAAACCTTGTTAATCATGAACTACACACCACATAAATTTTATCTTTCTCTACACTAAACACAGAGGTTATCTTACATTACACACAATACATACATTCCTCTATGGCTTGGGTAACACGTAAGACAATGTTTTACCAAACTATAATATATTATTAAAAATATTGTTATTTAATATATTAAGATAAAACATATACATTAATTTAGTGGTTATGAATATGATTAACTAACTTATAAAAATTTATGGTTGAATTCATTGGTTACAAATTAATAAAAAATAATTATAAGAACCAATTGTATATAAATAAAATGTATTTTTAAAAACTACTTTTATGATCATAAATGAATTTTATCATTACAAATTCAATTAATTACTATTTTTTAATGACATTCATGAAATATATTTTTTATATATTCAATAAAATATTTTTTTACATTATATGGATATATTTTATAGGAAAAATATTGGAACAAACCCAATATTACACCTAAAACCCATTCCTTTATCAAAATATATTTACCATATTTTAGTGGTGAACATATTTTAAATCTATGTTTTGGAAATTGTATAAAATATTTGTACTAAAATAAACAATTTTTTTAAATATAAATATAATAATTATGTTATAGTTAATTGTTTTTATTTTTCTATGAAGTTTAATTTTTAATGAATAGTAAAAAATGGTGAATTTTAAATCAAAAACTGCATTTTCATGTAATTTATTTAAAAGGATATACTATATTTTAAATTTTTTTGAAATATTATTTAGATTAACTTTTTTATAAATTAATCCAATGTAGGTTATGTTATTATATTTCACCTTGAAATTGAATATAAATATATAGAAAAAATCCAAAAGTTTATACTTTAAAAACTCATATTATTGTCCCATATGCAGGATTAAAATTAAATTAATTTCTGACAACTCAATGATTATAATTTAGTAAAATAGATTCTATATTTGGAATCCTATAAATTTGTAATTCATAATATGGTAAACTTATGTTTTGACAAAAAATCTTATTTATTGTAATTAAAATTAATTATATTAATTAAGGTAAATTATGCTTAACAATTTACCAAACCTTAATTATAAAGGAAAAATGACCTAAACACTTTTACAAAACTGTTAGGCAATGACCCACTTATACACAATGTCTTGGAGACACAATATATCATTACTAGGCCTTAAAATACAGCCCCCAATATTCCAATTGTTGAAAATAAATGCTAATGTGTTTCAAATGTATGTGGGGGATGATTTAGCCTTTAAGAAATAGACAACTAACTCAACGCCCATGTCTTAATGCATTATAAAAACTAGAAAACTCAACCATCATATTTATAATGAAACCATACAAATTATTATTATAATGGAAGAAAAAGAATCTATCAAAGAAAACAACGGATGATGCCATAATAATCGTCATATATACCCATACATTTTGTGCTCCACAAGCTTAATTTTCTATCATCACCAAACACCCCAAGTATCATTAGGTGATTCTAAATATGTGTGATGTTGTACCTTTTCCCTTTCCCAAGATATAACATCTACAAAAGAACCAATGTTCCAAATCGGGGGTGAGTATAGAACTCAGTCGGCTCTCCCTAATGAAATCCCTACTAACACCACTATGATATAAAAGTTAGAACCATTTATATAAAACAATTTTAAAAAATAATTTTCCCAAAAAAATTTACACTTAAATATAAACATTCATCAAAAGCATTTAAAACCAATAGTGCACATGTATTATTAAATATTTTTTTATAGCAAGTCATTTTTTCATCAAAACATCCTAACAAGGCTTTGAAACCATTTCTCATTCATGTTTCGGAATAACCATTCCATTAAACTTATTCACACATTTAACCATGGATTATTCATTATGACATTTCCTTAATCATGAGAAGTGTATCATTGATCTACCAAGTCGTCACATGATAATTATACCCCATGTTACATTATACCTTTGGCACTGAGAACAAGGTAATATTACATCCAAGCCTAATAAAATCAGTAATTCAGAAATCACTATCATGCCAAAAACATTTCGAATGACCATTTCAAATCATTTTAATAAATCCTTTCTTTAATTGAACCCCATATAAAAAAAATTCCAATCCAACATTTAATTTTAATAAATTCATTAATTTTATTAGAAACCTCTGTATCAAATACATTAACTATTATTCCAATGAAATCCCATTTTAAAATCAAGAATCAAAGCAACTTCCAGGAACACTGATTTTCTAGATTTCTCCAGTTTTCCAAACCGTAAAAAATGAGGGTTACCAACCATTATCAATCAAACAATTCAAAATCAATTTGACATAGTAATATCTATTTTAATTAATGCCAATCATTTATAAAAAGTTGAGTCGAGAGTGAATCTACCTACCACAACTTTTTTAATGAAAACCAAAAACGGATGATGAATGCTCATGAAAACCAGATTGATTATCCTTGAAACCACCTTAGATATATTCTCCTACCAAAAAAGACCAAATATTAACATATTTGGCATCAAAAAACATAGATCTTACCCTCACATGAATACATCTGAAAAACAGAGAGGAGAGAAAAAGTTGGTATAAAAAAATGTTACAAGAATAGTGAAGAACAACACTGACCTCAAGAATCGTGCCTAAAAACAAAAATGGAGGGATATAGACAGATTCCAAACCACTTGGGAGAGGTTATAAAACTTTTAAGGGACAATAATCCCAAGATAGGTCAACCAAAGAGAAAAAACACAGGAGTTAGAGGAAAAATGAGTGAGAAAATTTGTTTTAGGATCTATATTTGATTCTGTGCACGGTTAGACTCTATGGTTTGGAAAACCGTGAACTAACCATGCATTAGATACATCATTAAGGAAACCCTTTAATGGCCTCCATACATGGTCCTCCTAACCAAATGAACACCATGTCGATGATACCACCTCAAAATTGCTACATTCCCTGTTTTTCTCTTGGACATCTGTATGGTTTATATAAACCATCCACAATCCGTGCATATCCCCTTTTTCCCAAATAACTTTTTGAAGGTTAACCAAACTCTCACATCCTTCACTGTTACACTTTATAAAAATAAAAGTCCCAAAATAAGTGATAAATAATAAAAATAGGGGGTACTACATTATCCCTACCACTTGTCATTTTGTCCTGAAGAATTTGGAAGCCATCGCTGCTTTTAATGAGTCCCAACCATTGCTCTTTCATTTTCGACTCATGTTCCTATGTCTCTCCATGAATCTAATCATGCTTCATTAAAAACTGTAAAATACTAATTATTTTTCCATTAAACACTTTCTCTTACTTAACCACAATCTGCACTAGGATATTTACCAATGAAGCATCTAGATATGGGTCAATGTGATCCCATCTGATCACATGGCTGAGATTAGCTTGATATTTTTTCCACTGAGATACGTGTAATACATTGTGCAAGAAACAGAACCAAGGTGGAAATTCCAATAGATATTCCACTCCTCCAACCCATTATAATATCTCAAAATGACCGATATATCGAGGGTACAACCTTCCATACTTCCCAAGATGACATTGCTCCAGCCTTAGAGATATCCTCAAGAACACATGATCACACACTGGAAATGAAAAAGGACATCGACGATAATATGAATAGAATTTCTAAAAACTCTGAGTTGTCTCTATCCTTTTTCTGATCAACTAAATTTTTTTTTGTTTCTTGGACAAGTCACAAACCAACTAGTAATGTCTCATGTATTTCCACCAAGCACAATGGAGAATGACAAGGACACCAATACAATGATTCAAATGGAACCATATGTCTCAAGGCCAAATAACTGTTATTATTTATGAACTCCACTAAGGGTATAAGAACCTCCCATGATCACCCAAAATTCATTAAAAAGTCTACAAAATGTCTTCCAATGTCTGTATCATCCTTTTGTATTTACCAGATGTTTGAGGATGATAGGTCTTACTCATAGTCCACTGAATTCCAAGGTATTTTTTAAGGAATTGATGAATTGAGACACAAACCCCAGATCTCAATATGATACTATCAAAATTAGCATGCAATGTATCTTTACCACTTCTTGGATATAAAGTTTCAACAGATCCTCCATCGTATGTGTTTCATGAATAGGGATGAAATGGTCTAACTTTTTCCCCTGATACACAATCACCCTTATGGAATCATGTTTCCAAACCATTCTAGGGATACCATTAACAAAATACATGGCTATCTATTCCATTTCCACAGAAGAATAGGTAAATAGTACAATATACCCAGTAGTCTTTGTTATTCTTCCATAATTTGCGGACAAGTTAATCACATTGAAATGATCCTAACCACTTTCTTTTTTATGACACCCCACCATAACAGTGCCTCAATGAATTATAAAACATCCATATTCATATATGTACAACCCATATTAAATGGTGATAAGTTTGAAAAAGTTGGATCTGAAAAGACGTAGGTACAACCATCTAATATTTGAACTACAGAACCGAACTCCCATAAATATTCCATCCCTCAATGAACTTTATGAGATTGATTTTTAAACTAATAACTAGACATTATGAAGTATATGTTTTTTCCACTTTGACCATCTTTTCCAAATCAGCAACCCTAGAAACTGAAAAGAAAACTGTAAAAGCACATTTGTCTTCTCATTCCACATGAATATTGGCTAGGACTGATATTAACCACCACTCATCTGAAGAATCCTTCACCATCTGCGCATATCAATTTTGGCTTAATGCATCAGCCACCAAATTACCTTTTCTCATTGTATGAATTTTGTCAAATTCTATCATCTGGAGATACTCCATCTGTCTCCTTTACAACATATTCAAATCACGTTGTTAGAAAATATGTTTCTAGATTTTGTGGTTTGTGAACATATTAAATTTTTTACCGAAGAGATAATAACACAATGTATTTATGTCATGGGAAACCACAATTAACTCCAAATCATATATTGGGTAATTCTTCCCATGAACTCTAAAGTGTCTTGAAACATAAGAAACCACATGGTCTCTATGCAAGAGAACACATCCCAACCCAGACCCTGAAGAATCAAATTTCACCACATACCCCTATCCTGATTCTAGAAAAATCAAGATAGGTGTTTATTTAAGATGAAACTTAATCTCCAAGAAATATTTATATCATTTCTCATTCCAACGGAATTTAACATTCTTATTTTTCAAATCTATAATATGTGAATCTACATTTGAGAAGTCAGACAAAATGAATCCATAATATCCATCTAGACTAAGAGAACATCTTATCTCAAAGACATTTTTGGGGGGTTCCAAGAGATAAAAACATTTATCTTTTTAGGATCTATCGAAACATATTATTCAGAAATTATATGGCTGAGAAAGCATTCCTCATGTGTCAAAAAATAATAGTTTGATGGTTTGGAATATAAACAATTGTATATAAAGATTTCTATCACTATCACTAAGTGTTCCTCATGCTCTTCCCTTGTCCTTGAACACACCAATATGTTATCCACAAACACCACAACAAAAGATTTTAGATATCTTTCAAATATCTGATTCATCAATTCCATAAAGAATGTTGGTGAATTTGTCAGACTGAAAGGCATAACTACATATTACATGTGTCCATATCTTCTTTCGAAATTTATCTTCATAATATCCTCTCTATGAACACTCAATTGATGATATCCTGATTACAAGTCAATTTCGTTAGAACCACTGGGATCCCCTCAATAGATCAACTAGATCATCAATGCCTAGATGTGGATACCTATTCATTTTCATGAATTATTTAGGCTTATCATATTCAATGCATAGTCTTAGAGTTCCATCTGATTTCTTCATGAATGAGATCATTTCTTCCTACAGAGATGTACATGGCTGAACGAAACCTTTGATTTCCAGATCCTCCAACTGCACTTTCGGTTCTTTTAATATTGATGGTTTCATTCTATAATATGAAAGGGAAGTTGGATGAGTCCCTGTAAAGAGACTAATCGTAAAACACACTTCCCTTATTTTTGGTAACCTTGAGATGTTTTTGGGAAATAAATCTAGAAATTGATCCACAACTTATAGAAAACAAGTATCCTTGATTTTTTCCATCGATGTACAACTCAAAAATACTAACTGGTACATGATTGTTCCCACCACTTATGAAAACAATCATGTTGAACCAGTATTCACAAGCCTTTGTCCTTTGAATAGATATTCAA
This sequence comes from Viscum album, assembly GCA_963277665.1. Lineage (NCBI taxonomy): Eukaryota > Viridiplantae > Streptophyta > Magnoliopsida > Santalales > Viscaceae > Viscum > Viscum album. Next base: position 189,842,423 of record OY728165.1, on the reverse strand, counting down.
CACTATCCTTAGTTGAGAAACTAACCATTCTTCTACAATCATCGATGTGATCCTTGAATTTTGTTAACCAATCCATACCCAAGATTTCATTGTAGACATCATTTTTCAACATTGAGAATTCCAATTTTAGTTCAGCTACAAGAATAGTTATAAAACATTCTCTATACAGGAAGCCTCTAAATTCTCTTTCCCTGAGAGATGTTTGATGTTTTATCAAAGAGGGAATCATCTCATGTTTTAAACATATAAAATAAATAGTATGATAAGAAATTACAAAATGAGATGCACCAGTATCAAACAAAACTTACATAAGGGTTGAATTCTATATAATCATACCTCTCACCATAGATGGTTCAGCCTAATCATTTATAATCATCATCTCAGCTCCAACAAATTTCATCATTACTACACTTTACACATAGTTTCCTTACTGAGATTGTCCTTGCTAAGGAATAATGGTGTCCCTCACATCACCATGGACATCTCCACTCTATTGATGAGACATATTTTCATCATCATCCGGTCAAATTATATTATTCCTGTGACTCTTGAGAAGTGTCTCGATAATGTGATCCCATAGCACATGGACAATATCCCATAATATGTACCATCCTGTTGCAATTATGGAATTCTCCAGGTGGTGTTATACACTCTCGATTCATGTGGTAAAAACAGCCACATTTGAAACATATTAATTGGCTCACTGGTTGTGGATAATGGTTCACTGATCCAGCCTTCTGATTCAACATCCCATTCAATCATTCGAATTAGTGGTAACTATCCTACTTTTTCCTAGCATTATAGTTCCCACAATTTCTTATAGGCTTCATCATACTTCATCCTCCCATAGATCCTGATATATCATGTTAAACCATTTTTTCAATGTTCACTATCTCCATATAATCTTTCATAAAGAGAAATGCATTATTTGAGTGAATACCCTTCCTTTTTATTGATTTTAAGGTGCATTCGATAAAGGATGCAATGGGAGAAAATTCTGTTGAAAAGCTCACGGAATGAGTGAATTTAAAAGCGTATTCTGTAAAAGAGAGATTTTCCTTCTTTATCCTAAAGAATTTTGTCGTTCTCTGGATCTTGAATATGTGAGGATAGATTTTTTTGTGAAACAATTCCTAAAAATTCTCCCAACTAAGACTGTGATCCAATTTAGACTACATCACTGACTCACAGCACTGGCATGTGAGATCCTTAAGCATATAAGTTGTTAGCTTGTATTTTAGCTATTAGGGAATGACAATGAAATCAATGTTATGATTCATATTATTCATCCAAATGTCCACCTTTTAGAGTCCAGAATAACCATAGAAAATTGGTGGATCCTTCATCATGAACTAGATGGAATGATCCTCATGCCTTAGATTATCCCTCCACTTCCAAATATCCATAATTTAAAACTCTGAGACGATACTCAAAACCAGATCATGGTTTACCTATGGCTCAAGTGTAACCACATTTTCTGTAGATTCTTCAGGTTGGTTTTTATGATGTTTAGTGGGTTCCGTTTTCTAAACCAACAATAAAATCTATGATTATCACTCTATAGAAATGGATTTCTTATAATTTTAAATTCTATCACATCATCTATGACAACATTATTATTTTTTAATCATTTCTACATTTAACTATTTTTGAAAATTTTCTTCTCGATTTTGAAAATAAAACTGTTTACAAAAAGTATCAACCATTCTCTTTTCAAAGTCTATAATTTGTAAACAATTTCTATATTTTTAAAAATGAACATAGTTCATCAAATAATATATCATTTCCCAAAATTAAATATCCAATTTTAATGGGAATATGTTCCTCTACAATGAATGTCATTCTCGTCTCTTTGGTTAAACCCATGACAATGAGAATTCATATTCTATAAGTGTATCCAACACACTAATTTACCAAACCCCCTAGTAACATGAAGGTCATCATAAAAAGGTTTGCTACGTATTTTTTATGCTCTATATTTCATGTCTTGACAAACCCACTCCATTCTAAGATCAAAACCCAAGGAATAGACAACAACAAAATTCAACTCCACAACCAAGAAAAATGATGACTAATTATTCCACTAGGTAAGGAAGATGATGATACTATTTTTCTCAAAGAAACTTTTGGATCAAAACACTTATATCATATTTAATGAACCACTTATTCCCATTGTCTTGAGAACAAAACAGATCATTACTATGCCTTAAGAGACATCCAAGATACTATAATGGTTGGAAATAAATGCTGAAGGGTTTCAAAAGCTAGTGGGTGATGATTTATCCTTTAAGAAATAAACAACTAACCAAACAAACATTACATTATTCCTAATAAAAGAAAGATACATCAACCATAATATTTATAACAAAACCACACCCCGGTGAACTATAGTAAGAGACAAAGAAACAATAAATGTAAAAATGGGATGATACTATAGGAAACTCCAAGATAACCACATGATTACATTATCTATAAGAATCATGTTCCAACATCACCAAAAATTCTAACTCTCACAAGGTGGTGGTAAATACATGTGATACTTTACTATTTCTGAATCCCATAAAAGATAACATCTACAAAATCACTATAGTGCCTAAGTAGGGGTGAGTATAAAACTCAGTAGGATTTTCCCATTGACTTCTCTAGTAAGTCCACTATGATAGAAAATTTATCAAGATTTATATAAAATGTTTTATATAATAAAATTTCCCAAAATAGTTTATAACTAAATATAATCAAGATTCCAAAACATTTAAACCCCAAAGTTCACAAGTGTTATTTATAAAATTTTCCAACACGTCATTTTTCTAGAAAACCAGATACAAATGATTTAAAACCATTTATCATTCACATTTTAGAATAAATATTCCATTCCAATTATTCAATCATTTAACCATTCATGCTCCACTATGGCAGTTCTGTAATCATGAGTGGTCTCTCGTCAATCTACCATGTTGTAACATGATAATTATACCCCATGTGCCATTACACCTTTGGCATCAAGCACACAATCATATTCCAACCAAGCCATATAATTGAAATTATTCACACATCACTATTATACCAAAACCATTTCAAATAAACATTTCAAATCATTTCAATAAAACCATTCTTTCATTAAATCCCATTAAAACAAACCAATTCCAGTCACCCCTTACATTTCAATAATATCATTACATTTATTGAAAACATTTTTATCATGTCCATTCACCATTATTCTTGAGAAATACCATTTTAAAATAAAAATTTTAAAATTTAGATTCAAATAACCTTTAAATAACATTAAATTCCTATAAAACCCCAATATTCCACAGTACTTTTCCTTTTAAATAATGCAATAGCTTGCGTTGTACACAACTTTGAGATTATAACACATTGCGACCAATCAAACTAGCCGTTACGAATAGTAACACCCACATTTTTTAATTTTATCAATTTTACCTTTCAAAATGAAATTTATTTTTGGCTTTAGAATATCGAAATTAGAATGGGGTGAATTTTTGGTATTTTTCAGAAAACATTCAATTTTTGATGAATAGTGAAAAATAAAAAATTTTAATTAATTTTTTTAAATCAAAATAATTTATAGTGATAAATTATAATATTGAGTTGTTTTTATGTATAATTAGATTATATTTTAAAAATTTAATCCAATGTGTGTCATTATATCTAATTTCACATTTAAATTAGACATATGCAAGTGTCAATCTTTTGATAGTTATTATTTCTTAAAAACCCTCTTTTTGTTTTGACAATGGGGATTAATTTTAAATTAATTTCTACAACTTATTTTTTTTAAATTTTGAAAAAATGATTCCATATTTAAAATCCGAAGGTTAAAATTGTGTAATTGTGTAACTTTTATTTTTATACATTTTAAATAATTATTTCGATAAATGTTTTATTTACCATGGTTAAAAGGTAAATCCGGTAAATAAGGGTAAAAATAATAATATTATAATAATATTAAATAACCTTAACATGTGTTTTCACTCTATTGGCAGATACATGTCTGACTATTGGAATCTTTGGATTGATTTTGGGACCCCATTGAGCCACTTGTAAGTGATAATGACACTTTATATTAATTAAGTTAAAGTAAATACAAAAATGACATAAGAATATGTCTTTTAGTAAAACAATTTTTACATTAGGGTAATATATGTTATCTTTTTTACTTTAATATTAATTATAAATCTAAAAATAATTCCTACATAATGTTATTTTATTTATAAATTTAGACATTGAATAATTAAATTTATATAGGACACAATGATGATGCAGTATTTTCATTATTAATAAAAGAATAAAATAAATGGATTGTAGATGTTAAAATAAACACAATTTCAATGTTTTTATGCCATAAACTAATTTTATATTTTAATGTGACATGTTCGGGTTGATTAAATGAAAATTTTCCAAACTAATAATGTTGTAATGAATTTAACAAAAACAAAATAGCAAATAGTGTCCAAATTGACATAAAAGTGTTTTTAAAACAAATATTATATTATTAATTGATATTCTATTCTTAAAAATCTATGGTTCAGAAAAAGTGATTAAATGATATTATATATTTCATTAATGAAACACTTTAGGTTCTCTTGGATGTTTAGATTATGTTTATTAACCATAAAATATAAAAATATAAAGAGACATGGTAAATGTCAACCTAATTATCTTAGAGTTAAATATAAGAAGATAAGGTTTATTATGTGACACAAACCTATCTAAAACCAATTGGATGAGTGGTTTTAAATGAATCCACAACTTATCCTCTAAATAAATCATTTTCGGTCCATTAAATTCTGAAAATTATTTTATTATAAAATAATATTTCAATCTTTTCCTAGGGTTCCCCTTACCCCTCTTATTAAAGGGAACTTCTCCTTCTCTCCAATTGACACCTTAAAGTCATTTTTATCGACCAAACCCCTCCAAAATATCCTCTAAACTCTTCTCCCTTCATTATAGAGGTCTTACTTTAGTCAGAAACCCAATTTATGGATCCCTTTTGATCAAATCAAAAGAAAGAACCCGAAAAGGAGGTAAATATTTCATCACGTCTTTCATGTTCCTTTCTTCTTCCACTTTTTCTTTATATGTTTTTTCCATTATAAAATAATAACTCCAGTATGATATATATACTTTTATTTTATTATAAATATGGTACAATCATATTCATTATTCTATCCATCCTTTCAATGACATGTCACCGTACGTGCATACGTACGGCTTACCGTCTCCACGTCGTGGGGTGGTTGTTATTCAATACATTATTATTTTGATGGGTATAATAATAATGTATAATTGATGTAAATAATAAATAAAACATAATAATTATTCAGTATATATGAAATATCATCCTATTATTTACTATTTTAATATCAAAATAATGATAATGTCTCTCCTGCATACGTATTTATTACCATCTTCGCGAACGCAATAAGATTCATTCCCCATCGTATCCATTCAAGAATAATTTTCATTCTATGATTAAAAATAAGTTATAAAGAGATAATATAATTATGAATATTAATAAGATAAATCATATCCACAAAAAACATTACTTACCTAACAAAGAATATAAAGGAAAATGAATCAGTTAACACCTGAAACGATGATACTACTGAGATATCATTAACAATGTAAAATTTGAAGATCATATATGATATCATATTAATGTATATGGTTATTTTATAATTTAATAACAATTATTTCACTATTATATAGGTGGTTAACCTACCCTCAACCAAGGAAAAGAACATGGTAAGTGTTAATTTCACAAACACTTCATTATCCGAGGTTGTTTATATGTAATTATCTACTTGGACATATTTATAATCCACATACATTCATCTTAAAAATGTATTTCATAAAATTTTTACTATTTACAGACAATGGCTTAATGTTATATATACACTTATTTGACCTTATATTCTTTGAATGAAATGTTTCCATCATTTTCCAAACAGGGTACTTTATGACCATTTCGGAAAAATAGAGGTAAGAATATTTTTTTATACGGTGGGTGCAACAATTTTCCGCCATTATAACATCATTATAGCTTCCCTTACAAGAATATAAGTGTATTTACAAAATAAATGTTATCTTTTATAATTATATGAATTTTAAATAATTGAAAAATATAAAGATATATTTCTCTAAAAAAGTATTTGATTTCATCTATGTCAGCATCCTTTGATGGATCTAAAGCTTATTTAAAGTTGATTTATTATGATAAAAAACATCCATATTATATTGAATCTTTTATGATATGTTTGACTATGGATGTGTTATATTTACACCATTCATGGTTTATGGATAAAGTATTGACATTTTGTATTCAAATTTTAATATGAATGTTTATGTTATGTATAAACCTTTTCATATGAGTAATGAATTGGACTTAGTATGTGATGGGTGGAGCCCACTATAGCTCCTCGATGCATCAGTAGGTCTCATGAGAAAAACTAGTGTCTTGTTATAATGCCTTGACAAAGTCTTATTTCTATTCTTGGCAAAAGGCTTTGACTATGTTGTTATGAAGTCTGGCATTCTTCATTCCATCATTATGAATGTGGCTTTTGATAGTGCATGTGATTATTCGACTATTAGAATAACCATGTGAATAAGTAAATGGAATTATTTGATTTTATCTTTTCCATATTATGCTAATGTTCCATTTCAAAAGGCTTTTTTTTGTCTTATACATTGTCTTAAATTTTTATGCTTGTTTAAAAATGTTTATGCTATATTGTTATCCTAACTGAGCATCTGAGATCAGCCCTTTCTATGTATTATTTTTCCGAGGATGTGAAGAAGTATTTTATAACTGACATGTAGGGATAGTCTGAGGGGATATGTGTGTGGTCCATTTAAATAATGTTGTTTTAATTTTTTATTTTATAATATAATATAAAATTCATGAATGTATCTAGTATTTTTAAGGCTACCAAATTGATCGGTCTTTCGGGACATGATTTCCTTGTATCATGCCAATGTTATGTAATAATTCCCCAACTCTGGGTAACTGGGGCCAGGGGATTACAGTTAGTATTAGAGGAGGTTTAGTACAATCCTTGGAATCTAGATTTAGATAAAATATGATCAGAGCACATTACACTAAGATAAACTTTGAGGATTAGTATAGAATAACATCCTAGAATTTTTTCACTGTATAGATTTTGTAATTTTTCTAAGAAATACAACCCTGTCTAGATATGATCAGATAAAGGTGCCTCTGGCATGCTTGGTTACGACACTCTAGGGGGGTATGCTTTGGAAAATTATCATTTTATTAACAAATCATTATGAGGGGTTTTTGAGTATATACTTCCTCAAAAAAAACATTTTTATGATTATGGATTAAATCCATAAACTGTTCAGTTTATGTTAATAGTTTTACATGTTTGGAATTATGTATTTCAATTCATAAAATTATCTTTTTTATGACATTTTTTAGAAATAGAACCTAGTGGAAGGAATGGAAACTGTATCGATGCACGTAAACCATGTAGGGATTTCCCTCCTACTCAAGATAATTATAGTATAGCCGGTGAAGCAATTGGTGCTGATCAGATTATCACCATACTGGTACTACTTTATGAATAATAACCTTACCCATATGGAGCACAGTAATCCACAATGTGGAGGATCAATGTTAGATTTCTTTATGAGGTAAAAACCACCAAAATTAAATGGGAGTAAAAATACATTAGTAGCTGAACAATAAATAAATTTCATAGATTAAATATTCCACACCATGGGAAGTAGTGAAAGGGATAATGTTTTCCTCGCTGTTTACCGCCACAGTGGAGATGCTGAACAATGGTGGTCATTGATACCAAATAAAAAGGAAGATGATGAAGTTTCAAATATAGAATGGTGGGAGTTTAAAGATCATTTCATAGAAAAATAATTTCCTCATTACCATCGAGAAGATATGGAAAAAAATTTCTGAGTCTGACGAAAAAGGAGGATGAGAATGTCGCAAAGTAAAAAAGCAAACATTATCGGGTTAGTGAGGCATGCTGCAGAATATATGCATACCCCAATAGGTAATATTAATATTTTATTTGATAGGTTAAAACTGTTTCTCCATCAATCATTAATCAAAAAATCCGTATCATTATAGGAAGGAATTGTATCATGTGATATGAAGATAGATAATGAATTTTCTATGTCATACGAATTTAAATCAATGAAAGAAATGAAGAGATATGTTGAAAATTATGGAAATTGAAATAAGGGGAAGAAGGGAATATTTGAATATCCATCCTATAGTAAATGTGGGAAGATACACCTTAGTACATTCTCGAAGGGAATGGGAGTTTATTAAAAGTGTGGAGAAAAAGGCCATGAAGCTCATCATTGCGACGAGAAGAAAGAGGCTATCAATGTTGAATGATACGATTGTAGAGAAAGGGGGAATTGGGCAAATGAATGTCCAAAGTGCCATGGAAAATTACCTTAGAAAAGTACAAGGGATCAATTCCAAGATTTTGTTATCACTACTGCTGAGGTTTAAGCTTCAAAATACATGGTGCTAGGTAATTTAATGTTTTCATCAGGTTTAGAAAATTCTTTATTTGATTCTAGAACATCTAATTCATTTATATCTTCCCATTTTGGTATGAAAATTAGAAATTTTCAATTTGATTAAACAAGGGAGTTTTCAGTCAAATCTTCTTAAGGAAAGTTTCATTACAACAATGTTTTGTGAATCAGTCCCCATTAGGTCAAATAAATGTTATTTTTCTGCTAATCTCATCGCCATAACCATGATTGAAATTGATATAATTATCAGTATGGATTGGATTTCGGACCATGATGATAAAATTTATTGTAAGAAGAAGGAGGTTTCGATTTTTTATAATGATGATAAAGAACAACTTATCTTTAGAGCAGAAACGTCACCACCTGATTCATACATAGATCCACCCCCAGTAGCACATCTAAATTCAATTATTATGGAGGAAGAGAATGAATTAACAGTGAGGGAGGAAATGAATGTTCAAATGGAGTACATACCTATTGTGCAAGAGTATGTTGATGTATTTCCAAAGTATTTACCTAGACATCCTCCAGAATGAGAAATGGAGTTTTCCATTGATTTAATTCCTGGTTCAAGGCCCATATTGAAGATCTCTTATAGAATGGCCATGGTGGAATTAATGGAATGAAAGAAACAACTAGAGGAATTGAGTTATAAGGGATTTATTCTCCCTAGTGTTTCTCCATGGGGAGACCCTGTCATTTTTTTTAAGATGAAAGATAGATCAATGAAGTTGTGGATTGATTACAGGGAGATCAATACTATAACAATAAAAAACAAGTATCCCCTACCTCGCATTGATGATTTATTTGACCAACATCATGAGGCACAATAGTTTTTAAATATTGGCCATTGATCTGGATACCATTAGTTGTAAATGAAGAAGGAATACATTCCTAAGGGTGCATTTCAAACCAGGTACCATAATTAAGAGTTTACAGTAATGCCTTTTGGATTCACTAATGCACCCTTAGTCTTCATGGATCTAATGGATATGGTTTTCAAGAATATCTTGATGACTTTTAGTGGTATTTATTGATGATATCTTGGCATAATCCATGATCTATGATGAATATGAAATTCACTGGCGCATTATCCTGAAGACACATAGAATAAATGAATTATATGGGATGTTTAAAAAGTGTGAATTCTGGATTTAAGAGATTTTTTTCTTGGCCATATTTTTTCAAAGGATGGAATCACTATTGATCCATCAATGACCAATTCAATCCAAGAATTTCCAGTACCGATGAGTATAACTAAGTTACACAATTTTATTGGTTTATTAGTTATTATAGACATTTCATCCAAAAAATTTCCCGATTTGCTAACCCATTAAAGAAGCTCACACATAAAGGGGTTAAGTTTTTTTGGAAAAAAGAGTGTGAATAATGTTTCGAAGAACTGAAGATAATATTAGTCAATGATCCTATCTTCAATCTACCATTAGAAAATGATGGGTTTGTTATTTATAGTTATGCCTCAAAGTATGTACTAGGTTGTATCCTTATATAGAATGATAGAGTTATTGCCTATGCATCACAACAACTAAAAATTCATGAGAAAAACAATCCTACTCATGATCTTGAGTTAGAAGCTGTAATATTTGATTTGAATATATATGGAGAAATTATTTCTATGGTGAAAAATATTAGATTTATACTGATCACAAGAGTTTGAATTATATTTTCTCACAAAAAGAACTCAATATGAGGTAAAGGTGATGGCTTGAAATACTCAAGGATTATGATTGCACTATACACCACCGCCCGGGGAAGGAAAATAAGGTAGAATATTCTTTGAGTAGAAATGATCATGGAGTTTTGAACAAGATGAGAGTTGGAAAATAACCTATATACATGGATCTAGTAAAGACGGATATGAGAATAACCATGGAAGGTGAAACATCAATGCTTTTTCAAATTGTTGCCAACCCATCATTACTAGAAAGGATAAAAATTTCTCAGGTTGGTGAAGAGATGTTTCTAAAGAAGATTAATGCAATGAATGATGGGAGATTAAGTGACTTCATATATGATGATGGGATTTTAAAATTTGTGAATAGACTTTGTGTTCCCAATATACCTGATCTAAAAACGGGAATTTTGGAATGATGCTTATATGTCCAATTTCTCTATACACTCTAGGTGTACCAAAATGTATAGAGATTTTAAGGAACATGTTTTATGGGACAACATGAAAAGGGAGATTGTTGATTTTGTGTCAAGATGTATGGGTTTTCAACAAGTGAATGTTGTTAAGAAATGTCCTGGAAGAGTCATGCAACATCTTCCCATACCTGAGAGGATATGGGATAATATTATGATGGACTTTGTCATGGGACTACCAAATACCTCTAGAAGGAATGATACTATATGTGTTATTGTTGATTTTTTTACCATGTGAGCACATTTTTTGGTATAAGAGAAGATTTACCACTTGAACTTTTAGAAGGAATGTATATTAATGTAATTGTAAGTCTTCATGGAGTACCCCTATCGATTGTTTCTGATCATGATCCCCCTTTTACATCATGATTTTGGAAAAGTGTTGAGAAAGACCTGGATACTGAACTTGGTTTGAGCACTACCTACCACCATCAAACTGATGGACAATCATAAAGCACTATTCAAACCTTAGAAGATATGTTTAGATCTTGATCACTTGACTTTCAAGGTATTTGGGATCAATATTTACCTGTTTTGAACACCAACCTGTTTGGATGATATTGGTGAAAAAACTCATAGTCCCGGAACATGTTGAGGAAACGATGGAAAATGTGAAGGTAATACCAACCCACATCAAAGCAGCTCAAGGTAGGCAAAAGAGCTATGCTGATAACTGAAGGAAGGTTTTGGAATTTCCGTTAAGAGATCATGTTTTCTTGATGGTATCTCTATGGTAGGGAATTATATGTTTTCTTGAAGGGTAAATTAATTCCCAAGTACATCAAACCTTTCATAATTCTTGAACGAATTGGGGCTGTAGCTTACCATTTGGAAATTTTGCCAAGTCTCTCTAATGTTTATGATGTATTCCACGTATCACTGTTGAGAAAATACATGTATGAGCCAACACATGTACTTTCCTATGTGGAATTAGAACTGGAACCCGATCTGTTTTATTTTGAAGATCCTATCATGGTTCTTGATACAAGATAACAAGTGTTGAGAAACTGAACTACTCGTATGGTAAAAGTTTTATAGAGAAACCATAAAATTGAAGAGGCGACGTGGGAACCCGAGGAACTTATGTTAATGAAACACCCGAATGTTTTTATAAAGTAATATTCTAAAAAATTTTAGAACAAAATTTTTTGAAGTAGGGAAGAATGTAACATCCAAAGCATCCACTGTTCGTTTCCCTTTAAATAATGTTATATCATGCATTGTACGCACCTTTGAGATTATAACTCATCGCGACCAATCAAACTAGCCATTATGAATAGTAATATCCACCTTTTGATATTATATCAATTTTATCCTTCAAAATTGACTTCAATTTTGGGTTTTGAATATCAAAATTATCTTGGGGAAAATTTTTGGTATTTTTCTGAAGAAAAATCAATTTTTGATTAATAGTGAAAAATAATAAATTGTAATTAAATTTTTTTTAATCAAAATAAAATATAGTGCTAAATTATACTATTGATTTGTTTTTAAGTATAATTAGATTTTATTTTTATAATTTAATCCAATGTTGGTCATTGGATGTAATTTCACATTTAAATTTCATATAATCATGTGCCAATATATTGATAGTTATTATTTCCTAAAAACACACTTTTTGTTTTGACAAAGAGAATTAATTTTAAATTAATTTCTACCACTTCTGTGTTTATAATTTTGGAAAATAGATTCCATATTTATAATAAGTAGATCCAAGTAGTGTAAATATATGACTTTTATTTTTAGACAATTTTAATACTTACTTCAGAAAATATTTTATTTATTATGGTTAAAGGGTAAATCCGATAAATAAGGGTAAAAAATTATTATAATAATATTAAAAACCCTAACACATGTTCTAACACTATATGATGATACATTTCCCACCATGGGAATCCTTGGGTCGATTTTGGGACCCATGGATCCACTGGTAAGTGATAATGATACTTTATATTAATTAAGTTAAAGAAAATACAAAAATGACATAAGCATATATCATTTAGTAAAACAATTTTTACATTGGTTTATAGATGTTATATATTTTGAAATAAATATTCATTAGAAATATAAAAAGATTTCCAATGTAATAGAATTTAATTTATAATTTTTAAAAATTGAATAATTAAACTTCATAATGACATAATGATGATGTAGTATTTTTCTTTTTAATGAATGAAATAAATAAATGGTAAAAAGATGATAAAATAAATAATATTGGATGTTTTTATTCCATAAAAAAAATTACAATTTAATTTGACATGTTAGGATTGATTAAATGATTTTTTTAAAAAAATAATGTAGTGATAAATTTAACAAAAACCAAATATCATGTAGTGTCAAAATTGGCATAAAAGAGTTTTTAAAACACATATTATATTATTAACTGATATTCTATTCATAAAAATCTCATGTTTGTCCAAAGGTCTTAAATAATATTATATATGTCATCAATGAACCACCTGAGGTTCTCTTTTATGTTTATATTATGTTTGTTAACCATATTATATAAAAATACAAAGAGACATGGTAAATGTCAATCTAATTAACTAAGAGTTAAATCTACAAGATATGGTTAATATAGTTACCCTTGTCTAAAACCTATTGGTTGAGTGGTTGTTGACCCATACTCACCTCATCCTCAAAATAAATCATTTTGGAGAAATTATAAACTGAAAATTATTTTATAATAAACTAATATTTTAATATTTTCCTAAGCTGTCCATCGCCCCTCGTTTAAAAGGGCACTTCCCCTTATCTCAAATTCACACCTTCAAATCCATTTGGCTCGGCCAACCCCCTCCCAAATTTCATCTAAATTGTCCTCCCTTAATCCTAGAGGCCTGATTTTATTCATAAATCCAACCTAATTATCCCTTTTGATCAAATCAAAAGGAATAACCCGAAGAAGAGGTAAATACTTCATCACCTCTTTCAAGTTCCTTTTTTCTTCCACTTCCTCTTTCATTGTTGTTTCCATTCTAAAAAAATAAATCAAGTATCTTTTATATACTGTGATGTTATTATAAATATTGTACAACCATATTCATTATTCTATCCAGCCTTTGAATGACATGTCACCATACGTGTGTACGTACGACTAACCGTCTCCACATCATGGTGTAGTTGTTATTTAATACATTATTATTTGGATGGGTATAATAATAAATTACTGTTTATGTAAATAATAAATATAACATGAAAATTATTCTGTATATATGATATACTATCCAATTATATATTATTTTTATATCAAAAGAATGATATCGTCGCTCGTGCGTACGTACAGATTACTGTCTCCGTGAACGCAATGAGATTCATTCCCCATCATATTCATTCAAGACTAATTTTAATTTGATGATTACAAATAATGTTTAGAGACTTAATATAATTCTTAATATGAATAAGATACATCACATTGAAAACAAACATTACTTATATAACATTGCATATAAAGGAAAATGAATCAGTAAACACATGAAACGATGATACTACTGAAATATCATTAACAAAGAAATATTAGAAGAACATATATGATATCATATTAATGTATATGGTTCTTGTATAATTTAATAAAAATTATTTCCCCATTATACAAGAGGTTAACCTACCCTCGACCAAGGAAAAGAATAAGGCAAGGGTTAATTTCACAATCTCTTCATTATCCGAGGATTTTTATATGTAATTATCTACCGAGACCTCTTTATGTTCCACATACATGTTTCTTAACAATTTATTTCAAAACATTTGTACTATTTACTAGGAAATGGGTTAAAGTCATTTATACCCTTATTTGACATTATATGTTTTGAAAGGAATCTTTCCATCATTTTCCAATCAAGGTACTTCATGACCTTTTCGAAAAAATTAAGGTAAGAATGTTTTTTATATGGTCGATGCAGCTATTTTCCTCTGTTATAAAATTATCAATTCATTCCTTACAAGCATATCAGAATATATCCTAAATAAATGTTTTATTTTATAATTATATGAATTTTATATGATTTAAAAATAAAAAAAGATATTTCTATAAAAAAGGATTTGATTTCATCTATGTTAGAATCCATTGATGGATCTTAAGCTTATTTGAAGTTGATTAATTATGTTACATAACTTATATGTTGTATTTAATGTTTTGTTATATTTTTGACTGTGGATGTGTAATTTTTACACCATTCCTAGTTTATGGATAAATTATTGACATTTCATATGCTAGTTTTAATACAAATGTTCTTGTTATGTTTTATCCTTTTTATTTGAGGAATTCATTGGACTTAGTATGTGATGGGTGGAGCTCAACATAGCTCCTCGATGAATCAGTACGTCTCATCAAAAAAACTAGTGTCTTGGCACTAGGCCTTGACAAAATAGTATTTGTAGTCTTGTCACAAGGCCCTGATTATGTGGTTATGAAGTCTGACATTATGTGTTCCATATTTATTAAAGTGGCTATTGATATTACATGTGACTATTCGACTAGTATAATATCTATGTGAATAAGTTAATAGAATTATTAGATTTTATCTTTTCCATATTATTCTAAAGTTCACGATTAAAAGTCCTTTTTTTGTCATATAAATTGCCTTAAATGTTTATGCTTATTTATGAATGTTTCTGCTATATTTTTATCCTTACTGAGTATCTGAGATCACCCCTTTAAATGTTTTATTTTTTTGAGGATGTGAAGAAGTATTTTATGACTGACCTGCAGGGAGTCTGAGAGGATATGAGTGTGCTCTACGGAAATAATGTTGTTGTATTTTTTCACTTCATAATTTAATGTAAAACTAATGAATGTATCTAGTATTTTCAAGGATATAAACTGATCGGTCTTTCAGGAAAATATTTCCTTATGTCATGCCAATGTTATGTAATAATGCACTGAATCTGGGTAACAAGGTTCATGGCATAAAATTTTCCATATTTCCACAATTTTCCAAACAGTCAATAAAAAGGGTTTCCAACCATTCTCAATAAATCAATAGAAATTCAATTTAAAACAATGATTTCAATTTTAAGTCATTCCAATATTTTCTACAAATAGGATTTGTGAGTTAATGTACCAACCACTATTGATTTGATTATAACTAAAAATGGATGAAGAATGCTCATGAAAACCGGGTTGATTATCTTCGAAACTACATTAGATATCTTCTCCAACAAACAATAAGGACAAATAAAAATATTTTTGTCATCCAAAAACATATATATACCCATAACAGGCGTAGATATGAGATATCAAGAGGATATGAGAGGTATATCTATATAGTTCTTTGAAAATGAGACAAAAATGGTGAAGAACAACACTTACTGTAAGAATCGGGCTTGAAGATGCCATGGGAGGGATAAAAAATGATTCGAAATAACATGGGAGAGGTTATCCTACCTAAAATGGAAAATAATATGGAGTTAAGGAAATATAGGAGAAAAATTGACAGAGTAAGAGGAAAAATGAGTGAGATCCTAATTTTTAGGATCTAGAATTTACTCCGCGCATAGTTTGACTACACGGTTTGGAAAATCGTGCCCAAACTGTGTGTTAGATATTTCATTAAATAAACCATTTCATGGCCTCATCACATGGCCACCCTACCCATACACACACGATTCCCATTCTACTGCATAAAAACTAATACTATGAATAGTTATTTAAGACTATTGTATGGTTTAGACAATTCTAAAAGAGCCCGTGGGCATCCCCTGCCCCCCCAAACACTTCTCGAAAGTTAACACTACTCTCCAAAACATCAACCTTACACTTTATAAACATAACAAGTTCCAAATAAGCGTTACATACAAAAACCTGGGGGTACTATATTTATGATAGCCATATTTCGGCCACTACACCTATAAGGTGCCAGAATAGTCATTTAGACAGTTGCGGAACATACAATTATTTTAAAAAGTACCATCTGTGTTATTTACCTCCACTATAAAAGTCATTCACATCTCCCACTTTCTCACACCTTTGAAGCCACTTTGGATTGACCGAAATCTGAAAAATATCTCCTAAATATCCATACTCTCATCCTAGAAGCACTAACCTGGGGAGAAATCCATCCAAGGATTCCCTTTGTTGAAATTTGAAAAGAGTTTCCTGAATAAGAGGTAACATTTTACTTCAAGCTCTTTGATTTAATTTAATTCCCCACCACATAGAAATATTAATTACATGTTTATATAATAAAAAAAGAATCCTAAATAAATATATGTTTTTATTCTAATGTATTGATCAAAAATTACACAAACATAAATTAGATGATTAATGAACATACCATTTTTGTGTATGGTGAAATACCACCTCACAAAACAATGTCGTTCGTTCTTCCTTTAACACCTATTAGGTTTTTTCATTATGAGGGGAAATATATTTTTATTATATATATATTATTTATGATTTATTTATTTATATTTAATTATTATATAATACTTACCATTATTCTTTCCATTTTATGTATGTATGATAATTTCGTTTGGGGTGTGTGGACTTCCCCCTCCTCAAAGTGATGCAATTATTTCACACTATGCATTAGATGTGTTAAGGATGTGTTTAGTAAACATATAGATTTATATTATATAATAATGTGATTGTATTGATCATATATATATAAATGTATAAATATTTTATTTATATTCTTTGTTTCAATATGACAATGAAACAGAAGCACTGTTCATGCGTACGTATGACATACGGTCTTCAGGAATGATGTATTTAGATTAATAAATATATCTTACAAAAATTTAAATATATAAATACATGATAAATATATATTTCATTTAAATAATGTTTTACTATATGTGAATAATTTAATCATGATTTAATTAAGAGGATCAACAAAAACAAGTCAAAATTTATACGAAAAACGTATCGGAAATTACTTAGAGCGTAACATTAACATGGAGTTGTTAATAAATGGGTAATATAAATTCATAACAAAATAATATATAGTATTATATATAATAATATGGTTCATTCATAGATTTATAAAAACATATATTTATTATATAAAAGGTTTGAAGATGTACGAATAAAGTTAGGACATAAGGCATGGGAATTTCATTTCAATTTATATTTCCATTAGAAACATTGAATATTAATCATCCACATATTCTGTGTGGTATATATACTACACTATGAAATTTTCTATAATTATTTTATTTTATTTAATGATATTTATAGAATTATATTTATTTTATTTTATCATGTGGATCATTATTCTAATGTTACTCATGTAATAATGGTTTTCTCGAATCATTTTCATTTTCCACAAGACACAAGTCATGTTCATCTCGTAATTCATATATGTTGTGTGTATAATTACCATAGATTTAATGAATTATTCATATAATTAAATAAATTGGTATTTAATTATCCATTTTATTATATTAATTTCATGAAGCATGTGTTTAACTAGTTACCAAATTGGTAATATATTTTTCATCAATTTTCCTTCATTGAGACATATTCCTTGTTATTCCCATATGTTTTTCTATATATTAACACCAACATGTTAAATCATGAATCAAATTGTTTTCATGATATTCCATGCTTCATGTATTTTAATTTTCTAATATGGGGAGTGTAATTCAATGTTACCAAGTGGTATGAGTTTATTGGAACAATATAATTGTTTATCAAGATTGTTTAGGATTATGCCACCATTACTAAAATATTACAATCCATCACCCCTGTTAAACTCATGAATTTTCTTCTTCTACGTATATTCATGACATATTCATGTTTTGGTATAATTTTTCAACTATATTTTACATATTATTGTTATGAATGTTTTTTTAATAAAATATTATTTTACCGCTCACTTCAGTCGTAAATATGAGTTCTTTCAAAACAAGTTTTTATAAAAAATGTTTCCAAAATTTTTTCAAAATTTATTTCTAAGATTTCAATTTCTTTAAAATAATTTTTTTTAAAATTTTTCTCAATCATTATTTACATGTTTTCAAACTATTTTCAATGAAAATATTTTCAAAACATTTTCAAGCATTCATTATAAGTTTCTGATCTGGTTTCATAGAAAATGGGTTTAAAATATTTTGAAGATTATTTTATATGTTTTCAAGGAAAAAGGATTTCAATATATATTTTTATGTTCTCAAGGAAAGATATTCAGAAAAATGTTTTTTATATTGTTTTATATGTTTACAAAGAAAACAATTTTCAATATTTTTTCACTCTTATTTTATAATTTTTAAATGAAATAGTTTTTCAAAATGATTTCATGCCTTATTTTTATGTTTTATGTTAATTTTCAACGAAAATGGTGTTTTATAGGTTTTATGTTTTCAAAATAATTTTTCATATAAGAAATTTTTTTCTCATCAAGAATTTTTTTTAATTTATCTCAAAATTATTTCCCATATTATAATATACTTATTGGTGTTAATCATGCCTTTATGGGAAATGATATAATTGTTCCATTAATATTATTTCCTTGAATGATTTTTTATGGCACGGTGTTTATGAAAATCTGTTACTCTTCCATGGGTTATATATCTATGAAACCCATTCCTGTTCAATGGTTTATATGTTTTGAAAACCTATTTCTTATTCCATCAGTTATATTTTTATGAAGCCCAATTATGTTCAATGGGTTATAACATGAAATATGCTTTTTAAAATCACTTACTTTCATGGATTATTCTTGAATGAAATGATTATGAAACCTATATATTTATGTAGGTTACGATATTATTACATGTTTAGGATACCCATTTCATTTCATGGAATATTATCTTGTGGAAAATGTATGTATGATTTTATTATGTTACATGGGGACCTATATATCCCTCCAATGAATTGAGTAATATTAGATGAGTTATGAGAATAAATGTTATATGTGACAATAACTACATGATCCCAAGGTTATACATGGAGTCAATTTCATGTACATAAGTTTTACTATGAACTTCATTACATGCACAAAATGTTATGAGTGATCTTTATTATGTTTTCATAATGTTATGTGTGAACTTGATTACATGTTCACACTGTTATGCATGGACCTAGTTTCATGTCCATATGTTTATGTGTAAACCAGATTATATGTTCTCAAGGTTATAGATGAAACTAATTGCATGTTCACAACATTATGCATAAACTCAATTATATGTCCATAATTCTATTCATGTATGGATTTCATGTCCTTATCATAATTAGTGAACATGTCTCTACTTGTACATGCTCATGTAGTTATAGGTTGATGTGTTTTCCAGAATTATATGTATTGTTCATATGTTATGCTTTCATGGAATATATTCCTAATTATATTATGATTAATTCCTTATAAACAACTAACCTTTATGAAATGATTCATATTTAAGATCTTTATAATTCAAGCTATAATCATCTAATGATACGATCCTATTCTTATTTTATTATGTTCATGTTATGCATATGTATTTTCAATATTTACCATCAATGAGAATTAAAAATACCCCTTTGTATGTTTCCTTTCTAAAGGTTGTTATCATATATTTTATGTAGGATTACTAAAGGGGAATATATTTAAGGAATATTTTGAAGATCATTCACCATTATAGAAGAATGTATTCCAAGTATTTGAAGACACTATTCTATTACAGTTCTCTGGCATATATTTTGGAAATGTGATGAATATTTATCTAAAATGAGGTAATATGGATATAATTCAAGCTTGAGTAAATATATTTAGAAAATAAAAGAAATTATTTTTATTACTCTTTTAATTGGTGATTTTAATATTCAATTTATTATGATACATTTTTAAATTAATACATACGCTAAATTAGGTCTTGTCAATATAAATATTCTCAAAACTAGTGAAATACTTAACAAAAATTGAATGTATCATGCACAGATAATACCATAATCATAAAAATGATTTATTTTGGGATGTCATTATGTACTTATTCACAATCTCTATCATAAGGTTATTTTCATTAATCTATATTTTCCTAAATCTAGTTTCCCTGGTTCCTATTAGTCTTTCTCTCATACCAACTGCAATGACCTAGATCCTAGTTTCATGGAGATGAAACCTTTATTTTTGTCATTAGAATAAATAAAAGATTCAAATTCCAAAAGACCAAATAATTTAGCAGTTTTGGAAAAATAGTTAACATACATAATACCCATTGTTCATTGGGAATATATAATAAAAAATAATACATAATCAAAGATAATAAATTGAATCCAGGAAAAATAATTCAAATATATCCTCTTCATAACCTACGAAAGGAAACACAATAAGTGAGAAATGAAATTCTTAGTATGTATTATGTATATAATAAGAAATCACGATTAATAAATAATAATAATAGCAATGTAAATAACTAAAACACATGACATTTAATCAGTAACTTGAACATAATATGGTTGGAACAAAATATGAACAAATAATTCCTCATAAAAAATCACCGGACATACAAAACTAAAACATAAATATTATAATAATCTAATAATCACATGAAAATCAAAAAATAATCTCATAATGATGGAATTCATAATGCCAAAACACACCATCAAGTATTCGGCAAATACAACATATGGAAACAGGTATGACATGAGCCAATACATAAACTATCTTGTCTCATTAGACCTACCAATGCATCAAGGTGCTATAGTGCGTCTCGCATGTCACATAACAAGTCCTAGAACAAATTCATACTAAAGTTGTGAAACATAATAAACATATAAATTAGCATTGAAACTCTTATAAAAAATATAAATATCATTCCCCAATAAGTGTACATAATCCCAAACTATTATGAGTAACACGGTTAATGGTTTTAAAATTGAATAGCCCCAGCCAAACTATTCAACAATAATTTAATAAAATATGTTTTATGGTGTCATAATATTTCAAAATCAATGATGAATAATATCCAATAATATATTTTGAAAAATATTAAAATAATTTGAATATATCCTTATAAACATGTAATTAAATTAAAAAAATAATAAGGAGTTATGATGGTATAAAAATAAACTCATTCCATATATGTTAAAAAAATTTCTTCTGTGTTTCTGATAGAAAAGCCACAAAGAAAATTTTTTAGAGAATGAAAAAATAAACCTTTCAAAACATTTTGTAAAAATTTAAACATGATTAAAAATTAATTAAAAATAAACTTTTATAATAATAAAAATATTTTGGAAATAATTATAGAAATCATGTTTATGGAATAAAAATAAAGTTTTAGGGGAAACATTTTAAGAAGATATTTTTTTTCTAAAATACTATATCTTAAAATATCATATCATTCAATTGAGTGTTAACATATGAATAATTATTGTTTATACTATATAAATAAAAATAGATAATGTATAAATAAAACATAAGGTAATAAAAATTTATTTCACAGAGATTCCTTGCATAAAAATCAATGAAGTATAAGTTTAACCCAATGACTGCAAATTGAGATAAGAAACCTTTCACCACTTTGTAATCAGTCGAATCATGTTCCACATAAAAGTAATCATTACATAAAGAGAAATTTAATACCATTAATATAATTAAATTCATGATATGATATATCAATGGGATGTATATACTCCACACAAAAGGAATAAGTGGCGAATAATGCATAGGTCTCACAGAAGGAAAAAGTGAGATGGGAAATCACTACCCTAGGATTCCATTTAGTGTATCATTTTTTAACCTCCAATATAATGGTTTAAATAATTTTATTTATAAAAAATAACAATATTAACATTTATAATATCTTGTAATATCCTTTTATAATATATTACCACCAATTATTTAATAATATTCCGTTATTTTCAATGTTTCTAGTGTGGTCATTTCATGGTTTTGTGGCCGGTTAATTATCAAATAACAATGATTTTATTTAAAAAAAAAATAAATCTCTTGAAATGAAATGAAATAGTATTAATAAAAATAAATAGTTTTAAATGTTCCCCTTAATCATTTTTATTTCATACATGAGGATTATTCATTTTGTAGAATGTTAATGATAATTTAGTAGTTTATTTATTGCGGGTTTTCTGAACGTCAAAGACTAGTTTAGTTTAATTTAATATTATATATAAATATTAGTTCAATGACATGAAATAAGATATAAAATATTTATTAAAATATTATTTATCTTAAATTACTATTTTATGACCATCCATATAGGTGGAAGTAGAAAACGAACAAAATCATTATTCATAGGGGCGATTAACCAGCATAATTTGTATAATATATTCGATTATTTAAATAAGAAAAGTAAATAAAAGGAATAGATATAAGATATTCCATTAGAACCATAAAATTTTAGTAATTAATGTATTCTTTAATTATCATTACTTAATGAATTAAGGATGTGAGGATAAATTAGAGAAAGAAAAGAAATGAAGATATGTTCTTTGAGAAAATTACATATTGAATACCACCTTCCTAAAAGTCCCCTTGAGGACCATAGATTGGATATTTTGGTGAGAAAATAATCACTATTATGTGGTCAGAGTTTAGTTAAGAGAGTTAGGTATATAATTTATGTCTTCAATACTTGTGAGGGAAATGGGATGGTGAAGGGTGTATTTCCACATAAAGAGGGTGGCTTTAAGTGATTAAATAACGATATGTTTAGGTTTAAATCCACAAAAAATTTGTATGGGATTAATTAAAAAAGAATTATTTTGATGATTAATAATTTAATGTCTGTTTAATTTCAATAAATACTAAAAAACACCAATAAAATGTTTTCTTTTTTAGATATTTTAAGCCTTTGCCTTTAAACTCTAACCCATTTAATTATTGTGTATATACCGCAACAAATATTTATTTTAACCATGGTAAAAATATTATTCCATATAATTAAAAATAAATTAATAAAAAAATTACATTATGATTTCAAATTTGGAATCTATTTTACCAAATTCATTTCATCTAATTGGAAAAATTATATTTAAAAGTAAGCTCGTATATTCAATTGGATAATGTGTTTTTAAATTAAAAGATTTTAATTGATTACAATGTTTTTATACATAACAATAATATGAAACTTATTACTATGAAAAAAATTGTATTAGTAGAAGTATTATTTAAATATTGTGACTTTAAAATATATTTAAAATTAAATTTTACATTATAAATTATTTAGATGAAATTTTTTTATTAATTAAAATGCAGAATTTTTCCATTATCGTAAAAAATAAAACTTTTCAGAAAAATGTGAAAATATAATACAAGGATAAATTTGATATTATGCTTTAAAAAATTAATTTTTTTTGAAAAATTAAATTTATAATGGTTTCAAGATGAATTTAAAAATATTTTCACCATTAAAAGTTATTAAACTTCTCTTTAAAGAAAAAAATAGCTTTTATATTTAAATTGAATTTATTCATATGTTAAACCTATCAAAAATAATGAATTAATTTCACATAAATATAATTGATTATATAAAATATAATTTTCCTTAATAACATTAAATAATAGTGATTAATTAAATTTATCGTGATAAAATTCCATTTTTGGCATAGAAATTGTTTTCATAAAAACACAACTTTTATGTTCGATTGGTTTTCATTTTCATTTGCAATTAATTTGTAACCAATTAATTAATTTTATAAATATAATTAAAACATATTTTAATAATTTAGTTAATCTCATTCATTCTTGGTATTCGAATGGCTATTTGACAACTATTATAATTTAATAATAATATTTAATCATTTGTTTAAACTCAATGTTCTATGTAATATAAGTTATCGAACATAGTATTATTTTTAAAAATATAGTTGTGTTTAATTATAGATACCAAAATATACATAAGAGGGTTAATTTATATATCTATAATTTCTATAATTCATAAGAAATTGTGAGCTTTATAATAATATCTTGTTTTGTTTGCCTGCAGTTTTAAGAGACTAAAACTGAAATACCCAATGGTGTCATAGTGGTGATGATGAAATATTTTCTAAAGTTATCTTCCAATGATAAAACATATCTATAAGAAGGATGTTTTTTTATTATTTCACCTTACAAATTATTTCATAATTTAACAACCACCACATCGATTTTAGAATAGGTACAACCCCAAGTCCTAGGTAAGCTTCTTTCTATATAATGAAAAATGATGTCTTTGGTATTTTTAACTCTATGGTAACTAATTTCCAATGTTTTCAAAAAAAAATAGATATTTTTATGTGATGTAGGTGTATCATTGAAGGATTTAAACTACAATATAATTCAGTGGGAGAAACTGACCTTTTTTACTTTAGTTTCACCATGAAATTGTGACTAGACTGTACCATGCCATTTCTCAATGTGATTTTATCATTTCCATGATACTTGACTTTACAAAAGTTAAAATTTACAAGGAGTCTAGTTTTTTATGTATCGATGTAGTTTGACATACTAGAAAAATCTCAGATTACCAAATCTTAATTATAGTTTTTTAGATGTGTAGGTTTTCTATGAGGAGTGGGGCCATAGCCTCCAACAAGTGGTATAAAAAACATTCTATTGATGAGACATCAATATATCCATAGAGATCTCAATGATACTTTATTTTTTGGTAACAATATAGAGTATTTTAAAATATCAAATAGGAATGGAATTAGTGGTTAGTGTTATGCAGATTTGGGTGACATTTTCTCTATAGAGATTAGATTACTATGGACATGTTCATGAACATTGGTGAAACTACAAAAGTGAGAAAGAAAATAAGAGGTTGTTTCCAAATTTTTATTATGGGAATTTGGTGACTGAATTGGGAATATTATCTGGCTGGGTGATTTGTAGGGTTAATATGTGAAACAAAATCCCAAGTGTGTGTTTTTATCATTTTGGTATGAGAACAATTTTTTGGTTGGGTGTTAGGATTTTAAGAAGTTATGACTCTTTATATACACATGGATGAACCTAAGGGATACAGGTTCACCTTCACCATGTATGTTCATACTCATGTTAACTAAATCCCCATCGATAATGAAACATATCCTAATTTTTAAAATAAATGAAGCAGTCAATGTAGTAGTGCTCAAGTATACGAATTTAGGTGGAGGAATTTTTCCACCCATGCACCTTGTGAGCTACCACATTCTATAGGATAGGGTGACATTGATGAAGTGTTAGTTTCATATACAGTATGGAAGTACAGAAGAACGTTTTTTTTTAGTAGTAATTGTACCTGGTTGAGGATATTGTGTAGAAATGTAAAGGAATTGTGTAAGAATCATTATAAAGTCTTTTAAGGTATTCTTATCTTAAAGAGTTTATTTAAGGGTTATTTAAAAGATATGTAATAATAAAATCATGGTGTTTTAAAAAATATTCACTATTAATCAAATGGACTAGTTGATGTCAGAAATACATTTAACAAAGTGATGGGATGGCCATGATGTTTGGATCCAGGTGTAATTATCTCCATGGATATTTGGTGGCATTTAAACCAAAATTAATTGAAATGAATCTACAAAGCTCATATATAAAGAATGGGATATGAACATAAGCTTTGAAAGAATAAAGAACAGATTTTTTTGATTTATCAAAATTTCTTGAAGGAAGAGGAAGGATTACCAACCATCCAAAAAATGCTTGTATATGTGTGGGTGGGGGGATTTCTTATAGATCACTTCTGATGATTGTTTGTGATGAGAGGTGTTTCAATGGTTCTTTGAGTAGGCTTTCAGGATGGATTCCCTAGTTGATAGGGCTATTTTGGGTTACCATAACACGGGGTTCCCTTCTAATTCAATTTCTCTATTAATGAAAATAATCAATTTGTTCCCTCATGGAGTATGATTAACAGTATAACCATGTAATTTCAATGTTTTGTGTCTTTCATTTTAATAGCATGTATTATTTATTATTTTTCATTATTTATGAAATTTCTTATCTGGTTTGTAAATTATATATTCATTTTGGTGCCACTGGTTTTTTATCTTTATAATTCTAGAACATTGGAGATATATGGATATTTTATTTTATAATTACCAGTTCTTGGTTTCCATCTAAAAATGTTGTAGGGAGAACATCTACATATGAGGTTTATAGACCCCAATAAGTGGTATCAGAGCTCAATTATTGAGCCTAGATGACTATTCTCTGGAAAAAGTGCTTCATATATTAGTTTAGTAACATCATCCTTCACATAACATTATATAATAATTTTATAAGTTAACCAAACTCATTTACACAATTTAAATTTAGTAGAGCCTCATTGTTTATATAGAATGACATTGAAAATGGGTAAATTATATATTGATATTTGATGGTGTAATAATTGAACCTAAGTGGAATCTGGTTTTTTTACACCAATAGAATTAAAAAATTCCATTGATAGTTAATTAGCTGAATGTGAGGTATTAATCGAATTAGTAATTATAATAGGTGCCACATGAAAATTTTCTCAGTGGTTTAGTTAGTAGAAGTGGTGAACGAATAATAATGAGGATGTTTCAAGGATAAAATTAATGAAAATACTTATGTGTCCAAATAGAGGAAATAATGAGTCTATGACGTTAGTATTGGGCCTAGTTTTGAATATGGAATTTTGAAATGAAAGGGAATTAGTAGGAAACTGCTTTAACAAAATTGTCTATTTTGAAATGTAATTTAATGTGGTTCCACCCATCTCAAATATAAGAGTGGATGACTTTTAATTTATCATGTGTTCACTAGACCACTTGAGTTATATTCTATGACACTGGGGTTCTCATCACTTAATATATGAGAAGGGGGGTTATGTATTAATTTCAAAAAGATAATGTTAGATAAGTGATTAATATTGTTGGATGTTAGTGGTTTTGGTCTAGACAAAGAATGAAAGAATAGACCATTAATGTTAGTTTTTATTCAAAAGGTGAATATTATTATCAACTAAGGAAATAATATATTATTCTTAGGATATCAGTTAATTGTAGAGGCTAATTGTGAAAGAAGATATATTTCATCCATACAGGTTTTTGGAAAAAGTAATGAAACCTAGATAAACAAACATATGAAACTAGAATATTTTGGAATAAGACTCTCATTCACAAATATGTGTGAAGGTAGAGGCATTATTCTTCTACAATGATAGACAATGGTGAATGAAAACATGCCTAGTTCCATTTATTCAGGTAGAGACATTATATTTTTTACTTACATCAATGAGTTCGTATGATAGTATGAGTGTTTTCTCCCCATGAAAAATTCCAAGGGGTATCATAAAAATCATTAAAGTAGAACTATGGTGCATTGTAGAGCATAAAATATAGTTGAGAGACTAGATATCTGAATTTTGGAGGTTTATAATTGAGAATAATTTGGGATTTTCAAAACGTATTATATGTGGGTTTTTCCTACAGTTTAATGAAAATTAACATGGAACAATGAAGGTTTAAAGGATTGAATGATTACTTCAATTGGGTATTTATCATTCCAAGATACTCAAATAAAAAACAAGATAGGTTTTTCTTCAATCGCCTTAAAAAATTTAAATCATTTCCATAAGAGGAACAATCCCAAGTCCCAGGTGTATTTATTTTCATAGAGTAGAGATAAACACTTTAGTGTTTATAAATCTATTTTAACAACCATAATATGGTCAAGAAATATTTTAAAATGTCTTCTATAATGCAAGGTAATCCATATAGAATCAGAACAAGGTTGGAATGCACTTAGTGAAAAAGGATTTATGATATATTGGTTTCACAAAGAAATTATTTCCAGAATATACGAATTGTATTTAATTAGGATTTTATTAGTTCAATGATACCTAACATTCTAGTAGTTATATTTTGGTTAGTACTTATTATGAAATTTATCAATGTAGTATAATGTTTTTCATAAAACATGGTTTATAGAATCCCAGTTTCGTAGTTATAGAAGTTCAGGATTTTCAAGTGTGTGGAAATGGACCCTAATAAGTGGTAAATGAAAAAAAAAATTAATGGGAATTCAAAAAAATATGATGGATCTCAAACATATATACGTTATATATTATTTTATATATGTACTAAAAAGGTTTAAAGGGATTTAAATGATTAGTCAGAGTCTTCGATAATGTGGAGTATATTTCATCATTGGTATTAGAAAATTGTTTCCATATTGGGGATCCATGATGACACTGAAAAGGGTTGAATGAAAAGTATCTTCCATATAAGATGTTGGTGGGTGGGAATTTAGTGAAATAATTGGGAATTGTATTTTTAGTGGGAGATTGTTTGACTTCACCTATGGGAAAAATTCTCAGATGAGACATAGTTTTATTTTGGTGTGAAAACTTTTTTTAGAGAAGTATTGGTATTTCCAAATGTTTACTCTATAGAATTAGAGTTGGAGGAACCAAATAGAGATATGATGACCTTCCCCATTGATATATAGACTCATGTCAATAGAATTAGTTGAGAATAAGTATCTTAGTGGATTTCTCAGAACAAAAGAGGTGGTGAATGTAAGGGTGTTTATGTTTGTTAATGATGATAGAGGAATCTATAGATGCATGAAATCGGGAAGATACCATATTCCAAATGATGGAGCGAAACGTATGGAAGTGTAGTTATAAATACAACATTGAAGTACGATAGGATTTTTTTTCAAAAACTATATTTGTGTGAGGATAAATTCAATTATGAAAAGGCTTGTGTAGAAGTCATTATAATTTAATATAAGGGTCTCGTGAATTAAAAATTTGTTACATAAGGGTTTTTCAGATGATAGATTTTAGTAAAATAATATATTTATTATATGAATTCATTATTCAAAAAATATACCTATTTAGGTGGTGGTTGCCTTTGTTCATGTAAATGGATGCCCATATTGTCCAAATATTATGAAATTATATTTGTGAACATTTTAAGGTGGTGAAATCAAATGTTACTAACTAGAACCTATAGACTGAATTTATAATTAATAGTTTGAGGATATAAGTTTCAATGTAATGAATCATGGAGTATTATGAGTGAGAAAATAGTATGGAAGGAATAATATGGTTTAGTAACCATCATAACAAGTGTGGCTTCCCAAGGTAGTTCTTATGGTGGGTGTTTTATTAGAGGTAATTTTATGTTTCATAATGTAGGGTGTCTAAAGGAGTCCCTATTAAAATAATTTTACTAGGGTTACCAGAATCCTGGGTTAGCTTGTAATTAAGTTCCCCTCATAATGATAAGATATAGCGTGTTCCCAAGTAGAGTAAGAGTAACATCCAAACCATGGATTTTTAATGATTTTATAATTTCCTATTTATTTATTGTGTTTTTAATGTTTGTTAATTTTTTATGGAAATTCATGAATGGTTTGGATGAGAGTAATATTTTTGGGGCTAAGACACCCTTAGGGGGTTGAATCAGGGTATCAACAAACTAAAAAACTCTTCTTTCTTTTATGATATTTTTACTATGTGAGTAGAAATAATTATCATATATATTTTACTAAATGCCTCCACATTACAACTCATACACATATATGGAAATTCAATCACAGAATAATGATAGATTTTACTTGGTTAACCCAAATAGGCTAATCCATGGTGCATATACCAACCATGTGTTAGTGTTCTTGGAGAGAAAAACTAAATTTCTATTGTTTTACAATAGTTTAAAAGGTCACACTAATTATCCAACGGTCACTCCCATTTATCCCATAACCCAAACACTACTTCAATAAAATGTTACGATAGTTTATAGATGATCTTGGTCTTCTTTAAGATTGTATATACAGGTTGGACTTCATAATCAAAAACATGTGTTCTATATATTATTCCACATTGATGCATGATGATATCTAAAATATTGTCTCTTTTTTCATATATCTGGATTGAATAAACTCTTCATAAGGGAGTTTTGAAATTTTTTCTCACCATGAACCATAATTAAAAATAATCTCAAGATATTGATAATTCCATGAATGGAACTATCCATTTAATACAATATTATATAGTTAGATCTAATATTGATTATTCTTTTTCTCATTTTTAACAATCTATAACACAAAAAATATATAATAGTTCATCTTGTTCTATATCTGTTTACATAGGGATCAAATATTTCATTATGAGTGGGCTCTCCGATCCTTCAATTGAACTAGATATTATCTATAATCATAGGCCCCAAATTCTTCTATTTTACTTCAAAACCCATATATTATAATACAATAATAATATATCTTCTATTTTGGGACTACCTCATGTAGTGATTATATACATTCATGTCTTCATAAACTATAGAAAATGTTGAATATTAGACACTGTGTATAAATTATTTATGAATTTTACAAGTGTCCTTGTGATGTTCAAATTAATTTTAAAATAAAACCTATGAATCTAGCTCATTGTTTTTAATATTCAAATTCTATCCCATTTCTATAATAATTGATAATTTTTCATCAAACTCTCAACAAATGATACTTCCAAAATTTAAAAATTTAGAAAATCTACAATACATTCATTTGAAATAAATATTATTTTCAGTCTATGATTTTCGAAATTATCCAAATGTTTTTTAAACTCTGTAATATTAAAATCTCAATGAACATCATGACCATCTGTTCCTTTTACTTATTCCCTCTCTTAAATTCTAAATTCAACATGATCCAAAATCAAATGCTCGCCATTATCAATCCATTTTGATTATCCTCTTTAATAAATATCAATAATTTAAAATATTTTTGTGAAAAATTATTCTTTTTACTGTGGAATACACCTCATGGTCAGATCAAACTCAAAGTAGTTACAGTGTTGAAATAACCAAAATGATTCATGTTGCTTCACATTTCAAAAAATCATAACATTAATTTCCTATTATGGGATGGTGTTCCTGTTCATTTCATGGATAATTATAAAATTATGGAGTAGTTAATATGTCACTCAACTCTTTTAATGTAAAAAATCCCCCATCAACATGGTTTTTTGTATATATAAGTAAAATTTATTGAGTGGTTGGTAATAATATAGTGCAATGTCATTTCCTTATTTTAGAGCATGATTAAAAAGATCAATAGTAAAATATTTAAAACATGTCCCACATCACAAATTTAATTATCACTACCACATTCACTATAAACCAAAAATTCTATGATCTTATTTATAATAATTTTATTGTAGATCCACCCATAAATAACCTCTTCCATTCTAATTAGTACTATCCTGTGCTAATGATAGAACTTCCTCATCACTAGTACCTACCCACACTAGACCTCCCCAACATTATCTAATATTAAGTTGATCAACCTTGATATTGAAAAATGATCATTCCAATCAACTAAATGACTATTTATCCATTGATATTGGGCCCATATTCTTGTATACTCCCTCAAAAAACATTTCCCAAGATCCACACCCTCTCTTCTATAGGGATAAGTTTATATTTACATTTTATATAAACCATGCCAAATGCTTCATCCATGGAACATATGTATTATATATTCCTTAAAATACATTAGGAAATTCACAAAACAAATAAATATAATATACATCATTATTATTTTAACTTAAGGAATCCATATTAATCCTCTTCAAAAAATAAACATGATTCCACTTCCACAAAACATTGTTAATTTCATCCTTTATAGTATTTTCAACAAATCAAAATTATAAAATTTTTACTGTAACATTATCCACCTTTGGATTTTTTTCGAAGTATCCTATAATATACATCACTATTTTTCCCATTTTTTAATATAACAGAAATGGTACTTAACTCCTATAAGAAGCCAGATCTTTTTTCCAGGTATGTTTTCCTTTTTATGGATTTTTTTAGGAAAATGAAGATTTTAATTCAAATTTCTTTTGTACACACCATGTACTTTGTTACCACAGGTAGCCGGGTGATGGCCACGTCACGGCCTTGCACAAGACCGTGTGTGGTGACCTAGAGACCGGCTAATGAGGGCGCCAGTAAAGGAATGTACACACAGTGTACTTATAAAGTACACTCTGTGTACATTTTTATCATTAAACGTACAGGGGTTGTGTATGACGGACAAACCCATATTCTTCTCGACGTAGTTCATCTCATAGGGATACATGTTTGTGATTATCTGCTTACTTGATATGTGGTATATTAATGATTTGAAACTGTAAGATTGTTTACTATTGAGTACATCCTTGTTTACTGGTTCTTTTGTTAAATGTCTTCCATATATATTCATTGACTATTAGGAACATATCTCTTAGTGTTTTCCTAGTGGTATTTAGTCTCACACCCTATTTGGGAATTGATTTTGGGCCCAAATAGATTTTAATGATACAGGTATAGATAAGGGACAGCGCCCTTCTAGTTTAGTTACTTGAATACTTTTGAACTAGGGATCATGGGACAAAGCATTGGGTTTCAATGTTATAGAGTTGTTTACTGTTTTTCTTGTACTTTGTGTTAGTACTGTATTTCATCATTGTGACTTGTTTAGATACTTTCTTAGACATATGATTCATGAATAATTATATATGTGCTTTAACTTTTTATTTCTTCAGTCTTCCACTGTTTCTTATGTATGGAAATTTTACTAATTCCTCTATTTCTTTGAGTTTTTCTTATGTTGAGTTACTCTGTGAGTGAGGGCATAGTTTCACCACTATCACACCCAAGGACCTCACTACTAGTTGGTAGCCTCTGGAGTTTGGGGAAATGTTCTTGAGTCCATGTGAAGAACTGGGTACAAGGTGTCTCCGAGCAGCATTTGGACCGAGATGTTACAATGTGTTATTAAAGGGATTATTTTCTTCTTGACTTACTTTTTAGATCCTATAGTCTGGGATAGGACGGAAATAGGTACTTGGTAATAAGATGTTCCCGAGAGTTGCTAACCCGTGTAAAGGGAAAATCCAATTTACCTCATTTATTGAAATTTTTAGGTTTTGCAATTTTACTGTTGATTTGATTTCTCCATTGGGTGATTCATATGATTTTTATTGTTATCGTATATATTATTGAGGTTATATTTCTATTACAACTTGATGATATGATGGTATTCCATATCATGCATCATATTGGCACTTTCTAGGAATCACATGTCCTGCATTCTTGCCATGCAATTTAGGGTACATTAGTGATTGCATGCTATTTTGATAGATGTTGTTCTACAAATGAATGTTGTTGTGATAGATGCCTTCATAAAATACCTGTTGTTTAATTAGTTATTGATTGTGTAAGGATTTCTTAATGAATGCAAAACTATGGTTCTTAAGGTGTTATGGGCCCTCATGGATCATAGTTTTGTGGATGATTTTCTTTTTTTTCTTCTATACAACATGTAAGAGTTGTCAAGCTTGGATTAGTGGGGATTATGGGCCCTCCTGAATTGGAATCTAGCAATTTAATGTTCATTTTAATGTTTTTCAAGGATCTAGAGTAGTTTCTGAGGCTTACTATCTGGAAAACCTAGAATACACGTCGTGTAGATTTGAATACACACCATTTGTTCATCTATTTGGGAAGAGACTATTTTTCATAAGTACACGCCGTGTACTCTATGTACACATTGTGTAGTCTATGACCGTCTCGCCGGTTGTGTTGGAAGAGACATGGGGATGGTGAATACCCTTGTTGGAACACTCCATGTACTGGATGTACACACTGTATGATTAGATCTTATGTTTGCCTGTGTGAATAACAAGACATATGGATAATGGATTGAGCAGTACACACCGTGTCAATCTTGAACACGCCGTGTAGTGTAATCTATGTAATTCGGATGTGTAACTAACAACACGGGTCGATGGAAATTTTTTAGTATACAATGTGTCCATCTGGAACACGCTGTGTAGTGTGAGATGTGTATCCGAACATGTCACTGACAACATGGGTCGGTAAAGATCGTCTAGTACACGTCGTTTCTGGCATAAACATGTCATGTAGTCTTTTTCTAGGTGAACCAAGTGGCTTATCCATGTAAGGGAACTCTAGAGGGGAAGAGTATTCATGTACACGTCATGTGTTAGGACAACACACCGTGTGTTTGGGGGGTTACATGACCAGTTTAGGAAGAAGTACACGCCCATGTAAAAGTCTTAAGAGAACACGTCATGTAAATAAGTATACACACCGTGTATCCTTTTTTTTGAAAAACAAGAATGGTTTTTTTTCTTTTATTCCCTTATTACGCTCCCAGTTTTTAGTCCATGATAATATTGATCTAAGGTGTGCGCTTGACCATGAAGAGTCATGCCACCCATACATCCTCGGTTTCCCACCAGTTCCAAGGCAGTGATCAGAAACTAGACACGGATGATCAAGGACTTCCAGTAGATCCTCCAGTTGTGTTTGCCATGGCACCAGCCGTCATTCAAGACACGGGTGTTGACGCACAGTTCTGAGAAGGCTTTATGAGGTTTATGTAGAACATCTGAGGAGTACGACATCCTTCCCCTTGTATGACATAGTTGATGCAGGTTTTTCCACAGCAGCATCCTCCCACCTTCACAGGGGAAGGAGGTCCCCAGGCTGCAGAGTAATGGTTAGAGGCCACACTGATGATCTTCGATCACCTAAAGATTCCTATAGAGAGGAGGGTCAAACACAGTACATATATTCTTCAAGATTCTTCCAATAAATTTTGGGATGTGATCTCACAGGCAGGACACCAACATGATATGTCATGGGATGAGTTTCGGCATACCATCTACGATTACATCAATCTGGAGTCTTTCCGGATCGATCGATCCCGAGATTTCCTGAGTTTGGAGAAGGGTACTCTTTTTATTATGGAGTTATCTCCTCGCTTCATCAAGCTGTAGTTATTTACACCATGTCTAGGGGAGATGGGTTATTCATAGTAAGGAAGCTTGAGAATGGTCTCAGACAGGAAATTCGAGTTCAGGTGAACATCTTCAGGTTGACTTCAATATCTTCTATAGTCAACTAGCCACTAATCACAAAGCGTAATATGATGGATTCTATAGCTGTGAGCCAGGACGGTTCAGCATCAAAATTTAGTGCTTCACCGGTTGATAGCAGGAAGCATTGTTAGGAGACTACACATGGAGATCTGAGTAGGTGAAATTCACCTTCAGGTAGCCAGGAGGTATGCAACCTGTGTGATATGGTTGGGAATATGAGACCAAATTTCTCAAGAGACCCATTAGAGTGTCGATTTTGCGGCGTGATGGATAATATTTAGCACTTCTGTCAGTTCTTCGCACTAGCAGCTAGTGACAGGGGTTCTTCTATGACTTCACATTCAGGAGTAGCACCACCAATTTCTCCCCAATCTGGGAATTGGAGTTCTTCCAGCCATTTGGGCCAAGGTGGAGGTTGTGGAAAAGGATCCAGTTGCCAGGATTCCAGTGACAATAGGGTGGACAAGCTCAAGGTGGTCATGTAATGACTCAGGGTAGCGGTGCATGTCAGAATTTTGCAGTGGAGCATGCCCAGTACGAGCAGGATTTCAGACCCTCTATAGTTTGAGGTACCATACTAGATACCTCAGTTTTATCTTATTCTCTTTTTGATATAGGGGCTGCTCATAGAATTATATCTGTTTCTTTTTTGGAGATCCTTGGGCTCTGTATCTTTTCTTCTAATGATATCTTAACACTAGAAACACCGTTGGTAACATGGAAGGCTAGTGTACATCAATGTAATGAGTTCCCTCTTGAGGTTGGTGGGTGTCACTTCTTATAGGACCACTATTCCTTGGAGATTAAATTCTATGATTTCATTCTCGGAATGGACTGGTTAGTTCCCTTTTAGGCCGTGGTTGATTTCTATCATCATAAGTTGAGTTTAACATCACAAGAGGGCATATCGTTTCTTCATAAGGGAAAATGGTATGCCTAAGTGAGAAGAGCAGGACCCTAGAATCATGGTTCGAGAGGATTTATAGCCCATATTTCTAGTCTATATCTGGATGACCAAGGGACTTCACAGTTGAACTTTCCACTAGTGGTGGATGGTTTTTGGGATGTCTTCCTAGAGGAATTTCTAGGTTTACCTTCAGAGCGAGAGGTAAAATTTTCTATTGATCTCATTCCAAGAGTGGACCCGGTATCCATTCCTCCCTATAGTATAACTACACTAGAGTTACAAGATCTCAGGAAGTAGTTGGAGGAGTTGCAAGAAAATGGTTTCATCCGACCTAGTACTTCTCCTTGGGGTTCGCATGTCCTGTTTGTGAAGAAGGCCGACGGTACCCTCAGACATTGTGTGGATTATTAGAAGTTGAACCAATTGATGGTCAAAAACTTATATCCCTTGCTGAGGATTGATTATCTTTTTCATCATCTTCAAGGTTCCTTGGTGGTTTCTAATGTTGACTTGACATCTGGTTATCATCAGTTTCTTGTTAGACTATCAGATGTACGTCATTCAACCTTTTGAAGTAGGTTTGGTCTATATGAGTATGTAGTTATGTTATTCAGTCTAAAAAACGTACCAACATTCTTTATGGAACTGGTGAACCGAGTGTTTCTCCCATACTTGGATTCCTTCGTGGTGGTCTTTGTAGATGATATATTGGTGTACTCTCACACATGACACGACCATGCCACCCATAATTTGATCGTTTTGAGTACACTGAGAGAGAAACAGTTATATGCTAAGGTCCTCAAATGCTACTTTTAGATGGACCAGATTCACTTCTTGGGTCATGTTATCTCTGAGACAAGAGTATCAGTTCACCTAGAGAAAGTTATAGCAATAGCTTTCTTGGAGCAGCTTAAGAACATTTTTGAGGTACAAAGTTTTCTAGGGTGGGATGGACACTATATGCACTTTATACAGGACTTATCACACATAGTAGTGCCACTAACGGGCCTGAATAAGAAGGTTTCAATGTTCTTGTGGTCAGATTCATATGATTGAGCCTTTCAGGAGCTGAAAGGGATGTTGACATCAACACCAATACTAGTATTTCCTAATCCAAGAAAGAGCTACACTGTTTATTGTCATGCTTCATGTATCGGGAAGGGAGAAATGCTTATATAGGGATAAGTAGTCATTTAATACAGGTCTTGGAAGTTGAGGACACATGAGAGGAATTACACGATGCACGATCTTGAGTTGGTAGCAGTTGTTCATGCATTACGCTGTGCAGACATTATCTTATGGGAGATAATTTTATGGTTTTCACTGACCATAAATGTCTCAAGTATATCTTCACCCAGCATGACCTGAATTTGAAATAGCAAAGGTGGGTTGAGTACCTTCAGTCCTTTTACTAAGAGCATTCCTATAGTCCAGGGAAAGGGAATGTTTTAGTTGATGCGTTGAGTGGGAGGACATAGATATAGCTAGTTCAAGAGGCTAGAGGTGAGTAGAAGCTTCTTGGATCTATTCTATGAGATGCATTTAGAGGTTCATGATAGACATGAGCTAATTTTTATATCATAT
The DNA here is from genome assembly GCA_963277665.1 of Viscum album. Lineage (NCBI taxonomy): Eukaryota > Viridiplantae > Streptophyta > Magnoliopsida > Santalales > Viscaceae > Viscum > Viscum album. The sequence goes on along the minus strand of OY728165.1, from coordinate 189,804,439 downwards.
ATAGTTTTTACCACTACTCTGCATGATGAAGTGTGATGGAGGAAACTAACAAATTCTGATGGCCTAGTCCTATGGTAAAGTGTGCGAGGATAGGACCCTATTCCTAGATGAACCATAGGTGAGGATGAGATCTTGCATTTTCATGGGTGCATATGGGTGTTAGTAGACATACACGGGGAGATGATCTGGGACTATCATTCATCATTTTGGGCTGTTCATCTTGGTTGCACCAAGATGCATCGTGATCTACACCATCAGTATTTTTGTTCTGGTATGAAGAAAGATGTTGTTGGGTTTGTCATAAGGTGTTCCGCCAATCAGTAGGTGAAGATGAAACATCAGATACCCATGGAGATTTTGCAGCAATTACCCATACACGAGTGGAAGTGGAATGATGTCACAATGGATTTTATGATAGGATTACCAAGGTCGCCTTGAGGGAATGATGATGTATGGGTTGTCATTGATAGACTCATGAAGGATTCACACTTCTAGCCGATCAATGATACCTTCAGTGTTGATGAGCTGGGAAGGTTGTACATCCATGGGATTGTATTTTTTCATTGAGTTACAAACTCCATTATTTTAGAAAGGGATGTTCGTTTTACATATCGGGTCTAGAAGGGGGTATATAAGGCTATGGGTACATAGGTACTTTTGAGTACAGCTTACCACCCTCAGACAGATGGCCAGTCCGAGCGTACGATTTAGGTGGATAAAGACATGTTGTAAGCATTTATCCTTGACGTTAGAGGTTCTTGGGATAATCACATACCTCTTTTGGACATTTCAATGAACAATAGGTTTCAAGAAACTATTTATATGTCACTATATGAGGCTTTATACGGTAGTCCATGCCGATCACCCTTATGTTTGTTGGAGGCAGGAGAGGCTGCTATGCTAGGGTTTCTTTTTGTCTAGGAGACCACAGAGTAGATATAGTTGATTTTGAAGAGGATGGATACTGCACAGTCTTGGTAAATTCTTATGTTGATCAGAAGAGACGACCTCGGGAGTTCGTGGTCAGGGATCATGTTTTCATACGAGTCACACCAAGGATGATTCACAAGAGGATTAGGTGATAGGGTGAGCTTTCATCAAGGTACGTCGAGCCGTTTGAGATTTTGGGGAGAGTCGGGCCGGTTTCCTATCACATATAGTTACCTCATAAGTACTGTACTATACATGAAATCTTTCACATTTCTCAGCTTCAACATACTTCTCAGACTCGTCTTGTGTTCTTCAACCCGAAGAGGTTGAGTTGTAGGTGAACGCCTCGTTTGAGGAGCATCTTATCTAGATTGATTATCATAGTACAAAGGTTCTCCATGGCTAGTCTATTCCTCTAGTATGAGTGTTATGGTATCACGGTCATGTACCGGATGAAACCTGGGAGAGGGAGGCTGATGTATGATCATAGTAACTAGTGATTTTCAAGGATTCTTCTAATACGCTTCCATTCTAGAGAAATTCAGGGACAAAATTCTTTATAGGGGTATGTTTGTATGATACCAGATATTATTTTTAGTTATGCATTAAATTTTCTACTAGTTTTGAGGAAAAAGGGGAGTTTTCTAAAAATTTCTTAAGTACACTCCAAGTACTTGGTTACCGTAGGTAGGAGTGTACAGGTTGTGTCACAGCCATGCACATGGCCGTGTGTGGTGACCTGGAGACCACCTAATGTGGGGGTTAGTGATGGAAAATACATGGAGTGTGCTTATAAAGTACATGCTTTGTACTTTATTTTTTCCATTCAATGCACTGGATTCATGTCTGATAGACAGAATCATCTTCTTCTCGACCCAGTTCGTTCGAGAGCATTCGTACAGTGAGGATCTTCACCAAGCCCTTGATCGAGCATACATTCTCTGAATCGGACTCCGTCGGTTGTGTTGGAATCAAATCGGTGAGATCTCTCTTCTTTTTGAACACCTTCTTCTGATTCCTTCTCTCTCGTGAGATATCATGGGTTGAACTTTTTTTATGTTTTTGTAGATATGTGACGTTCTAAGGTGATTCAAGGACTGAGAGTCAAGTATATTGATCTCCCGATGTCGAGGACGGTGGTTTGTACCTTTCCATAGATTTTCATTGAGTATTATGGGAAAAAGTGCCCAATATCCATGGACGGGGTATTGCACGTTTATGGTTTTCTCCCTATTGTTTTCCTATTTTTCCATAGTTTGTTTGGATAGAGGTTATTTGTTGATAATATGGTTTACTCTTCATGCTATGGAGTTTTTCCCATGTTTTTGTTTTTTTACCATTTGGTCTAGTTTACCTGTAATACTACTGCCTTTTTCCCATGACTAGTATTGTTATGGAGTGATTGTTTACATGACTTGTTGTTATGATGTAGAATATATGGTGAAGTAGTTCTTTATGTTTACTTTGGCCAATTTTAATTGCTAATATCATTATAATTACATAGGGTCATAAGAACCTGGTGTAGTAGACCATACGGAGAATGGAAATAAGGGCTTCCCCCGAGTATCTATAATTATTTTCATGCTGTGAGACCATAGGGGGGGATTGATGTTGAGTGCTCCCTTAGAGGTTCTATAGTTACATTTGAAGGCCACAAGGGTAATTAAAGTCAAGTGATTCCTTAGAGTTCTTATAGGTTATCTTTAAAAAACTATTGTGGGAATTGACGGTGAGCTCTTCCTCAGAATGTCTTTGATCACACTTTAATATAGGGGGAATTGATGATGAGTTCTTCCTCAGAGAGACTATTCTAAAGTTGAACCAGAGGGCTCAGGTAGTGTGTTCTTCCCACAAGCTTACTTGTGTTTTCAAGGTAGGACCAAAGGGGATAGGCTATGTTTACTTTCTAGAGGGTTACCTATTTGTGATTATCTGCTTACTGGATATGTGGTATATGAATTCTTTGAAACTATAGGATTTTTTTACTATTGAGTACTTCCTTGTTTACTACTACTTTTTTTTATTTCCTACAATATATATTCACTGAATATTAAGAATAGATCTCTTGATGGCTACCAACAAGGAATTAGTCTCACACCCTGTTTGGGCCATGCTTTTGGGCCCAAATAGATTATATTGTTGTAGATATAGCTTATGGAATGTTCCATTCTACTTCAGATACTTGACTTCTTTAGAGCTGGAGAGTTTGGGACCAAGCATTGGCTTGCGATGTTGTAGAGTTTTTTACTTTTTTTCTTGTACTTTTGTTTAGTAATGTATTTCAGCAATGTGACTTATTTGGTAACATCCCTAGACATATGTATCATTCATCATTATGTATGTGCTATAGCGGCTTTTTTCTTCATCATTCCATTGTTTCTTTTGTATGGAAATATTTCTCCATTCGCTATTGCTTTGTGTTTTACCTACATTGTGTTACAATTTCGATGAGGTCATAGTTTCCCCACTATCACACCCAAGGCTCTTGTTGCTAGTCTGCAACCTCTAGAGTTTAGGGAAATGTACTTGAGTCTGTGTGACCAACTCAGTACAGGGTGTCATAGGGCGTAATCTGGAACCAGGTCGTTACAACTCCTCCTTTGATAAATATCATTACTAGATTTGAAGGAATATCTTTTATTTTCACTCCCCCATAATTCCACTGTCAATATCTTTTTTTGATTAGTGAAAATTTATTTATTCTTCTTTTTTCCATCCTAATTTACCACTTAAACATCTAAGCTTCTTTATATTGGATCTAAATTTATCTATTAAATTCTTAATGACTGAATCACTACATAACAATGAATTGTGAACAAATACTTAATCATAATAACTCAAAGCTTAGTGTTAGAGAAACGGGTTAATGTTTACATTATCAATTATGTATATGTTTTCGGTATATAATGATAAGAGAAATTTCATCTGGAACAAATGATGACTCATTGGATCTCAAAAAACTTCTCAAAAAATCTATTAGTTCATATGATTTATAACAAAGTAATGAAGGAAATTTCACTATTAGAGATAATTTAATCATGATAAATCACTCATTGATTGATTAATTTTCTCAAATAACATTAAGCTATTGTGAAAAGTCTCATAGCTAACATAATAATGTTATTTTATATTAAATATTCATAATTATTTACTATAGATTATTTTTTATTATGTTTTCCATTCATGGCTTTAGGGTTTTATACTATTAAATAACGCCTGATATTACATCGGAAGATTACAAAAATGTCTTAGCATTAATTTGAGGAAAGAAAAATGTATTTTACACACAAGGGAATTAATAATATTTTTGATACCCACAATGTATTTCATATTTCATTAAATATTCAATGATTCATGCATTTATGGAAGGATCATCTTGGTTTCTTTCAATCTCAAAGATTAAACAACCCAAATAGATTAATTCAATCTTACAATTTTATCTGCCTTCACTTCTTAGTATTATATATATTTTATTTCACTAACTCTTAAAAGGTGCCATATTTTTTCCTAGAACTTCTTCAAGTATTTCTTTGAAATTCCTAAACAATATTACTCTAATTAATATTTTTTTATATCTTGATTTAGTGGAAATTTCCATAACATGAACCCTTTTTAAAATTTTACCAAATATATTCTATAGATCCATCAAATGTGATTTGGAAGAACCTCCACCCAATGAAATGGATATTCCCACAAATCATTCAGCACATTGAATAATAATTAGATGAATTTAAAATATATAGGGAGAGCGAGACCTCCATCTTCCTCATATTGTGGAACGTATTTGGTTTTTTTGGACCAATTTTTTTTATATTAGGATTTCATGAAATTATATTGTTGTTATTCAATATAATCGAAATCAAAAAACCTTCCTATGGATTTATTTCTTCTATAACTTCCATGAGATTTATTTCTTCCTCCATTTTTACTCTCTTAGTATATTTCTTCATTTTACATGTATGTTTTTGAAAGTACATTCCATTGGATGTCAAAATGACTCCTTATTATATTGATTTCAATTCATACCAAAATATTTTCTATGAATAATATATTATAAGAACATCAAACATAATCCTTTCATTCATGTCTCCATACCTATTTTACACCATAAATATATTTTTAGGTAAAATAAACTCTCTCTTTGATCAATGTATCCTCTTTGTCAGAGAATATTGAGATCCCATCACGGTACATTCATCATTTTTGTTGGCAATATATATTTCCATAATAAAATTGTTATCACCAATATAATATCATCAAATCACAAAATTCCTCATAAAATGTATCTATCTTGAATATGAGGTGGTTGTAGAAGATATTACATCATTATTGAATGTTAATTCTTATATACACACAATCATAATGTGTCGAATTTTATTATAACTGCCACATTGCATTTCCTTTATTATTTGATAGACACATCCATCAGTTTTAGAAAATATATACATAATTTTTTTGAAAACTATATTGGAATAATTCATAGATATGGATAATGTTTTCACATGAGGTTTTACAAGATTTACTAATATCATTAAAATTGAAGTTCATTGAAAAACTACTTAATTTCCAAATCCTTATTCTTATTCATCATGTTAATTTTACCTTAAAAATTCCCAAAGTGATTTTTAATTTCATTGAATTTGATGTTTGAGGATGGATTTTAAAGTGTGTTCTGGTGAGTTGAATGGTTTTTAATAGGTTTAGGAGTGAGGTTCACGGTTTTGGAGTTTTTATTAGAATAATATAAAAGTGGGATAGTGATCTGTTAATAAGCCAAACATTAGTGGTGGTTTATCGAATTTATGACGTCCAGTCATATGATATATAACTACTCAAAATTGAAGGTTTGTTTTGTGGTGGACTGCCAAAACATCTGGGTCCACCTAGGTAGTTTTAAATTATAATTATTAATTGACGGAGAGGGGTTAATTTTCCCCTTTCCATTTAAAACTTATTGTCCAATCTCACTTTCCCTATTCTTAACTAATCAAAATGAATGGGTATATGTCAAAATACATAGGATTTATTCACTCTTTTATCTTATTCCACTGATCCAAAGTAAATAAAGGGGGACTTCCTCAAGTTTATTACTTGATATGTCCTCTGTAAATCAATCATGTCTTATTAATATACATATTATTATATTATATTTCTATAAATTGATTATTTAATTTGGTGTTTCAATGTTGTCAAGTTGAAATTCAATCAAGAACCATGGATTATTCTTGTCAGGGTTATGGGAATCCATTTTAAGTTTCATATTGGTGGGTATCACTATTTTTATTGGGTTTCTTCATTTAGTGAATTAATTATAGGTGGCTTGATTTCAAGCATAAATTTAGGTATATTTTGGTTCAATTTAATTAGAGGCATATATAATATTGAGTATATTTTTTATGACATGTGCAAGGTAATTATTTGGCATTAGTCAGCTTCACTTTTGGTGTGTAAGGCCAATAAATTATAAGGTAAGAACATTGTATTCGATAGCATGTATGAAACCCAACACCATGTGCATATAGGAATATAATATAATGAGACACTAAAATATATTTATTATTTTAAAAAATAAATATATAAGTTTTTTTAAATGCACACATTAGTTATTTATCTTCCATCATGTTCAATAATTCGTTCTTTAATTAATATCATTACATTCAAAACCATGGTTTATCAAACATCAATATATTGTTGAAAATAATATTATTTTATATAATTAGATATAACCTAGACATTAAATTAACAGTTACAAATATTGTTAACTAAATAATGAGAATATATATTTTACAAAAATGTAATGTGTATTCATTGGTTAAAAATTAATTATAAATGAATATGATAACCAATTGAATAATAATATAATGTTTCTATAGAAAACTATTTTTATGCTCAAAAGAAAATTTTATACTAAAAAATTAAATTAATTACAATTAATGAGTGATATAGAGGTAATATATATATATATATATATATTATATTCATAAAATATTTTTTATATTTATCCAATAGGTATGATAATAATAAGATAATAAAAAATCCAATATTATGATAAAAATTTGTTTCTTGAATGGAAATTTACCACATTTTAATAGTGAACCTATTTTAAATGAAATTTTTGGAACTCTTATAAATTTTATATAAAAATTTATTTTAATTTTCAAAATAGAAGCATAAAATTCTTGTTAGGGGGAAATTTTTATTTTTCTAGGAAGTTTTATTTTTTGATGAAAATTGAAAATACTGAATTTTAATTGAAAACTACTTTTTTTCTAATTTAAGTATATAGTAAAGTTATATTTTAAATATATTTAAAGTAAAATTATATCAATAATACATAATTTAATCTAATTTATGAAATTTTAATTTATTTTACTTTTAAATTTTAAATAAAAACCCAACAATCCTTTGAACATTTTTATTTTAAAACCCTATATTGTTCTCCCATCTTTGGGATTAAATTCAAATTAATTTCTACCAATTATGTGAGTTTCATTTTTAAAAATGGATTCCACATTTTGATTAATTGGAATTTATAATTACAAATAAGTTAACGTTAGTTTTTGACCAAAAATATTAGTTAATGTGAGATAAATTAATTAATTTGATTAAGAGAAAAAAATAGCTTAACAAGGGAATAAACTGTAATCTTAAGGGCTTAAATGACCTAGAATCATGTCCAAAATATATTCTATATCCAATTTTCTACCATATAACCCATTAGATATAATTTCTTCTATTATTGGATCCACTTTAAATAGAAAAAATGATGGTGGAATTCCCTTTTAAAAAATTTACAAGAATGACACTCCTCCTCCACTATAAAAAAGAACTCACCCCTACCAATTATTAAAGTTTATCGAGACACTTTTTAATAAAAAAATATGATAAAAGTATCTCCCAAAATCAATCCTCTAAACCTAAATTCTTCAATTCTGGATGAATTCTATCCAAGGATTCTCTTTGGGGAAAATCAAAACGAGTTACCTGAATAAGAGGTAACATCCCTTCATAAGAAAATTAGTTTTAGTTTCATTCTCCAACCCCTGAAATATTATTTTTCTGTGATTATATAATAAAAATAGAATTATTAGTATACTTATTTTTATAATTCTATGTTTTATACCTACAATTACACACAATACCATCTAATATTTAACAAAATTAATGTGTGTGTGTACAACGAACTACCACCTCATCGAATTATGTCATTATTTTTTTCCATGACAACCTATAAAGGGTGGAAATTAAGATGGACACACTATTTATATTATATATATATTATTAATTATTATTTAATATATAAATAACACATACCTTTATGCTTTCCATTTTGTGGGAATACGATAACATCGTCTATTTAAATGCGGTCTACCACCTCTTCAAAGCGATGCAATTCATCCACACAATACATGGAATGTATAAAGGAACATTTTTACATGCATATGGGACATATAGGACATAAAAATGATAATTTAATTATAACATACATATATATCATTTATTTTTCATCATTTTAATATGAAAAAAATGAAATCAACATTCATACGTATGTACAACCTACCGTCTCAATGAATAATGAAACTTCATACCTAGTAGTACTAATACTTACCTGAGGGAACTTTACGACAAAAAAATGGGATTTGTTTCCCATGGGAATTCAGTCTATGTAATGGTTCTCCATCTACAAAGTCAAAATTGGTCTTTTCTTTTCATTAATAATAAAATGAATCTACGTCCCCAACCACAAACAAAAACTCATTTCCTATCTACAAATTTTTTAATTTATTATAAATATATATATATATATATTAAATATACATGATATTTTATTCATGTTTTACATTATGGATATGATGATATATATATAGTAATAAAAAGCAACAAGTCAAAACATAATTGAGAAACTAGGAAACTAACACTCAAAATTGTGACAATAATGAATGATTACTAACAAATGATTAATAAGATATTATTAGTAGAAAATATATGATATCATAAATATTAATATGGGTCTTAATAGGTTATTAACATGTTTAAAACTATTATACATGAATTTAAAGGATATTTAATTTGAGGGAAATGAAATGTAAGTGATTTATTTCACTTTTTAAATCCATGAGATAAATTTCATATTCAACACTTACTTATTTTGTGTGGTGTATATACTACCCATTTTTAAATATAATATATTCAATTGTTTTATTAATGGTCTTTCTATAGTTTCAATTAGAATTTTTTATACAAATGTTATTTGATTTAAAAGTAACAATGTGGTATGGAATTTCATTACTCAATTTCAATTAGTTGGGATATATTACTTCTCTCTTGTCGTTAATGTTATAAGATTTTTTTTTAATATCTTTTTTTCATATATTATTGTATTTCATCTTGTTTTTTGTGTATTTAAATTTGAAATACTTAATCAATTTATTTATTGATTCTCACATCAACGTTATGGCCTTTTCAGTGGATTTCTTTACAATCTCATTTTTTCGGGATTGTTTATACATCAGTTTACATGATACGATATTATTGGATTATTGTTCATTAAAAACTTTTATGTTATTCTCATGCGGTTATTCATGACCTTTTCCAAAAATAATACCATCATTACACACTTTGGTTCTGAAAATAATTTTTGAATTTTTTTAAGATAACATGACTTCAAATATATATTTAGTCAAAGAACATATTTTCTTTTAAAAACCATATTTTATAAAAACATTTAAAAATTATTTTCACCATCCAAAGATGATTTATTAAAGTTATTTTTTACCCTTTTTATTTTCAAAATCATTTCAAATGAACATTCTTGTCTATTTTTGAACAAGGCACTTTTCTATCATTTTTACCTCACAAAAGGAATTCTCTTTTTACATTGTACAACAAGTTCAGATTTACCCGTTGTAATTTCTTCCGAGATTACTTTTATGTTTAAAGGATAATTTTTAAGGAAAACTTTTTCACAAGTGATATTCAATTAAAATAATTTTCATATTGATATTCAAAATAAAATAAATATTTTTATCTAGATTATTTTTATATGATTTTTTTACAGTATATATATTCCTCAATGAAAACAACCATTTATTGGACCCCACTTGAGATGTATTGTATTGATACTATACTTATTCTTCCATTGGATCAGTTCTGATTGAGTTGACCAAATATAGTATTGACATTCACTTCCATTATTTTTTTAGTCCCCTAGAAATATTTGATTTCCTATGATCATTGAACATTAAACATCCCTTAATTGTCGATATCATTTATCATGGATATGTTTGTTTCCAAAACAATATATCATTTTTAAATATTCTTCTTACTTTGATATTTTCTTGACTGAATATGTAAACAATGATAGATCCATATCCTTTACTCAATATAGATATTTTAAAAGGAATTTATTTTATCTGAATTTATTATTCTATGCATATGGAATGATTGGGATATTCACTATACAAGTCAGGGGCTAGTTATTAAAATTTTTATGTGATGGGGATTTTTTAAAACAAGATCTATAGGATGGGGACCATCTAATATAAAACCTAGTAATCATTGGTAGTCTCATGAGATGAAATTATTTGGTGACAAACCCTAAGGATTTTTTCCTAAGAATAATATAGGTGTTTCTACACATAGATTTGAACTATCTTGAGAATAAATCATGATGGTAAAGGTATCATGTTCCTAGGAAAAATAAATTCCAATAATCAATCACCGCCTTTCTTTAGAATTAATTTTTTAATATTGTCCAAGTGATAATTTCTTTGACATTATCTATGGATGCACTTTCATTCTTAGTTTGATGATATAATGGGATTTGTTTATAGTTATTTACATTTTCATATTTTTTATTCACTCTCTTATCAGTTTATTGACTAAATGTATTATGTGTTAAGTTATTTACAATTTCATATAGATTATTCTCATTGATTCATTATTTATTCCACAATACTTAGCCCTTACTAAGCATTTGAGATCACCATTAGTTTTTCCCTCCCGACGAATCCATTAAGTGTAGAAAGATCCCTGAAAATGAGCAACATTCATGACTTGAGTGTACCTTGGTACATGATAAGGGGACTTTCTACACACCTGGATTGACACTATAAGGGTATATGATTAGGATAATTAACATTTCCTTTACAAATAATTATGAAGAATTTTAATAGATAATGAAAATGAATGACCTCGGTTAAACATTGGACTATGGAAGATCCTAAATTGAAATAAAACAGATTTAGTATTTAAGTATTTAGGATGTATAAAAAAACATAGTTAAAATTATATTTAGTGATTAACCTTATTTCAAAGATCCCCATCATATTTATTTTTGAAATTTTATTATTATGTTTTTGGAGAAGGACAACCTATATACTTGGTGACAACCCATCATGTTCATAAAGGTCGTGGGACATGAAGCCATGGAAGAAGGATGATAAGGGTTTAATAAGAACCGTTTATCTATCCAATATCCTGGAAAATATGATATTGTTCTTAGCTAAACATATTGATAAACAAATAACAACGATGATCAAATTGTTTACTTTTTATGTTTAGTTATTAATTTCCTAACAATATTGAATTTGGAGAATAGTTAAAGAAAAATAGTCATTCTTTTCACTCTTTTATGGTTCTTACAATCTGTTAAATGTGTATATTAGTGCATCAGATATTAATGTTAATTTTTTTATATCCATTTCTTGAATTAAGTGATTAATTAATATTCAATCGTAGAACAATCTAAATTTTGAAATAATTCAAATTAAATTGAAACTGATCAATTATATATTTTTTCTTATATTATTGGTTAATAATATAATTACTCAACATTAAGAAGATTATATTAAAAAAAAGTTTTCATAATACCTTAATTTATGTTGAATCGATAGTCTTTTAAAACCTCACAAATTTATGGATTTGAGGCCCTCAAATTTCTATTGATAATTAAACTGTTTTTTATTGATGACCTCAAGTACTCCCTATAAATAATTTTTTTTCTCCTTGTATATATCTCTAGCTTATACTATTGCCTTTCTACTTAGATACCATGTTTTATATTATTTCACATGATCCTTGTACATATCATTCTCTCTTTTTTATTGTATGTTTTATGAACCCTTCTCATGATGTGGGATTTAATAATATAAAATATCAAATAATTTATTAACAAGGTTCAGTTAAAATTGCGAGGATGTAATTTTATTAAGGTGGGGAGAATGTAATTCCAAGAAATTATAAAGTAATAACATTACTTTTGATGTAATGTAAAAGAAACAACACCAAATTTGTAAGGGAATATAATATCTAGACATATTATAATTTGATTATTATTTTAAATAAAATCAATCTATGATATAGCTTTCAATGCACACGATACTAAGTTATATTCCATCACACACAATAATTGCATTATTAAATGACTTTCATTACAAAAAAGACCAAATTTTAATGAACAATAATATATTATTAAATAGATTTTATTTAGATGGTGATACTCTGTTCAAATACCAAAACAATAGTTTTTAGAGGAAAAAATTATAGGAAATATTTACATGAGTCTGAAAGATGGTATTTTTTCAGTATGTATCATGAGGAGAATGTAAATAAAAAAGAATATCATTCCCCACGTAATGTCATGGTTGAATCCCATATTAGTGTGGTCATATACAATCTTGTTCACATCTCTATAAGTGTGAGTGACAATAATGCTGGTGTCCTTGAGCGAGTGCAGATAATCCGTCCAACGTGAAGTAAGATTCCATGAAAGGTGTACAACTCCATTACAAATGGCTTGCACAATCATCATCGAATAAATCTCAATCCTAATATTATACTAGACATAATTTATAGAATAAGAGATAGTTTGAATCATTGTCATCATTTTAGATTTCATGGAATAGGAGACATTGTACCAACTATAGCAGCAACCAAGAAACTGCCTATAGTGGTTTCTATAGATAACACCACATCATGAGGGTCCTAGGTTTCCTTGACAAGTACCATCAACAGTGATATTGATCCATCCTAGAGGTGGAGGTTTCCAGAAAACATCAAAAGTAAGTCTAAGATAGGAGCAAAATGCCATTCACCCCAATCCATTGTATAATTCCATGCTCTCTAACTATATAATAGCAAAGATCCTTTTACATCAAGGGATTATAATTTGAGAAAAAGATACCCTAACCTAGTTTCCCTGTTCTGTATGACACACACTATGATATTTTATGAAAAATATAAATAATTACATAACAATATTCATAACTAACTCTTTTTATAATTTTCATTTATAATAATTATCTATATTTATATTATTTATTTTTTACCTATTTTCTGAAACTGAGTGTTTAATGTTTTGATCACTTGAACTAGTTTCATAAGAGCAGTATGGGTATTGGTGTTTCCCCCATTCTCAGAATTTTATTTTTTTAAAATTTAAGATAATGGATGAATTATATTGATTTATTATGATTACATTTCCTATTATGAGTGTTTTTTTCATTTTTATTGAATATAAAATCGATAATAAGAACAATTTATTGATTTTTATAACCCACAATAGGTTTTCTATTAATCATTGAGTAAAATATTGATGTATCCATTATGTCTCTAAAAAATAATTATTTAAAATTTTTTATCACATTATACCATCAATTTTTATTTCATATATATGTAATATATTTTTTTTCATTGTTCAAGTAAGCAGAAAAATCAACCTAAACTTTAATATACAAGGATTAATTGATTAATATATGGAAATTTAGTTTAAACATCATTATAAAAGATGGATAATGGTAATGTTACTATTTAATATTATTATTATATATCATACTATTTTTTAATTTTAGAAATATTTAATGGGTATAAAAATATTACATAAACTGAATAAATTATTTGTTTCTTCTTAGTTTTATTGATTAAAAAAATTAATTTTATAATGACCATTGATCATTCATATTATTAATTAGATATTAAATTTGTATTACCATAAAATTATTAATTTAATAATCATAATATTTCATACTTAAAACCATTTTCTTGACCAACTTAGTATCGTGGTGATGAAATGAAAAAAAAAATCGATCATTTCATAGAGGTGGTAGAACACCAATACACATGAATGATGATTTCATTTTCCAAAGATTTAAGATAATGTGTAATGTGGTGTATATTTTAATAATATAAAATATATAATAATAATATTAATTATATATTAAATTCAATATTATTATAATCATTTTAAATTGTTGAAAAAAAAATAAAAAGCATTTCTTCTTAGAGGAAATAGTTCACACAAATAACAATCTGTTAAATGTGTATTTTAGTGCATCAGATATCAATTTTAAATTTTCAATACCCATTTATTGAATTAGGTGATGAATTTAAATTCGATCTAAACACAATAAAAATATGGAAATCATTCATATTAAATTTAATCCGAACAATTAAATAAATTTCCTTATATTCCTAGTTAATAATATAATTCCTCAATATTAGGAAGATTATATTAAAACATAAAAAATTCATAATACCATAATTTATATTGAATTGATGGTCTTTTCAAACCTAAAAAATTTATGTACTTTGGACCCTTAGCTTTCTATTGATAATTAAATTGTTTTTTATTCATGACCTCAATTACTACCTATAAATATTTCTTTTTCTCCTTGTACATTCCTCCACTTTACACTAATGTTTTTCTATATAGATACCAAGTTATATGTTATTTCACACGATCCTTAGACTTATCACTCTCTATTTTCTATTGGATGTTTTACAAACCCTTCTCATGATGTGGGATTTAATCATATAAAATATCAAACAATTTATTACCAACGTTCAGTTAAAATTATGAGGATGAAATTTAATTATGGTGGGGAGAATGTAATACCCTAAAATTATAAAGTAAGAATATTTTATTTGATATCATTTATGAGACACAACACCAAATGTGTAAGGGAATATAATATCAAGACCCTTTACAATTTGATTACTATTTAAAATAAAATCAATCTATGATATAGTTTTCAATGCTCATGATAGTAAGTTATCTTTCATCAGACACAATAATTACATTCATCAATGAATTTCATTACACAAAAGAACAAATTTTAATAAACAATAATATATTATTAAATAGATTTTCTTTATATGGTGATTCACTGGTCAAAGACCAAAACAATATTTTTTTATATGAAACAATTATATTAAATATTTACATGAGTCTGAAAGATGGAATTTTTTTCACTATGTATCACGAAGAGAATGTAAATAAAAATTGAGTTCATTCCATACATACTGTCAAGTTTGAATCCCATATTAGTGAGGCTATCTACAATCTTCTTCTCTTATCTATAAGTGTGAGTTACAATAAAGCTAGTTTCCTTGAGAGAGTGCAGATAGTCCATACAATGTGAAGTAAGATTCCATGAAAGGTGTACAACTCCGTTCCAAATGGCTTGTACAATCATCATCGAATCGCTCTCAATCCAAATATTTTTCTCGCAATAATTTATAGAAAAATAGATAGTGTGAATGACAGTCATCATTTAAGCATTCGTTAAAGAGGTGACACTGCACCTACTATAGAAGCAACCAAGAATCTGCCTATAGTGGTTTCTATAGATTGTGTTTTTTTCCCAATTCTCTGAATTTTATTTTTTTTAAATTTAAAATAATGGAAGAAATATAATGATTTATTATGTTTAAATTTCCTATTATGAGTTTTTTATCATTTTTAATGAAGATAAAATTGATAATAAGAACACTTTATTTATTTTTATTACCAACAAAAGGTTTTCTCTTAATCACTGAGTTAAATATTGATGTATCCATCATGCCACTACAATAAAATAATTATTTACATTTTTTATCATATTATACAATCAATATTTATTTCATATACATTTAATATACATTTTTGACATTATTTAAGTAAGATGTAAAATAAACCCAAATATTAATATAAAAGGATTAATTGATGAATCTAAGGTAATTTAGTTGAAACATAATTATAAAATATGGATAATGGTAATATTAGTATTTACTATTATTATTATATATCATAATATTATATAATTTTAAAAATAATTAATGGATATAAAAATATTAAATAAAATGAATAAAGATGCTATCAATGTTGAATGATAAAATTATAGAGAAAGGGGCATTAGGCAAATGAATGTCCTAAGCGCCAAGGAAACATACCTCAAAAAAGGCCAAGGGATCAAGGCCAAGATTATGCTATCACAACTGTTGAGGTTTAAGATCAGAAAGACATGGTGCTAGTTAATTTAATGGTTTCCTCGTGTTTAGAAAATGATTTATTGGATTCTGGAACATTGCATTGTTTTGTATCTTCCTAGTTTGCTTAGAAAATTAGATATTTCCAATTTTATTTAACAAGGGAGTTTTCAGTCAAATCTTTTTAGGGGAAGTATCATTGTAATAATGTTATTTGAATCAATCCACATTAGTTCAAAGAATGGTTATTTATCTGCTGATCCCATCGCCATACCCTTGATTGAATTTGATATAATTATTAGTATGGATTGGCTTTTGGACCATGATACAAAAAATTTATTGTAAGAAGAAGGAGGTTATGATTTTTGATTATCATGATAAAGAACGCCTTTTCATTAGAGAAGAGACGTCACCGAATGATTCTTACCTAGATCCACCCCCAGTAGCTCATCTAAAATCAATTATTACGGAGGAAGAGAATGAAATAACAGTGGGTGAGGAAAATAATGTTCAAATAGAAGATGTACCAGTTGTGTAAGAGTATGTTGATGTATTTCCAGAGTATTTACCTAAACATCCTCCTGAATGAGAAATTGAGTTTTCCATTGATTTAATTCCTAGTTCAAGACCCCTATTGAAGACCCCTTATAGAATGGCCATAATGGAATTAGTGGAACTAATGAAACAACTGGAGGAATTTAGTAATAAAGGATTTATTCTCCCTAGTGTTTCTCCATGGGGAGCCCCTGTCCTTTTTGTTAAGAAGAAAGATGGATTTATGAGGTTTTGCATTGACTACATAGAGATCAATGCTATAACAATAAAGAAAAAGTGTCCCCTACCTTGTATTGATGATTTATTTTTCCAACTTCATGGAGATCAATATTTTTTAAAGATTGAACTTTGATCTAGATACCATCAATTGTGCATGAAGAAGGAAGACATTCCAAAGACTACATTTCAAACCAGGTATGAGCATTACGAGTTTACAGTAATGCCTTTTGTATTTAATAATGCACCCTTAGTCTTCTTAGAACTAATGAATAGGGTTTTCAAGGAATTTCATGATGACTTTGTAGTGGTATTTATTGATGATATCATGGTATAATCCATGATCTATAAAGATCATGAATGTCACTTGTGCATCATCCTGAAGACACTTAAAATAAATGAATTATATGAGAAGTTTAACAAGTGTGAATTATGGCTTCAAGAGATTTCTTTTCTCAGCCATATTGTCTCTAAGGATGAAATATCTATTGATCCTTAAAAGGCCATGTCATTCCAAGAATGGACAATACCGAAGAGTATAACTGAGGTACTTAGTCTTATTGGTTTAGTAGGTCATTATCGACATTTTTTCCAAAATGTTGCACGATTGGATATCCCATTAATCAATCTCACGCGTAAAGGGGTAAATTTTTTTTTTTTTGAAAAAAGAGTGTGAGGAATGTTTCTTAGAACTGAAGAGAAGATTATGAAATGATCATATATTGACTATAATACCAAGAAAATTATGGGTTTTTCGATTATACTTATTCCTTAAAGAAAGTATATAGTTGTGTACTTATGCAGAATGATATAGTTATTTCCTATTCATCACGACAGCTAAAAATTCATGAGAAAAACTATCCTACTCATGATCTTGAGTTAGAAGCTATAATATTTGCTTTGAAGATATGTATACATTATTTATGTGTTGAAAAATGTTAGATTTATACTGATCACAAGTGTTTAAAGTATATTTTCTCACAAAAATAACTCAACATGAGGAAAAGGTGATGGTTTAAACTACTCAAGGATTATGATTGAACTATACACTACCATCCAGGGAAGGAAAATAAGGTGTAATATTCTTTTAGTACAAAGGATCATGGAGTTTTGAACAAGATGAGAGTTGAAAAGGATCCTCTTTACATGGATCTAGTAAAGACAGATACGGGACTAACTATGGGAGGTAAAACATAAATAGTTTTTCAAATAGTTTCCAAAGAATATTTACTAGAAAGGATAAAATGTTCTCAAGTTGGTGAAGAAATGTTTCTAACGAAGATTAAATCATTGAATAATGTGAGATTGAGTGACTTAATATAGGAAGATGGGATTTTAAAATTTGGGAAGAGAATTTGTGTTCCCGATATACCTGATTTGAAAAGAGAATTGTTGAATGATGCTCATAGCTCTATTTTCTCAATACAATTTGAGAGAACCCAAATGTATAGAGTTTTGAAGGAATAGTTTTGATGGGATAACATGAAAAGGGATATTGCTGATTTTGTGTCAAGATGCATGGTTTTTTAAAAAGTGAAAGCTGGAAGGAAACATCCTGGAGGAGTCATGCAATATCTTCACATACCTAAGATGAAATGGGATAATATTATGATAGACATTGACATGGGACTACCAATTACCTCTAAAAGGAATAATTCAATATTGTTCATTGTGGATTATCTTACCAAGTCAGCACATTTTCGTGCTACAAGAGAATATTTAACACTTGAAAGTTTAGCAAAAATGTATAGTATTGAAATTGTAAGACTTCATAGAGTACCCCTATCGATTGTTTCTGATCATGATCCCCTTTTTTCATAATGATTTTGGAAAATTCTTCAGAAATCACGGGATACTGATCTTCATTTGAGCACTACCGATAACCCTCAAACTGATAGACAATCAGAACAGACTATTTAAAACATAGAAGACATGTTGAGATCTTTCTCAATAGACATTCAAGGTATTTGGGATCAATATTTAGCTCTAGTATAGTTTTCCTATAACAATAGCTTCCATTCAAGTATTCTGATCACACCATATGAAGCGTTATATAGAAAGAGATGTTGCACACCAACATGTTTGTATGATGTTGGTGAAAAAAACTCATAGGCCCGGAAGTTGTTGAGGAAATGATGGAAAGGGTTCAGGTAATCCAACCCCACATCAAATCCAATAATTGTAGGGAAAAGAGCTATGCTGATAACCGAAGGAAAGATTTGGAATTTTAGGTAGGATTTCATGTTTTCTTGAATGTATCTCCATGGAAATGAATTATACGGTTCAAAAAAAAGGGTAAATTGATTCCCAAGAACATCATACCTTTTGAAATTCTTGGACGAATTGGGGTTGTATTTTACTGTTTGACAATTCCACCAAGTCTCTCCAAAGTTCATGATGTATTTCACGTATCATTGCTGAGAAAATACATGCCTGACCCAACGCATGTACTTACCTATGAAGAATTAGAACTGGAACATGATCTGTTTTATTGCAAAGAACCTATAAAGGTTCTTGATACAAGAGAACAATTGTTGATAACCTGAACGACTCATCTGGTAAAAGTTCTATGGAGAAACCATAAAATGGAAGAGACAATGTTGGAACCCAAGGAACTTATGATAAAGAACCACCCGATTCATTCTATGCAATAATATTCTAAAAATTTCAAGAACAAAATTATTTGAACGAGGGGAGAATGTAGCACCCAAAGCTTCCACTATATGTTTCCCTTTAATTAATTCTATAGCTTACATTGTATGCAACATTGTGATTATAACACATCACGACCAATCAATCTAGCTGTTATAAATAGTAATACCAACTTTTTGAAAATTTATCAATTTTATCATTCAAAATGGACTTCATTTTTGGATTTGGAATATCGAAATTAGTTTAGGGTAAATTTTTGGAATTCTTCTGAAAACATAAATTTTTTGATGAATAGTGAAAAATAATACATTTTAATTAAAAAAAATTAATCAAAATAATTTATAGTGAAAAAATTATACTATTGAGTGGTTTTTAAGTGTAATCAGATTATATTATTATAATTTAATCCAATTTTGGTCATTGGAATTAATTTTACATTTAAACTGCACATAAGCAAGTGTCAATATTTTGATAGTTATTATTTCTTAAAAACAGACTTTTTGTTTTGACAACGAGAATTAATTTTAAATTAATTTCTGCCACTTCTATGTTTAGAATTTAGAAAAATAGATTCCACATGTATATGAATGTGGTCTAAATATTTGAAATATATAACTATTATTTTTAGTCATTTTTAATAATTACATCGGCAAATATTTTATTTACCATGGTTAAAGGGTAAATCTGGTAAATAAGGGTAGAAAAATATTATAATAATATTAGAAAAACCTAACATGTGTTCTAACACTATTGGATGATACATTCCCGACCATGGGAATCCTTTGGTCAATTTTTGGACCCCATGGAGCCCCTTGTAAGTGATAATGATACTTTATATTAATTATGTTAAAGTAAATACAAAAATAACATAAGCATATATCTTTCAGTAAAACAATTTTTACATTGGTTTATATATGTTATATCATTGACAATAAATATTTATTAAAAATATAAAAATATTTCTTACATAAGAGTATAATATTTATAATTTTTAAATATTTTATAATTAAATTTCATTATGACACAATGATGATGAAGTATTTTACTTATTAACGAAGGAATGAAATAAATGGTATTGTAGATGTTAAAATAAATATAATTTGAATGTTTTGATGCCGTAAAAGAATTTTATAGCTTAATGTGACATGTTAGGATATATTAAATGGTTTTTTTGGAAATAATAGCACTATTAGAAATTTAACAAAAACCAAATATCAAGTAGTGTGAAAATTGACATAAAATAGTTTTTAAAATAAATATTATATTATTATCTAAAATTATATTCCTAAAAATATCTTGTTTGGCCAAAGGTCTTGAATAATATTATATATGTCATTAATTAACCACTTTATGTTCTATTAGAATTTTATAGGATGATTGTTAACCATATAATATAGAAATACAAAGAGATAGGGTAAATATCAATCTAATTTACTTGGAGTTAAATTTAGAAGATAAGGTCAATATAGTGACCCAAACCTGTCTAAAACCTATTGGTTGAGTGTTTGTCGACCCATAATCACCTTATCCTCAAAATAAATCAATTTGGAGCCATTATATTCTTAAAATGATTATATTATAAAATAATATTTAAATCTTTTCTAATGGTGTCCCTCATACCTCTTATAAAAGGAAACTTCACCTTATCTAAAATTCACAACTTAAAATCCATTTGAATCGGAAAAACCCTACCTAAATGTCCTCTAAACTATCCTCCCTTCATCCTAGAGTCCTTCGTTTAGTCAGAAATCCAACCTAATGAGCCCGTTTGATCAAATCAAAAGGAAGAACCTGAAGAATAGGTAAATATTTATCACATCTTTCAAGTTGCTTTCTTCTTCCAATTCCACTTTCTTTGTTGATTCCATTATAAAATAATAACTCTATTATATTCTATATATTGTGATGGTATTATAATTATGGTACAACCATATTCATTATTCTATCCTTTCTTTGAATGAAATGTCACTATACTTGCGTACATACGGCTTACCATCTCCACATCGTGGTGTAGTTGTTATTCAATATATTATTATTTGGATGGGTATAATAATGACATATAATTGATGTAAATAATAAATATATCAAGATACTTATTCTGTATATATGATATAACATCCAATTATATATAATTTTAATATCAAAATAATTATATCGTCACTTGAGCATACGTACGGATTACCATCTCCACGAATGCGATGAGATTCATTCCCCATCGTATCCATTCAAGAATAATTATCATTTGATGATTAAAAATAATGTTTAAAGAATTAATATAATTCTAAATATGAATAAGATACATCATATCCACAACAAACAATACTTATGTAATAAGGAATATAAAGGAAAATGAACCAGTTAACACCCGAAAAAATGATACTATTGAAATATCATTAACAAAGCCATATTAAAAGATCATATATGATATCATATTAATTTTTATGGTTATTATATAATTTAATAACAATTATTTCACCATTATACAGGAGGTTAACCTACCCTTGACCAAGGAAAAGAACAAGGTATAAGTTAATTTTACAATCTCTTCATTATCCGAGGATGTTTATATGTAATTATCTACTGGGAACTCTTTATCATCCACATCCATTCTTCATAATAATGTATTTTAAAACATTTTTACTATTTTATAGACAATGATTTAAAGTCATTTATACCCATATTTGACATTATATGTTTTTAAAGGAATCTTTCCATCATTTTCCAATCAAGGTACTTTATGACCTTTTCGACAAAATTAATGTAAAAATGTTTTTTATACTGCGGGTGCGGCAATTTTCCGCCGTTATAACATCATCAAATAATCCCTTAAAAGATTATAATAATATATCCTAAATAAATGTTTTATTTTTTAATTATATTAATTTTAAATGATTTCGAAATAAAAAGATATATTTTTCTAAAAAAAGGTTTTGATTTCATCTATGTCAACATCCTTTGAAAGATCTTAATCTTATTTGAAGTTGATTAATTATGATACAAAACATCCATAATATATTTTATTTTTTGTTATATTTTTAACTATGGATGTGTAATTTTTACAACATTCATGGTTTATCGATAAAGTATTTACATTTCGTAGGCAAGTTTTAATACAAAAGTTTATATTATTATTAATCTCTTTCATATGAGGAATCCATTTTACTTATAATGTGATGGCTGGAGCTCGCTATAGATAATAGATCCATCAATAGATATCATGAGACAAATTAGTGTCCTGGCACAAGGCCTTGACAAAACCTTATTTGTAGTCTTGGCATAAGGCCTTGACTATGTGGTTATGAATTCTGACATTATGCATTCCATCATTATGAAAGTGGTTGTTGATATTGTGTGTGATTATTTGACTAGTAGAATATCCATGTGAATATGTAATTGAAATTATTTGACTTTATATTTTCCATATTATGCTGAAATTCAAGATTAAAAGGCTTTTGTTTTAGCCTTATACATTGCCATAAATGTTTATGCGTTTTGATGAAAGTTTCTACTATATTGTAATCCTTACTAAGCATCTGAGATCACCCCTTTATATATTTTATTTTTCTCAGGATGTGATGAAGTATTTGATGACTGAACTGTAGGGATATTCTGAGGGGATATGAGTGTGGTCTATGGAAATCATGTTGGTGTAGTTTTTTATTTCATAATACATTGTAAAACTAATGAATGTATCTAGTATTTCAAAGGTTACTGAACTGATCGGTCATTCAAGACTTGATTTCCTTGTATCATGACAATGTTATCTAATAATGCAATAACTCTGGGTTATTGGGGTCGGGGCATTATATTTTCCATATTTCCTCAATTTTCCAAACATTCACTAAAAATGGATTCCAACCATTCTCAATAAATCAATTCAAAATAAAATTAAAATAATAATTTCAATTTTATGATATTCTAATATGTTCAACTAATAAGTGTTGTGAGTGAATTTACCTACTTCTGTTGTTTTGAAGAAACCTAAAAATGGACGAAGAACGCTCATGAAAACAAGGTTGATACTCCTTGAAATCGCCTTAGATATATTCTCCTACAAACAAAAAGGACAAATATAACTATTTTTGTCATCCAAAAAACATAGATATACACATAACAGGCATATATATGAGATATAAAGATGATATGGGAAGTATATCTAAGTACATCTATGAAAAAAAGACAAAAATGGTGAAGAATGACACTTATTATAATAATCCGTCTTAAAGATTCCATGAGAGGGATCCAATATGATTCAAAAAAACATGGGAGAGGTTAAACTAAATTTAAGGGAGAATAATATGGAGTTAGGTAAAGTTAGGTTAAAAAAGGGTGGAGTAAGAGGAAAATTGAGTGAGGTCGTAATTTTAGGATCTAGATTTGACTCCAAACATAGATAGACTACACGATTAGAAAAATCATACGCAAATCGTGCATTAGCTATTGCCTTAAGGAAACCATTTCACGGACACATCACATGGCCTCCCTACCTATACACACACTATTCCCATGCTACTACCTCAAAACTGATACTATTCATATTTTTTTAAGACTTCTACATGGTTTAGACAATCCGCAAAGAGCCCGTCCACATCCCCTACCCCCCCCCCCCCACAAAAAAACATATCGACGTTTCACCATATTATCCCATACATTACCCTTAAACTTTTTAAATATAAAAAGTGCCAAATAAGCGTTACATACAAGAAACTAGGGGTACTATATTTTTGATAGCCATATTTTGGCCACTACACCTATAAGGTTCCAGAATTTTCATTTATACTCTTAAGGAACATACAATTACATTAAAAATACCATGTGTGTTTTTTCCCTCCACTATAAAAGTCATTCACAACTCCCACTTTCTCACACCTCTCAAGCCACTTTGGATCGACAAAATCGGAAAAATAGTTCCTAAACATCCATCCCCACAACATAGAAGCACTAACTTGGGTATAAATACATCCAAGGATTCCCTTTTCTATAATCTGAAAGGATTTTACTGAATAAGAGGTAACATGTTACCTCAATCTCTTTTATATTATTTTACTTCACCACCACCTAAAAAATGCATACTCCTTGATTATATAAAAAAATGTAATCATTAATAAATATATGTTTTTATTATAATTTTTTGATCAGAAATTAAACAAACTACCATAAGATGAGTATTGAACATACCATTTATGTGTATGGCGAACTACCACCTCACGAAACTATGTTGCTCGTTCTTCCTTTAACACCAATTAGGTTTTTTAATTATGATGGAAAATATATTTTTATTTTATATATATATTATTTATGATGTATTTATTAAGATTTAATTATTATATAACACATACCTTTATTCTTTCCATTTTGTGTATGTATGATAATTTCATTTGTGGATTTGTGGACTACCGCCTCCACAAAGTGATGCGATTCTTTCAAACTATGCATTGGATGTGTTAAGGATGTGTTTATTAGATATATATGATATATATTACATAATAATGCCATTGGATTGATATAATATATATAAATGTATAAATATATTATTTACATTCTTTGTTTCAAAACGATAATGAAACGAAAGCAGTTTTCATGCTTACGTACGACATATGGTCTTCATGAATGGTGTATTTAGTTTTAATAAATAGATCTTACATAAAACATTATAAATAAATATATGATTAATATATATTTCATTTATACAATTTTTTACTATATGTTAATAATTTAATCATGATTTAATTTAGAGGATCAACAAAAAGAAGTCAAAACTTATACGAAAAATGAAGTGGATATTACTTAGAGAGTAATATTAACATGGAGTTATTAAGAAATGGGTAATATAAATTCATAACAAAATAATATATATTATTTTATATAATAATATGGTTCATTCATATATTTATAAAAAACATATATTTATTATATAATATGTGTGAATATATACAAATATAGTTAAGACATAAGGCAAGGGAATTTCATTTAATTTTTTATTTCCATTAGAAACATGAGAATATTCATCATCCACTTATTTTGTGTGGTGTGTACACTACACTACAAAATTTTATATAATCATTTTATTTTATTTAATTATATTTATAGAATTAAATTTATTTTATTTTTTCATGGGGATCATTATTCTAATGTTACTCATGTATTAAAGGTTTTCTCGACTCATTTTCATTTTCCACGAGACAGATGCCTTTTTCATCTCATAATTCATAAATGTTGTGTGCATAATCACAATAGTTTATTGAATGATTCTTATACTTAAATAAATAAGTATTTAATTATCCATTTTATAATATTTATTTCATGAAGTTTATGTTTAACAAGTTACCAAATTGGTAATATAATTTTCATCAATTTTCTTTCTTTGAGACATATGCCATGTTATGCCATATGTTTTTATATGAGGCTTATATACTTACACTTACATGTTAAATCATGAATCTTATTCTTTTTATTATATTCCATGCTTCATTTAATTTCATTATCTTATATCGAGAGTGTAATTCAATGTTACCAAGTGGTAAGAGTTTATGGGAATAATATAATTATTTATCAAGATTGGTTAGTATTATGCTTAGATTAATAAAATATTATGATCTATCTCCTAGTTAAACTCATGAATTGTCTTTTTCTATGTATATTGAAGACATATTCATGTTTTGGTATAATTTTTAACTATATTTTACAAATGATTATTAATAATGTGTTTTTAATAAAATATGATTTTACCTCTCTCTTTGGTCGGAAATATGTGTTCTTTCAAAACTAGTTTTTATAAAAAAGGTTTCCAAATGGTTTTCAAAAATTATTTGTAATATTTCAATTTTTTTCAAATAATTTTTTTAAATTTTTTTCAATAATTCTTTACAAGTTATCAAACTATTGTCATGAAATTATTTTCAAAAACATTTCAAGCATTATTTACAAGTTTCTAATGTGGTTTTATAGAAATGGGTTAAAAATATTTTAAAGATTATTTTATAAGTTTTCAAGGAAAATGGTTTTGAATATATTTATTAATGTTCTCAAGGAAAGAGACTGAGAAAAATGTTTTTTATATTGTTTTATATTTTTTCAATGAAAAAAAATTTCAATATTTTTTCATTCTTATTTTGTAAGTTTTAAAGGAAAATGGTTTTCAAAATGATTTCAAGCCTCCTTTCTATGTTTTATATTCATTTTCAAAGAAAATGGTTTTTTAATGGTTTTATGTTTTAAAAATAATTTTTCAAATAATAAATGTTATTTTCATTGAGAAATTTTATTAAAATATATCTCAAAATTATTTTACATCTAATAAGATAATTATTGGTGTTAATCATGTGTTTCTTGTAAATAATACCAATGTTCCATTCATAATCTTTCTTTGAATGGGTTTTTATGGCATGACTTTTGTGAAAATAGGTTACTCTTTCATGGGTTATATATCTGTGAAACCCATTCCTATTCAATGGTTTATATGTTTTTAAAACCTATTCTTATTGCATAGGTTATATTTTTATGAAGTGTAATTCTGTTCAATGGGTTATAACATGATATATGCTTTGGAAAAATTCTTAATTTCATGGGTTATTATTGAATGAAATGATTATGAAACCTATATATTTATGTAGGTTGTGATATTATTACATGTTTATGATACCGATTTCATGTCATGGAATATTAAATTGTGGCACATGTATGTACGATTTTATTATGTGACAAGTGGGAACTATATCCCTCTCTAATGCATTGGGTAATATTAGATGAGTAATGAGTATAAATGTTTGGTGTGACCCTAACTACATGTTCCCAAGGTTATACATAGAGTCAGTTTCATGTACATTATTTTTACTATGACCTTCATTACATGTTCAAAATGTTATGAGTAAAATTTATTATGTTTCCATAATGTTATGTGTGAACATGATTACATGTTCACAATACTATGCATGGGCCTAGTTTCAATTCCATATGTTTATGTGTAAACTAGATTACATGTTCTCAATGTTATGGATGAAACTAATTTCATGTTCACAACATTACGCAGAAACCCAATTGGATGACAATAATTCTTTTAATGTTTGGATTTCATGTCTTTAACATAATTTTTGAACTTGTTTCTACTTGTACATGTTCCTGTAGTTATAGGTTGATGTGTTTTTCACAATTATATATATTTTTCGTAAGTTATGATTTCATGGAATATGCTCTTGATTATATTATGATTCATGTCTTATGAACAACTAACCTTTATGAAATAATTCATATTTAAGATCTGTATTATTCAAGGTATAATCTTCTAATGATACGATCCTATTCTTATGTGATTATGTTCATGTAATGCATATGTATTTTCATTATTTACGATCAATGAGATATAAAACTTACCCCTTCGTATGTTTCCTTTCCAATGGTTGTTAATAGAGGTTTTATGTAGTATTAATAAAGAGAAATATCTTTCAGGAATAATTTGAAGATCGCTCACCATACTAGAAGAATTTATTCTATGTATCCGAAGACACTAATCTATTACATTCCTCAGACATGTATTTTGGTAATGTAATGAAAATTAATCTGAAATGAGGTAATATGGATATATTTTATTCTTGAGTGAATTTATTTAAAACATAAAAGAAATTACCTTTTTTACACATTTCATTAGTGATTTTAATATTAATTTTATTATGAGACATTTCTAAATGATGAAATACACTAGATTAGGTCTTGGCATTACATATATTCTTAAAACTATCAAAATAATTAACAAAAATTGAAAATTTCATGCATAGATAATCCCATAATCATAAAAATTATTATTTTGGAATGTTATTACATACTTATACTATAAATCTATCTTAAGGTTATTTTCCCTAATCTACATTTTCCTAAATCTAGTTTCCAAGGTTCCTATTAAGCTTTCTCTCATACCAACTGCAACGACCCAGACCCTAGTAGCCTGGAGCTGAAGCCTTTCTTTTATTCATTATAATAAATAAAAGATTAATATTCTAGAAGAAAAATCTGTTAATCAGTTTCGGAAAAATATTTTACAAACATAATACCCATTTTTCATTAGGAATATATAAAAAATATAATACATAACCAAAGATAATAAACTAAATCCCTGAAAACTCGTTCAAATATATCCTCTTCATAACATGGGAAAGGAAACACAATAAGGGTGATCTCAAATTCCCATTAAGTATTTATTATACAATAAAAAATCATGATTAACCAATATTAATTATAGCAATGTAAATAAGTAAAACACATGACATTTAATCAATAACTTGAACATAATATGGTTGGAACAATAGCTAAACAAATAATACCTCATTAATAATCACATAACTTAGAAAACTAAACAATAAATATTATACTAATCTATAACCAGTTGGAAATAAATAAAATAATCTCATAATGAGGGAATTCTTAATGCCATAACATACCATCATAGATTCGGCCATGATAGCATATGGAAACATGTATGACATGAGCCAGTACCTAAACTAGTTTGTCTCATGAGAGCCACCAATGCCTCAAGGTGCTATAGTGGGCCTCAAATGGCATATAATAAGTACATGAAAAAAGTTCATAATAAAGTGGTGAAACATGATCAACATATACATCAGTATTGAAAATATGATAATAATGTAAATATATTTCCCCAATAAGTGTAAATAATCCAAAACTATTAAGATTAATACGGTTAATATTTTAAAAATTGAACAACCCCAATCAAACTGTTCAAGAATAATTTAATAAAATATGGTATATGGTGTCATAATATATCAAATACAATGATAAATAATATTCAATAATGGATTTAAAAAAATATTAAAATAATTTTAATAATATCATAGATTAATTATCCATGAAAATAACCTTTTGACATTGATAAAATATTTTGTTTAAAAAACATAAAAATTATAAAAGAAAAACATTTAATTGAATATATCCTTATAAAAATGTAATGAAATCATAACAATATTAAGTAGTTATGATATTATAAAGAGAAACTCATTCCATATAAGTTAAACAAATTTCTTATGTATTTTGGATGGAAAAGTCTCAAAGAACAATTTTTAGAAAATGAAAAAAATAAAACATTCAAATCATTTAGTAAAAATTTATGCATGACTAAAAAATAACTTTAAATATCAGGTTATAATATTAAAAATATTTTTGAAATAATTATAGAAATAATGGATATGGATGAAAAATAAAATTTTAAGGGAAACATTTTACAAAGATAATTTTTTTTAAATAATGAATCATAAAATATCATATCACTAAATTTATTGTTAACCTATGCATAATTATAGTTTATATTATATATATAAACATAAATAATGTATAAATACAACATAAGGTAACCAAAATTCATTTCACACATAATACTAGCATAAAAAATCAATGAATTATAAGTTTACCCAGTGAATGAGAATTGAGATAAGAAACCCCTTACCACCTTGTAATTAGTCGAATCATGTTCCACATTAATTTAATCGTTATATAATGATAAATTTAATACCATGAATATAATTACATTATTGATATGATAATTTAAAGGGATGTATATACTCCACACAGAAAGAATAATTGGAGAATAAGGCATATATCTCACAGTAGAAAAAAGTGAGATGAGAAATCATTAACTATGGCATTCCTTTTGTGTACCATTATTTAACCGGCAATGTAATGGTTTAAATAATTTTATTTATAAATAAAGAACTATATTCAAATTGATAATAAATTTTAATAACCTTTTTGAATATATTACCACTAATTATTTAAAAATATTTCATTGTTTTCATTGTTTTGGGTGTGGTCATTTCAAGGTTTCACGACCGGTTAATTTTCATAATACAAGGGTTTTATTTTAAAATAAAAATAAATATCTATAAATGAAATTAAATAGTATTAATATATATAAATAATTTCAAATGTTCCAATTAATTTTTTTTATTTCATACATGAGGATTATTAATTTTGTAGAATGTTAATGATAAATGTTTAGTTTATTTTTTGCGGGTTTTCTGAACATTAATGACTAGATTTGTTTTATTTAATAATATATATATATTAGTTAAATGACATGAAATAAGATATAATATACTTATTAAAATATTATTTACCTAAAATAATTTTCTTATGACCATCCATACAGGCGGTAATGGAAAATGAACAAAATCATTATTCATAGGGGAGATTAACTAGTATAATTTGTACAATATATTCGATTATTTCAATAAGAAAAGGTAATAAAAGAAATATATATAATATATTCCCTTAGAAACATAAAATTAAATTAATTAAAGTATTATTTAATTATCATTACATAAAATATTAAAGAGGTTAGGATAAATTAGAAAAAGAAAAGTAATGAAGATAATGTTTTGAGAAAATTACCTATTGAATACCACTTTCTTAAAGGACCCATTGAGGACCATGGATTGGATATTTTGGAGAAAAAATTAGAACTATTATGTGGGTAGATTTTAGGTATGTGGGTTAGGTATATAATTTAGTTATTCAATACTTGTGAGGATAAATAGGACGGTGAGGGGTGTATTTCCACTTGAAGAGGGGTAGGTTTAAGTGATTTAATAATGATATGTTTAGGTTTAAAGCCAGCAAAATTTGTATGGGATTATTTCAAACGAATTATTTTGATGATTAATAATTTAATGTCTGGTTAATTTCAATAAATACCTCAAATACCAATAAAATGTTTTATTTTTAAGATATTTTAAGCCTTTTCCTTTTAACTCTGACCCATTTCATTATTGTACCTATACCGAAATAAAAATTTATTTTCTCAATGGTAAACATTTTAATCCAACAAATTAAAATTAAATTAATAAAAAATTTACATTATGATTTCAAATTTGGAATCTATTTTACCAAATTCAATTCATCTAATTGGAAAAATTATATTTAAAATTATGCTCGCAGATCCAATTGGATAATGTGTTTTTAAATTAAAAAATTTCCATTGTTTACAATGTTTTTATACATAAAAATAATATGAAACCTATTACAATAAAAAAAAATTGTATAAGTAGATGTATTATTTTACTATTGTGACTTTACAATATATTTAAAATTTATTTTTATATTATAAATTATTTTGAAGAAAAGTCTGCTTTTAATTAAAATGCAGAATTTTTCTGTATTCATAAAAAAATAAAACTTATCAGAAAAAAGTTAAAAATTAACATAAGGATAATTATGATATTATGATTTAAAAAATTAATTTTGTTTCGAATAATTAAATTTATAATGGTTTCAATATGTATTTAAAAATATTTTTCACCATTAAAAGTTATTAAACATGTCTTTTAGAAAAATATAGCTTTTTATATTTAAATTAAATTTATTCATATCATAAGCCTATCAAAAATAATGTATTAATTTAACATAAATATTATTGAATATATAAAATATTATTTTCTTTAAAAACATTCAATAATAGTGATTAATTAAATTTATCAATATAAAATTCCATTGTTGGCATTGAAATAGTTTTCATAAAAACACATCTTTTATGTTCGATTGGTTTTTATTTTCATTTGTAATTAATTTGTAACTAATTAATTAATTTTATAAATATAAGTAAAACATATTTTAAAAATTAATTAATCTCATTCTTTTACTCTATTCTATTGGATAGTTGATAACTATTGTAGTTTAATAGTAATATTCAATCATTTGTTTAAGCTCAGTGTTCTGTGTAATGTAAGCTATCAAAAATAGTGATATTTTTTAAAATATATGGGTGTTTCATCATAGATACCAAAATATACTTACATCTATTAATTTATAGATCTATAATGTCTATAATTCATAAGAATGTTTGAGCGTTATAAGAATAGGATGTTTTGTTTGCCTACAATTTTAAGAGACTAAAACTAAAAAACCCAATGGTGTCATAGTGGTGATGATGAAATATTTTTTGATGTTATCTTCCAATGATACTCCAAATCTGTAAGAAGAATGATTTTTTTTATTATTTCACCATTCAAATTATTTCAGAATTGAACAACAACCACATCGATTCTAGAAGAGGGAAAACCCCAAGTCTTAGGTATGATTTTTTATATATAGAGAAAAATGAAGTCTTTGGTGTTTTCAACTTTATGGTAATTAATTTCCTAAGTTTTCCAAATTTTTAGAAATTTTAATGTGATGTAGGTGTATCATGGATGGATTGGAACTAAAATATAATTCAGTGGGAGAAAGTGACCATGTTTACCTTGGATTCACCAAGAAATTGTGACTAGAATGTACCACGTCATTTCCCAATGGGATTTTATCATTTCCATGATACTTGACTTTACAAAAGTTAAAATTTACAAGGAGTTCGGTTTTTCAGGTATCGATGGATTTTGACGTACTAGAAACATCTCATATTACCAAATATCAATTAGAGAGTTTTATATGTGTAGTTTTTCTATGAGGATTGTGGCCATAGCCTCCAACAAGTGGTATAAAAAACATTCCATTTATGAGACTTCAATATATCCGTATAAATCTCAATGATACTTTATTTTTAGGTAATCTTATAGAGTATTTCAAAAAATCTAATTGGAATGAAATTATTAGTTAGTGTTAGGAATATTTGGGTGACATTGTCTCCTTAGGGATTAGATTACTATGGACATGGTCAAGAATAATGGAGACAATGAAAAATTAGAGAATGAAAATAATTGGTGGTTTTAGATGTTTTATTATGGGAATTTGGGGACTGAATTGGGAATATTATCTGGGTGGGTGATTTGTAGGGTTGATATTTGAAAAAAATACCATGTGTGATTTTTTTTGGTATGAGAACTATTTTCTGGTTGAGTGTTTGGATTTTTAAAAGTTAAGACTCTGTAATTACACATGGAAGAACCTAAGGGATACAGGTTCACCTTCTTCCTGGATATTCTTACTCAGGTTAACTAAATACCCATATATAATGAAACATATCCTAAGTCTCAAAATTAATGAAGTAGTGAAAGTATTAGTGATCAAGTATTGGAATGTAGGTGGAGGAATTTGTTGACCAATGCACCTTGTGAGCTACCACTTTCTATAGGATATTGTGACATTGATGTAGTGTTAGTTTCATATACAGTATGGAAGTATGAAAGAATGTGTTTTTCTGTAGTAATTGTACCTGGTTGAGTAGATTGTGTTGAAATGAAATGGAATTGTGTAAGAATCATTATGAAGTGAATTAAGGGATTATTATCTTAAAAAGTTTATTTAAGGGTTATTTAGAAGATATATAATAATAAAATTCTTTTGTTTTAAAAAATATGGACTATTAATCAAATGGACTAGTCGAGGTAATAAATACATTTATCAAAGTGATGGGATGGTCATGATGTTTGGATCCATGTGAAATTCCCTCCATGGATATTTGGAGGCAGTGAAACCAAAATTAATTGACTAGAATCTACAAATCTAATATATAAAGAATGGTATATGGAAATAATTTTTGAATGAATAAGGAATGGATTTTTTTTGATTGATCAACAATTCTATAAGGAAGAAGAAGGATTACCAACAATCCCCAAAATGCTTGTATTTGTGTGGGTGGGGGATTTCCTATAGATCACTTCTAATGATTATTTGTGATGAGAGGTGTTTCTATGGTTATTTGAGTAGGTTTTCGTGAAGGATTCACTAGTTAATAGGGCTATGTAGGGATACAATTACATGGGGTTCCCTTATAATTGAATTTCTCTATTAATGATTAGATTCAATGTGTTCTCTCATGGAGTAGGCTTAACATTATAACCATGTAATTTCTCTGTTTTGGGTCTTTCCATTTAATAACATGTATTCTTTATTCTTGTTTATTATTTATGAAATTTCATATTTGGTTTGTAAATTATATATCCATTTTGGTGCATTTGGTTTTTATCATCATAGTTCTAGTACATTGGAGTTATATGGATTGTTTATTTTATAATTAATTGTTCTTGGTTTCCATCTATAGATGTTGTAGGGATAACATCATTATATGAGGGTTATAGACCCTAATAAGTGGTATTAGAGCTCAATTATTGAGCCTAGATGATTGAACTCTAGAAAAAGTTCTTCATATCTTTGTATAGTAACATCATCCTTCACTTATCCTTTTAGAATAATTTTATATGATAACACAACTCATTTACACAATTTAAATTTACTGTAACCCCGTTATTTATATAGAATGACATTGAAAATGGGTAAGGTCTATATTGACATTTGATGGTGGAATATTTGAACCTAAGAGGAATCTGGTTTTGTGATTCCAATAGAATTAAAAATTAGCATTGATAGTTAATTAGCTGAAATTGAGGTATTAACCGAATTATATATTATGATAGGTGCCAGAAGAAAATTTTCTCAGTGGTCTAGTTAGGAGAAGTGGTGATTGAATAATAAAGAGGATGTTTCAGGGATAAAATTGAATAAAATACTTAAATGTGATCAAATACAGGAAATAATGAGTCTCTGACATTAGTATTCGGCCTAGTTTTGAATCTGCAATTTTCAAATGAAAGGGAATTAGTAAGAAACTTCTTGAACAAAAAATGTATATTTTGATATGTATTTTATTGTGGTTCCACCCATCTCAAATATAATAGTGGATGACTATTCATTTATCATGTGTTCACTAGACCAATTGAGTTATATTCTATGACACTGGGGTTCTCATCACTCAATGTATGAGAAGGGTGGTTATGTATTTATTTCCAAAAGATTATGTTAGAAAAGTGATTAATACTCTTAGAGGACTGGAGGTTTAGTCTGGATAAAGAATGAAAGAATATACCTTTAAATGTTAATTTTCATTCAAAAGGTTAATATTATAATTAACTAAGGAAATAAAAGATGATTCATAGGATATTAGTTAATAGTTGAGGCTTAGTGTGAAAGAAGATATATTTCATCCTTACAGGTTTTTGGAAAAAGTAATGAAAATCAGATAAACTAACATTTAAAACTATTATATTTTGGAATAAGACTCTCATTCACATATATGTGAGAAGGTAGAGGCATTCTTATTATAGAATGATAGACACCTCGAAAACAAAACATGTCCAGTTCCATTTAATCTCATTGAGCCATTATATTTTTTACCTATATCGATGAGTCAACATGATAGTATGGGTATTTTCTACTAATGAAAAATTCAAATGGGTATCATAAAAATCATTAAATAATAACTGTGGTGCATTTTAGATGATGAAATATAGTTGAGGGACTAGAGATCTGAATTTTAGAGGCTTATAATTTAGAATAAAGTGGGAGTTTCAAAAAGCATTATAGGTGGCGTTTTCCTATAGATTAATGAAGATGAACTTGGAACAATGAAGGTTTCATGGAGTGAATGATTACATAAATTTTTGATGTATCGTTCAAAGATACTCTAAGACAAACACAAGATAGTTTTTTATTCCATCGCCTTAAAATTTCACATCATTTCCAAAAGAGGAACAATCCCAAGTCCCAAGTTTATTTATTTTCATAGTTTGGAGATGAACACTTTAGTGTTTATAAATCCATTTTAACAACCATAATACGATCAATAAATATTTAAAAAGGTATTCTATAAAGCAAGGGAATACTTATATAATCAGATCAAGGTTGGAATGCACTTAGTGAAAAAATGATTTTTCTTATATTGTTTTCACTAAGAAATTATTTACAGAATGTACAAATTGTTTTTCACTATGATTTTATTAGTTCAATGATACCTAACATTCTATAAGTTATAATTTGGTTAGTATTTATTATTCAGTTTATGAATGGAGTTTAATATTCATAAAAAACCTGGATTATAGAAGCCTAGTTTTGTAGTTATAGAATTGTAAGATTTTCATGAGTGTGGAGATGCACCCTAATAAGTTGTAAATGAAAAAAAAACATTAATGGGAATTCAAAAAATATGATGGATCTCAAACATATATACGTTATATATAATTTTATAGAGTTATTCAAAATGTTAAAAGGGATTGAAATTATTATTTAGAGTCTTCAATAATGGGGAGTATTTTTCATAGTTGGTATTAGAAAATTGTAACCATATTGGGGATCCATGATGAAACTGCAAATGAGTGAATGAAAATTAGCTTCAATATAAGATGTTGGTGGGTGGGAATTTAGTTAAATCATTGAGAATCTCTATTTTAGTGGGATATTGTTGGACTTCGCCTATGGAAAAAATTCTCAGATGAAATATAGTTTCATTTTAATGTGAAAAATATTTTTTAGAGAAGTATTGGTATTTCCAAATGTTTAATATATGGAATTAGACTTGGAGGAACCAAATGGAGACAAGTTGACCTCCACCATGGATATATCGACTCATGTCAATAGAATTTGTTGAGAATAAGTAGCACAGTGGACTTTTCAGAACTCAAGAGGTCTTCAAAGTAATGGTGTTTAAGTTTGGTAATGGTGATAGAGGAATCTATAGATGCATCAATTGGGAAGATACCATATTCCAAATGATGGGGTGAAACATATGAGAGGGTAGTTCTAAATACAAAATGAATGTCCCATAATATATTTTTTCAAAAACTATGTCTGGGTGAGGATAAATTCAATTATGAAAAGGCTTGTGTAAGAGTCATTATAATATAATATAAGGGTCTCTTGAATTAAAAATAGGTTACGTATGGGTTATTCAGATGATAGATTATAGTAAAATCATATATTTATTTTATGAATTCATTATTCAAAAAATGTACCTATTGAGGTTGTGGTTTCCTTTTTCCATGTAAATGGATGCCTATATTGTTCAAATATTGTGAAAATTCTCTCTGTGATGATTTTAATGTGGTGAAATCAAATGTTACTAACTAGAACCTATTGTGAGAAGTTATAATTAATGGTTTTAAGATATTTGTTTAAATGGAATGAATCATGGAATATTGTGAGTGAGAAAATAGTTTGGAAGGATGAAGATGGTTTAGTAACCACCTGAATGAGTGGGGATTCCCTAGGTAGTTCTTATGATGGGTGTTTGATTTTAGAGGTAATGTTATGTTTCTTAAAGTAGGATGTCCAATAGGAGTCCTTATTAACATAATTTTACTAGGGTTACAAGAATCCTCGGTTACCTAGTAATTAATTTCCCCCCTTAATGAAATGATATAGCGTGTTCCCTAGTAGAGTATGAGTAACATCCAAACCATGTATTTTCTAATGATTTTCAACTTTCATATTTATTTATTGTGTTTTTAATGTTTTTCATTATTTATAGATGTTCATTAATTTTTTGGATGAGAGTAATATTTTTGGAGCTAAGACACCCTTAGGGGGTTGAATCAGGGTATCGAGAAACTGAAAACCTCTTCTTTATTTAATGATATTTTCCCTATGTGAGTAGATAAAATTATCATATCTATTTCATAAAATGCCTCCACATTACGCCTCACACACATATATGGAAATTAAATCATAGAATAAAAATATATTTTACTTGGTTAACCCAAATATGATAATCCATGGTGCATATACCAACCATGTGTTAGTGTTCTTGGAGGGAAAAAATAACTTGCTATTATATTACAATCGTTTAAATGGTCACACTAATTATCCAAGGGTCACTCCCATTTCTCCCATAACCCAAACACTACTTCAATAAAATGTTATGATTGTTTAAAGATGATGTTGGTCTTCTTCAATATTTTATATACATGTTGGTCTTAATAATGAAAAACATGTCTTCCATCTATTATTCCACATTGATTCATGATGATCTCTAATATATTATCTCTTTCCTCATATATCTGGATTGAATAAACTCCTCATAAGGGATATTTGAACTTTTTTCTCACCATGAACCATAATGATAAAGCATCTCTAGATATTGATAATTCCATGAATGGAAAAATCCATTAAATAAAATATTATATTGTTAAATGTAATATAGATTCTCCTTTTTATCATTTTTAACTATCAATAACACAAAAAATAAATTATGGTGGATCTTGTTATACATCTGTTTACATAGGGATCAAATATTTCATTACGGGTGGGATCTCCTATCCTTTGATTGTACTCGATATTATCTATAATCATAGGCCACACATTCTTATATTTTACTTCAAAACCCATATACTAAAATAAAACAACAATCTATCTTCTATTTCAGGACTACCTCATTTAGTGATTATATACATTCATGTCTTCATAAACTATATCAAATGTTGAATATTATACAATGTGTATACATTATTAATGATTTACCTAAGTGTCCTTGGGAAGCTCTAATTAATATTAAAATTAAATCTCTGAATCTGGCTCCTTGTTTTTTCATATTCATTTTCAATCCCTTTTCTATAATCATTGATAATTTATCTTCAAAATCTCACCATATGATATTACAAAATTTTAAAAATTAAGAA
The DNA here is from genome assembly GCA_963277665.1 of Viscum album. Classification (NCBI taxonomy): domain Eukaryota; kingdom Viridiplantae; phylum Streptophyta; class Magnoliopsida; order Santalales; family Viscaceae; genus Viscum; species Viscum album. The sequence goes on along the minus strand of OY728165.1, from coordinate 189,765,458 downwards.
AATATGCAATACATTCATTTTAAATAATTATATATTTCAGTCTATGATTCTCGAAATTATCCACATGTTTTTTTAAACTCTTTAATATCCAAATCTCAATGAACATCATGACCATACATTCCTTTTTTATTCCCTCTCTTAAATTAAAAACTTCAACATGATCCAAAATCGAATGCTCTCTATTTACAATCCATTTTGATTATCCTCTTACAAAATATCAATAATTTAAAATATTTTTGTGAAAAATTATTCTTTTTATTATGGAATACACCTCAAGGTCAGATCAAACACAAAGTAGTTATAGTGTAGAACTTACCAACATGATGTATGCTACTTCACATTTCATAAAATAATCACATTTGTTTCTTATTATGGGATGGTGTTGGTGTTCATTTCATGGATATTTATAAAATTGTGGAGCAGTTAATATGTCAACCAAATCTTGTCATGTGAAAACTCCCCATTTAACATGGTTTGTTATAGGTATAAGGAAAATTTATTGAGTGGCTGATGATAAGATAGGGGAATGTAATTTCCTTGTTTTGGAGCGTGATTAAAAATTGTAATAGTACAACATTTATAAAATTTCCCACATAAAAAATTTCCTTATCACTCCAAAATTCATTATAAACCTAAAATGCTATGATCATATTTATAAGAATTTTATTGTAGATCGACCCATAAATAACATCTTCTATTATAATTGGTACTATCATGTGCTCATGATAAAACATCAAAAAACTAGTACCTATACCCACTAGTCCTCCACAAATTTATCTACATTTGAGTTGATCTACCTTGAGCTAGACAAATGTTTATTCCAATCAACTAATTGAGTGGTTATCCGTTGATATTGGGCCCATATTTTTTTATACTCCATCAAAAAAACTTTTCGCAAAACCCACACCATCTCCTTTATAGGTATAAGATTATATTTTAGTTTTACATAAACCATGCCAAATTATTCCTCCATGGAACATATGTATTAAATATTCCTTAAAATTCATCATGAAATTCACACAACAAATCAATAACATATAAATCACCATTATTATAATTCAAGGAATCCATAATAATCCTCTTCAAAAAATAGACATGATTTCACTTCCATGGAACTTCATTAATTTTATCCTTTAAAGTATTTTCAACAAATCCAAATTATAAAAGATTTACTTTAACATTATCATCCTTTGGATTTTGTTTGAAATATCCTATAATATCCATCACTATTTTTTCCCATTTTTCAATAAAATAGAAATGGTACTTAACATATATAAGAACCCATATATTCTTTCCATGTATATTTTCATTTTTTTGGTGTTTTTAGGAAAAAGAGGGGTTTTATTGAAATATATTAAGTACACACCGTGTACTTGGTTACCACAGGTAGCTGGGTGCTGAACATGTCACGTCCATCCACACGACCGAGTGTGGTGACCCGGAGACCGCCTAATGCGGGGGACGGTCAAGGTAAGTACATGGTGTGTACTTATAAATTACACACAATGTACTTTTGTTCATTAAACGTACAAGGGTTACATATGATGGACAGAACCGTCTTCTTCTCGAAATTGTTCATCTGAGAGAATTCGTACAACGTGGATCTTTACTAAATCCTTGATTGAGCAACAATTCTCCAAATCAGACTCCATCGGTTGTGTTGGAATCGCATTAGTGAGTTCCCTCTTATTCTTGAACATGTTCACTTTATTCCTTTTCTCTCATGAGATGGATTAGGTTGAACATTTTAGATGTTTTCTTAGATCTATGATGATATAAGGTTATTCAAGGCCTGATACTCAAGTATATTGATCTCCCGATGTCGAGGTTGGTGGTTTGTGCCCTTCTATAGACAGTCATTGAGTTTTATGTGAAAAACTACTCAATACCCATGAACAGAGTATTGCACATTTATGGTTTTGGCCATATTGTTTTCCAGATATGCCCTAGTTTGTATGTGTAGAGGTTATTTGTAGAAAATATGATTTACTTGTCATGCAATAGAGGTTTTTTTAATGTTTGTATGTTTTGACCGTTTGGTCTAGTATTCCTGTTAGGCTACTATTTGTTTCCCATGCCTAGTATTGTTATGATGGAGTGATTGTTTATCTAAAAAGTTTTTATTCTATAGACTGGATAACCAACATGTTCTTGTGGTTTACATTTTCCTATTTGTATTTCTATGCCCATTTGACTAACATAGGGCCATGAGAACCTGGTGTAGTATACCATATGGAGAATGGATGAAATGGTTTCTCCGAAGTGTCTGTAATTATTTTCACGCTGCAAGACCTTAGGGGAGATTGTCGTTGACAGCTCCCTCAGATGTTCTATAGTTACATTATGAGGCCACAGGGGGAACTGGCATTGAGTGCTTCCTTAGGGTGCCTGTAGGTTACCGTTAAAAGACTATAGGGGTAATTAACAGTGAGTGCTTCTTCATAGAGTCTCTAGACACACTTGACTCTCAGGGGAATTGACGATTAGTGCTTCCTTTGAGATTTTATTCATAATCTGAACTAGAGGGGTGATAATGTGTGTTCTTTACTAAGGGTTTCTTGTGTTTTCTAGGTTGGACAATAGAGGAAAAGATGTGAGTACTTCCTAGAGGGTTACTGTTTGTGATTATCTGCTTACTTGATATGTGGTATTTGAATGATTTGAAACTGTAAGAATTTTTACTGTTGAGTACATCCTTGTTTACTTCTTCTTTTATTTAATGTCTGTCGTATATATTTGCTGACTTTTATGCATAGATATCTTGGTGGTTGACTAGTGGTATTTAGTCTCACACCCGGTTTGGGCCATGATTTTGTTCACAAACAGATTATAATTATGTACGTATAGATAAGGGAAAGCACCCTTCTACATCAGTTACTCGACTACTTTGGAGTTAGGGATCATTGGACCAATCATTAGTTTCCAACGTTGTTGAGTTGTTTACTATTTTTCTTATATATTGGGTTAGTATTGTATTTCAGCACTGTGACTTTTTTGGATACATTCTTAGACATAAGTTTCATGCATCATTATATCTGTGTTCTAAGTATTTAATTCATCAGTCTTCCACTGTTTCTTTTGTATGGAAATATCACTACATCCGCAATTGCATTGTGTTTTACTTCTGTTGTGTTACTCTTCCAGTGAGGGAATAGGTTTCTTACTATCACCCTGAAAGACCTCGCTGCTAGTCAGTAGCCTTTGGAGTTTGGGGAAATGTGCTTCAGTCCGTGTGAAAAACCCGGTACGGGGCGTCTCTTAGAGGCTTCTGGAACTAGGAAGTTACAAAGTGGTATTAGAGGGATTCTTTTCTCCTTGACTTACTTTTTAGAGCCTATAGTCAGTGATAGAACGTAAATAGGTACTTGGTAATAAGATATGCATGGGAGTAGCTAAACCTTGTATAGGAAAAATCCAATTAACCTCATTTATTGAAATTTTAGGGTTTTTCAATTTTACAGTTGATTTGATTTCACTATTGGGTGATTCATATGTTTTGTGTTGTTACTGTTGATAATATTGAGGTTCTATTTCTGTTGACACATGATGAGATGAGGGTATTCAAACTCATGCATCATATAGGAACTTTCTAGGAATCACATGTCATGCATTCTTACCATTCCATTTAGGGTACATTAGCTATTGCATGTTTTTGTGATAGATGTTGTTCTATATATGCATGTTATTGTGATATATTCCTTCCTAAAATACATGTTGTTTAAAAGGTTATTGATTGTGTATGGTTTTTTTAATGAATGCCAAACTATAGTTCTTGAGGTGTTATGGGCCATCATGGATCAGAATTTTGTGGATCATTGCCTTTTTTTTCTTGTATATAACATGTAAGAGATTCCAAGCATGGATTCGCGGGGATTATAGGCCCTCCCGGAATGGAATTTGTCACTTTAATATTCATTATAATGTTTATTATAGGCTCCAGAGTAGTTTCTGAGGATTACTGTTTGGAAAACAAGGAATACATGTCGTGTAGTTTTGAATAGACACCATGTGATCTTATGTTTAGGAAGAAACAATTTTTCTTTAGTATACGCCGTGTCCCCTATGTACACATCATGTAGTCTCTAACCATCTCACTGGCTGTGTGGGCAGAGACACAGGGATGGGGAAAAAACATGGTGAAACACTCCGCGTACCAGACGTACGCACCGTGTGATTAGATCTTATGTCTTCCCGTGTGACTAACGACATGGAAGGATGAAGGCTTAAGAAGTACACCCCATGTCAATATGGATCACACCATGTTGTGTAATCTATGGAATTTGGCTGTGTAACTAACAATACAGGTCGTTGAAAATCCTTTAGTACACATTGTGTCCATCTAGAATATGTTGTGTACTGTGAGTCGTGTATCTAGCCGAGTCACTAACAACACAGGTTGGTAATGATCATCTAGTACCTGCCGTGTCTCGCATAAACATGTCGTGTAGTCTTCTTCTAGGTAAACCATGTTGTTTAGCCATGTAAGGGAACTCAGGCAGGGGATGTGGATTCATGTACACGCCATGTGTTAGGACAACACGTCGTGTGTTTAGGGTGTTACATGACCAGTTTTGGTAGAAGTACACTTTCATGTGAAGGAATTAAGGAAACACGTCGTGTAAATAAGTATACACACCGTGTATCCTTGTTTTGAAAAACAGGAATGGTTTTTTCTCTTATTCTATTCTTACCCTCTCAGTTTTCAGTCCATGATAATATTGATCTAAGGTGTGCGCTTGAACTTGAAGAGTCATGCCACCCAGACGTCCTCGGTTGTCTGCCAGTGGCAAGGCAGTGATCAGACACCATACATGGATGATCAAGGACTTCTAGCAGATCCTCTAGTTGTTCTAGTCTTGGTACCAGCTGGAATTCCATACAAATATGTTGACGCATAGTTTCAAGGAAGATTTATGAGGTTTATGAAGACCTTCTTGAGTAGTACAACATCCTTCCCCTTCTATAACAGAGTTGACGCATGGTTATCTGTAATAGAATCCTCCCACCTTCCTAGGGGAAGGACACTAAAATATATTTGATTTTTGTAAAGATGGTGTATCTGCTGGTAAGAGTACATTTTCTATTGGAAAAACTCTTTAACAACATATATGTCCTTGTCACTAAACTGTCGAAAAAAACTCGGTCGCTAAATGTTTTTGCAACAGATAAAATCATTATATTGCCATTATAATAATACCAACAGATTATATGTATATGTTGGTTAAAATATTTAGCAACATATACTAATGACAGTTATTTATGTTGGTAAAAATATTACCATCATATAATATCTCTTTATAAATTAAATTTGAATAAAAATAATAAATTCTTATTTATAATAAAATTTCATATTATATTTTTTAATTTATCAATTATTACAAACTTTCTTAATTATTATAGAGATGAATATTTTAAGACATATTTAAAATTAGAAAAAAATTAATTATATTAATAATAGAATTTAATACAATATTAATCAATACAAAATTCATTACACAAAAACACACATCCCACCCCACCCCTATGCCAGCAACCCATCATTGCCACCCCAAGGATCAGCGAGCACTAGAAGAATATCCATTCCCCAAGACCAGTGAGCCGGAACAAATCATCCATGCTAGTCGGCCAACAGAAGCTCATACATGTCACACCAAGACCCAGCGTGCACCATACACCCATCCATCCATTCCACAGGACTTGTAATTGATTATTCCATTCCAGAGCATTCCTAAGCAGAGCATAACCAATCAAGGAAGAAGTATGTGAAATTTTAAAATGAAATAGTTGTGTGTTCTATCCATAACCATGCTCCCACTCTAAATGAAACAATAATAAAGGATTACACAATCATTTTGAATTAGGAAAACCATTTAAAAAATCAAGATTAGTCGATGAGTACAATGATAACTATGATATTTCAAAATTAGTAAACTAAACCGAGGTTTTACAGAAATTTTTTTCCTGAACTTCAAGAATCATGAACTTGAGAATTTTTTTGATCTTGCAACAGAAGGTATTCATGAACATAATAAAATTTTGAAGACCCAACCTCGACCTTAATTTAAATACTTATTGAAAAGAATTTATATCAGTACCAACTCATGTGGTCCAACATATCTTGATGATATGCTCTATAGATGCATAAATAAGTCTGGAATCAAAAGTAATGAACCCAGAAATATGAGTTTACATACAACAAAAAAGACCATGGGAATAAAGGATTTATCTAGAAAAAATTTTTATGGAATACCTATGAAACTGTAATGTTGGGATTATAATCACGACCAGATGAGTCCTTTAAGACACTATATCAATTTTTTTGCATACCTGTCGTAAGAATGAATATCAATAGGACTTCTACATTCATACCATGACATGAAAAGGAATAAAATGATACAATTTAGGAGACTATAATTATTACAAAAGGTTGAATCTACTAGCACTACACTTCAGAATTCTATAAGGGCTACTCATGTAGGTGACAAAGAAGCCTTTCCCCTTACCACCTGTATTTATAATCAAATAGTGGAATTGCATAGCTACAATGTAAAGAATGTTGGGCGGAGAGTGATGGCAAGAGGGGGGGTGAATTTCCATTTAAAAATTAATTAACAATTTAAAATCAAAGTAAAAAGTGCAGCGGAAATAAAAGAGGCAAGACACAAAACTTGATAACGGAGTTCGGCTTAACCCAAAGCCTACGTCTCCGCTCCCAACTCAACCGTTGAGAGATTTACTATCGCTTGATTTTTAATGGTTTTAGCAAGAAACCCATTAGACTTTAAGGTAGTCTAGAACCTATTACAGCTTGCTTTTAATGGTTATGCAAGAACCCACTAGGCTTCTTACAGGTGAAGGTTAGCTCACCTATGGATCAAGCCTTTTAAAGGGAAGGCTTGACTAACCTCTTCACACCTTGAAGGTGGTGTGAAAACCCAAAGAAAGAGAGGATGAGAGAAAGAGGGGTTTGTAGGCACAAACCCAAATTGATGCTCAAAATGATAAAGAATGAAAAACCGTAAAGAGGAGAAGTCTTGGGCGCCAATGGATTGATTGGAGTTGATGAAGTGCGCTCCCAAGCTTCTATGGTGATGCTCCTTGGATGTGGAAATGGGTTGGAGCAATTGAGGTTCCTTGAAGCAATCCGCCGGAGGTTCGCCAAATGATGGAAAAATGTTCCCGTGGGGTTCCGTACATTTCCAGGGCTTCCTAGTCCTTTATTTATAGAGGGGGAACCCTCAAATGGCCTTTAGGGGTCTTCGGAGCTGTTGGAGAAGCCTTTGGAGCTGTTGGGAGTTAAGTGGACAAGTCTGGTCAAAGCCCAACTGCTAGTTTGACTGGCTCCACCGGCTGACCGGTGCTTGGCCACCGATTGGCCGGTGCTTTGGAAAAGGGAGGGGCCTTCTACCCAGGCTCCACCGGCTGGCCGGTGAGGAGGCCACCGGTTGGCCGGTTAGGAGACAGTAGCTGACCCTTCTGTCTGGGTTCCACCGGCTGGCCGATGATGGGACACCGGTTGGCCGGTGGTCTGGACAGAGGAGATGCCTTCTGTCAAGACACCACCGGCTGGCCGGTGGTCATCCACCGGTTGGCCGGTGGACTGAAATCAGTCCACTTTTTCCTTCTCTCTTTCTTGGCCCAATTCCTTGGCAACTCGAAATCATGCATATCATCCAAAAACACTTAAAACAAGATTAGATAAATAAGAGAGTGATTGTGATCATGAAAATTAAACCACGAGGGGTACGAGAGGTACAACAATCTCCCCCTATTTTGATGATCACAATCACTAAAAACAAGCAATGTAAAAGATTGAAATGAGGCATGCTTTAAAGGATAAATTGAAAAGTAAAGCAAAGCATGAGAGAAAGATTTCTCCCCCAATCATCCAAGAATTTCTCCCCCTTTGTGATTATCAAAATAGCACGGGGCATAAAACTTGATTGAGGGAATGGTTTGAAAAACAAGATAGAGATTTTAAACCAATTGAGATTTTTGAAATTTGAATTGAAAGTTTTGAAAAGAAAGGTTTGAAATGAACGTTTTGAATTGAAAGTTTTGAATTCAAATTTTTGAATTGAATGTTTTGAATTGAATGTTTTGAATTGAAAGTTTTTAAATAAAAGTTTTGAATTGAAAGTTTTGAAATAAATGTTTTTAATTGAAAGTTTTGAAATAAAAGTTTTGAATTGAATGTTTTGAATTGATTGTTTTTAATTAAAAGGAAAAAATGCTTAAACGATCCTAACTCCCCCTAAATAAAAACAACAAATCACCGGGGAGAGGATTTTAGAACCGAGACAAATTTTGGTCCGGTGAGACTTGCTAAAAGGGATTTTTCAATCCACACTTGTCTAGTGGCGGGTCTTCTCCTATGAAATTCGTCATTAAATAAAATGGTTTTGGGCCTTCCATACCGGGCATTTTTGCAATCGCACTCATAAATTAAGTGCCTGGGTTTTTTGCAATAGTTAAAAAAATTATTTTGAGAGCTCCCCCTTACAAAAATAGTTGGAGCATGGGAAGAGGAAGCTTGCTTGGAATGGCCAAGCCCTTGGGTGGTTTTAGATATGCGTTGGGAACCAAGCAATTTGGTTAAATTTTGTTCACCTTGGGTGAATTTGGAAAGGGATTCCTTTAAATCCTTGATTGTTGATTCCATAGAATCAACATCGGGAAGGTTTTGGATCTTGAGGGACAACTCCTTTTCATTGAGAAGTTGTTCCTTTTCAGAAGAAATTTTTTTGAAATTCTTTTTTAAAGCAATAAATTTGGAAGAGAGTTCGTGAAAACCTTCCTCCAATTGATCTCTAGCATGTTGGAGATCCTCATAAGATAAATGATTGAAATAATTTGAAGAACAAGAGGAAGAGGAGTCGGAAGAGGTTACCTCATGAAATGTCATTAGACATTTTTTACCGTTGTCACATGAGGAGGAGGAGGAGGAGGAGGAGGAGGAGGAGGATGTGGAGCTATCACTCCATGTGGCCTTGAATGCCTTCTTCTTTTCCTTTTGCTTGGCCTTTTTCTTGTTTAGTGGACAATCGGGCTTGTAATGGCCTTTCTTGCCACACCCGTAACATGTTACCTCGGGCTCGGATTTTTCGTTGGGTTGAGCCATGCGGGATTTCATCTTTTTGTTCTTCTTCATGAATTTGTGCATTTTGCGAGCAAGATTCTCCATTTCTGAATCGCCGCTTGAAGAGGAAGACTATGAGGAGGAGGAGATTTCTTCTTGTTGAACTTTGAAGGCGATGTTCTTTGGAACTTTGATCGGTTTTCCTTCCTTTTCAGCTTGCCTCCTCATGGTGATCTCGTAGGTCATGAGTGATCTGATGAGCTCTTCGACCGGCATGTTCTTGATGTCTTTTGCTTCTTGGATTGCCATGACTTTCAGTGCCCATGAGCTTGGTAAGATCCAAAGGATCTTCTTGACCATCGTTTCTGCAGAAACATCATCTCCAAGAGACTTTCTACCATTGCAAACGTCAGTAAAGCGAGTAAACATTTCAGTAATATTTTTAGATGGATGCATGGTAAAAGACTCAAAATCTTGACGGTACATGTCCAATCGAGTATCCTTGACTTTGTTGGTCCCCTCATTGGTAACTTCCAAAAGTTTCCAGATTTCATGAGATGAAGTGCATGTGGAAACTCGATTGAATTCATTACGATCAAGGCTGCAATGAAGAGCGTTCATGGCTTTTCCATCAAGCTCGAAATTTTTAATATCGGCTTGAGTCCATTTGGATTCATCGGGAGAAGAAAGAGAATAGCCATTCATGACAATTTTATAAATAGGATAACCTATACTTCTAAGAAAAGTGGTCATGCGGGTTTTCCAATAGGTATAGTCGGTTCCATCAAAGAATGGAGCACGACCCAAAGAATATCTTTCAGGGGAGAAAGAAGTTGAAGCCATCACAATGGATCTGGAATTTGAAACCGGTGAAGGTATTACTCAAATTTTGGCTCTGATACCAATTCTTGGGCGGAGAGTGATGGCAATAGGGGGGTGAATTGCCTTTTAAAAAATAATTAACAATTTAAAATCAAAGTAATAAGTGCACCAGGAATAAAAGAGGCAAGACACAAAACTTGATAACGGAGTTCGGCTTAACCCAAAGCCTACGTCTCCGCTCCCAACTCAACCGTTGAGAGATTTACTACCGCTTTCTTTTTAATTGTTTTAGCAAGAAACCCATTAGACATTAAGGTAGTCTAGAAACTATTACAACTTTCTTGTAATGGTTATGCAAGAACCCACTAGCCTTCTTACAGGTGAAGGTTAGCTCACCTATGACTCAAGCCTTTTAAAGGGAAGGCTTGACTAACCTCTTCACACCTTGAAGGTGTTGTGAACACCCAAAGAAAGAGAGGATGAGAGAAAGAGGGGTTTGTAGGCACAAACCCAAATTGATGCTCAAAATGATAAAGAATGAAAAACCGTAAAGAGGAGAAATTTTGGGCGCCAATGGATTGATTGGAGTTGATGAAGAGCGCCCCCAAGCTTCTATGGTGATGCTCCTTGGATGTGGAAATGGGTTGGAGCAATTGAGGTTCCTTGAAGCAATCCGCCGGAGGTTCGCCAAATGATGGAAAAATGTTCCCGTGGGTTCCGTACATTTCTGGGGCTTCCTAGTCCTTTATTTATAGAGGGGGAACCCTCAAATGGCCTTTGGGGGTCTTCGGAGCCGTTGGAGAGGCCTTCGGAGCCGTTGGGAGTCAAGTGGACAAGTCTGGTCAAAGCCGAAAGGCTAGTTTGATTGGCTCCACCGGATGACCGGTGCTTAGCCACAGGTTGGCCGGTGCTTTGGAGAAGGGAGGGGCCTTCTGCCCAGGCTCCACCGGCTGGCCGGTGAGGAGGCCACCGGTTGGCCGGTGAGGAGACAATAGCTGACCCTTCAATCTGGGTTCCACCAGCTGGTCGGTGATGGGACACCAGTTGGCCGGTGGTCTGGACAGAGGGGATGCCTTCTATCAAGACACCACCGGCTGGCCGGTGGTCATCCACCGGTTGCCCGGTGGACTGAAATCAGTCCACTTTTGCCTTCTCTCTTTTTTGTCCCAATTCCTTGGCAACCCGAAATCATGCCTATCATCCAAAAACACTTATAACAAGATTAGATAAATAAGAGAGTGATTGTGATCATGAAAATTAAACCACGAGGGGTACGAGAGGTTCAACAAAGAAGAAGAATCTTATAAATGATCTATTCCATTGTTAATCTAAATTCTCAGTATACATTGGATAAACATTTAAAAATCCTCCATCCACATGATTTGATCATCATAAGGACATACCAATAAAAGAATAGACATCATTCTACCAGCTTATTTTTTTCCTATTATTTTTCCAAGAATTTATAAAAAATGAGTGTAATTCATTCAAATTTCAAATAATAAGTAAAATACAACATCAAAGTTGATATTTTGTACAAGCAGATCATTATGAACAATATGAAAAAGAACATATGACAAAATGAAATGATGAAATAAGCACATGTAATTTATCTGTATTGACGAAATAAAATATAAATAAATTGAATTAAAAACAATTAAACATATACCCCAGAAAAGTTTACTAAAGAAATATGAAATTTAATCAATGAAAACATGAAATAGACTCAGACATTCTCACCTAATCAACTTCAAATAATCTGCCCACTATGCCTTAGAGAATAGCTTACTCGTGAGTGAGATCTTGAAGGGGCACTCAATCTAGAAAGTATTTCATTCTTCAAATAAGGTTTGTAACTATTTTAGGACACAAGAAACTGTTTAAAGCATTAACATCAACAACGTAAATACATAATATTACAAGTGTATTATAAAAATAATACCACAGATATATGGACTAGAAAAACAAGCTAATAATCAATGGGTAACAAGGTAATTTCCATGAACGTTCCCTAAAAAATAATCATTTTTACATGTCACATTCTCATCATTTTAGATACACATATAGTGAATTCTTTAAAAACAACTAGAATCTATACAATTATAAGTATTACATAAAATTTTATAAAAACATCGCAACCCATCCACATTAATACATATATTTACCTTATTCATATTTATATAAATAATCAACCTAATTAGTCTTATCATAATGTTCTGTATGAAAAAAACCCATAAGAGCTGCTGAAGAAGAAATATTGGGAAGCTGCGAGGGGGTGAAGTAGGGCCACCTGGTCTCCTATAGCAATCCATGAACCCCTTCATGTCATGGAATTTTTGGAAGATAAATGGACCATCCTATGAATGGACCTTCCCAGAGCTATTGGAGTCAGTGTGTACTGCAGTGCCACCAACATGGTAGATCTCCACATGAAAAACAACACAGATGAACAGCTTGAGCATAATGCACATTGGGTACTTAATATCCGACCTGAAATCCAACCATTCTAGGTTAAAACGCTATTGATATCGATTTATAGTTAGCAAACACATACCTTTATGAAACCATGGATGATCCTTCTAGAAATATTTCCACAGGAACATCTAAATCACAGTACTCTTTATCAGCATTAGAAGATGATTTTGTGAGTTTTTTTGTGGAACATTCCATTGATGAATTCCCATGATTCTTTGGCTATAGTATAACAGGGATTTCATTTTCTGGAGGTATAATAACTATCACAATACAAGTCATACAATATAAATAATTCCGACCAATGTAATGAAAACTTAAAATTTAACACGGATAGAAAACAAACTAAGAAAATCATGAAAATGTACACCATCATACAGTCTATCTGAATCTTCTCCTTAAATGGCCATTTGAGACAAAAATAATTAATCCTAAATCAAACACCAATTCCAGCAAATATCCCCACTTAAATAATTGTGAAAAACAGATTAATAGAAACTCAAAAGCATGGACTGACCATACCACCCTTAGATTCTAAGGAGAATGAGAACGTCAAAGATTCAGGTATTCGTCAGATCAATATAGATACACCAAGACTGCTCTGCGCTAGGGGGATCACCTTCAAGACCGAGATAGGCCACCGGAGACGACAGCTTCATCCACTCTTAATGATGAATGTCTTTGAGATCTTGTGATCGAAACAGTCTACGAAATATGGAAATTGAAACTGGTTGATATGTACATCGAAATACCCTATATCCAAATAGATAAAGTGAATATAAAATCTATTTGAGTTTTGATCCGAAGTTATGGGGAAGAAACCTAATGAGATGACACCACAATAAACCTAAATAGCACTGAAATCCCTTTACGGGACCGACTCCTCATATCATCATGAGGAAGAAGAAAAACTTGTTACCAAACGTGATTGAAGAGGTAAACAAAGAGATTTTAGGATTCAATGTGAGAAAGGGTTAATACAATTCGATATGGGATGACGGGCAGCAGGCCAGAGCTGTGCGGTGGGACCTGAGGCATGGCGGCAGGACATGATGATGCCTTGAGGAAGATTAGGCTTTTGGTGGTGTTTATTTTTTTTATAAAATTTATTTAAATTTTTATTGAATAAATTATATTGAAACACATAAAAATAGTTAATATTTCAAAAAAAATTAAATTAATAATATTTGAAAAAAAACATTTAATATTTCAAGAATATTGAAAATTAAAGTCAATTATGAGATGTTTTTAAAAACAAACATGAAATAAAATTTTACATTGATAATAAAAATAATATATATATATATATATATATATATTCACATTGTTTCTCTTGATTAATTATTGATAAAATATTTTTTTGTTGTTCAATGGTTTCTTGTAACATTTTTTATTTACAAGAAAATAATTTTTGGTAATACCGTTATTAATAACAGATTCATGTGTTAATAAAAAAAATATTGGTATTAGTATGATATAGAAATAGATTCAACTATTGGTAAATGATATGTTGGTATTGAATAATCAGCATCAATATATATATATGTTGGTAAAAATAAGTGTAGCTATTAAAAATTAATACTAATAGAACTTAAAATCTGCTGGAATTGCTCATTTTTTACCAACAGATAAATTATCTGTCAATAAATTTCTGTTGGTATAAGCCATTTTTTGTAGTGGGAGGACCCCAGGCTGTAGAGTAATGGTCGGAGTCCACACTGAAGATCTTTGATCCCATGAAGATGACTCTAGAGAGAAGGGTCAAGCTTGCTATATATATGCTTCAATATTCTTCCAAGAGATAGTGGGATGTGATCTCATAGGAGGGACACCAACATGATATGTCATGGGATGAGTTTTAGCATACCATCTATGATTACATCTATCTGGAGTATTTGAGGGTCGATCGAGCCCGAGAGTTCCTGAGTTTAGAGCTGGGTACTCTTCCTATAATGGAGTAATCTCCTCGCTTCACTGAGTTGCAGTGCTTTACACCCTTTCTAGGGGGAGATGGGTTGTTCCTAGCAAGGAATGTTGAATATTGTCTTAGATAGGACATTCGAGCTCAGTTGAATATCATTAGGATGGCTTCGATATCTTCTATAGTCAACTAGCTACTAATCAAAGCGTGTAATCTAAGTGATTCTAGAGCTGCAAGACAGGGCGGTTCAGCTTCCAAAGTCAGTGCTTCACTGGTTTATAGCAGGAAGCACCACCGGGAAACTACACATAGAGATCTGAGTAGGAGAAAATGAACCTTAAGGTAGCTAGGTGGTATGCTACCAGTGTGGGAAGGTAGGGCATTCAAGACCACATTTCCCATGAGACCTAGTGGAGTGCCGATCCTATAACGAGATGGGTAATCTTCAGCGCTTCTATCAGTTCATCTCAATAACAGCTAGTGACATGGGTTCTTCTATGACTTCTCATTCAACAGCAGCACCCCCAATTTCTCCCAAATTTTAGAAATTGAGTTATTCTGGCCATTTGGAAAAAGGTGGATGTTGTGGAAAAACAGCCAGTTTTCAGGATTCCAGTGATAACAGGGTGGACCGGATCAGGGTGGTCAGGCAGGGTAAAAGGGCCGCGGTGCAGGTCATACTTTTGTAGTAAAGCGTCCATAGTAAGAGAAGGATTTTGGACCCTCTAAAGTTAGATGTATAATCCTAGATACCTCAGTTTTTTCTTTTCTTCTTTTCGATGTAGGTTCTTTAAATAGCTTTATATTTGTTGTTGTCTTGAAGAGACTTGGGCTCTGTATCTTTTCTTACGCTGATATATTGACACTAAGCACACCATTTGGAATACAGATGGTTGTTGTATGTCAATGTAAAGAGTTCCTTATTGAGGATGGTGGGTGTCACTTATTATGGGACCACTATGCCTTAGAGATTACATGTTATGATGTCATTCATAGAATGGACTATTTAGTTCCCTTCCAGGTTGTGGTCGATTTCTATCATTGTAGGGTGAGATTAAAATCACTAGAGGGTGGATTTTTTCTTCATAATGGAGAATGGGATGTCCATGTGAGTAGAGCGGGACCCGATCATCATGGGTTGGGAGGAGTTATAGCCAATATTTCTAGTCTATATCAGGATGACCAGGGGACTTCATAGTTGGACATTCCTCTAGCAATGGATGGTTTCAGGGATGTCTTTCCAGAGGAACTTCCAGGTTTACCGTGAGAGTGAGAGGTAGAATTTTCTATTGAGCTCATTCCCTGAGTGGCCCTGGGATCCATTCCTCCTTATAAGATGGCTAAACTAGATTTATGAGATCTCAAGAAGCAGTTGGAGGAGTTTCAAGAAAACGGTTTCATCAGACCTAGTACTTTTCCTTCGGTTTCGTCTATCCTGTTTGCAAAGAAGGTGGATGGTACCCTCAGAATTAATGTTATTATCAGAATTTGAACCAGTTGATGGTCAAGAACCAATATCCCTTGATGAGTATTGATGATATCTTTGATCAACTTCAAGGAGACTTGGTGTTCTTGAAGATTTACTTGATATCCGGTTATCATCATTTGTGTGTTAGACCATCATATGTACTTATTACAGCCTTTTGAAGAAGGTATGGTCTATATGAGTATGTAGTTATGCCATTCAGTCTCACGAAAACGCCTTCAATATTCAAGGAACTAACGAACAGAGTGTTCTAGCCATACTTGGATTCCATTATGGTGGTCTTCGTAGAAGATATCTTGGTGTACTCTCACACTTGACACAACCATGACACCCATATTAAGATCATTTTGAGTACACTAAGAGAGCATCAGATATATGATAAGCTCTTCAAATTCCACTTTTTGATGGACCAGATTCACTTCTTGGGTCATGTTATCTTAGAGAATGAAGTATCAGTAGACCCAGAGAAAGTGAGAGCATTAGTTTTCTACGAGCAGCCAATGAACATTTTTGACGTACGATGTTTTCTAAGGCTGGATGTATACAACATGCACTTCACACTATACTTCTCATGCTTAGTAGTGCCACTAACAGGCCTTAATAAGAATGGTTCAATGTTCTTGTGGTCAAATTCCTATGAGTTATCCTTTTAGAAGCTGAAAGGGAGGTTGACATCAACACTAATACTAGTATTTCCAGATCCGGGCAAGAGATACATAGTTTATTGTGATGCTTCAGGTATCGGGAAGGGAGCAGTTCTTATGTTGGGAGAATGAGTCATTACTTATGGGTCTTGGTAGTTGACGCCACATGATAGGAATTACCTAATTCATGATCTTGAGTTTGTAGCCGTTGTTCATGCATTACATTGTTGGAGACATTATCTTATGGGAGAGCATTTTTTTGATTTTAACCGACCAAAAAAGTCTCAAGTATATCTTCACCCATTATGACATGAATTTGAGAAAACAAAGGTGGGTTGTGTATCTTCAGTCCTTTGACATTGAGTTTTCGTATACACCAGGAAAAGGAAATGTTGTGGTTGATGTGTTGAGTAGGAAGACACAAATATAGGTTATTTAGGAGGATAGCTGTGAGTGGAAGCTTAGGGATCTCTTTTCTAAGATTCATTTTGAGGTTCTTGAAAGACGGGGGAAGATGTTTTTATCTTCTTTAGTTGTTACCTCTACTTTGCATGATCATGTGTGATGGAGGCTGGTATCAAATTTTGAAGGCCTAGTCCTATGGGAAAGTGTGCCAGGAGAGGACCCTATTACTGGAAGAACCATAGGCGATGATGATATCTTGCATTTTCATGGGTGTGTATGGGTGTTAGTAGAAATACCTGAGGAGCTGATGCGGGACTATCATTCCTCAGTATGGGCATTTCGTCATGGCAGTACCAAGATGCATCATGATCTACACGTCAGTATTGGTTGTTAGGTATGAAGAAAGATGTTGCTGGGTTTTTCATGAGCTTCCACCTATCAACAGGTGAATATGGAGCATCAAAGACCTATGGAGGATTTTTCAGCAATTACCCATACACGAGTGGAAGTGGAGTGATGTCACAATGGATTTCGTGATAGGTTTACTAAGGTCACCTTGAGGGAATGATGTTGTATGGGTTTTCATTGATAGTCTCATGAAGGTTGCACAATTATTGCCAATCAAGGATACCTTCAGTGATGATGAGCTGGGAAGGTTTTACATCCATGAGATTGTATGTTTTTATGGACTTCCACACTCCACTGTTTCAGATAGGGATGCTCGTTTTACTTCTCGTGTCTGGCAGGGCCAAAAGAAGGGTTTTGGTATGTAGGTACTTTTGAGTACAGCTTACCATCCCTAGACACATTGCTAGTCCGAGTATACGATTCAGGTGCTTGAGGAAATGCTGTGAGCATGCATCTTTGACTTTGGAGGTTCTTGGGAAATTCACATACCTCTTTTGGAAACATCCAACAACAATAGTTTTAGGAAACTATTTATATGGAACCTTATGAGGCTTTGTACAGTAGTCTATTCCGATCACCATTATATTGGTTGGAGGCAGGAGAGGCAGCTATGTTGGGACCTCTTCTTATCTAGGAATCCACAAAGCAGATATAGTTGATTTAGAAGAGGATGGCTACTATAGAGTCTTGGCAGAAGTCTTATGTTGATCAGCGGAGATGACCTCGGGAGTTCGTGGTTGGGGATCATGTTTTCCTGCATGTCAATCCAAGGATGAGGAACAAGAGGATTAGGAGATAGGGTGAGATTTCACCATTGTACTTAGAGCTGTTTGAGGTTTTGGGGAGATTCGGGACAGTTTCCTATAAGATGCAGTTACCTCAAAGGTATAGTGCTATGCACGACAACTTTTACATTTCTCAGCATTGACTTTCTTCTCAGACCCATCTCGTGTTCTTCAACCCAAAGAGGTTGAGTTATAGGTGAATGCCTCATTTTAGGAGCATCCTATCTGGATTTTTGATCGTAGTATGAAGGTTCTCCATGGATAGTTTGTTCCTATAGTACGAGTGTTATGGTAGCACGGGAAAGTATAGGATGAGAGTTGGGAGAGGGAGGCTGATGTACGATCATGGTAGCAAGATCTTTTAAAGCATTCATCTAATATGCTTCCATTCTAGGGAAATTCAGGGACAAATTTATTTATGGGGGGAATTTTTTACGAAACTAGATCTTCTTTTCATGTATGTTTTACATTTTCTAGTATTTTTTTTTGGAAAAACGAAAGTTTTCTAAAAACTTCGTAAGTACATGCCATGTACTTGGTTACCGCAGGTACCCAGGTGCTGGCCGTGTGTGGTGACCTGAAGACCACCTAATGTGGGGGTTGGTGAAGGAAGTTACATGGTGTGTACTTATAGATCACACGTATTGTACTTTATTTTTTTCATTAAATGTACCAGAGTCATGCCTGATAGGCAGAATCATCTTCTTCTTGAGATTGTTTGTTCGAGAGCATCTGTACGGTATAGATCTTCACCGAGCCCTCGATCGAGCATCCATTCTCCAAATCGGACTCTGTCGGTTGTGTTGGAATCACATCAATGAGTTCTCTCTTCGTGTTGAACACCTTATTCTGATTCTTTCTCTCTCGTGAGATATTGTGGGTTGAATATTTTAGATTTTTTTGTAGATATGTGACTTTCTAAGGTGATTCAAAGCCTGAGAGTCAAGTATATTAATCTCGCGACGCTGAGGAAGGTGGTTTTTTCCTTTCCATAGAAAGTCTTTGAGTTTCATGGGAAAAAGTGCCCAATACCCATGAACGGGGGATTGCGCGTTTATGGTTTTATCACTATTATTTTTTTGTTATTCCATAGTTTGTTTTGGATAGAGGTTATTTTTTGAGAATAAGGTTTACTTATCATGTTATGGAGGTTTTTCCCATGATTTCTTATTTTGACCATTTAGTCTAGTTTCCCTGTTATGCTACTTCTTGTTTCCCATGTCTAGTATTGTTAGGATGTATTGATTGTTTATCTAACTTGCTGTTCTGATGTAGACTGGGTAGCCAAGTAGTTCTTGAGGCTTGATTTGGTTGTTTTTCATTTCTATTCTCATTTGACATACACAGGGCTGTGAGAACCAGGTGTAGTAGACCATATGGAGAATGGACATAAGGGCTTCTCCAGAGTGTTTATAATTATTATCATGCTGCGAGACCATAGGGGGGATTGACGTTGACTAGTCCCTTTCAGGGTCTATAGTTACATTACGATGCAACATGGGTAATTTTCATTGAGTTCTTCCTTATAGATCATATAGTTTACCTTTAAAAGGCTACAGATGGAATTGACAGTGAGTGCTTAGTTAGAGGGTCTTTGATCACACATGACTATAAGGGGAATTAATGATGAGTTCTTCCTCAGAGAGACTATTCTAAAGCTGAACCAGAGAGGTTAGAGAATGTGTGATTCCCATAAACATACTTTTGTTTTCAAGGTGGGACCAGACCGGATAGGCTATGAGTGCTTCCTAGAGGGTTACATGTTTTTTATTATCTACTTACTTGATATGTGGTATCTGAATTCTTCGAAACTGTACGGTTGTTTACTGTAGAGTACTTCCTTATTTACTACTTAGTTTGTTTATTTCTTGCCATATATATTCACTAACTATTAGGTGTAGATCTCTTGGTGGTTCCCAACTAGGATTTTGTCTCACACCATATTTGGGCCATGCTTTTGGGCCCAAACAAGTTATATTATTGTAGATATAGATAAGGGAAAGTGCCTTTCTACATTAAGTACTTTACTACATTGGAGCTAGAGAGTATAGGACCAATCGTTGTCTTGCGAATTTGTGGGTCTATTTACTGTTTTTCTTGTACTTTGGTTTAGTACAGTATTTCTGCAAAGTGACTTGTTTGGCTACATTCCTAGACATATTTATCATGCATCATTATGTATGTCCTATATATGTTTTTTCTTCAGTCTTCCATTGTTTCGTTTGTATGGTAATATTTCTACATCCACTATTACTTTGTGTTTTACTTCCACTGTGTTACTCTACTAATGAGGTCATATTTTCCCCACTATCACACCCAAGTTCGTTGCTGCTAGTCAGCAGCCTCTAGAGTTTAGGGAAATGTACTTGAGTCTATGTGACAAACCAAGTATGTGGTGTAACTGGGAGGCATCCGGAACTGGGACATTACAACTCCACCTTTATGGAATATCAATACTATAATTGAAAGATTCTCTTTTATTTTCACTCTCCCATAATTCCTTTGTCAATATTTTTTTTATTAGTGAAAAATTTATTTATTCTGCTTTTTTCCATCATAATTTACCCCTTCGACATCTAAGCTTATTTATATTGAATCTGTATTTCTCTTTTAAATTCTTAATGACTGAATCACTACTTAACAATGAATTTTGAAGAAATCCTTAATCATAATAAGAAAAAGATCAGTTTTAGAGAAATGAGTTAAAGTTAACATTATCAATTATGTATATGTTTTAACTATATATCGATACAAAAAATTCATCTTGAACGAATGATGACTCATTTGATCTCAAAAAACATCTCCAAAAATCTATTAGTTCATATGATTTAGAACGCACTAATGAGGAGAATGTCACTTTTTAAGATAATTTAATCCAGAGAAATCACTCATGGATAGATTTATTTTCGTCAAATAACATTAAGATATTTTGAAAAGTCACTTAGATAACATAATAATGTTATTTTGTAATAAATATTCATAATTATTTACTGTAGAATCTTTTATATTATGTTTTCAATTCACGACATTAGTGTTTTCTACAGTTAAATAATGCCGGATATTACATGGGAGGCTTACAAAAATGTCTTAGCACTGATATTAGGAAAGAAACATGTATTTTACACACAGTTAAATTTATAATATTTTTGATACCCGCAATTTATTTCATATTTCATCAAATATTCAATGATTCTAGCATATAAAGGAAGGTTCATCTTGGTTTCATTCAATCTCATAGATTAATCCACCAAAATAGACTAATTCAATATTATGATTTTATCTAATTTCTCTTCTTAGTATTATAGATATTTTATTTCACTAACTCATAAAAGGTGTTGTATTTTTCCATGGAACTTCTTTAAGTACATATTTTAAATTCCTAAATAATATAATTCTAATGAAAATTGGGTTTATTTCTTCATTTAGTGGAAATTTCCATAACATGAACCCATTTTAAATTTTACAAAATGTATTTTATGGATCCATCATATCTGATTAGGAAGAACCTCCACCCAATGGAATGGATCTTCCCATGAATATTTCACCAAATTTAAAAATAATTAGAAACATTTAAAATATATAGGGAGAGAGATACCTCCATCATCCTCATATTATGGAATGTATTTGGTCTTTTTGGACCAAATATTTTTTTATATTATGCATTCATGAAATTATATTGGTGTTATTGAATATAACCAAAATCAAAAAAACTTCATAAGGATTTATTTCTTCTATAATTTCCATGAGATTTATTTCGTCCTCCATTTTTAATGTCTTACTATATTTCAACATTTTACATGTATGTTGTTGAAAGTACATACCATTGGATGTCAAACTAACTTCTTATTATATTGATTTCAATGTATTGCAAAATATTTTCTATAAATAATCTATTATAGGAAGACCAAACATAATCATTTCCTTCATGTCTACATACCTATTCTACACCATAAATCTATTTTTAGGTCAAACAAACTCTCTCTTTGTTCAATGTATCCTCTTTGTCAAAGAATATTGAGATCCCATCATGGAAACTTCATCAGTTTTGTTGGTAATATATATTTCCATAAGAAAAGTATTATCACAAATATAATATCATCAAATAAAATAATTCCTCATAAAATGTATCTATCTTGACTGTGATGTGGTTATAGAAGATATTACTTCGTTATTGAATGTTATTTCTTATATACACACAATCATAATGTGTCTAATTTTATTATTACAGCCACATTGCAATTCCTTTATAATTTGATTGACACTTCCATCAATTTTATAAAATATATACATAATTGTTTTGAAAACAATATACGAATAATTTATATAGATGGATAATTTTTTCACATGAGGTATTACAACATTTGACTTATATCATTCAAACTAATGTCCCTTGACAAACTATTTAATTTCAAAATACTTCTTCTTATTTTTGTGTTAATTTTAACGTCAAAATTATAAAATTCAGTTTTCATTTCATTGAATTTGAAGTTTGAGGATGGATTTTAAAGTGTGTTTTGGTGAGTTTTAAGGTTTTTTAAGAGGTTTATGAGTGAGGGTCAAGCAATATGAGTTTTGTTTAGAAGAATATAAAAGTTGGATAGTGATCGGTTAATAACCCAAACATTAGTGGGGGTATATTGAATGTATGATGTCCAAACATATTATATAGAATTACTTTAATTTCAAGGTATATTTTGTGGTGGACTGCCAAAACATCTGTGTCCACCTATGTAGTTTTATATAATAATTATTAATTGTGGGAGAGGGGTTAATTTTCCCCTTTTCCATTAAAAATTATTATCCCATATCACTTTACCTACTATTAACCAATCAAAATGAATGCGGATATATCAAAATATATTGGATTTATTAACTCTTTTATCTTATTCCATTGATCCATGGTAAATAAAGGGGGACTTCCTCAAGTTTACAGCTTGATAAGTCCTCTATGAATCAATTCTCTCTTATTAATTTACATATTTTTATATTATCATATTGTAAATTGATTATTTAATTTGGTATTTCAGTTTTGTTAAGTCTAAATCCAATCAAGCGCCTTGGATTCATCTTTTCTGGGTTATGGGAATCCAATGTGAGTTTTATATTGGTGGGTATCACTGTTTTAATTGGTTTCTTTAATTTAGTGAATTATTTTTGGGTGTCTTGATTTAGGGCATTGATTTATGTATATTTTGGTTTGATTTAATTAGAGGCATATATAATATTGAGTATATTTTTGATGTCATATACAAGGTATTTATTTGGCATTAGTCATCTTCACTTTTGGTGTGAAAAGCCTATAAATTCTAATCTAAGAACATTTTATTAGATATCATGTATGAAACCCAACACCATGTACGTAAGGGAATATAATATCATGAGACTTTAAAATATATTTATTATTTTAAAAAATCAATCTATATTTTAGTTGTTAATGAACAGAATAGTTATTTACCTTCCATAATGTGAAAAAAAATTTCTTCAATTAATTTCATTACATACAAAACCATGTTTTATCGAACAACAATATATTATTGAAAATATTAATATTTAAAATAATTAGATATAACCTAGAAAATAAATTAAAATTTTTGAATAGTATTAACTAACTAATAAGAATATATAGTTTATAAAAATTTAAAGTGTATTCATTGGTTAAAAATTAATTACAAATGAATATGATAACCAATTGAATAAAAATAGAATGGCTATCTAGAAAACTATTTTTATGCTTAAAAGGAAATTTTATACTAAAAAATAACAATTAATAGGTGATATAAAGGTAATATTATATATATATATATATATATTATATTCAAAAAAAATTCTATATTTATCCAATTTTTATGATAATAATAAGATAATAAAAAATCTAGTATTATGATAAAAATTAGTTTTTTGAATGGAAATTTACCACATTTTAATAGTGAACCAATTTTAAAATTAAATTTTTTGTAACTTTTATAAATTTTATATAAAAAATTAATTTCATTTTTGAAATAGAAACATGAAATTCTTGTTAAGGGGAATTTTTTGTTTTTTTCTAGGATGTTCCATTTTTTGATGAAAAGTAAAAAAATAGAATTTTAATTCAAAACTTCTTTTTTCTCTAATTTATTTATATAGTTAAATTATATTTAAATTTTATTTAAAGTAAAAATAGATTAATAATACATATGTTAACCTAATTTAAATAATTTTAACTAATTGACATTTAAATTGAAAAAAACCCAACAATCCTTTGAACATTTTAATTTTAAAACCAACATTGTTCTCCCATCATTGGGATTAAATTTAAATTAATTTCAACCAATTGTGTAATTTTAATTTTTAAAAATGGATTCCATATTTTTATTAATTTGAATTTATAATTACTAATAAGGTAAAGTTAGTTTTTGACCAAAAATAATAGTGAATGTGATAAAAATTAATTACTGTGATTAGGAGAAAAAATAGCTTAATAAAGGAATAAACAGTAATCTTAAAGGCTAAAATGACCTAGAAACTTGTCCAAAATATATTCTATATCAATTTTTATACAATATGATCCATTATATATAATGGTTTTCATTATTGTATCCACTTCAAATAATAGAAATGTTGGTGGAATTCCATTCAAAATATTTACAAGAACAACACTCCTCCTCAACTATAAAAAAGAACTCACCACACCCACTTATTAAAGTGTATCAAGACACTTTTTAATCAAAATATATGCTAAAATAATCTCCCAAAATCAATCCTCTAAACCTAAATTCTTCAATTCTGGATGAAATCCATCCATGGATGCTCTTTGGGGAAAATCAAAATGAGTTACCTGAATAAGAGGTAACATCCCTTTATAAGAAGATTAGTTTTATTTTCATTCTCCAACCCCTGAAATATACTTATTATTTGATTATATAATATTATTATCATCCTTAATTTACTAATTTGTGTTAATTATTTGTTTTATTCCTACAATTACACAAACTACCATCTAATAGTTTACAAAATTAATGTTTATGTGTACGGCGAACTACCACCTCATCGAATGATGTCATAATTTTTTTCCATTACAAGCTATCATGGTTAGAAATTATAATGGACATTCAATTAATATTATATATATATATATATTAATTATTATTCTTTAATTTATAATTAACTCATACCTTTATGCTTTTCATTTTGTGGGAATACGATAACATCATCTATGGAAGTGTGGTATACCACCTCTTCAAAGAGATGCAATTCATCCACACAATACATAGAATGTATAAAGGAAGGTTTTTACAGTCCTATATGACATATAGGGCATAAAAATGATAATTTAATTATAACATAAATATATATCATTTAATTTTTAACATTTTAAATATGAAAAAAGTGAAATCAACGTTCATACATATGCACAACCTACCGTCTCAATGAACAATGATATTTCATACCTAGAAGAAGTAATAGTCACCTGAGGGATCTTTGGGAAAAAATGGGCTTTCATTCCCATGGAAATTTGGTCTATGTAATGGTTCTACATCTACCAAGTCAAAATTAGTCTTTTCTTTTCATTAATAAAAAAATGAGGCTACGTCCCCAACCTTTTAAAAAAATTCATTTCTTACCTCCAAATTTTAGAATTTCATATAAATAAATATATTAAATATACATTATATTTTATTCATGTTTTACATTATGGATATGATGAAATAATTATAATTATAAAATGTAACAAGTCAAAATATAATTGAGAAACTAGGAAACTAACACTAGAAATTGTGACAATAAAGAAGGATTACTAACAAATGTCCAATAAGATATTATAAGTTGATAATATATGATATCATAAATATTAATATGGTTTTTAATAGGTTATTAACATATTTAAAACAATTATACATGAGGTTAAAGGATATTTAATTTAAATGAAACGAAATGTAAGTGACTTATTTTACTATTTATATCCATGAGATAAATGTCATATTCAGCACTTACTTCTTTTGTGTGGTGTATATACTACCCATTTTGTAATATTATATATATAACTATTTTATATTAATGTTCTTTCTATTGTATTAATTTTAATTTTTTATTTGAGTGTTATTTGAGTTAAAAGTAACAATGTGGTATGTAATTTCAATACACAATTAAAATTAGATGGGATATATTACGTATCTCTTGTCTCTAATGTTATAAAATTTTGTGTGTAATCTATTTTTAACATATATTGTTGTATTTCATCTTGTTCTATGTGTATTTAAATTTGAAACACATAATATATTTATTTATTGATTCTCATATAAATGTTATGGCCTTTTCAATGTATTTATTTACAATCTCATTTTATTTGGGATTGTTTATACATAAATTTACATGAGAGGAAATTACTGGATTATTGTTCAGTAAACTCATTTATTTTATCCTCGTGTAGTTCTTCATGACCTTTTCCAAATAATAATACCATCATTACACTCTTCGGTACTCAAAATATTTTTTGGTTTTTGTTAAGAAAGCACGACTTCAAATATATATTTAGTCAAATACCATTTTTTTCTTTTAAAAACCATATTTTATAAAAAGTTTTTAAAAACTGTTTTCACTATCCCAAGACGATTTATTAAGGATATTTTTAACATTTTTTATTTTACTAATTATATCAATGGAATATTCTTGTCTATTTCCGAACAAGGCACTTTCCTATCATTTTTTCCTCACAATAGAAATTCAATTTTTACCTTGTACAACAAGTTCAGATTTACCCATTATCATTTATTCAAAGATTAATTTTATGTATAAAGGATAATATTTTATGAAAATCTTTTCACAAGTGATTTTCAATTAAAATAATTTTCATAATGTTATCAAAAACAAAAAATATATTTTTCTCAAGATTATTTTTAAATGATTTTTTACAGTATTTATATTTATTAATGACAACAGCCATTTATTTTACCCCACATGAGATTTATTGTATTGATACCATATTTATTCTTCTTTTGGATGGGTTCTGATTGAGGTGACCAAATATAGTACTGACTGTCACTTCCTTGATTTATTTTTTAGGTCCCTAGGAATATTTGATTTCCAATGATCATTGAACATAAAACTTCCCTTAATTATCGATATCATTTATCATGGATGTGTTTGTTTCCAAAACAATATATCATTTTTAGATATTCATATTACTTTGATATTTTATTTATTTAATTGGTAAACATTTATAGAACCATATCCTTTACTCAATATAGATATTTAATAAGGATTTTTTATTTGAATTGATTATTCGATGCATATTGAATGATTGGGATATGCACTATACATATTGGGGGATAGTTATTAAAAGTCATATGGGATGGGGATTTGTTAATACAAGATATATAGGATGAGGAATATCTAATGTAAACCACAGTATGCAACAGTAGTCTCATGAGATGAAATTATTTGGTGACAAAACTTTTGTATTTTTTCTAAGAATAATATAGGGGTTTTTACACCTAGATTTAAACTATCGTGAGAATAAATCATGATGGAAAATGGTCCATGTTCCAAGGAAAAATAAATTCCAATAATCAATCACTACATTTCTTTAGAATTAATTTTTTAATTTGTGAGGTTTTAAAATACCATCGATTCATTCTCAGTTTATTGATATAATGGGAAGTGTTTTCAATTATTTATATTTCCATATTGTTTATTCACTCCCTTATCAGTTTATTGACTAAATGTATTGCGTGTTTATTTATTTACCATTTAACATTGATTATTCTCATGGATTCATTATTTCTTCCAAAATACATTGCTCGTACTAAGAATTTGAGATCACCATTATTTTGTTTCCCTCTGTAAGAATCCATGAAGTGTACAAAGAAAATATTTAATTTTATCAAAGATGTTATAATATAATCCTTGAAATAATGAAATTATCTTGTAATTAATGTATTAAATCTTAATATGTGACTCATGTATGTATATGATTTACCAATACTAATACACTCTTCCATCCGTAAGGATTTCTTTCCTTGTAATCATTCCAATATAATGGTAGTTTACACCGGCTGCTAGATTTTTGGGCTCGTGTCACAATAGTTGGTTTCAAAGGAAGTTTAGTAGAAACCGTGGGAACTAGAATTTTTAATAAAATATATTAGCGGAAATAAAACTAATGTATAATTTGAATATAATCATAGAAGAACATCCTAGAATTTTGGTAAGGTAGATATTATATGGGTCTTCCTAGAAATACCTTTATATTTCGATACTAAAAGTTGATGTGGTTCTTGTAAAGATATTACTAGGGGTAAGATCCCTGAAAATGTGCATCAATCATGACTTGAGTGTAACCTGGTACAGGATAATGGGCTATTCTGCACACCTGGTTGAAAACAATCAGGGGATATGATTAGGAAAAATATAATTTTCTTTACAAATATTTATGAAGGATTTAATAGATAATGAAAATCAATGACCTCGGTTAAACATTAAACTATGGAAGACCCTATATTCAAATAAAACAGATTTAGTATATATGTGTTTAGGTTGTATTAAAAAACATAGTTAAAATTAGATTTAGTGATTAACCTTATTTCAAGGATACCCATCACATTTCTTTTGGAAATTATATTATTATGTTTTTGGAGAAGGAAAACCTATATACTAAGTGACAACCCATCATGTCCAGAAGCGTCATGGGATATGAAGCCATGACTGAAGGATGATAATGGTTTAATAACAACCATTTATCTGAAAATTGTCTTGGAAATATGTTATTGTTTTTCGCTAAACATATTGATAAATAAATAACAATGATGATCCAATAGTTTTAATTTTTAGGTTTAGATATTAATGTCTTAACAGTATTGAATTTGGCGAATAGTTAAAGACAAATAGTCAATCTTTTCAAACTTTAATGGTTCTTACAATCTATTAAAAGTGTATTTTAGTGCATTTGATATCAATGTTAAATTTTTGATATCCATTTTTTGAATTAAGTGATGAATTAAAATTCAATCGAAGCACAATCAAAATATGGAAATCCTTCATATTAAATTTAAGTGGAACAATTAAATATATTTCCTTATATTCCTGGTTAATAATATAATTCCTCAACACTAAGAAGATTATATTAAAACAAAAAAGTTTTCAAAATACCTTAACTTATATTGAATTGATGGTCTTTTAAAACCTCAGAAATTTATGGATTTGAGTCCCTCATATTTCTATTGATAATTAAATTGTTTTTTATTCATGACCTCAATTACTCCCTATAAATAATTTTTTTCTCTCCCTCTTTATATCTCAACTTTCCACTAATGTTATTCTACTTAGATACTATGTTATATATTATTTCATACGATCCTAGTACTTATCATTATCTCTTTTCTATAGGATGTTTTATGAACCCTTCTAATGATGTGGGATTTAATCAGATAAAATATCTACCAATTTATTACCAAGGTTTAGTTAAAATTGCGAGGATGTAATTTAATTAAGGTGGGGAGAATGTAATGCCCTGAAATTATAAAGTAAGAATATTTTATTCGATAGCATGTATGATACACAACACTAAATGTGTAAGGGAATATAATATCTAAACACTTTACATTTTGATTACTATTTTAAATAAAATCAATCTATGATATAGTTTTCAATGCACACGATAATATGTTATCTTCCATCAAACATAATAATTACATTCTTTAATGACTCTTATTACACAAAAGGCCAAATTTTAATGAACAATAATATATTATTAAATATATTTTATTTATATGGTGATGCTCTGGTTAGAGAACAAAAAACTATTTTTTAGGGGAAAAAATTATCAGAAATATTTACATGAGTCTGAATGATGGTATTTTTTTCAGTATGTATCCTGAGGAGAATATAAATCAAAAGAGAGATCATTCCCCAAGTAGTGTCATGGTTAAATCCCATATTAGTGAGCCCATATACAATCTTATTCTCATCTCTATATGTGTGAGTGATAATAAAGCTGGTGTCCTTGAGCGAGTGTAGATAGTCCATACAATGTGATGTAAGATTCCATGAAAGGTGTACAACTCTATTCCAAATGTCTTGCACAATCATCGTCAAATCTCTCTCAATCCAAATATTGTACTAGCCATAATTTATAAAAAAAGAGTTAGTGGGAATCATAGTCAACATTTTATCATACATGGAAGAGGTGAAGTCACACCTACTATATAAGTAACCAAGAATCTACCTATAGTTGTTTCTATATATAGGACCACATCATGAGGTTCCTGGGATACCTTGACAAGTACCATCAACATTGATATTGATCCATCATGGAGGCGATGGTTGCTAGAAAACATAAAAAGTACGTCTAAGCTGGGAGTAAATTCCATTCACCCCAAGCCATAGGAGAATTCCATGGTCTCTAACTCTGTTACAACAAAGATCCTTTAAATCAGGGGATTATAATTTGAGAAAAAGAAACCCTTCCCTAGTTTCCCAGCTCAGTCTAAGAAAAACTATGATATTTTATGAAAAATATAAATAATTACATAACTATATTCATACCTAACTATTTTTATAATTTTCATTTATAAAAATTTTCTATATTTATATAATTTAGTTTTTACCAATTTTCTGAAACTGGGTGTTTATTGTTTTGATCACTTGAACTAGTTTCATAAGAGAAGTATGGGTATTGTTTTTTTCCAAATTCTAAGAATTTTATTTTTTTAAAATTTAAAATAATGGATAAATTAGATTGATTTATTATGTTTAAATTTCATATTATGAGTGTTTTATTATTTTTATTAAAGATAAAATCGATAAAAAGACCACTTTATTGATTTTTATTACCCACAACAGGTTTTCTCTTATTCATTGTGTAAAATATTGATGTATCCATTATATCACTGAAACAAAATAATTATTTAAATTTTTTAATCATATTATACGATCAGTTATTATTTCATACACATGTAATATATATTTTTGTAACTGTTCAAGTAAGCGTTTAAATCAACCCAAACATTAATATAGAAGGATTAATTGACGAATCTAAGGAAATTTCGTCGAAACATCATTATAAAAGATAGAAAATGGTAATATTAGTATTTAATATTATTATTATGTATCATAATATTATTTAATTATAGAAATAACTAATGGATATAAAAATATTATATAAAATGAATAAATTGTTACTTTATTCTTAGTTTCATTGATTAAGACAATTAATTTTATAATGACCATTTATCATTCATATTATTAATAAGTTATTAAATTTGTATTAACATAAAGTTATTAATTTAATAATCATAATATTTATTCTTTAAAACCATTATCTTGACCAACCTTGAATGGTGGTGATGAAATAAAAAACAAAAACCGATCGTTCAATGGAGGTGGTAGTCCACCCTTAAACATGAAGGATGATTTCATTTTCCAAAGATTGAAGAGAATGAGTAATATAGTTTATAATTTAATAATATAAAATATATAATAAAAATATTAATTATATATTAAATTACATATTATTATAATCATTTTATATTGTGAAAAAAAAATTCATTGTTTCTTAGAGGAAATAGATCACACAACAAAAAATATAGGCTTGTGTTTTATTAATGGAAATGAAGAGGTGGGTTAATGAGACTAAAGTTATTATAATAAAATTAATGAACAATAATAATACTTATTTGACCATTATAATATAATTTAAATAAATTTTATGAGAATTAAAATCACATAAGGAAATAGAAAATTGGGAGGAGAAGTTTGAAATGTATACCTTACAACATGGATAATCCCCTTACAAAGGGTTTAAAACCTTTCATGTATGGTATTATGATAATAAAATAATATAATTATGGTGTGTGAGATATTTAATAGGGTTTTTGTATTTTGGTATAAACGTAAGGGGTTTTGGCGTGATGGTAAAAGAGGAGATGTGTTCCACTTTTATAAGTGAAAATGGATGTTATTTTTATAAATACCTAAAAATTTACAATAATGGGAAGTCTATCTAAAGGAAAATGGATTAATAATTTATAAATATTGAATATTAGAATAGATTATATAGAAAAAAACTTCAATAAATCAACAATAAACATGTTTTAACATGTTCAAATCCCATTACCCATTGAATTTCTACATTTTTTATTTAGACTTTTATCATTGTAAATAGATTTTACCTAAGTTAACTTAATCTTCATGATGAAAATAGGGTTAATTTTTAGATAATTTATACCTACATATTATAAATTTTAAATCCATTTTTTTGATTCATTTTATTAAAATGAGAAAAATTATTTTTTAATACTAATTTATAATGAATTAAAAACAATTTTTGAGAAATAAATACCTAAATTCTAAAATAATAAATATAGGTATTTAATTCAAAATTAATATTTTAAAATATATAATTTCCATTATAGAAAATATATTTTCCTCATAAAACAATTTATTAATTTTAGATTTTTATTATGTTGGTGTGATTTCATAAAATATATAATATTTTTAAAAATAGATTTTTTCACTATTTACCTAAAAATAAATTATTTTAGAAAAATACAAAAGATATATCTTAACATTATATTTTTTTATTAATCAAAAAATTATTTTCTTTCTTTTCAAATTAAATTTAAAAAATTTAATAATTCAATGTTTAAATAATATCCAAAAATATTGTGAAAGAATGTTTACATTAGAAAATAACTCTTTCAAATGTAAACTATTAATTATTATTATTTTATATCAATAACTGATTAATTTAATTGTAATATATAATTAATATTATCAATATTTTATTAATTAATTATAATACAATTAGTTTATTGGAATAAAACACCAATTTTACGGAAAATATTTTTTTTATGGTTGAAATTATTTTCGTAGTAGTTTTAGTGATAGGAAATCAATTTTATTCATATTAAAAGAAGAAAATATTTTTATATACTAATATTTCATAATTTTGTTACTAAAATTAATATTGTTTATCTAAAAAACTATTTTTAAATGGTTATATTAAATACTTATATTTTCATATAAATGTATCATGGATTTTTTTGCTTAGTGTTTCTTGAGGGGAAATCTATTGATCAATGTATTTATTTAGTGAAATATTTTATATAATATCATAGTGCTAAATTATCCTACACCATAAATTTTAATTTCATAACCTTCTCATATAAATATATCACATAATAAAATATTAATATTCATTTCATTGAGTAACGATCCATGCTAGAACCTATAGGTCTACTTCCTTTGGAAATATAAATACATAAACAATAGGTTTATAAGTGAAATTAATCATTTCCCAAAATGTTCATCAAAACCATAACTCTTATTACAAATATCATACATAATACCATTCTTCATAACTTGGGGAAAGGAAACATAATGAAGAGTGATCATAGATACCGAGTAAGGGTAAACCTAAGAGATATCAATCGATGAACATATGATTTTATAAGATAGCTATAAGGGTCTGATATCACGAATACAATAATAAAGGTTCATACCCAATTTATCATCGATCAAAAACATGATCTAGTATATAAAATATTATCATTTCTAAGACAAAAAAACCTTTAGAGTGAGAAATCATCATTAGTCAATCATGAACCCTAAGTTCATGTCATTTAAGTGTGGTTCCATAATAAATATTTAATCTCATTCATATTTTATGGTTAACTATTGTGACCATAAAATCATAGTGGATTAGAAACCAACACCTATTTTTCATATCAGGACAACATAGACATCATCACTTTTTTCCCAGAGTGGGTCAAACACATCTACTTATTTTCCATAATGGATCAATAACATTGGATAGTTTCCCATTACTATCTCATGAGATATACATATTTTCCAAATGAATTATATGGAGATATATCTCCCACCTATCTAATAATACATATATTTCTGTGACACGAAATCATAAAAAATTAATCATATCATATCCCATGATAATATATTAGTTTAATTAACATTTAATTTTAGAATAACCCATGGAAAATAAATGAGTTTCATAAAAATTTCTAATTTCATTATGTAATAACCTTTGGAAATGTTATAGGTTTCAAAAAAATTATTATTAAATAATATCATATCCCCTGTAAAAGGAAATGTTTTCATAAAAATTTCATCATTTTATCCTCGCATAGACCATGGAAAAGGAATAAGTTTAACAAAATAATTCCTCATTTCATCATAGCATACTCATGGAAAAGGAAAGAGTTTTATAAACATATTGTAATAATAATTATAATCCATACATATAAATAATAAGGATGGTAGAATTATTTTTTATCCCTAGTAAATATTACCTAACATCAACATATGTAATCTAAGATGAAAAATGATTTTGAATGATAAAATTGAACATTTCTTGATGAAAATATCACTTTAAGTTTGAAAAAAACTATTTTAATGAAAAACAATTTCGCAAATAATATTGAAATCCTTTTCATTGAAAGTTAAAATGAAATTTTTTAATGTAAAATTCAAATAATTGAGTAGTTCTGATGGTGAAATTTTATTGTTCATGTTTTTTATTTGTTAAAAAAATATTTCTCTCTCATTTTTGGTAAAATGTTAAAGGTTCCTTCTTTAAAAAATGAAATAAATATTCCATTTGAATACTTTTTAAAAATTTAAAAATTATAAAATATCTTTAATAAATAATTTTATAATATTAAAAACATTCTTTAAAATCATTTATTTAACATAGACATGGAAGATAAATACTTTTTAATTGAAAAGAGAAATAAAGTCGGTTTTCCTTAAAAACATTATATGAGTCATTTTAGTTTTTTAAGAGAGGAAATTGAAATGATAACATGTATTCCTTAGAAATAAATATATTATTGGAAAATCCATGAGTTTATTTATACATATATCATAATATTTCATCATTGGAACCTTTATCCTTAATGGCCATGACAAGGAAGGTGATTGTAACATAAAACCCTTACCAATTCTGTAAATTTTGAATAATAATACCCATGAAATAAAAAACTATATATGTATATTTAAATACCCTAAAATTAATAATAATAATCATAATATATATTCATTGTTAATATACATACCACTAAAAAGTGGTGAATATGAAATGTGTCTCGTAGAATTAAAAGTGACCCAAAAATCCACTGCATCTTTAGTAAAATTTGAATTGTAATACCAATTAATGAATAAAATAAAACAAAACATTAAATATCATGAAATTAATTATATTAATTAAATAAAATTTTAAATTTTCATTATAAACACACAAAAAAGAAATAAGTGGTGAATATGTCATATGTTTCATAGAAATAAACAAAAGATTAGAAATCTCGCAACAGAAGTCTCGAATTTTCTTTGGAAACGTTAAAATATAAATTAAAATAAATATTGGATAATTATATATCTATTATAAAACCAGTATAATATATATAATATCATATATGAAATATTAAAACCATTTTATCACCCATTTATTAGTAATTCATTATTAAAATCACTATTTTGGTAATAATCACTTTTTTTAATTTGCTTTTTGGTTTGGTAGTTTTATTTATTAAAAATTAATAATATTTAAATAAACACCTATAATTTAATGATTATATAAATATAATATATATTTATTATATATTTATTTATTATAATCCATGAAATTTAGAGATAGAAAAATGAATTGCGCCATTCATGGGGCGGGTAGGTCGTACGTACGCAGGAGTGCTATTTTATTTTTTTGAGAGATAGAATAAAGGAATGATAAATAATGATTCAAATTTACTGAATCAATTCGATGTAAAATAATATAATTATTAAATTTATCCTCATTAAATTTAATTTAATGCGTAAGTAAAAAATGATGAATCACATCACATTGTGAGGTAGTAGTTTGTTGTATACACGAGCAATATTATCAGCTCCCATAGAATTGAAAGTATTAAAGTATATGTGATATTAAAATTAAATATGTATAATAATTTAATAGATGTCATCTATACATACATA
Source organism: Viscum album (assembly GCA_963277665.1). Classification (NCBI taxonomy): domain Eukaryota; kingdom Viridiplantae; phylum Streptophyta; class Magnoliopsida; order Santalales; family Viscaceae; genus Viscum; species Viscum album. The sequence goes on along the minus strand of OY728165.1, from coordinate 189,729,472 downwards.
TACATATATATTTAAATCCATCATTATGTCTAACCTTGAGAGGTGGTGATGGGAAATAAATTCCATCTGCTTGAGAGGTAGTAGATTGTCGAACACACGATCAATAATTACATTTCCCATTTGATTTAAGTTGAAAAGTATATAGGTTATTTGACCAATATAATAAAATCACAATATATTTTAGATACATGAAATTTTTTACCACAGTTTTTAAAATAATAATGATAGAGGTAACGGAAGAAGTGAAAAAGAAAGAGATTGGTAAAGATAATGACCTTCACATCGAGAAACCTCATTTGGATATCTTATTTTGGATCATATGATTAGTAATTTTAGAAAAAAAGTTACTATATAAAATTTATAAGGATGTGGGAAATTTATTCTGGTAGGTTATGGTATTTGTGAATTTCTTAAGAGTTCTGATTACGTGAGGGGAGGAAGTATCCTTTTATAATTGAGGAGTGATATTTTTTAAATTCCCAAAACCATTCAATAATGGGAAGTCACTCTCACTCTAATATCCTTAGTTATTTATAAATAATGTATTGGAGGGAATATATTCCCAAATAAAACCTCAAAAACACAAATAAACACATTTTTTAAACATGTTGTTCCTTAACCTCTATGTTTACTTAGTTTTACCATTTTAGTTTCCACTATAGTAACTAGTATTTTTACTTAGGTAATTTATCATTTAAGATAATAAACGAGAATTATTAGATAATTTTTACCAACAATTTATAAATATCAAAACCAATTTATAAAATAAAAAACTCATATGTATGAAAAATTAACTTTAATAGAGAGGCATGTATCACACTAAACCAAATTTTACCCTTTACCATGATAATAATTTTTTTACTATTTACCTATCAATATAATAAGTATAAAAGGAAAATTTGTACATAAGTGGAATATAGTTGATTTTTATAAACATATAAAATCACATGGATGTGGACAGGTTTTTAAGGAAGGTTAAATCATTTAATAAAAAATTATTTATTATAAAATAACATTAACATTAATTTTGAAACAATTAATTTAATATGATTTTAAAAACATCAAGATAAAGGTATAATTCAAATATATTATTTTCACACCTATATAACAAGTTATATATGTCTCTAAATATTATGGAATAAAATAATTTATTAAATTTTTACTATTTATAATATTTTTTGTATAATATAATTTATTTTTCTATAAATTAAATAATTACTATACTAGTGTTGCGTATAAAATTAAGGTAATTATATAACTACTAAAAATTAAAAAAAATTACCCTCAATAAATTATTTTCATCATGCATAAAATTACTATAAATGTTCATTCACATATTTTTTTCCCCACGATAACACATAATTAAAATTTAAAATCAAGAGGGTGTTAATTTTTATTTTTCTTTACTAAAATTTTTATGTTCCTAACTTTAAGAAAAAATTATTCCAAAAGCACAGAAAATTGATAAAAGAGTTATAAGTGTTTTAATATGACTAGAAAACATAATTTAGATAAGTATTTGGGTTATTTTAACACATATAATTATAGTTTATCTTCCACAAATTTGTTTTATATATAAATGTGATAATTAATTTTTATTACTTTTACTATTCATTTTGACAAAACATTAAATCAAACATATTATATAAAATTAATTATACTGAATCCAAATATGTAATCTTTTTAATTAATTAAATTCATAGATTAGTTAGAATTTATTTTATAATTAAACCCATAAGAAGCATCATATAACCGTTTTTTGAAGAAAAGTTTTCATAAATATGAAAAGATTTTATCAAAATTTAATACAAAATTGATTAGAGTTACGTAAATTGAATGAAGAATAACATAATAACTAATTATACATTGATAAAAATTTTAAAATACAATTTTAATTTTTAAATACATTGGTTTAAAATATACTTTTAAATTAAAATCAATATGTTTAATTATTTATCAAAACATTAATCTATTTAAAAAATTATGAAAAATTAAAAATAATTTAATTATAATATTATGATTCGAAAAATTATTTTCCTTTTATCAAATAAATTTTCTAGACTTTTCTGAATATAATTTTAATATTTGTTAATAAAAAATAGTATAAATCATTTTTTATAGATAATGTATTTTTTGAATTAAATAAAGACTTAACAAACAATTATGTATTTATAAATATATTTTCATTACATATAATTTTCATACATTTTTTTTAAAAAAAGTATTCAAATTCATACTATCAAATTTAACGGCTATGATAAAATGATCACATTAACTAATATTATTTTAATATTATACCACAGTTCATTTAAAATACTTGTTGCTTAAAATACTAGTGATGAATGAAATTAAATTTATTTGAAAAATATTATTTCCTTAAATATTTGTGTTTCACATTATCCCCACTTTAATAAATCCAACCTCGGTATTTTATCTTTTGAATGAATATCAAGGGTTTAGAATTTGAAAATCACTTTGTGGAAAACCCACATTAAAAAAAAGATCAGTACAATGACCAATTGAAAAGAATGAAATGATAATATAAAGGTCATTACATAAATAGGTTTCCAAATAGAAAAAATAGTTTCATGTGAAGATATGTATATGAAGAAATCATAATTACATGATAATTATGAAGAGTGATAGAGACCATCGATTGCAAAAATGTGAATGAACAAGAGAATGTTAACAACCACAAAACCATAAAATGATGAAGAGTTAAAGGAATATAGATTCATCAAAAATGAAATTAATGGGACAACACATTTTTCTCAAGATCCTTTCACTAAATTATATGGAATTTGTAATATCAATATTGAGAGCATGAAAATATATATACTAGATTTTAATCCATTTTATAAGAACAATCTCATCTTTCAGTTGTGAATAGATAAATTTACACTCTATATATTTCTCAAAGAAATGATGATTATTTGTCTATTCCAGAAGTACTAATGGATCTAGAGATCTATAAAATAATTACAAGTAAATAGTTATATCTCTAGTAAAAAAAACCTAAATGTCCCTAACAATTTATCCAATATGGATAAAACTTTATATGATGGAACACTACATTAATCTCTAAAACCTCACCCAATGTTCAAATAAAACCATTCCTTAAATGGTTGACCTTAATACCCTTCAAAAATTTATAAATTTATAAATTTTTTTATTCAAATTCTCAAATCAAATGATTAATTATCCACAAGATATCATAAAGTTTATCTTTATTATCACATTCCAAAAATGTAAAAACCTTGGTAACCGGTTCCAATATCAACAATACTATCCCATTTAATTTATATATATCAATCATCACTTTATCCCAACTAAACATAATTATCCAAATATAAGGATCATATTAAGGGTTATACTTCCCTTAATCACGTGTTTTCCATAATATATCACGTTTACATTAAATAGAATTTTATTGGTCATTAGTACAATTAAAATTATTCTTATAAATAATTAATGTTAAATTTCAATAGAAAAATCCATGTATATTTCATGATTCATGTAAATTTACTATTGAGTTCTAATGAATAAAAAATATAACCATTCAACTTCTTTCTTAACTCATTAACTAGGATTAATCACCTTATTCCTTAATACACACTTCCTTTCATATATTATTTTCAGTATCATTATCATCAACAAAAGTACATTTATTTTTATATACAGTTTAATCATCTTCTTGATATTTTAACATAGGATTTTAATTTTTATAATTACCATAAATTCCATATTTAAAGCATACAACCATTGAAGATTCATATGGAATCCATTATTCTCATACATTTCATTAACTAAACATTTAATTTTTTCAGGAAAATTACTAACTATGTTCCCTTTTCCTCTACACAAAAAAACATCTTGTTATTGTTTTGAGACATTCCCGTGAGTTCTTCTTTAGAAATTCTCATCTTATAGGGAACTGAATATTCTTTTTTTTATGGTCTCTACTTCATGAGCACGTAAAAAACTCCATCCTTCTCTTCTTTTATGAATTTGAGAGTTGGATGAGGAATAAGTTATTAATAATATATTATGATATATTATTAGGAATAATCACAATATGATTCAATTGAGTCATTATCCCATATAGTTTTGCATTGCTAAATTTTCTATCACATTCAATGATAACTATGTTCGTTAGGGTTATATCTATTGAATAAATTCAAAAATCAAAGTGTACCCAACAATATTTATAGTGTAAAACCATATAACGATGAAAAAACATTTATAAGATGTCTAAATAAAGGCACATTATGTTTAACCAATGTAATTCATCATCATTATTCAAATCTTATATGATGGTTTGTCAACTATTTTTGAATTTTAATACCATATCCTTGAGGAGTGTAACACCTGGTGTGTTTTATTCCCCATTTTCATGCACTAGGGGATGATCCATCAAATTAACAACGTGTCCTTTTTTAATTTCTTACCCCTAGGTACATCTGTGCAAGAGCCAATATAAAGACCAAGACTACATTGGAATTAAGATGATTCTTTAATTTATTACATTTCCATGATTACAAGGAATCACATCTTGAAAGATCTAATTATTTAGTAGTCTTGGTACATAAAAAATTAATATTACATTTAAAAAATGTTAAAGCACCAATAATTATCTGGAATAATACCATTACTCTCATTTCCATAACCCTACATATAAATCATAATAATATTCTAGGAACCCTATGGATGAATAAAACATAATAAATGGGGTGACATTAAATGCTCAGAAATGGTAAGCACAAAACAGAACCTATCATAAATAAACATAAATAATACATCAAGGTGAATAAATAAAAACACCTAAATTTAAAAGCATAGTCTTGAACATAAAATGGAAATAATAACAAAATATCAAATAATGCCATATAAAAAATTAGATGAGAATGAAACATTACTATGTATATTTTACTCGTCAAATAATCACATGGAATGTCAATAATTAATCTCATAATGTGGTAATTCATATTGTTGGATATCAGAAACATACCATCAAGGATTGATTCCTATAATATTTTAATTTTATAGTTTTTCTCAAGAATTCTACATTGTCAAGGATTCATTCCAGGAATATAATAAATGGGTAGGGCCTTGGCCAAAACCATATATAGTTTGTCACGTGATACATACTGATGCATCGAGGTACTATAGTCGGCACCACACAAAACATACTAATTTTAATGAATTACCCATATAAAATGGGTGAATCATATTTAACATATATATTCATATTGAAAATACAATATAAAATGTAAAAAATTTCCCCAAAAACATAATCATAAATTATAATGAGTAATATAGATAATGCTATCAATATAGCCCATCCATAGTCTAAATGATCATAAATAATTCCTTAAAATAATTATATCATATAGTAAGATATAATACTCAGTTATGAATAAGATTCAATATAGGGTGTTGACATAAATGACAATACTTTATCAAAACCGATGAAAATTTCTTGAGAAAAATACCTATTTTTTACGTTGGAATCATTTATTTAAAATCCTCAAAATTATAAAATATTGTTTTTTTAAATGAAATTATAATCATTTATAGAATTCATCAAGGAATTAATGTGTTAATATATTTGATTATATAATCTTGTTTCATATTTATTTTAAAAACATTACCTTTCTTCTTTGAATAAACGAACATTTAAGAGAATATTTTTTAAATAAAATTGTGAAAGTTAAGAAATGAATGGATTATTCATATATGATATAAATACACATAAAAAAATAATAAATATAACATAAGATAATTAAATATGTTTCAAAAACAATTATATCATGACATAATCATTGGAGTAGAAGTTTTAACCCAAATAATGGAAATTGGGTTTGGAATTCTCGTAACATTTTATAATCAGTCAAACTGTATTCCCCATTACAGATCATAAAAGGAAATATTCAATTCCATGAATATAAATAGATTCAAGATATTATTTTGAAAATGGATGTCTACATACACCACACCTGTGGAATAATTGGTGAATAAGGCATATGTAACAGAAATAAAAGTTATATGAGAAAAACCTTACCTTATGAAAAAAATGTGTTCTGTATATCTAAATAATGTCATGGATATTAAAATTGAATTAATTAATTAATTAATTTATGAACTCTTCAGAATATATTTTATTTTTAAAAACTTTATTAAATTCATTTATGACTATATATATGGGAAATAATATTTAATTTGGTTGTTCTATGTGTGTTAATTTCACGGTTTTATGGTTGATTTCCTTGAGAATAAATATGTGAGTTCTTTTATATGAGAAAAAATTATCATAAGTGAATTTTTTTTATAATCGTGAACTTATAAATGTTAAAATGGTCTCATATATCATTTAGTTATATGGAATGAGGATGATTCATTAGATAAAATGTTAATGGAAAAATATTAGTTTATTTTGGTTGTTCTCAATCATGAATCATTTTAATATTATTTTAATATACTAATTATATAACATTAAATATGTTCTAATTCAAATATTATAATTTTTTTAACCATAAAAATGGTTTTATTACCATACATGAAAGCGGCAATGAAAAATAAAAACTCGACGTCTACAAAGGCGATGAATTAAAACCTTTGAGATTATGATTTCATTTTTATAAAAATATGAGAATAGAAGAGATTTTATGATTGATATTCCATTAACATATCAAAATTATATGATATTTATGATACTATAGTTAAAATTCCACTTTTGAAAGGGTAGTTGAGGTAAGGATAATAAAATAATATAAAATGAAAGATAGGGGGGAGGGGATTTTACCTCTTAATTGTCTCCACTTTGAGAACAACCTTAAGGAACTTGGATATGGTATATTGGTGAGTCTAGAACGAGAAGAACATGCAAAAGAGGTTTTGGGGAGTAGTTTGGAAGAATATAATCCAGATAAAATGCTTTGAATGTGTATGGATAAGTGTGAGTGAGGGAAGTTATTTATAGGGGAGGGGAAGTGTTTTTTTAATATTTTATTCATTAATTTATCATTATGTCTCAAACATATCAAAATTTTGATTATTGTTACTAAGTATATTAAATATAACATTTTATTTCAAACCAATGGGTTATTAAAAAATCCACACATCATAAATGACTCAATAATTCATGTATTTACTTATAATATTAAATATTGTGTAATACTTTATTACACTATTTACCAAAAATTCAATTTGTTATAAAAATAAAAAAACATTTGCCTTGAAAATATTTCAACGTTTAGATTTAAAAAACAAAATTATTTTTATTAAAATGCGGTTATAAAATTAAATAGTTTAATTTTTAACGAAAATCTTCATTTTTTTGAATATTTTATTAATAAAATAATTACTACATCCTAATTATATAATTATTTAATGTAATTATTTATTAATTAAAAATTTAAAAAAATAACACGATGTAGATAAATATTTTTTCGTTAAAAATAATATACATTGTTTAATATATATTTTTAAAAACATGATATTAAAAATAATATAGTCATTATAAATATGTATGTGAAGTTTTATGATTTTCATTATTTTAAATAAAATCATAGTAATTATAAAGGTAATGTGTCCATTAAAAAACTAAAATTAGAACCTTAGGTGTTAATTGTAGAATATAAATCATAAGGCCATATTTGGAAAAAGTTTAGGGTAATTTTATAGTTCTTATCATTTTATTTTAAAGCTAAATTACACAATTTACCGTTTACTTTTGTAAAAAACTACTAAGGATACAATTAATATTTCTCAAAAGTAAATGAAAAATTTTAAATAAAAATTTAAATTTTAAATAAAAATATTAAATCCATTTTATAAAATTTAAAACAGATAAGTTTTAGAATTTAATTTAATATTAATCCCGTAGAATGGAACGAAAAATAGTTTTATTGAAAAAAGTTTTTTTAAACAAAAAAATGTACATATACAAAAATATGATAAAATCATCACTAAAATAATATAAATTCAATTAATTATAAAAAATGTTTATAAATTTTATTGAGATAAAATTCAAATCTCAAATATATATTTAATAAAACGAAATTGATAGTTTAATAAAAATTGATCTTTTACAATATTTACTGAAAAAAATCATATTAATTTTAAAACATCATCTAAATATAATTTTTATAGAATAATATAAATTTTTTTGTTTATTTTGTTATATATAAAATATAAAACTGTCAAAATTTATATTGAAAATAAGTACTCTATTAAAATGCTGTAAAATTTTCTTTTAGAAAATATAGGTTTTATGCATAAGATCGAATTTATTTTTTTCTTTGCCTATCAAATTACTAAACAGAAGCCAAAATAGTTTTCTGAATATATAATTTTTCAATCTAATAATGTGTTTAATACTATTCATTCACACCAATTTAAAATCTCTCTTATAACAATAATAATATTTCATAATTCATTTTATTAGGGTGTTTTGTGTAACAAAGGCCATCATATATATAGATATTTTTTAAAAAGATACATACAATAAAATATTGGGGCATTACATTATCCCAGAAATTAATAAATTTCATCCTCTCAATTTTTAAATTAATCATCAAAAATCAAATATTGCTACTTAAAAATTATTTTGTGGGAATCCCATGTTGTAAGTTGGTTTAATCAAACTGGCATGTAAATAGAGGGAATGTAAAATGTGATGGTCACTACAAAACTAGTTTTCCACACAAGAGAAAATTAATGGGATGTGAAAATGGGAATGGAAAATAATTCCATCTTTCATGTTTTGATTGATAGTGATTGATAACATGGTCATTAAAGTGTCTACCATCACAAGATCATAAATTTATAATCATTTAAAATACCACTGATTTCATAGTAAGAAAATTATTGTGGTGATGTTTATGCTACAATATCCTTTTGATGGTTTCTTTTACAATCCAGAGAACCACATCAGAAAAAAACATACTTGATTCATTTCTATGTGATAATCTTATCATTTGATTATTTTTCAGTCTGTCTCCACATCATTTATTAAATATGGATATGTATATTAAAAGAAAAATTGTTTAGGTCAGATTAATTTTTAGGACTCCAAATATAAAAAATTCATTCCTTCAACCATTAAATTTTTCATGAAACAAAAATGGTCAGCATAGGTTATACAATATGATAAATCAAACTTTAATCATAATTAATAATGTCCACAATCCATTCTATAAGTTTTTAACCTTAAGACTCGTCCAAAATATGTCTTTTCCAAATTCAAAGACCAAAAACATATAAGGATGGTCACTAAAATTTAGAAATCACTTTAACATTTGATTTCCAAAACCATATAATGTATCTCGTATTGATACATTCCACATATATGAATGCCTTTATCATGGTAAAACATTAACAAAAACATGTATTCCCTTAAATCATTAAACAATAATTATTGCATTAAAATCCTTGTATATATTATGATTTTTATATCATGAATTAAATACATTAATTATTCTACTTCAACTATAGTAAAAACAAAATCTTGACCTTGATCACTTATCTTCTTATGTGGTATATTTCACTGATAGTTAGGGAATTAATTTTCATACATCCCAATATCCATTTAGTGGATGCATTTCACATTGGGAAATTCTTTCTTATCCCTATAATCCTGAGGAAGGAGCCCTTTTCTCCCAACACATGAATCAATCTTTTTTTCCTTTTAATCATGTACCATGGTGTTTCCTCCTTCAATTATCACATGCTAAAAAACAATTCTTTCCCTTATTTCATTTATCTTAATCTTTCTCTTTCATTATCGTCTTCTCTTGATTCCCTTTAAAGTCATATGTCTTTTATAATTCATTTTATATCTTGATGTCATAAGAGAATATATCGTCATATTGTTAGAATGTTTGGGAGACCAATACCCTTTGAGGAATGTATTTAACCTATTCAAGAAATAATCCATATTAATCATTGGTTTATGTATATATTTTTCATCATTCCTCCCTAATCTTCAAAAGTGGGCTTCATACTTAGCAAATTTATCTGCCTCCTTTTTTATCAGAATAAATAATTATCTCTCCATGTCCACTCAGTCTTTATTACATTGACATCATTATTAGTAATCTCACCTCGATGGAAAGAATAGTTTAGTCATCTTAGTACGTAAATTAAATTCAAATAATGTTTAAAACATTAAAAAGAAAATAATTATCTTCTAGAAAATCATTATTCCCCTAATCATAACCCTTCATATAAATCATAATAATACTCTTGGAATCTTCATGGAAAAAAACATAAGAAAGGTTGTGAGCTCATATAATATGTATGGGTAAGTATACAATAGAAGCTATCATAAATAAACTTATACAATAAGGAAAGATAAATAACTAAAATCACATTCCATTAAAACATAATCAAGAACATAGTATGGATGGAATAAAAGTGGAAAAAATTCCATATAAATAAATACATGATAATGAAACATAACCATGAATATTCTATTAGTATAATAATTACATGGTGTAAAGACCTGGAAATTTCAAGGAAATTTTTTTCTTAATTTTCATTGTAATTTTACAAGAACGCAGTTTCTGACGGTGCCTGATTCCAAGGCCCGGTGTGCCCGGAATTAATTTCCGAAGTTTGGCTCGGGTAAGCTCAGTGAACGAGCGAGCGAGAATTTCTATCTTTTGAACCGGTGCTCGGAATTGAAATTCGATTGCACAGATGAACTCGCAAAGCCGATAATCGCTTAAGGGTACCTTTACCATAGTTGCGTTTGTGCCGGAGAAGAAGTTAATTTTTGGGGTTTAATTAAAAAAGTGAATAAAATTGTTAAATCAATTTTATTTCTTGTTAAGTTGTTATCTTCTCCCATGGGATGTTGGTGGTGGGCGCACATCCATCCAACTTCCCATGTTTGGATATTTGAAACGGTGGGGCCCACACGAACCCCTCCCCACCTCTTCAAATTCCTTAACTTTCCTAACCCCTCAAAACCCCCCTTTTATTCTTCCTATAACTCTTGAACTTATCCCGCTCTTAAGTGCATGCCAACACATTTTAAATTAAGGAAGTTATTTGAATTTTGGAATTTGAGAAGCTTGGCATGTGTTAATAAAATAATGGGAGGGATTATTTTATTAGGTTGCATGGTTAAGTGAGATTGGGAGCCTTGGAAGAAAAAGCATAGGAAATCCTGAGTCCTTCTTTCTCTACGACGAAGAACACGAAGAACGTCTCTTCCGCCACTGAAGAACGACGACGCCATATTCTTCATCGTTCTTCAACCGAGGCAAGGAAAGGGAAGCGACGCCCGTGACATCTCCAACGACTTGCATCCGCGTCAAAGGAGAAGACGTCACCTGCGAAGAACGTCGTCAATGACGACGTCACCTCCGAACGCTCGTCCACCAACGAAGAGTACCCTTCTTCCTTCCGACGCATGAGCGTGAGATTTGAGAGTGTGTGACAAACACGACAATCGAGGAATCGATATCTGCCCTTTTCCCAAGATCATCAACGAACGACAATTACGAGTTAGGGGTTTATTTATTTAATTGTTCGTGAATTCAAACTTTGTGATAATCGTGGATTAAAACCCTTTTTGTTATCGTATAACATGAGGGGGTCGGACCGCACAAACACGGCCGACCCACCTCCTTTTTTTCCGGATGGTTTCCTGAGGTTGATACGAGAAGGCGTGGTGTCGTCGCACCACACGGGTATCTTGCGGAAAGTATTGCGCGGCGCCGTCGCGCAGCGCCGTGGAAAGAAATCCAAGAACGCGACGCCGTCGCGTCGCGTCGAAGGAAGTCGAAGTCGCCGCGGCCGGAGCGGGGTCGCGGCGGAAGGGAGTGGTGTCGTTGCATCACGCCGGACGGCATAGGCCGGGGCCGGTTCCTGGCCACGGCAGAGCAAGATGACCGGCGGCCGGCACCGGGCCGCCGGTGTCGGCGAAGAAAGGACCGGCCGTCGCCGGTCCTTGCTGGCGGAACCGGCCGGCCGGGCAGTGGAGACCGGGGGATTTAATTCCCCCGGCCGGGTCTTCAAGCGGACCCAATTAAGGGGCCGCGGTTTCACAAAAGGGGGGGGGGGGGGCTTTGCCCCCCGCGCGCGGCACACATGCGGAGCCCAGGCCACGCCGCCGTGCCGGCCCGCGCCGCCGCGCCGGACCGCGCCGCCGCACCGGACCGCACCGCCGCACCGGCCCGCGCTACCGCGCCGGCGGCCGGGTCGCCACCCGGGCTGGGTCGACCCAGTTCGGCCGACCCATGGGGGGGGGGGTTCGGGCAGGGTCGGCCCGGGCCCAGACCCCCCAGTTTCGGACCACTTTCGTTCAAATTCCCGATTTTGGGATACGGGCCTCCGAACGACGCGACGTTAGCGGCAACGCGATCCTTGGATCGAGATGGTCGTTTCGGTATATCGCACTCAAGGTTTCATATTACATTGAGTTCGACCGGGTTGGTTCGTACACGAAACCAACCGGGCCCTCGGAGCGGAAACACTCATATCTTGAGCTACGGACGTCCGATTGACGTTCCGTCAGCTTTATTGAATTCTTCTAAGTGAGACAGATCTTTTGGCTTACTCCGCTCGAGGTTTGGATACCGTCGGAGTGTGGTCGGGTTGGTTTTAACTTAAAAACCAATCGGGCCCCCGGAATGAGAAAGCCAGTAACTTCCAGACCAGGCGTCCGATTGACGCGCCGTCTGTTGCGTTGTGTTCCTATTGATGATACGGAACTTTTGGAATCCTTAGCCAGAATTTTGGATGCAGTTGAGATACAGCCGGGATTGGTACGCTCAAGAAACAAACCGGGCCCCTGGGATGAAAAGGCTAATAACTCACAGATCGGGCGTCCGATTGACGCGCCGTCTGTTGCGTTGAGACCCCTATGACGAGGCGGTCCTTTGAGATACTTCTTCATGGGACTTTGAGATACTTGGAGTATCGACCTATAGCTCGTGGAGCGGACCCTCCGAGTGACGAGCACGCGGAGTACGGAGACCGTGTAGTTGGCTGAGACCTGACGACTGCTTGACCGACTCGACTTGGAGTGAGTCGACTAGCCTAGTGGACGGAGCACTACTTTCTGAGATGCAGACCCATGGAGGACGGAGCACTACCTATGTGACAGTGCAGACCTGCGGTACTCGTCCGGAGAGTACCTCAGCAGGCTACTAGGGGGTGTACACTACTGTGTTTGGGTGACATACCTCGGCGGGAAGCACTACTGTGTCTGGGTGGCTGACCTGCGGTACTCGACAGGAGGAGTACATCAGCAGTCTTAGGTTAGTGAGCAGTTCCTCGGAGTCATTATGGGACAACTATACACTCCAGAGACGGAGCTCTTCTGCAGTTACAGTTTCGATAATGAAAATCCTGGTTTGAGCTGAGACTTTTGACATTGTTTTTACCTCATGATTGAGATGGGTCACTTGCTAACTTAGGTATATGTATGGGCATATATCTGGGTAGTGGTTATCCGTTGATTTCACAATCCTTGTGTTTCCTCATGATTGAGATGGGTTACTTGATAACTTAGGTATATGTATGTGCATATACCTAAGTAGAGGTTATCTGTTGAGATCTTCTTTGTAGTTATCCTGGTTGGTTTAATGAGACCTTGAGGGTCTCGGGGTCCATACTGAGTATCGTTATACTCACCCCTGCACGGGCTATTCCTGCACCTCATTGTGTTGGTTGCAGATGATGGGAAATGCTGACGGAGACAGAGTGTTCGAGGACTGGACGGAACCCGGAGGTGGACTACACGATGTGACGACTCACAGAGGAGGTTGACAGACGAGAGCATGGAGGAGGCTATCTATACCTACCCTTCAGGTAGAATCCGTGGTGGATGAGCAGGAGCTACGCTATCTGTACCTACCCTTCAGGTAGGACCCGAGGAGGATGACCCAGGAGCTTCTTCCTTCTTCCAGCTGTTGTCTTTTTGATGTTGTACCTTGTTCATTTGTAGTCTTATTTTCTTTTGGGTTTGTATTCTGGCCCATTTACTTTTCATCATTTTTTTTGTACTTAGTGTTTTGCTTCCGCTTGTACTCTATGGTACTTGTTTTCTTTTATAAAGGCAATTCCTTCCCAGTTATCGGGATTTTACGCCTTTGGTGCCAGTCGCCAACCCTTGGCCTATGGAAGGAGGGCTTGGGGTTGTCACGGCATGGGCCCCGAGGGCGGGTCGTGACAAATTGGTATCTGAGGAGTTCGGTTCTGTCGCAGAACTTATAACTCTGATGTTTCTTCTGTGAAGCAATAGTGTTAAGTGTACCGAGTGTGGTTTTCAGTTCAGGGAGTCCAGTGTTGGTGCGGGTGGCCGATGTATCCATACACCAAGACCCTTACAACTGATTTACGACTCTTTGCACGAAAACACTGATTGCGTGTTTGTTTTCCAGAAGTTTTATTTGAATATCAGCTCAAATCAGGTCATCTCACCAGGTATAAACGTTCGACCGTGTCACGATGTTTCTTTCCAGATGTCTTTTCACGGACGACCAGCTAGAGCCCAGAGGGATGTGCGTGCTAACATCCTGTCGAGCGACGAGGCTTCGATACAGGGCCCTCTTGTAGTTGAGGCACCAGCAGAGGCACCAGCGGTACTGCTACCCATTGGGCCACAGATGCCACCAGCCCCAGTAGTAGGCAATGCACGACGCTTGAGCACACTGCACGAGTTTCAGCGCCAGAGGCCACCCAGGTTCTGCGGAAAGACGGACCCGCAGGCGGTTGAGGTTTGGCTGGAGGTTGTGGTGAGAGTCTTCAGGCTAGTGGGGACACCGGTAGATTTCATGGTGATCTTTGCTACCAGCCTCCTTCAGGCAGCAGTAGGCTGGTGGTTGAGCCACTTGTTTCAGTTTTGCGACGGGATGAACTTCGCTTGGGAAGACATCGAGACCTTCTTCAGGGTGGAGTTTGTGCCAGTATCTCTACACCCCGAGCGTGTACAGGTGCTTCTGCCTTTGCCGCGTGTTTTTCGATCAGTATCCAAGTCATCTATGGGCAGTAGACAGATGATGCAGAGGTCCAGGAGGACCAGACTCGCAGTTAGACGATCTCGGGTTTTAGGACCAGTGGTGCGGGGCACCCGGGGTGGGAACATAGCTAGGCATGCCAAAAGCAGGTTTTGTTACTCATGCGGCGGAAAGGGTCACCTTTCACGTGACTGTCCGAATCCTCGTACGGTTGATCAGCGGGTGTTGGAGGAGCCACCGAGATAGAATCAGCGGCTGGTGCTTGAGCAACAACCGAGCAGTGGACAAGGCAGTAGAGCTCCGAGAGCAGATGGGCAGGAGAGGAACTATTGGATACGTCCTTTGTACTTGTAGTTCCATGTTGCTTTTGTATTCATGTCTTTCTACTATGAGCTGCAATAATAAAAAGACACTTATCTTTGTTTTCTTTCCTGTCCTCTTGTTTGGTTGATGATGAGTGGTCCCGGTTAAAACTGTTGACTTGACCCTCACTTTCGAGATTTCTACTGGAGGGGACCCAGTGACCTCACACTGATGCTGACAGTGTGACTCGACCCTTGGAGGCGAGAGTGACAGTTGGATCTCTTAGTAGTTACGTCGAGGCCTTACGACGTCATCCATGGCATAAATGCATCATTCATGTCAGGATTGAATGTATTAGGCAACGAATGTGGCTCATCCAGGGGATGAGATCAGGTTTCACTTATCGGAAAAGAAGAAATCATATCAGCTCTTGTCAGACTAAAGGAGGTCCAGGACATCCAAGAGAGGATGAAGACTGAACAGTGCAATAAGAAACAAGAAACCGGTGCCAGTCTTAGAGACTCGGGCGTGTTAAAGGAGAGGAATCATAAAGGAGAGATGAGTCTACGAAGCAGTATACGTGGAGGCATAGCTAGGAGAGCAGCATGAGGTGGTGTACATCCTAACATGGTACAACCTCCGGCCTTAGTTATTCCCGCCAGGCTCAGGGAGCTGGAGGGCGGAGGAAGAATGCGGCTTCTTGCGGTCAAGGAGTGTGACCCAATGGCTCTAGAAATGGTTCAAGGGACAGTATGAATCCACTACTAGTTGCTGTAGTAACGGACGTCGATATGAATCATTCCTTGCTTTCACTAATCTTGTTCCAGACCTAGAGTTTCCGGTAAGCCGTGGACTTGACCCTCACGTCTGGAGATACCTTGGGAGGAGACTCGATAATCACACTTACGCCGATGGTGTGATCAAACCGTCGAGGCGAGAGTTCCAGTTGGAATCTCTTGGTGACAACGTCGAGGCATTATGATGTTAGTTTGAGTATGGAATGGGCAATAACTGTTCATGCTCAAATTGACGGTTTTAGGAAAACGTCGGGATGAGTTTTCCTTGGTCGGCGAAAAGGAAACCCCAGGCAGCACAGAATAAACTCTTTCACGGGAGGGTGCAAACGACCACTCTTGAGTCAGTCAACCATACCCTCGTGGCAGCAGCCTTTTGAGTTCCAGTTCTAACAGAAAATGGAGACCCCTGGAGTTTGAGGATGACGATCGCGTCCTTATACGGGTCTCACCTCGGCGAGGTTTACAGAGATGTGGACAAGGTGGCATGTTATCTCCGAGGTTCAGTGGACATTCTTAGGTCCTCAGCTGGGTAGGCGGGGTGGTTTACCACTTGACCCATTCACCGCAGTTGCACCAGGTGCACGACGACTTCCACGTATCTCAACTGAGGAGGTAGGTTCTCGACCCTTCGCATATCATCGACCATGAAGAGCTGGATGATGGCGATGGGGTGTCTTTCAAGGAGGTTCCAGTGGGGATCAAGGATCGACGGGAGAAGATCCTACGAGGACGATCGATTCCTCGGGTGCACTTTCTTTGGGGGTACGGAACCTCCAGGTAAGCACATGGGACTAGAAGGCTCAGATGCGTGCTTTGTACCGCTTTTGTGACCCTAGTTTGTGTTGAAGCTTTACGGGGACGTAAATCCCTGAGATGGGAGTAATATAAAGACTGGGAAATTTAAAGGAAATTTTTTTTTAAATTTTATTTGGAATTTTACAAGAACACAGTTTCTGACGGTGCCTGATTCCGAGGCCCGGTGTGCCCGGAATTAATTTCCGAAGTTTGGCTCGGGTACGTTCAGTGAACGAGCGAGCGGGAATTTCTATCGTTTGAACCGGTGCTCGGAATTGAAATCCGATTGCACCGATAAACTCGAAACACCGGTAATCGCTTAAGGGGACCTTTACCGTAGTTGTGTTTGTGCGGGAGAAGATGTTAATTTTTGGGGTTTAATTAAAAAAGTGAGAAAAATTGTCAAATCAATTTTATTTCTTGTTAAGTTGTTATCTTCTCCAATGGGAAGTTGGTTGTGGGCCCACATCCATCCAACTTCCCATGTGTAGATATTTGAAAGGGTGGGGCCCACACAAACCCCTCCCCACCTCTTCAAATTCCTTAACTTTCCTAACCCCTCTAAACCCCCCATTTAATCTTCCAATAACTCTTGAACTTCTCCCCCTCTTAAGTGCATGCCAACACATTTTAAATTAATGAAGTTATTTGAATTTTGGAATTTGAAAAGCTTGGAATGTGTTAATAAAATAATGGGAGGCATAATTTTATTAGGTTTCTTGGTTAAGTGAGATTGGGAGCCTTGGAAGAAAAAGCTTATTAAATCCTGAGTCCTTCTTTCTCTACGACGAAGAACACGAAGAACGTCTCTTCCGCCACTGAAGCACGACGACGCCATCTTCTTCATCGTTCTTCAACCGAGGCAAGGAAAGGGAAGCGACGCCCGTGACATCTCCAACGACCTGCATCCGCGTCAAAGGAGAAGACGTCGCATGCGAAGAACGTCATCAACGACGATGTCACCTCCGAACGCTCGTCCACCAATGACGAGTACCCTTCTTCCTTCCGACGCATGAGTGTGAGATTTGAGAGTGTGTGACGAACACGACAATCGAGGAATCGATATCCGCCCTTTTTCCAAGATTGTCAACGAAGGACAATTACGAGGTAGGGGTTTATTTATTTAATTGTTCGTGAATTCAAACTTGGTGATAATCGTGGATGAAAACAATTTTTGTTATCGAATAACGCGAGGGGGTCGGACCGCACAAACACGGCCAACCCTCCTTCTTTATTTCGTGATGGTTTCTTGAGGTTGATACGAGAAGGCATGGTGCCAACGCAACACGCGGGTATCTTGCGGCAAGTATTGCGCGGAGTAGTCGCGCCGCACCATGGAAAGAAATCCAAGAACGCGATGCCGTCGCGTCGTGTCGAAGGAAGTCGAAGGCAGCGCGGCCGGAGCGGGGCCGCGGCAGAAGGGAGTGGTGACGTCGCATCGCGCCGGACGGCATAGGCCGCGGCCGGTTCCAGGCCGCGACGGATCAAGATGACCGGTGGCCGGCACCGGGCCGCCGGGGTCGGCGAAGAAGGACCGGCCGTCGCCGGTCCCTGCTGGCGGAACCGGCCGGCCAGTGCGGGCCGGCCGGGCAGTGGAGACCGGGGGAATTAATTCCCCCGACTGGGTCTTCAAGCGGCCCCAATTAAGGGGCAGCGGTTTCACAGGGGGGGGGGCTTTTCCCCCCATGCGCGGCACACATGCGGTGCCCAGGCCACACTGCCGTGCCGCCGAACCTGGCCGCGCCGCCGCGCCGGGCCGGATTTTCCGTGTCGGGTCGCCGCCCGGGCCGGGTCGCCCCGATTCGGCCGACCCAGGGGGGGTCGGCCTGGGCCCAGACCCCCTAGTTTCGGACCACTTTCGTTCAAATGCCCGTATCATGTGCTACGGGCCTCTGAACGACATACCGTCAGCGGAAACACGATCCTTGGATCGAGACGGTCGTTTCGGTATATCATACTCAAGGTTTCGGATTACTTTGAGTTCGTCCGGGTTGGTTCGTACACGAAACCAACCGGGCCCTCGGAGCGGAAACGCTCATATCTTGAGCTATGGACGTCCGATTGACTTTCTGTCAGCTTTGTTGAATTCCTCTAAGTGAGACGGATCTTTTGGCTTATTTCGCTCGAGGTTTGGATACCGTCGGAGTGTGGTCGGGTTGGTTTGAACTTAAAAACCAACCGGGCCCCCGGAATTAGAAAGCCAATAACTTCCAGACCAGGCGTCCGATTGACGTGCCGTCTGTTGTGTTGCGTTCCTATTGATGATACGGAACTTTTGGCATCCTTCGCCCAAGTTTTGGATGCAGTTGAGATACGGCCGGGATTGGTACGCTCACGAAACAAACCGGGCCCCTGGGATGAAAAGGCTAATAACTCACAGACCGGGCGTCCGATTTACGCGTCGTCTGTTGCGTTGAGACCCCTATGACGAGGCGGTCCTTTGAGATACTTCTTCGTGGGACTTTGAGATACTTGGAGTATTGACCTATATCTCGTGGAGCGGACCCTCCCAGTGACGAGCGTGCGGAGTACGGAGACCGTGTAGCTGGCTGAAACCTGACAACTGCTTGACCGACTCGACTTGGAGTGAGTTGACTAGCCCAGTGGACGAAGCACTACTTTCTGAGGTGCAGACCCCTAGCAGACGGAGCACTACCTGTGTGACAGTGCAGACCCGCGGTACTCGTCCGGAGAGTACCTCAGCAGCCTACTAGGGGGTGTGCACTACTGTGTTTGGGTGACATGCCTCGGCGGGAAGCACTACTGTGTCTGGGTGGCTGACCCGCGGTACTCGACAGGAGGATTACTTCAGCAGTCTTAGGTTAGTGAGCAGTACCTCGGAGTCGTGACAGGACCACTGTACACTCCAGAGATGGAGCTCTTCAGCAGTTATGGTTTCGATAATGAAAATCATGGTTTGAGCTGAGACTTTTGACCTTGTGTTTACCTCATGATTGAGATGGGTCACTTGCTAACTTAGGTATATGTATGGCCATATATCTGGATAGTGGTTATCCGTTGATTTCACAATCCTTGTGTTTTCTCATGATTGAGATGGGTTACTTGATAACTTAGGTATATGTATGGGCATATACCTAAGTAGAGGTTATCTGTTGAGATCTTCTTTGTAGTTATCCTTGTTGGTTTAGTGAGACCTTGAGGGTCTCGGGGTCCCTACTGAGTATCGTTATAATCACCCTTGCACGGGCTATGCCTGCACCTCGTTGTGTTGGTTTCAGACAACGGTCAATGCTGACGGAGGCCGAGTGATCAAGGACTGGACGGTACCCGGAGGTGGACTACACGACCTGACGACTCACAGAGGAGGTTGATGAACGAGAGCGTGGAGGAGGCTATATGTACCTACCCTTCAGGTAGGATCCGTGGTGGACGACCAGGAGCTGTGCTATCTGTACCTACCCTTCAGGTAGGACCCGAGGAGGACGACCCAGGAGCTGCTTCCTTCTTCCAATGTTGTCTTTTTGCTGTTGTACCTTGTTCAGTTGTGGTCGTATTTTCTTTTGGGTTTGTATTCTGGCCCATTTACTTTTCACCATTTCTTTTGTACTTAGTGTTTTGCTTCCTCTTGTACTCTGTGGTGCTTGTTTTATTTTACAAAGGCAATGCCTTCCCAGTTATCAGGATTTTACGCCTTTGGTTCTAGTCGCCAGCCCCTGGCCTATGGAAGGCGGGCTTGGGGTAGTCATGGCACGGGCCCCGAGGGCGGGTCGTGAAACATGGAATATCATTAACTAATATAATTGTAGTGTAATGCATAATGATGGATATATAAAAAATATCATTAAGTATATATGTTTAGAATCTAATACTATCATGTCTTTGTTAGAAGAAGCTAACATTTTCATGGCTACACACCAGCAATATAATGAATAGGTTAATGTATCAGAAAAAACCATATCTAGTTTTTATCATGATACATACTACTGCATCGAGGGGATATAGAAGTCCTCTCTCAATACATTATAAGGACAATGGATTTATTATATTAATGGGGGAAAACATTGTCAACATATACATTCAAATTGAAACTAGGATTGGTAAAGTAAATAATTTCCCAAATACATATCATAAACTATCCATTATATTGTGGATAATGGTATCATGATTTTCTATATCGAGAAAAATTTTTCATAAAACTTTAAATAAAATATGGTATATGGTATTAAAATTGGTAAAATATAATTTAGAATAATATTAAAAATTGGTTGTTGACATAGATTAATATACTATAAAAAATCATTAAAAATTTCTTGAGAGAAATACCTGTTTTTACATTAGAATAATATATTTAAAAAAGTGTGGAATTATAAAAGAAAAATTTTAATTTCAAAAGGATATTATAATGTTGTAATGGTTTACTCAATAAATTAAGGTTTCGTGGGAATGGGAATATCCACTCAGGTTGTGTATGTTTTAAAAATTACATTTTCTTTAAACATTCAAAAAATAACACTTAAAATATATTATTTTAAAATATTTTTTGATATTTAAGAAAATGTATAAATTATTTATATCATCTATAAATCCACATAAAAACTATACATATAGCCTAATATAGTAAAAAATTGTTTCATACAAAATTATATCTTGACATAATCATTGGAGTCGAAGTTTTAACCTAAATAATGGAAACTGGGATAGAAATTATCCTACCAGTTTGTAATCAGTTGAACCATATTCCCTATAAATTATAAGCAGGTGAAATATATAATACCATTAATATAAATAGATTCATTATATGATATATAATAGTAAAATATATATACACCACATGGAAATAATAAGTTATGAATAAGGCATGTCTCGCAAAAATAAAAGTGGGATAAGAAGACCCTTACCTTATGTCTAAAAAACTATTTTCTTGAACATAATGTATAGAATAATAAAATTATATTTAATAGTTACTTAATTTAGGACCTAATAAAAAATATTTATTTAAATTTTATTATGTTTATTTATGACAATTTAGATGGGTTAAAATTCTTAATTTTGTTGTTCTGGGTGACTTCATTTAATTGTTTTATTGTTAGTTCCCTTTAGTATAAATATGTGAGATATTTTCAAATGGGAATAATTAATCCACAAGTGAAATTATTTAGTATTATTGAAATTATAAAATATTAAATGGTTTCACTTATCATTAGGTTTTATGGTATTATGATGATTCAATAGACAAAACATTAATGGAATATGATTAGTTTAATTGTCGATTTTTACAACCATCACAAACATGTATAATTTTATTTAATATTATGATAATATACTATTTAAATAAAATTAAATAAGTTATGAAACAAATATTTTCAATTAGTTTAACCATAATAATGGTTTTGTGTCCATCTATAATTTCAACAATGAAAAATAAAAACTCGTCGTCTAAGATGGCTATGAATTGACACCTCACAGATAATGTTTCAGTTTTTAAAACCAAAGGAGTAGAGAATATATTAGATTATGGATACTATATTATCATAATAAAATTACATTATATTTATTATACTTGATTTTCTATTAATCATTTTATATGGTAGTTTAGTTAAGGGTAAGAAAATTGAAAGAAAATAAAAAGAAAAAGAGGGAGGGTTTCACCACTTGAGTGTCGTCTCCTAGAGAAACTCTATAAGGAAATTGAAAATGGAATTTAGTTGAGACTAGAAAGATTGGAATTTGAGGAAGATATTTTTGAGAGGAATAAGTTATAATATAAGCATGATATATTTTTTATAATGTGTTAGGAGAAGGGATGGTATTTATTAGGGAGGAGAGATGTGATTTATTATTATTATTATTATTTTTCATTAATTTATTATTTTGGCTCAATACTATTAATGGTGTTGATTATTGTTACTAAGTAATGTATCTAGAGAATTTGAGATTGAACCAATGGGTTCTTACTGCATCAAACATCATCCATGACTCAATTATTCATTATTTACTTATAATGTTTAATATGGTAAATTACAGTATTTCACTACTCATAAAAAATCAAATATTATAGAGAAATAAAAAATATTCACTGTAAATATTTAAAAATGAATAGATTTTAAAAATAATATTAATTTTATGAAAATATTTTTCTAATTTATAAAAATGTTATTTTTAATTAAAATAATCATTTATATTATGGTTTTATTAATATAATTATTACTACACCATCATTGTATAATTTGTTAAGGTAATTATTTTATCAATAAAAACTAAAAACTCAATACCATGATGTAGATAAATTTTTTACCTTAAAAAATAATAACTATATTTGAATATATCTTCTGAATTACGCAATATTAAAAATAATATAGTTATTAAAAATATGAATGTGATATCTTGTGATACCCATTATTTTAAAAAATATCAATGTCATTTTCATGGACACTGGTCCATTAAATAACTCAAATTAGATCCTTAGGTTTTAAGGGCATAATATATATCATCAAATAATACTTATTAATGATTTAGGGTAATTTTATAATTCTTATTATTTTTTTCTTATGCTAAATTACACAATTTACCCTTTAGTGGGGAAACAAAAAATACTAAAGATACTATTCATTTTGTTAAATAATAAGAGAGAAATATTTTTTAAATTTTTTAATTCTATGGAGAAACAAGAAATCCATTTTTAAATATCCAAATTTTTGAAATTTTAGAATTTAATTTCAAATTAATCCCCCTAAATGCAATGAAAAACATTTTTATTGAAAATTTTATTTTTAAGCTAAAAAATGTACTTATACCAAAATAAGGTATAGTTATGATTAAAATAAAAATAATTATATTATTTATTTCTTAATTTTATTTTATGTTACATTGAGATAAAATAACATCATAAATATACATTTAATGAAAATAAATTTATTGTTTTATAAAATAACATCATAAATTTATTTTATTGAGATAAAATAACATCATAAATTTATTGTTACATTGATATTTTACAGTATTCACTAGAAAATAAATATTTTTAGAAAAGTAAAAAAAATTCATTTTTTTATAATTTTGACATTATACTTTTAAAAATGAATTTTAGGCTATTTAATATAATTTATAAAAGTTACACAATTTCGATTTAAAAAATTGTGCCAAGGAAAGGTGGAAAAATTACCTTTTAAAAAATATCTGATTTTATGAAAAAAATGGATTTATTTTTATCTAATGTCTATAAAATATAATAAATAAATGAAAAAAATATTTTATTTAATATTTTATATATAAATTTAATAATTTGGTTAATAATATTCATTCATTCCAATTTAATAATTCAGTTATAACAAGAAAAAAATTTCATGGTTTTTTTAGCTGGGTGTTGTCTGAAACATAATCCGCTGAAGATATTGAATTTATTTTAAGAGATAAATACCATAAAATATTAGGGTGTGATATCCATGTCAAATTATTTTACCCAAATATGGATGTAATTTCTCCTAAACCACTAGCTTTATACATATCTAAAATTCCAAGACATTTTCTTATAACTTGAATTATCCTTACCCTTATCCATAAAAATTACCTTAGATATATCATTAGTGATATCAAAAAAGTATTCTCAAACAATTTAAAATAGGTTAACTAATAATTTATCTGATATCAGCTGTAACGGCTTGAAATTCTCATACCAATATACCACTTATTAATATATCAATATTTATTACATTAAACAACAATCCACACAAGAATCATGGTGGTCTATTTCCTTTGGGAACTTTGATGCATAAACAATGAGTTTATAAATATAGTATACCATCTCACACTAAATTCCCCAGAACTAACACTCTTCTTTGACATATCATACATAATACGTTTCTCCATAACTTGGGGAAATGAAACATTAAAATGTGATCTTATATGCTCAGTAGGGGTCAACATGAAATAAATCAATAGATGATCATATGAAAGCATAATAAAATAATAAGGGTTTTAGATCATGATTATAACTTAAAAAGTTTATACCCAGTCAATCATGGATCTTAAACAAGATCCATAACATAAAAAATTATCATTTTGAAGACATGAATCATAAGTGTGAGAAATCATCATAAATCGATCAAGAACCATAATTCAAGTCATGTAACTATAGAACCTTCGTAAAAATTGAAATTATTTCTCTTTTAAGGTTAACTACCACAACCAAAAAATCATTGTGGATTTGTAATCTACACATATTTCCCATATCATAATGAATAAATAATCATCACACATTTCTTTTAGTGTATAATTCATAATGACTTGTTTCCCATAACAAATCTTGCACATTGGCCTATTACCCATAGATATTTTACATGATATAAATCCTTATCAAATTCATGTAAGGGAGACATTTTTCTTGAAAACCATATAATATATATTTTTACGGTCCATAAAATCATATAACATTAATCATATCATATCCCAAGAAAAGAAATGGGTCTAATAAATAATTTATCATATATTATCCCATGGAAAATAAATAGGTTTCATAACCATTTCATCATATCAAAACCAGTGTAAAATGAATGATTTCCATAAAATATTCATTATTTTATCACATAATAACCCTTGAAAAAGAAATGTGTTTCATAAAAATTTCATCATTTCAATATAGTAAAACCTATTGAAAAGGATTGAGTTTCATGAAAATTTTATTATTTCATCATATAATAGCATGTGAAAATGGAACTAGTTCTATAAATATCCCATCATTATAAATATAAATAATCTTGAAAAAAGATTGAGGATGCTATAATTGGATAATATGCTCAGTAAATCACAAGCATCATTAATGGATTCCATCTACGATGGAAATGATTTATAAAGTTCCCATGAATCTTTTCTTGATGATAATATCCATTTCTTATTGAAATCAATATTTTAAATCATAATAATTTCCCAAATATTAATAAATGGGATTTATTTGAAAATAAACTTCAAAATTTATAAATTTCTTTTCAAATAATCCGATTTTCCGATTGTTAGTGATTTTATGTTCATGTAATTCGTGTTAAAATAATTATTCCTATATCATTTTTGATAAAAAATGAATAATTAATCATCCAGAAAAATAAAAATATTCCTTATAAAACATTTTTTAAAATTAAAAAAAGGAAAAAAATAATTTAAAAACTATTGGATAGTTTTAACAATTTTCTTTTAAACATTTTTATAAAACATGGACATATAAAAGAAATGATCTTTGATTGAAGTGGGAAATAAATTCTATTTCACTTAAAAAAATATTTTTGATATCATTAGTTTTTAAAGAGATGAAAATCATAGTAATACATGTATTATCATAAAATAAATATATTATAAGAAAATTAATGAGTTTATTGGTAAATAAATATTAATATTCCATCATAAAAAACCTTAATCATAGACATCCCAAATAAAAAATGATATTAAAACATAAAATCATTATAACTTTGGTAGCTTTTGAATCAAAATCCTCATGAATGAGAAAAAAACATAGAAAAATATTTAAAAACTCATAAAATTAACAATAATTATCATAAAATAATTTAGTGGGTAGTATATATGCAACCAAAAAGAAATAATTGGTGAATATGGCATGTGTCTTAAAAAATAAAAGTCAGGCAAAAACCCCTTGTCACTTTGGTACATTTTGATATGCATACCCCCATTAAATAATAATATCAAATTAAACATTATATATCATTAAAATAACTATTTTAATGATATAACATGTCAAATGGGTGGTATATACACCATATAAAAGAAATGAGTGGTAAATATGGAAAACATCTCCCAAAAATAGAAGTGAGATAAGAAATCTCTTACATCAAGTCTCAAATTTCATCATACATATTAAAAAAACCTATTTAATTAGTATAATATTATTATTCAACTAATATACATACACTATCTTATATTTAATACCACATATGAGTAATTAAAACACATTTATCACCCATTTATTAATAATTCTTTTTTTAAATCATTATTTTGGGTAATAACCACTTTATTTTTATAGTAACTTTTATTTTAGTAGTTTTGGTCCTTTTTGTCGATCATTTTCCATAATCTATAGTATGTTAATCATGATATAAATATAAAACATGTTAATTTTATTATTGAATACAATAATCTCTACATTTTATATATTGAAAAATTAATTACATCATTTATTGAGACGATAGGTTTTACGTATGCATGAACATCATTTTCAATTTTCATCAGATTAAAGGAAGGAGTGGAAAATAAATATTGACCATTATAAAATAATTATTACATCATATATATCACATATATTTTATAAATATATACTTATTATCATGTATAAAAAGAGTAAGTGAAAACTTGATCACATCATCTCTTGAGGCGCCAGTCTATCATACACACGAGCAACGTTATCGTACTCCCACTGAATGGAAAGTATGATGTTATATATAATGTTTTATTTATAAATTTATAATAATATACCATATATATATATATATGTATGTATTTCTATTATATCTATAATTATATCCAGCCTTTATAGGTTGTGATGGAAAGTGACTTATAATAGTTCTTGAGGTGGTAGTTTTTCCTACCCACAATCGATAGTTTCATTTCCAATTTAATATAAGAGGAGAAGGATATATGTTGTTCCTGAAAAAATATAACATATCAGTATATGTTATATAATTGTGTTATTATAATAGAATTATTTGTACATGAATTAATGTGGTTAGCGAAGAAGTAAAAAATATAGAGCTTTGTGAAGAACATTACCTTTACTTAGAGATACCTCATTTGGATCTCCTATTAATGACATTATAATTCGTCTCTTGGGAAGAAAATATCTCTAGAACATAAATATGGTTTTTTGGGAGAGATTTTGGATGGGATTGTTCATTCCAAGGGGTTTAAGTTTTGTGAATAAGTGAGGGGAGTAAGTTGCCTTTTAAAAATTGAGGAGGCGTGACATTTTTATTAGTACCCAAAACTAATTAACAATGGGAAGTCACTCCCCCCCCCCCCCAAGAGCCTAAAAATTGATATTTTTTAAGCGATGACAAGATTTATACATGCCTACAATGAATATATTTTTTAAACATTCTGTTCCTTAGCCCATAAGTTTACATACTATTATCATTTTTGTTAACACTACAATACCTAGT
This sequence comes from Viscum album, assembly GCA_963277665.1. NCBI lineage: Eukaryota > Viridiplantae > Streptophyta > Magnoliopsida > Santalales > Viscaceae > Viscum > Viscum album. Next base: position 189,701,488 of record OY728165.1, on the reverse strand, counting down.
ATTTCTTTCCTAAATAATTATATAATTAAGTATAAAAATAAACTAAACCTTATTAAATTTTTTTAAAACACCAGTTATAAATAATAAATCCAATTTATAAAATAAAATATCAAATATTTGTGTTAAATTAATTTTAACGCAAGTGCTTGTAACATGTAAGCACCTTTTTTACCCTTTACCATGAAAACCACATTTTTTCAATTTATGGGTCAGTATAATAATTATAAAAGGTAAATTGGTCCATTATTTGAATATCTATGGTATTTTAAAACATATACCTATCACTGGGGGAGGATATGATTTATTGTTATTTTAAATCATTTAATAAAATGTTATTTATTATATAATGACATTAATGTCAATTTTGGTTGTATTTATTTAATTTCAATTTAAAATCATCATAAAAATGTGAAATTGGAATCAATTATTTTTAGTTCTATATAAATTGTAATCTATACCTATAAAATTCATGTAATATAATAATTTAGTCAATTTATATTAATTTTAACATTTTTAGTATGAATTATTTTATTTTCTATTAATTAAATAATTATTTTGTTTGCTTTGCATAATAATTTAAGGTAACTATATAAGTACTAAAAATTAAATATACATTTTTATAATGAAAATAATTTCAATATTATCAAAATGGACATCAATATTCATTCCCATATTTTATTTCTCTATATTAACTCATAATTCAAATTTAAACCAAAGAGGGTGACATTTGTCTTTTTCTTTACATTAATTATTATATTGGAAAATTTTCTTTAACAGTTTCTCAAAAACACATAGGAATTGAGAATGGGGTTATAAGTGTCAAAATTTGACTATAAAATATAATTTAGTTATTTATTTGTGTATTTTATACCTTATCTATTTAGTTAAAACCCCAGTAATCCAATTGAACCTTAACATCGGTAAATAATGTTTTGTGTTTTTACTATTTATTATGTACAAAATTATGTAAAAATTATATTGTAAAATTAATAATTATTATTATTAAAAATATGGAATACATTTTCGAAAATCCAATTCAAATAATTAAAAGAATTTAATTTATAATTCAACCTGTAGAAGTGTGAGCAAAACGGTTTTCGAAAGAATAGTTTTCAAAAATATAAATAAAATTTATATGAGATTTCAACATGAAATTTTTTCCACGGACCTAAATAAAATTATTTATAATTTCATTAAAATAATTTATTTTTAAAACAATATTAAAATAAAATTTATCTCCTTAAATACCTTTAATGGAAAAGGTGTTTTCAATAAAAATCAGTATTTTCAATATTCATCCAAAATTAATCTCTTTTGAACATTCAAAAAAATTCATTGTAATTTAATTTTTAAATTATTATTCCAAAAATAATTTTAATTTTATCAAATTTATTGTATAAAAGTGATAGAAATTAATTTTTTTATATGTTTACAAAATAAAAATAAAAAACATTTTATTGAGAACAATATTTTTCAAAGCATACCAAAACTATACTAAAAATTAAATTCTTTTTCATAAATATATTTTTATTATCTAAAATATTCACACATATTTTTAAAAATGAATTTCTTTCTCTTCATATCTTAAAATTTAATGGTTTTATTAAATGGTCATATTAAATAACAATATTTTATTTTTACATTGTGGTTCAATTAAACTCAGTACTATGTAAAAAGAAAGCTATCAAAAAAATTAACCTTATTTGAAAAACATATTTCATAAAATCTTGGGGTATTACATAAATAAAATAAATCCATTCAATTTTAATTATCACCTCTTTATGAAACTAACTAAGGGTATCTAAAATATAGGCTTTAATCATGATATAATTTCTAGAGTTTTATCCAAAAACTTAAGAAGTATATAATGTTTCGTCAAAATAGGTCCATCATAATATTTAGTAATTCTCTAATAATTATAGATAATCATTCCTTTTTATTACTGATCATAAATCCTATAATTTCATTAATTTTACAATAGAACACATATCTTCCATAAAATGATATAAGAACAAGTGATGGCTTGAAATATGAAATAAGATTTCTCAATTTTTTGATTATTATGGATTTTATGTAGAGATAGTCAAAAATAATCTAAAATCACATACAATTCATCTAAACTCGGGGTATTCTGAATTTCATGAAAAATATTCTTCAAACCTCCACATGGGATAAAAAAATGAGAGAATATTTTTTCTTGGAAACATCAAACCATTAGGTTATTGATTTGATTCTTTCAAGAATCTTCTTGGATATACTGGTGTTAAAAGATTTATAATCAAACAGTTCATTCACTATTATAGATTAGAGGATAAATATCCATCAATTATCACTAACTACTTCAGTCATAGTGATTTCATATTATGTTCCTTGTTCTCTTGGATTTAGTGGATATTGATCTTGATTGTTTTGGTTAACCTTTGGTTCAGTTAAATTGTTGGAATAATGTACACGCTCCTTAAAATTGAAGCATTGTATTGAGAATTTTTCATTATTTTTTGGAATTCCATCGACCCACTTCACTAATTGGTCTCTTCATATATCTTCCGCATTTAGGTACAATATTTACATCTCTTCCACAATTGAATCAGATGCTTATTCTTTAGATACAATCCCATTATTCTCATCACTACTTTATTTTCTTGTCAAATGATAAATGTTCACCCTTCCATGCTTTTTGTCACTTGGATTTCCATAGGAATTGATTTTTCTATTATTTTCATGAAAACAATGAGAATAATAAGAGTCTATATATTACATTTATACATTAATATCTCATTGAATAATCTCTTCATAAATTCCAAAATACCCAATAGTCTTTGATTTTTAGAGACATGGATTTAAATTACTAATGGAATGATACACCATTCTTTAATGGTCAATGATAAAACAATTGTCATTCCATTAAATTATTATGTTATTTTTTTCTATAAAATAAGTAATTCATCTTCTTTTTCCCTTATCTCAAATAATTATCCCTCAATTATAGTATGATTATATTGAGAAGAATATTCACTAAATAATTCCTCTTTAAACTCGTCCGATTTCTTAGGATCTGGATATCCTTTTTTAATTTTTTGTAAAAAAATTCTTTATTTTTCTAAAAATAAATATTTTTAACAAATTTTTGTGTAAAATATATGATAAATGTTTTTTATGAATTTTTAGTTAGTATATTTTGTCATAATGTTTCTAAATAAGGTTAATTTCAGAAAGTTAGAATGTAAGAAAACTTGTTTTAATAATATTTTTTCATTAAGTCAAACTACGATTTGATTATCTTTCAAGTTCTTAACATCATTAAAAACACATGATCCAATATATTTTTTTTAGGAAAATGGTATGAATTTTTTGTATATAAATAATTTCAAGATATACTATTCTGATAAATTTTTGTGATATTTGTAATAAGTTGAAGATGATGATCAAATAAAGAATTTTCCAAACTGTATATTTCTGGATAGAGTTCTGGTAAGAACATTAAAATAGTAGAATTGGGAGATATTTTTAAAAAGTGAATAGAAATGAAACTATTATAATTTATGAATTTTATAATTAAATAATTTTTTCTATAATAATCATTCATGATGATGTATTTGATAGAAAATGGAGAAGTTTTGAACATATATGGTCAGATAGTTTTTTGGATGGAAATTGATATAGATTATTAGATAGATAAATCCTAAGAAATATGTTATTGTAAATATATTAAATGAAATATGAAAAAACTATATAAGTTTCTAGAGAATAGTTTTTGAAGCTGAGTTTTCATAATAAAAATTGACACTGTAATGTTTTTATAGGATGGACTGAGGATAAAGAGTTTAGAAGATGAGAGAAGGGAAATGATAGAGAAGTAAAAAATTCCCATAAAAATTTTAGTTTTCCATATAGTCATTCTCTGATAAAATTTTATAGTTTAATAATATTTAAGAAATTATATAATTTATGATATTATTAGTTTCTATACTCGAAATCACCGGATGATAGATGTACCACTTGATCATCATATGAGGTTTTTATAATATTTATCATACATTGTCATTGGATAAAAAAATTTAAATCCTCATACAATTTTTTTTAAAAGTAAAATTTTTTTATCAAGTATATGTTGTTATAAGATCTAGAATGAAATTATTTATGGAAACATAAATAAAATGGACTAAAATTTGGAAATGTTGAAGCAAGAGTTTTTGAGTTGAATATATTCTCATGCAACTGAAGTATTTAGAAGTTGAAATAATGTAGTTACCCTTATTTAGTGATATTTTTCCATATTTTCTTTCAATGGTTCATGAGTTTTAGAAAGATTTAGATGATATTTCTAGATAGATAGTTTTTGTGAATTTTTAAGAGTATAGTTTTGTTATATAAAATAAAATGTACCAAGTTTCATAGCTATGAAGTGATTTGATTAATTGGACTAGGAAGTTATAGATATGAATTATCTAGATGAATATTTTTGAGATAAATTGTAAAGTCCCTAAACTTATCAATGCTAAAAATATTAATTCAAATAGTTTATATTTTCAAGGGGTGTTTATTCTACACATATTCATGAATTTTGAATAAATTTCCCTAACATCAGAGGATAATGAAATCTAAATAGAATTGATGGAGAATTATTGAGGTTTCAATATTATTTATGAAGACATTGGAATAAATGAGAATATTTGAGAATTGTTCAGTGAATTTAAAATGTGAATGAAATTCAGAATTATGAATAATAGTGACTGGTAAAATTAATAGAGTTTACAACCCTTACTATTCGTAGAGTTTCTATAAATTATGGTATAAATTATATCGGTAATTGATTATTTTCATACATATAAAAAAGAAAAAAATGCTATAGATTTCATGTTATAAGTGACATTCCTTGTAATGTTGAGTTTCATGTTGTAGAATATTGTATAGAGATTTTAGTATGAATATTGTACAATGTTTTAGTTCAAAATTCTGGATAGAGAAAGATCAGATAAAGATTGTCATATGTATAGTTTAAGGTGAATAGTATTTTTATTAAAGTAAAACTCAAAATAACTATCATGAACATCAAATGGAATTTTATGAACATAGAGAAATAGATAGACTAGTATTATGGACAAACATTTCTAGAGAAGTTTTATAATGAATCATATTTTTTATGGACCAATTTTATAATAAAAATATTTAAAATAAATACAGTCAGTATAATCATACCAATATGATAATTTTAAGGTGTCTAGTGGGAGTTAATTGAAAAGAATTATTATCTTATTTTATAATAGTTAATTTTCATGGGCCATTAGGGGAGGAAATATAATGAATTTATGTTCTCACAATAATTTCGAACCATAAAAATCATGTGTTCCTCAGCTACTTTCTAATCATTTCTTGCCTGTGATATTTTTATTCTAGTTGATAAGTAAATAAATCTAAAAATTTGTAGTGGTTACCTTTCAAAAATAAGGAAATATTTAGTAGGAAATAACATGTTATACCCCAACAAATTTGTGGTTCAAATATCCTTAAGGACATAAAGTGGTATTAGATCCATGGTTCCCCTATTCAATTCTTATCTTAGAAAATCACAATTATATAAACTATAGAGGTTTTCATAATTTTTTAGGAAACAATTATCATATATGGAAAAATAAAATGATACCCTATCTTTTATCTCTTGTATTTGAAGATATTGATACAATCACTCTTTGGTTTCCCCCCATTCAAAAATATTATCCTATGAGTTACGATGAAATGAAAATCATCGATACGGTTGGGAAATCTATAAAATTTATTCTTATATTGTTTTTTGAAAATTTCTTTATAATGTTAATGGGACTCCAAAAATAGAAGGAATCATGGAAGATTCTAAAATTGTCAATAAACTCATGAGAAATTTCTCAGACATGTTTGAAACTAAAATATATTTTTTATAAGATAACTATTATTTATCTCGTGATGAATTAAATATCATTATTTTTTATTATTAGATGATAAAAACTCCAATATTCAAAAATCACATCAATGTTGAAATGTATTTTGAAGATATGAGAAAGTTTAAAATCCAAAACGATGATAATTATAACCAGAGCGTTGAGAAATAAAAAGAATATGATGAAATAAAATAGAATATCATGTCTCTAATATCCATGAACTATATAGAGTATCATTTGATAAGAAAGAATATTCCTCAGTTAATGACGAAGAATATGGTGAAGAAAGCTATAGGTAATGATAGGTTGATATCATAACATGTTTTTATTCTTAATAAAAAAATATGGATAAATAGATAAAAATATTCAAAAAGGATAATAGAAACAAAAATAGAAAAATTCAATATGTATATAATTATGAAGATGATTATATTTAAAAGGTTTTAAAAATCAAACTACGAGTTTCAAAATATAGAATTGTTGTGGAATATGTCAGAAATAATATGGTTCCTAAGCAAGATGAAAATTTTAAAACACAATACAATCATATTAGGGTTGAAATTTAATTAATAAAGATCATTGAAATTTTCTACAAGGATTCAGAGGTAAAATATGAATCATCTTGAACTATTGGGAATTATAATTCCAATAATATTGTGAAATCATAACCCTCTTAATGTAAAATTACAACTAAATTTAGTGACAATGAGGTGTTAAGAAAATTTTTGGGAATTTTTTGGATGAAAAATGATGTAAAAAATATAACACATCAATAATATTTTAAAATAACCTCTATAAGAAAATTGATCTATGACAAGAAGAAATAAGAGAAAAAAAACTATTATATGCAAAAATGTTTCTAATGGGAATGTTCTTACTTATATGAAAATAATATTTCAAGGTTTTTGTTGGTTTTATAGAATTCATGGGAATAAGTAATACAAATATTTGTACAAAATTTCACTTCCTAAAAAACGAATTAATTGAGGGGGAATATCACTGGATAAATAATGAGTAACTATAATAAGAAATAAAAATTCAGAATATCAAAATATCAATATGTTAGGAAAAATCCAGAGTAGACTGTCTAGAAGAATTTTTAGGTAGATGTGACTAAGCTGTATAAATTGTTAAATAATATAATATTACTCTTTTTGGGATAGGCTTCTTACAATAGAAAAGAAATAGAGTATAAAAAGAAGGAATTTTTGTAAAGCGCATATATTTTTGAGATAGAATTAAATGAAATAAAAAATAACTAACCATGTATTCATTATTATAGATGTTCCTCACACATGACATGATATTTTAAAATCATGAAAAATATAAAAAGTCATTAAGTTAGAATATATTCCTTCATGAATTATTGTTTCGTAAAAGACATAGGAATAAGAACATTTGAGAAATATTTTGATAAACTAAAATTAAAGGATGTTTTTTGTGGGATCAAACAAAGTTTTCAGAGTTTTATCCCACTTTGTTATCATGTAATATTATTTATCTTTGAGAAAGAACCATGTGTCATCATAAGTGTTGAAGATGGAAAATGTGTAATTAATCGTGAATGAACATGTAAATTTTTTTTATTAGAGAACCTGGTTACTCATTCTCTCTATGTGCTAATGATAAGAAAAAGTTATGGAATCGAATACTTGTCCAACCTAGATAGAATTTTTTTTGGAAAATTTATAATAATTATTCTAAATGAAACATTACTACACTATGTAGGAATGATGAATATTTTTAAAACATGTTAGAAGGGGAATATGGTGGGAAAAAACAATAAGAAAGTTTAAATTCAGTCTAAAATGTCTTTTAAGATTATTCACTTCTATTTATGTGGATCGATGAGACATCAATTTGTGAAATGAGATTTTTAATTTTTCATTTTTTTAATAATTTCCCATGGATGACCAACAATATGTTTATAAAGAACAAATCATAGATGATAGAAATGTTCATGTTTTTCAGAAAAGTATTTGAGAGAGAGATGAGTGTTTATATATAGAATTAAAGAACTAATAATGGAAAGGAATACTTGTACAAAACTTTTGACCCATGTTTTACGAATCATGGGATCAAACACTATTATAGTCATATTTACAGCCCAAAAAAATGGTGTGGTTTAGAGGAAAAATCGAAGTTGGTGGAAATGAGAATAAATATGATAGTTGAGTATAAACATTTAATGTTTTTCTAGATATATGTTTTGAGTACTTATATACATATAAAAAATATATGTTTTTATTTCCATAATAGAACATCAATTACTTTTTAATGTGAAATAAAAAACAAATAATCAATGAAATATTTCAAGGTTTTAGAATGTCCCTATTTAAAAAATAACAAAAAACCAAAGTCATAAAAAATTTAATGAAAAATTAGAAGAAGGAATATTTTTCAGAAATTCACCCAATGGAATATGTTAAATAATTTATAAAAATTTTCTATGAAATTTAGTGGATTCTTATGATGTGATTTATTTTGAAAATCCATATTCCTTAACAAAGGTTTTTGAAAACATTGTGACTGAATATCTAAATACATATAATAAGAAAAAAATTTAAAATGAAGGTGATCCAAAATAGGTAATATATGACTCATAAGAGTCATAATGAATCAAAAAATAATATAAGAATAAAAATCTATAACTTCAAACTCTAAAAAATAGTTAGAATATAAAAATATAACTGGAATTAATAAATACATATTTAAGATAATAAAAAATTATAGATTTAAAAATAAAACATATATTATCTCACAGATTGTTCCAAAATGCATTTAAAAAATAGTTGAAAATAAATAAATGATTGATTTTATGAAGACAGAAATAGATCAGATACAGAAAAATGAAACTTCAGAACTAATTCCTTGACTAGTATGATAGAATGTTATTAGTTTAGTGTGTGTGTATTAAAACAATCTAAATATACCTAGAAAGGTTTTAAGAAACAATACATGACTTCTTTTATATGGTTATTCAAAGGTGAAAGGTTATAATTTTGATGATTTTGTTTCCCGTAACGTGATTTTAAACTATCATAGTGTTTTTAGATATAGTTTCACATCATTATATTATATTTTATCGTATTTATGTAAATTCATTATTCATAATAGAGAAATTTAGGAAGAAGTTTACATTGAGTCTCTTTATAGGTTTCCACCTGATATTATGGAACTAAATATTATAAATTGAAGAAAGACACATATGAGTTAAAACAACCTCTATATGCATAATACTAAAAAATTTGATACTGTTGGTAGAATACTGAATTTTTCAAAGTGGAATGTTAAAAGAAACATATATGTGAAGGATATAAATTAAGGTAACCTCGTTGTCCTTATTTATGTTAATGATATATTTGTTATGGGAGAGAAGAAAAAATATTGGGAAAATATTTATAAAGAAATTAAAGAAGATTTTTGAAATGTCAATGATCTGTAAACTAACATTATTTCTAGGATTACATGTTCAACATAGCGGAATATATATTTTCCTATCCTATGAAATGTATTTCATGAAATTGTAAAAAATTTGGCATAGTCAATTCTGATTAATTTTATACTCCAATTCAAGTGGGTATGAAGACAAGAAAAGATAAAGCTAGAAAAGGTATGAATCAGTAAGACTTTAAAATGTTGATAAGAAGTTTATTATATCTTATAGGTTTAAGACGTATTATTGTTTATTATGTTACTTGGTGAGCTAGATATTGGGGTGATCTTAAAGAATCTCATATTTCTTGAATATGTATAATTACAAGATATCTTATATCAACAACTTCACACGAGTTATTATAATAAATATATTGTGATATAAATATTCATGGTTATAGTGATGTGGATTGTGCTTGATATTTAAATGATGGAAAATAAACATCAATATGATGATATTTCTTGGAAGTATTTTGTGTGAGTTTGAATAGTATAGAACAATGTTCAGTGAATTTGAGTTCAATCAAATCAGAGTATGTTTTTTCAAACCAATATTTTCTACGGATGATATGGATAAAGGTTTAATAAGAATATTTGAGGGAGAGGGTTTGTAAATCATTGATGATACTTTGTGATAATCAAGGTGTCATTGATATTTCAAAAAATTATATACAACATTAAATATCTAAGAACATTGATATTAAGTATCCTTTCTTTAAGGATAATGTTACTAGTAGAGATATGATGGTGGAGTATATTTCAAAAATCAATCTAATTATTGATGTCAACAAAATAGCTATTCCAAGAGACAGATTTGAATAATTAATGTTATAACTTCAAGATCAACCAATAAAAAGGCATTCCTAAAACACTTATGAAAATCCCTTAAATTCTTTCGATTATGATAACAAATAGGGATATAACATGCAAGTTGATCCTAAAGGGGGAGAGTAACATTAACCTGAAAATAGGAGAGTTCATCATTTTCCTAAAGGGGATGAATATACGTTTTCTAGAATTTTATGTATCAAAATCTATGGTTATCATAAAATGGGAGATAGAAAGAAAAAGAAAGAATGAAGAGAGAATAATTAGAGAGAACAACATTGAGAAGGAGTTTTTATTAACATAGCCACAAATATTCTTGTCACAAATAGATTTAATTCCATTAAAAAAATTTATCTAGTAGTATGGTATCGATACACTCTCTTTTGAGAAATGATGTGTTTCTTTAATATTTTAATATTTTGAGTTATTACAAAAACGAGTTTTCAAAAAGTCTGAGTGATGAAAAAATATGAGTGTTAATAGTTTCTAATGAATGTTGTAAATAAATACATAGGGGTATATTGAAGATCCCTTGGGATGTTTTTATAACAATGTTTTTTATTTTCCACAACAGAAATTTTTAATTAATGATTATGTAAAATACATGAGAAATATAGTTACTAAAAGTGTAGTGAGAAATTTTTGTTACAATGTTTATATGGAAGGAAAGAGTTATCAGTATAGAGTTTTAGTAATATTATTTTTAGAACATTATTTATAAACTCTTTGTTGATCATTAATGTTCTATACCTCATGGAGAACTCGTGATACAATTTTGTGTGTATAAAATACCTAAAATGTGTGTGAAGATAATGAATTTATGAAAAAACTATTTAAGAAGAATTTTGTTATGGTTTAAAGATGTATATGATGGTGATAAAACAATGAAGTTATCAAATTTATGATTCTTGAATAGAGTTGTGGTCAGATCCAACTGACAATGGAAAATGGATAACTTTGTAAAAAGTGAAGATAAGTGAAACTCTTATGATTTATGAAGGTTAAAATTCGTGATGATGTTAAAAAGAAATTTTTTTCCAAATGATATATGAGATGGAATAAGGGATATGTTAAAAATTATAATGTTCATAATGTTCTATAAATTGGAAATGATGCATATTAGCAGATAGATAAATAATAAGAAATAAATAATTCAAATTAAATGAATGAAATTTGATTAAAAACTATTGGAGTTTGTAGATGGGGGTTTTATAGATTGAGTTTTCATAAGAAAAAATAACATTGAAAACATTTTGATCAAAAAGAAGAAAGTAAAATTTGGTGGATGATAATATTATACCGTATAAAGGATGTAAAAGATAATTCCAGAATTCTTACCGTAAAAATATTGGTTATTCAAAAAATACATTTTAGGGTTAATTTTTCTGGTCAAATAATTTATAGGAATGTATAGAATTTATGATATAATGAGTATTTATACTGAAAATCCCATGATAATTTATGTACACCTTGATCAGAAGATGAAATTATTGTAATAATTTTATAAAGTTTCATCAGAAAATAATATTTTCTTAAGAAAAATATTTTTAAAAAATTTCTATGTTATTAAATGGTATTTCATGTTACAATAACTGAGACAAAATTCATTAGAGTGAAACAAATACAAATTAGGAAAATTCAAAAATGTTGAATCTACATTTTTTTATTCAAAATGTATTTATAATTTAAAATAATGTAATAAACTATCTTAAGATATGTCTTCAGATATATTCATTCAAAAGTTCAGGAGTTTTGGATAGAGGCAACAGATTTTTCTGGACAAACAGTTTTTATGACATATAGAGTTTTGTTACAAACTATATAATGTTTGAGGTTTCAAATTAGTATAGTGGGTTTATTGTTTGGATAAAAAATATTGAAAATCATTTTTTGTTTGAATATTTTTTAGATATATTAGGATGTCCAAAAATGTGATAATCTTGAAAACATTAATTAAAATGGATTGTATTATTAAATGGTCGGTGTTTCTTCTATGTTCATTTAGTTTTGAAAAATTCCATAACATATGAACTTAGGGAAATATAAAGATATGTGTCAGATAATTATTTCATTTTAAAAAAAAATTGAGAAGACTCTTTTTTCTTGAGAATTGTTAGGAATCAATCAGGGAGATTGAAATGTGCACAAAATTCGGTTTTCTAAAATTGATTGAGTAGAAAAAACAAAGTAGTTTCCCACCATTTATATTTTTGGTAGAATCTATAATTATGGGAGCAAAGTAAATTGGTACTTGAAACCTTTCATTTGAATGAAAATGATGAATCATAAGAGAAGTTTGTTTAAAAGCGAGTTTCCAACTATAGTTGATTTTTGAGTTGAATAATTCTAGAGAGAGGTTTTGGCCAGATGATTAGAAAAGTTTTTTGTTCATAATTCTAGATAACTAAGATCAAATAGATATTTTTATAAGTATAGTTTTATTTGTAGATATTTATTTATATTTATAACTCATAATTCTTATCGTGGAGCATCATATGGAGTTTTTTAGATGGTGAGAATTGAAAAACCCATTTTTAGATGGATTTCCTGGAGTAGTTTTGTAATGTTTCATAAAATTTTATGGATAATTTTTGTAATAAAAACATTTAAATGTATATAATTCATTATAATTATACATATTACGATATAGAAGGTGTCTAAGGGGAGCTTACACAAAATTAATTTTCACTTCATTGATAATAGTGAATTTTCAGGGACCCACTATAGTGGGAATGGTAAGGATGTAGGTTCTATCTCTTAGAAAGAATTTTGTAAAATTGAAATTCCATTATTACTTTTAGATAATTTCGTGATTTTATTTTTTATTTAGAAGTTGATAAGAAAATAACTCTAGTATGTTTTAGGGGTTTATTTTCATAATGTTGTAAATTTGTAAAAATTTTACCACTAATTCGAACCCCACTTTTTTTTGGTTCAACAATCCTTTGGAACTTCATAATTAATTTCCTCTTTTGGACTAATGTTCTTGATTACAGTCAACCATTGATTTTATTATCCTTGACTGTTTTATATATTTAATGCAACATTTTCATTATCTATGATCTATAGATACGATAATATATTTTAGGCTTTATCATTCCACTTACCAATAATTGGTGGATTGTAAGACCCACTAAATATCATTAGTCATTAACACTTAAAAACAATCATAAAACAATACTCCTTATTTAGTGAATTTGGGAGATCGAAATGGTTGGAATTATTATTCATAATATGGGATTAAATTTTCAAAAAAAAATTATTACATTTCACATCACATAAGGTTTCATATTGGGAATATATCTACATGGTCCATTGGATATATTTTTTACTCGGTTTCTCAAGTTTCTACCCATTAATTTAATTATGGGAATGTTATAAATAAGAAAATATTAAATTAATAGAATGATAAATATGTACTTAAAAGAAATGAAAAGTAAATTAAATATATATTTTATCCAATGAATATCTAGGTTTTAGTCAATTTTTTCCATGGTTATCACCCTACTTAGTTCTCTAACTAAACTACATAGTTATTTAAATCTTTTATAATGGTTCCTAATAATAATATGGATTATGAAAAGAATATCCTCTAGGTTTTTCAAACCATATGTGCAGTTAGTCATCTTTTTTGTGCACTAGGATTAAATTAATTTATTACCAAACAATACCTTTTTAGGGTTATTAATCTTAAGGAAATCATTACCAAAGCATGTATCCATTCATAGTATTCAAATAAATATGTAATTTCTAGTAGGTATTATTAATATATATATTACTAAAACCTTGGGATGTTATTCTATACATAAACATATCCCTTATACACATCCCTATGTTTTTTGATACTATTCCCTAATGTTACCCCCAAAATGACTAAACACTATTGTGATTACAAATATGGAGATCCATGTCAAATATAAATAAATAATACATTGACACCATGGTTTAATTAATACATATGAAAAATAATCTCCCAATGTAAGGACCAAACAGTTCATTATCTTTTATATTTTCTATAAAACCTTCTCAATCTAAAATAATTTATCTATAGTAAAACTCTTATAGACTATATTATATACATTCCAAAGGATATATGTATATTTAAAACCTAGGTAAAGGAAAATTTGTGAAAGTGGAGAGGTCAAATGCTAAGTAATGGTAAACATATAAATCTGTTATCATGGATTATATAATAATCATATGGAACAAACAGGCATGGGAGAAACATATAATTAAAAAGATAATGGACTAATAAGAGTTTTACATAAGTTGTGATAGAATAACTTTTAATCTCAAATTAAGAAACAAGTACCATGGAAACTGTATATGGAACCATGAGATATTATTCATTATTCATGATGAAAAATCATAGGAGAAATTTTATTACATAATAGTGTGGAATAAACATAATAATGAAAACAATATAAAAACGATAAACACCTAGAAATTCATCACATATTCGGCTTGGGATGTCCATTTGTATACCATCTTAGGATTGAGTTAATCATCTCATGTACACATGGGCATAAGATCATTCCTATTGTATAAACTTTTTCTTCGGGTTTTTGGAAATATATACTATTTGGATTGGGATAAATCCTCTTTTGTACCCTTTTTCATGGGATTAATTATTTTCTATACCCTTTGGATTTGGAAAAATCTTCTTGTGTATCCTTTGGTTTGTGATAAATCCTTACATGTTCCCTTCCACTTAGGATAAATCCTCACATGAACCCTTTGACTTAGGTTAAATTACCCCATATACCACTTTGATCTCATGAGACATAAACATAGACCAATGAATTGGATGGATATACGGGACCCCACATGACATTATCTATACACATGAGTTTTACTATTAATCAAATCATTCATCATTTCATAAATAACACATGAAAAAAAATGAGTTTCATAAATTATCCAAACGGTATTACATAAAAATTAATCATTTAAAACATAAAACATGATCACACCAATGATTACTGAAAAATATCAAATATAGGGTGATATGTAAAGAATTAATTTTTTAGAGAATAATCCTTCTATAATAGAAGAGAAATCACAAATGGGGTTTTTTTCTTAAATTTGTTTACATAATATCAGTATAAAAATGTTGATTACAAGTCACATTCCAAAAAACAATTTTTTGAGGTTGAAGATAAAAATTCATATAAAATTACTTCAAAATTTAATCCAATAAAGAGACCATGATAGGTAATATAACATATTTAAAAAATGTAATGAATAAGATTTGAATAAAATATCATTAAAATAAAATCATATTAAATATTTTAAAACACCTTTATCGAAAACCCACATTGTTAATATAGTAATAAAACAATTATTTTGAGATGAATAATGGAGAAAAATAGGATTAATGGGGAAAAATAATCTGTTTCCAGAAGGGAAAAATATTATTAGATGTATGTAAAAACAGGGATATGGAGGGAAAACACATTAAAAGAAATGGGATTTACTCTTAAAAAAATAAATTTTCATGAAAAAATAGGATCATCAATGAGGATGAATTTGGTGTCAAACATGAATTCCCAATAAAATAAGATGTAAATTCAACATGACATCATCAAAGTTTAGAATATATTAGTACTTAAATATAATATCTTATTAGGAGTGATTACGACCCCAAGAAAATATTTGAGTCATGATAACCCCTTAAAACATTTGTAATTATTGAATCAAAACCCCATGAGAGGTATAAATTTAAATAAAAAATTAAATATCATGATATATAATATTATCATAATACAAATTAATATTATTGAAGTTCTTACACAATTGATAAGGAAACATGGTTTATATAATAAATGTGTCTTAAGGAATTTAAATTTAAGACAATGAAACTGTTACCTTGTTTCCTTGCTTAGTCCAATGAAATATAGAATCCAACATAACCAAAATAAATATAATAATAAAAAATTTAATAACGATATCCACACAAATATTTATTGATAATTTTCATTTATAATCATTATATATATAAATATATATATATATATATATCAATTCTTACACGTTTTCAAACATATGAGGATTATAGTTTTGATAGTTTGCACTAGTTTCATAGAGGTGATACCGATATTCATTTTTCTCTCAAATTATAGAATTAAAAAGTCATTAAATTTATAATATTCTATGAACTATAATGATTTATAATTTTTTAATTTTCTTTAATTAGTGTTTCATTATTTATTTGTGAAGATGAAATCGACAATAAGCACACATCAAATTTTTTCTTAACCGATGAATGTTGTTTTCTTATTTATTATGTTAAATATTTACGCATGGACACCAAAACTAAAAAATAATTATAATAATATTTACTTAATATTATTAAATTAATAATATTTTTATAATCAACCATGATATAATTCTATTAATTTGTTAAAGTATGTGTTCTAACCTAGTAAAACATGAATATGTCATTATTATTGGATGATAATGATGTGATTTAGTGGAAATAACATTATAAAAAAGAGAAATGATCATATTTAGACATTTTAAAGTTAAATGATATAATTAGTAGGAATTACCATACGAATTAATGGATTTGAAAATACTACATAATATGAATAAATTATTTCCCCCCTTCTTAGTTTGACTATTTAATATGGTAAATTTTATTATATTATTTTTCATTCATATTATTAATAGGTTATTAAAGGGGTGTTAACAGATTCTTTATTCATATCTTAAAAATTATATTTATCCTTCAAAATATTTTTCATGACCATCCATGTAATGCATCGATGAAATGAACATTGAAAATTGATCGTTCCAGGGAGGTGGTAGTCCAGACGTTCATATGGATGATGATTTTATTTTTCATAGAATATAGAAATAGAGTAATATGATTTATCATTTAAGAATATAAATTTTTTATAAAATTTAATTATCTACTAAATTCATTATCTGTAACATCCATGTTTTTTGTTGGAATAAATGATATAAGTTGTGTTGGGGAGTCCGTAGTCCACACAATGCACGATTCACATGTTTGTTTTTCATAATGGAAACAAGGAGGGTGGTTAATTCACATAAACTCATTATAAAAACATAAAAGAATATTAATAATTCTGATTTTATAATAATTATATGATTAATATAAATTTTTTCAATAATAAAATCACATAATGAAATATAAATGAGGGAGGTGTCATTATAAATCTATAACTTAGTACTAGAAATATCTCCTTTGTGAAGGTGATTAAACCATTGATGGATGGAATTTTGAGAATACCCAAACATTTTTATGTTATCTAGGAGGATTTTGGAGATTTTTGGAATAGATTTTATAGAATGTGAGGGGTTTTGGTGTGAGGGGAAATTACGAGGCGGTTCCCCTGTTATAATTTAAAGGGATGAATTTTTTATAAATACCCTAAAAAATCAATAATGGAATGTAAATATCAAGGAAAGTGAAATTAAAATTTAAGTATAATATAAAGTAAAATATATACATTCAGTAAACTCCGCTATAATTTAATTAGAATCATGTATTTAACATGATTCAAGATCTTTACCCCTTAAATTGGTACTTTTTTATTTGGGATTTTACCATTGTATCTAGTTTTTACCGAAGGATACATAATATTTATGAATAAAAATGAAATGTTCCTCTTTATATAATTACGAACAAATTATTCTAATTTTAAAATAAATTAAATTTTATTTGATTTATAAAAATTGGTAGAAATTAATTTTAAAATACAAATTCATAATGCATTAAAAACATATTTTGGAAAATATTACTCATGTTCTATAATATGAAATATAAGTTTGTAATTCAAAACTAAAATTTTAAAAAATTTAATGTAACTTTTAAAATATATATATTTTTCATTAAATGGGTTTCATATGTTTTATTTTATTCTTATATTTATGTGGTGTCATAAAAGCCACGATATTTTTCAAAAACAATATTTTTCAATATTCACCTAAAAGTATAGTACAACTATATCATTGAATAGTAACATACCCTTAAGAATAGTATTGTTCCCTTATGAATAGTAATTTACCCTTCTGAGTAGTAACCTGACTGTAATGAATATTAATGTACCCTTATAATTATTAAGGTTACCCTTTTGACCAGTAACATAACCCTATAAATAGTTTCCTCAACAATGATTGTGTATATATAATAATTAACTAAAAGTATGGTACAACTATATCATTGAATAAGTAAATAAATACTTTACATTTTTATTTTCTTAATAAAGTGTTATTTTATTTAGAAGTTAATTTTCACATAATTATAAAATTATTTTGATAAAATTGTTATCAGTTTTGGATTCTACATGCCGAATATTTATTCGGGGAAATTTTTGGTAATTTTCTAAACTAAATGATTTTTTGGCGAATAGTGAATTTTGGGTATTAGACAAATAAAATATTTTCTTAAGCATGATGGTCCATCGATGATGTGGTTCTGATGTAGGCCAATTATCTCAAAATCACATGCATTATTAGTATTTTTGATCTTGTAGGACTCACTATTTCTTGTCTTTAGGACAAATAATAATCAAATAATTAAGATAATGTGAAATATCTCCCCTCCTCTACTATAAGAACCACCCACACTCTTCCTCCCATGCCTCCCCTACCTTGAGAATTTTCTATTTTATGCCAATTTTTTTCCCAAATATCATTCCCCACATGAAAGAACGTATGGTCTCACCCAAAGTCTTAAATAAAAGGCCTTAAAGAGTATCACAAGGAGAAGAGATCAAGAGGTAAGTAATCCTCTTCCTTTTCACGTGTAATTATTTTCTTTCATTTTATTTTATTATAGTTTCTTTCTCTATTCTTATCCAAGAGACATGAAATTTCCATAAATATTTTATATTCTGGATTTTCCCATATTCATGGAAAATTCATCATCATTCTTCTTCTCCTCTCGTACTTATTCAAGGAAGAAAAACATTTCTTGTGATATATCGATTTACCGACATCATGGACTATTTGATTTCATTTTTCCTTACTTTTTTAGGTAAGTTCATGAAACCATTTTACGTATAACCAGGTTATAATATATTTATTATTTCTCATTCATGGTTCTATAATTATTTTTTACACATGGTCTTAATTTATAATACAATATGAGGTCGTTATTCTCAAAGAACCACTAAAATGATCTAAACGAACATCATTAATGTTTTAACTTATGAATCATTATCATGAAAGAAATAAAAATGATAAATGGTATAATTTATGAATCGAGAAATATTTAAATAACACTCAATAACTATTTTATATTTTCACTCCCAATCGACCATATCATCAATCATGAACCGATCATAGAAAATATGTAAAGAACGCACCAAAAACAGTGCTAGGAACAAAATACTAACAATTAAAGGGTGAGATGTTTTAAAGAAATGATCATATAAGGTATTATAAAGATGAATATGTTTCTATAAGATAGTAATTACACTCTTTTAACCATTATACAAGAGTTTTAAATAATTTTTTTGTAAGATAAATCCGAGGTAGCGGAATTCTTAACCTGATTTCCATTCTTTGGGATAACATTCTACTTTATTAGTTTTATGGTATTAAACTTTTTTTATGGGAAGTGTTTTGTTTATAATATGTTAAATTATGTGTATTTACATGTTATATACATATTATATCCACTCTATTATGTATCACTTCAATTATATGATTTTTATAAGGGGTTTGACATTTAAAATCCTTTTTTAAAAATTCGGTTTTATAAGATTCAAAAGCAGTGTTTTTATGAAATTATTCTTGTTATATGATTAAGTAATGGTTGTTGGAAATTTATTATGATTAAAGGTGGATCCTATATCACCCTCCAATTAATTGGGTATGTTTATGTTGGAGTTCTTCTATATTTCTACTCCATGTGTAACTGTGATGGTTACACAAATTGTAAGGTAGCGGTAGGGGTTACAAAATATAAGTTAGTCATTAGCGTTATAGTATATAGAAATTAATTACCCATTATACCACTATGGTTATATTTATGTTCTAATGTATTATTAGAATATTTTGAAAATCTCATGTTTCACAATGTAAGTCTATATGGGTGACAAGTATGTCTTTTGAGAATGATTTCATATGTTACAAGTATTCGTGGACTAATGTGTTGTTTCCTTATTTTAATATCCCTTACTGAGATTTTTGTGATCATACCATATTTTTAAATTATTTCCACAGTTTATAAGGATGTGTAAGACAAATAAGGTACCATGTTAAATTTTTTAAGAACTTTTAAACAAATCTTCGTTTATTTGAAAGGTTTTATATATTGGGAGAAATTAGTACTATTTTTATGGTAACATCTGTGTATTGATGTGTAATGCCATGAATTTGTTATTTCTATTTTCTCTAAAGATCTAAATATGAAAATATACTCAATGTTAAAGGAATTTATTCCTTGAATAAATTAATGATTATGTAACATAATAAGGTCATGTCATTATAATTATATCCGTTAAGAACTTTTCTCTTGTACTCAACTAGAAGAATTCATGGGTATAGTCACCCATTTAAGGGGAAAATTATTAAATATCTTATGCCATTATGTCATAATTTAATATAATACATGTGGAATTAATATTTGTTTTATGAAAATGAGATTAATTTATCCAAAAATACCTAGAGTTTTGAATTTTATAAATTTAAATAGGATTTTCTAAAAATATAATCAATTTTCCACTGTCCGATATGGTATTTTAAGTGGTATCAGAATGGGTGGTTCAACAATAAATGAAGTTTATTATGTTTTTCATTAACTTATATGAAGATAAATTGATAGAAATTTAAGAGATTCATCAAATATATAATGATGATAATATACATATCATTACTTACATTAAGTGTATTTTAACTAAATAAATAAATAATATGAAGGATAATGTGTCCTATATGATGAGAAATGTCACCCCTAATAAAAAAGAAATGATATTATTACCATATTTTAATGTCATCAAATTGTTAATTTATCACTCATATTTTTTTTAATTAATATCCTTTAGTATACAAATATAATATTTATATATGTATATATACATTAAATCAAGGGGAAATTGTTACCTTTATTTGTTTTTGAAAAATATCCCTTCTATAGTTATCACATTTATATTTGAATTTATCAAGGGTATAAATGATGAAAAAACCTCACCAGAGATTCAATCGGGTGAAATAGAAAAATCATTTATAGGAACGTTTCGTATAAGAAACTATCTTCTCAAAATATTTTCATCTAAAAAATTATAATTTCTTTACAAAGAATTAATCTCTCTACATGAAGATTATTTTTAAAAAATATTTTATATAAATATAAAATAAATTATATTTTTTAAGAGTAGATTCACTCAATAGAATATAATAAAAAATATATCATTTAATTCAAGCATTCCAAACTATATATCAATATAAATAATATTATATTGATTGATTATTCATTGTATGTTAAGGGAATATAACCCAAAAATATGCTAACAAGAAACAAAATAGTATGAGATGAATGTGTATGATCTATTCATATTAATAAAAATAACCTCAATATGATGTGTCTTTATATGGAATTAAAACTGATAAATTTTGAAGTGACACAAGTAAAATCACCTAACTATTTTGAGATAATTTGTGATGTCATGATTTTTAATAAAAAGATAATTATTTCAAAATTGACTCAATCTAATAGAAAATATACTTGAAATCATCTTGAGATAAATCTAATACATAATAAATTAATTTTGTGACCATTTTCAAATAAAATATTTCCTACAATAATTTAACCTTAATTACATGTTTATATTTCAATTAAAATTCAGTTCAAATATGGGTGGTGTAAATTTATGGGAATTCCCATAATTTCATTAAAATAATATGAATATAAGAGAAACAATATTGGGTCCCCCAATGTATTCTCAAATGGATGGATATTTAGCTCAAAATAAAAAAGTTATTAATTCTAGATAGATTGATACGGATGGAAAATATTTACATTCATTTTTCAGTGTTGATGTTTTAGATGTTTTGGAGGCAATTTCAGTCATTATGGGAATAATATGTGAATATTAGGGGACAATGAAGGCATATGAAGACAAGGAAGAAATATTATGTCAATATAAATCACAATTAAGGGATGGAAAATATATAACCTAATATGGTAATGAATCTATTCACTAAATATGTATATGAAATATTAAGATATTTTATTGGTAATTACTACAGAGGTGTTCACAATAATGAAGAGTGCTTGTATAAATCAATAGAGAATGGACAATTATAAATTAGACAATATTTGATGAAGAAATAATTAGATATAAGATTTTATAATTTGTAAAAGAAAGGAGTTATTTATTAAAACCCCGATAATAATTCTAAAATTAATTCTAAACCAAAGAGGATATACATCTAATAAGAGAAATTATTTCATAAAATATACCATTATAATAATTATATAATATTCAATGTTGGAAAAATAATAACATAAAAAATTGAAAATAAAAACAAGAATGAAACAAAACAATTTTTTGAGAAATATCACTGTGAAGACTAATTAAAATTTATTGAGAAGTTCCCAAATAAAGGGAATATAATAATTATTGAGTATTCATGTACAAGAACCTAGAAATATGATAATGTTTCTAAATTATGTATGATTATTGGTCTTTCCAATTTGAAATGGAATAGTATATGATACAATAATAATTAAATGACAATTCTTTTATATATAATTCAGAAAACACACTTAATCATATAATGAATGTTGGAAATAAGAAAGCAAAAATATTATCCATGTTGGACCCTATAATGAAATTTATGCGGGTAAGGATAAATATTTCTCTACAAATTGGAGATGAAAATTAAAGAATTTAGGGTTCGAGAAACAACATTCAAACTTGTTTCTCTCATAAAGATGTTTTTTCACAAAATCAAATTATTCTTATATCTATCATGTTTGTTTTTTAGTTTAGGGAATTAATGGTGATGATATTTAGTAGGGTAGTAGTAATGTTGTTAGGGTACTTTCACTAAATAAAATATATATTTGGGAATAATTTAAATTTAACAAGTCATTTTCTCCTTAAAACACACCAATTGGAATCTTCAATGATAATGGAACTGATGGATTCAAACCCTCATGGGTGAATAAATTTTAAGAAGATTATTGTTTTTTATTTATTAAAAATCTAAAAATTCAAATAGTAATTTCATAATTAATATATTTAAGTAGGATAACACCATTGTTATTAATCCAAAAATGAATTTTTATTTTATAAAATATTATGGTGAGACATGCCAATTCCTTAAACATCATATCATCCTAAAATATTGAAGGTTGAGACTATCATTTTAGAAATCATTAATGTAAATAGTTGAAAGGGAAACAAAGGGAAAGAAATGTATCATATTTTCGATTGGGTTGCCATTAATTAGGATAAGATAGACCATCATGCTCACTTGTATGTTAAATGTGCTAAATACTGGTTTGAGGTTTCGTCAATCACTACAAAATATTTCACGTTTCCAATAGGGGCATATCTATTGGTAAAAGTGAATTTTTTATTGGTAAAATGTTTTACCAACATAAATGTTCCTGTCACAAAACTGTTTGTAAAAACACTATGGAAAAATGTTATTGCGAAAGATAAAACAGTTGTTTTGGATTTATAATAATATCAACAGATAATATATATGTAGTTTAATATGTTAAGAAATAGGATCAAGCAGAAAATTTATTTATTGGTAATAATATTATCAATATAGAATATCTATTAATAAATTACATTTAAATAAAAATTATAAATTTTTATTTCCACAAAAAATTCGTATTGTATTTATTAATTTATCATATTTAATACAAATGTTTAAATTGTGAAACCAAATATTATTTTAACATATGTTCAAAATTATACAAGAAGTTATTATATTAATAATGAAATTCATTACAAATATAACCTATTGAATCCTTAATAGGATTGGTCCAAGATTTTGTCATTAAACAATCCAACCTCCCCACCCCCCCCCCATTCTGTTCACTAATTCTGTTAGTTGACAGCCCTGACCCCCCCCCCCCCAACAGCTCTAGTACATCATTACTCGCGACTCTAGCACTAGTAGCTCCAACTCATCCATTCCAGTTCCAGTCTCAACCCATCAATGCGAACTCCATCCTCATCCCTACTAACTCCAGTCTATACGTGCTCATCCAACTATATCCCCATCTATGCCAGCTTCTCTCTATGCCACTTCCACATCCAACTCCATCCCCATCCATGCCTGATCCCATATATGAACAAATAGATGAACAAAAAATGAGAAAAACATCATATGGAATAGAGAGAGGTACGAAAAAATAAATATTCTTACACCATAGGAATAATAGTAGTACGTGCACAATAAGAACGAAACATTTGTGTTGATCTTTCTTCATTTGTATTGAACTTCATTTTGACTTTCAAAAAAGGCAGTACATACACCACAAGGAAATAAATATTCAACGACATCCTTTTATTTAGAAAAAACATAAACTTGGCATTAGGTTTGAAATAATATCTTTCAAGGTACCTGTGATATCAAATTTTTATAGTCAGTGGGCCTAACAATTTCAACAACCCACCTTATAGCAATCATCTCTAAGAACTTGACACCAATTTTGTACACATCTGATTTGGCAGTAAACTAACTAGCCCATGCATACTAAGGAGCACAACTACATAGTTATCATCTACCCCTTCAAGATACTCATCATGGATAGTGTCATTGGTTCTTTTGGTTTCTCTACAGATTCCATGCTTGGCATAAATCCTCCAAAACATATATCAAGCTTAAAAGGACTATCTAAATATTTAAATACACTACACATTTATCAACATAGAATTTCAAGTATACCCAAATGAATGCTTAACAACGCTTGGAAAAAAATGAGAGATAGAAAATCAGTACAAAAGAACAAGGAGGGATATAAACATCACACAAAAGGAATATTAGAATGATAATTAGTATAGAGAAAGTGATGAAAATAATATGTACGAAGAAGAAGAAATAGAAGTGAAACCATGCATAAATATATAGAATACAACTACACAACATATTTATAATATTGTGTCAAAAAATTCAATTATAGTGGTGTACTTGAGAAGGAGATAAAGCTATCTACCTTATATTCCACTATCAAGATCAATGATGATGTAGGTATGGTCACCTTTCACGAATAAATAATATGTAAAATACATCTCCATGTTTTTTTGTTATGAATTATGTACACACCACCATGAAAAAAATGTGTGATGTACTTGAATGTATTTCCCCATGGTATGTAAATCATTTCAACCATCTTACCAATCTTCCCATCCCAAATATTAACCATCTCATTCATGGAACAAACATTACTAGGGGCTTTAAATGCAACAATTTATTAAGTGTGCATAGATCGTCCATCGTACAAATGGTGAGTGTAGCCAAAAAAAATTCCTTCAGAAAAAACAACATTAGTTTTTCCATTTTCACAAACTGAAACATTGTCCCTAGGTAGAATCTTTTGGCCTAGTTGAGAAAAAGAGAGAAATGAAGAACTAGTAGTCATTGTGAATCATCATTTTTCTTCCAATTTTCGGTATAAAAAAATATCCTTGTAATAGAATAATAAATAAAAAATGATTTCATAGTAAAAAGTATAAATATTTAAAAATACAAATTTTATATCATGTATATATATCTTACATATAGAATAAAATGAATATTTCATGCTGAGAATATGGATATTCTATAATTTTCATTACATATTCAAAATAATGAACAAATGTACACTTGAGTTTGATTTCCATTATTCATTCATCAATATGTAGAATAACTTCAAGATAAAAAATATATATATTTATAGTGGAATCCATTCACAGGGATTCCAAATAGTGAAAACTCCATATACCCAAGAAGAGATATCATAGTGACATGCAGTAGTAAAACATGCATTAAAATAAATTATTGTTGTGAATAGAATATCTCCATCAAAATAGTCCCCATGAAGTCCTTATAAAAAGGTGAAAAATACTTTTCATGGAAGATCCTACACTTCACCATGTTTTCATAGAAGCATCGACTAATCAACTAACGACGTAATACACCTAAAAATCAGCTAGCAGTAAAACAAGAAGAGAAGGCCAACACTGCTCAATTTTTATTGAGTTTAAGCTAGAGCTACTCGAGAAGCATACCAACTATTGGCCATTGTTCTTGAAAAAAATATCTAGAGCACACCCATAAAGTTAAATCCACTACCATGACATAAGGATTATAAGTACCCCATAAAATATGAAAATAGAGTAAAAATTGATGTTGTCTATGAGTGATAATGAGTGTTACCCTCAAAGTAAGTTAGCTTGAACACATCACTAGTGAAATAAATCGACCCTACTATTTTATCTTCAAGAATGTTCCCATCAATGACACCTAAAATTATACAATTTGAGTAGAAACTGATTTGTGAGAAAGAGTGTAACATTGCTCAAAAAATAATAAAAATTTAAAAATTGTAAATTAATAATGAAACTAATGCAAGTTGAGTAGAAATTGATGTTGTTTCTGAGTGTGATTGAGTTTAAGATCGATAAATAATTAATTAAAACTGATTTTAATATTAGCAAAGAAGAAAACATTCAAATAAAACGTTTTCTAATTCATTTTAAATACTAAAATAATTTATGATTCATTAAATTGAATCACCAATTGATTATAATCACACAAAAATATAATTTTGATGTTCAAAATATAAAATAAATTCAATATAGGGGCTGTCAACAATTGAAAAAAAAATGAGAGAGAATTTGTTACCCATTTATCCATGTTGTAGTGGGAGAATGATCCTCTTTCAACTGGTCTTCATTAGTATTTTTTGGTTTTTCTTTAGCATTGTGAAGTGGTCCTAGATTCTCATGGTTTTTATAGAGGGTGTGGTTCTAGTTATTAATGTATTGGGATGATTTCAATATGGTGAGGGTGTGGTTATTTGGGCGGTGGGCATGTGGGAAATTGGGATGATAATGAGGTTCAAAATGGGATTAATATAATTTGAAGTCCACCTACAGTGATTAAATGAAAACCAAGAAACACCAATTATCCTTGATCCAACCATGAAACACAACCCACCTCTATCTATTCCACCTACAGGGAATGAATCCAAACTAGTGTGCACTAACTTAAATTCCAAGATGGTTGCTGCAATGATCAAAAATTTGTCTGAAACAAAATATAGTTCATCAGCCTTAGCTACCTGAATAAACTCTTCTACTATTCATGGTAGAAACACCTTCAATGGATCTTCTAAAATCATAAAAATAGTCTATATGGGCATCAGAAGATACTCTGATCTCAGAAGTGGAACATCTATCATCGACCTCATCTAGAACCATAGATTATAAATTATGTCCAAGTATCAAGGATAGTAAACATTTTGGGTCATTGAAATTGGGTGAATATGATGAAATTTTCAATACACTCCACACCAATCAACCAATAACTTAAAAATGGTGATAAGAAAATAAATTGGTCCCAATTTTTCAAAAGAAAAGTAAGTGGAAAAATAAGTAACACTGATTATCCTATTTTCAGGGGGTATGAGCTTCATGTAAAAATATCTACAAGCCCCAAGAGAAATCAGACCCCATAATTTTCAGGATCCAATGGGCAAGCATAGAACATCAAAAAATTGAAATTTTTTATTTGTATGCTGGCGAGATTGTTGTTTGGAATGAAAAATTAAGAGTTTCGACAACCTCTATTAATCGACCACTATAAACACATGCCTGAAGATGCTCAAAAATCACCACCATATAACTATATAACATTTCCATGGATATTTTTTTCTATAAACTTCTCCGAGTTAAATGATCAGTGGGAATCTCGACATATTTATCATCATCCTCTACTTCATTATATTTATCATCTAACTTCTCCATCTCCATCTAAAAAATGTCATCACAACTAATCTCCAAATCGAAATCTACCTGCAAATCAATCATTTATTTACATATTGTTCCCTGAAAAGTTTCAGTATGTTCCCTATTATCCAACCATAAAATGATCTATACAGATATCAAAATTGGATACCTGGGCTCCCTATTGAAAAAATGTGGTATTCATTAAGGAATTATGTTCAACAAGGGTAATGGGGAAAGAGACCCGAGTTCAGTAATAGAGTTTAGGGTACAATGGGCCCCGAAAAGAACATGATTCTTCTTCTCAATACTGTATGAATGATATACGATCTAAAGGACTACATTATGTAGTTTGAAATTTCATAGAAGAATCTCCAAGCATTCATCAAAATAAATTCCATTTGACGTAGCAAAGAATGTAAAAAGTTCCACTAGTTCATCTAACACATCAGGCACATAGATTCTACATATTTATTCCAAAAATTGTATAATGGAGCGTCCTTTTTATGATGCTTTATATAGTTGAAACAACACATTTAATGTCCTTTAACATATTCACTAGAAAGGTCACCTCATCAGGTTCTATATTTTTTTAATCCCAATCACCTAGTAATAATTGTCAATATCACCACGAGGAACTGATCGAAGAGAATCTCTAACATATCTTATTTTTTATGAATCACTATGATTATGATCTTAAACATCATAACTCTCCGCCTTTTTAGATTTTAATTCCACACCCAGGGTGATAGATCTTGTCAGAGAGTTGTTAATCATTAGAACACCTAAATGTCAAATTAATATAGGAACCAACATGATATGCCATACCTTCAATTTGGTCTTCTAAAATGTCTAGCCTGCACTTTTCATAAAATATGGATTCTACGATTTGAACATGTATCATGGGGTTAGGGGGTGGGGGAGTCGCCAATTCCATGAGAAACATCTGATTACACCAAGGAGACAGCACTGCAGGGAGGCAGAGTTAGAGGGAGATGATCATCATGTTTGGTGAAAGAGAAAGGTGGGGGGGATGTCGTGGTTGTAGCTGCTAGGGTTTTTAGCTGAGGATTAGGAAGGAATTTGTCATCTTTCTTCCCCATACCATTGGTTTCCCAAGACCCTGGGTTTGCATGGCGTAACCTATGGAAGAGGATAATGGAAAGGTATGTGAGGGGTGGCGGAAAAAGGGACTGGTGGGGCTGGGGAATATAATTGGGAATAGAGGGGATGGTGGTGATGGAAGAAGGGACAAGAGAGGTCAGGGAAATGTAGTGGGGTAAGAGTGTATGCCACTAGCAAAAGAAGGTACGGGAGGTGTAGGGAACAATTGTGGGTTGGGGTCACATTAGGGTTTTCTTCTTTTTTCATGTTTATATATATATATATATATGTATATATATCATAATAAAAGTTAGGAATTTATATAAAAATATTTATTGGATGAAAATTGTGTATGTATGTATCTACATATATATCACCAATAAATGTTGCTAAATTATGGACATTTAAATTAAATATATATTTTTATTATCAAAATTATCTGCTTATAAAGGGTAATATATATTTATATATTCAATTTTCAAAAAAATATTTGATGTTATTAAATAATTTATTGGTAATAGACTGTCTTACCGGTAAAATATTTGTCGGTAAAAATAACTAATAACACCTTATCCATTTATCAGTAAATCAATTGTTGGTATTACTATGATTATACCACTGATATAAGTGTCAGTAAAAGTTTTCTTGGTATTAAACTAATAATAAAAACAGAAATATTTGTTAGTAATAATAACTGATCTAAATATAGTTAATATCATCAGAATTTAATATCTATTTGAATTAATCATTTTTACTAACAGATATATTATTAGTCAGTAATTTTCTATTGGTAAAGTTAAATTTTTTGGTAGTAAATGTTTTTATACTCTTGGAGTATTGATGATAGACCTCTATGATTTGAAAACATTTTCTCATTAACAAAACCATGAATGTTGAATTAGATTTTATATAATACACATGGAGGATATGTTCAACAAAAATGGAATTCCCCATTAAGAGTGACCATTATTCAAGAAGTAGTTGATTCCTAACACAATAATAATTAATTACACCAATATTGATCATTAACCAGGGTGTAGGATTCCTCCACCTCTATTATGCTTCTACTATAATTATTATATTTTTAAATCATGAAAATAATATAAAAATTTTCTAATTGATATGATGTTATTTTTCAGAGATACATCTTGTTTTAGTATAAAAATGAAAAAAATGACCTGTATAGTGGAAGAAACAAAGTGAACCGACATATCCAAATCAACATTCAAACTCATCATCCAAAACTAAAGTAGGATAATGATGCACCCAATTTGTGTATACATTTCCATATATATAATTGAAAATAAAACCATGTTTTCAGCAAATATCTGTGGTTTCATGAACATATTCTTTGATTTTGGTGAATCTGTTTACTTGTAGGAGATTTCTGGCTTAATACACGGATGAAGGGAAGTTTGTGAAATTTTTGAAACTACATGGCGTGTACTTTCTATACAAGCCGTGTACTTCCAGACAAGGACACGGACCAAAGCAGGGAGTACACTCTCTTGTCTCCAGGTAGAGATGCACGCCGTCTGGGTCGGCGCTACATGATGTGTACCACTTTCTAGAAGTAGTGGTTATGGAGAATAGTCCACACGACCATGTGGTCGTGTCTGCTATTCTAGAAGGGTATGGCGGCGCTACACGCCGTGTATGGAGGTGCTACACACCGTGTTCACTCAACTTGCAGGCGGTGCCGTGTGTAAAAGTCATGAACGGCGTGCTCGGCCACCTGCCAGCGGAGAAAATGGCGCCAATAAGCGTTGATGAAATGTACACGGTGTATACTTTCTATACACACCGTGTACTTTGTTTTTCTATAAAATGAGGCCTTGGCCTACTGATTTGGGAGTTCAGAACCATTTGAGGAGAGAGAAGCTCTGCTACCACCATTCCTGAAGCCACCAAGGTGTCGTTATTCCGTTATTCCGTCATTACACCTTCCGATACTCTACATCAACGCCTACACGATGAATCCGTCAGGTATCACATGTGTCGTTTCTCTCCTAAATTCTATGTGTAACTAATCCACTCGTGTTGGGGCTGTGGATGATGGGATCATACTTTTTATATTGTTTTAAATAGTTGATTTTGAATCGTTTTAATTCATCTTACACTTCTTAAACAATTGTCTAATATAACTGAGAATTCTTAGCTGGACCAAGGGAATGATTCTCAGCGATACAAAAGAAAAGTAACGGTGAAAACATCTATGACCATTGGAAGGTTTTCACCGATTCGAGTAATGGACTGGACGTAATTAAGAATTAAGGCCATTGACTACCGGACCAAGGAGTCAACTGCTCTAATTCCAAACAAGAGGAACCGGACCAAGGAAATCTTTTAACAAAATGAAATCCTGAATGATTGAATTATTATGAACAATAAAACCATTTAAACAATTTTCATAAGAACTCCTTATTCACCACAGCCCCGACACGTCTTTTCTTTCCATTTCTAAGAACTCTTTAAATTTTCCCATTGTTTTCTTTCAAACTGTATCCATTTTTCAATATAAATCAGTTTAGTTTTAATCAAACCCCAAAAATCAACCCAATCATATCTAAATTTTATGTACTTCACCTAATTAAGTATTAACTCAATTAAATTCATGCATGCCACGGTTCCCTGTAGATCGTCCCCGAACATATGCTCTACTAACGTTCTAAGAACGGGTAATTAATTTGGGACGCATATAACGTCAATTAACGATAATTGTAGACTAAATTTTGGCGCCGTTGTCGGGGAACACCGTTTGGTTTTAGTGCTATGATTTAAATTGTGTTAATAATTTATTTAAGTGAAAATAAAAATAAAAAATTATCAAAAATCTATTTTCTAATCCCATTTCAAATTTTCTTTTATTTTATTTTTCCCTTTTACGCCTGGTTTTCATTTTTGTGTTGTGCAGTGCTTCAAGTATATGTTTCGACACTTTACATGATCCAGAAGTGCCGAGTCTTTGAAATTAGTTCTGCTTGACCCGGAAATCGAATGGACCTTGCTTCATCGTTGGCGTACATGGACGGAAACTCACAACCATCAACCACAACCCATGGAGAACAAGGAAGAGGGAGCACCAGCCGTAGATGTTGCGGCTGGGCATCAGTACCAGGACCAGTAGCCTCCCATTTCTGGTCTACCTGAGAAACCTCCTAGAGACTTCATGGAATTCCTCCCAAGGGATTACCAATGGCTGCTGCAGCAAATCTTCCCACAGCCATACTTTTCCCCTCAGGAGTAGTTTATGCAAGCTCCACGCCATCAACAACAACCTCCAAGACGTACCCTTATGGAGTACGGACTTCCATCGATTCACTGAGCTGATACGGGCATCGTTCGTCCTCTGGTCTAGGCCTAGCACTTCGAGATTAATCCTGCTATCATACAGCTGATCCAGAACACCGTCCAATTTGGAGGTCGGGCCAGTGAGGACCCGAACGCCCATCTCTCTAATTTTCTGGAGATCTGCGACACCTTTCGGTACCATGGAATGTCTGATGACTCCATTCTTCTTTTCATATTCCCCTTTTCTCTATAGGATAAGAAAAATGATTTGATCAAGGGGTTTTCTCAATGCTCTATCCTCGCCTGGGAGGAGCTAACCCAGGCGTTCCTGTCCAAATGCTTCCCACCATCCAAGAAGGTGAAACTCCGAAATGAGATTCATAACTTCCAGCAGCACGACTCTGAGTCGTTGTACGAGTCCTGGGAATTCTTCAAGGAGATGTTACGAAAATTCCCCCATCATGGACTTCCACTCTAGATGCAAGTCTAGACCATCTATGGAGGACTTACCACGAATACCAAGT
The DNA here is from genome assembly GCA_963277665.1 of Viscum album. Lineage (NCBI taxonomy): Eukaryota > Viridiplantae > Streptophyta > Magnoliopsida > Santalales > Viscaceae > Viscum > Viscum album. The sequence goes on along the minus strand of OY728165.1, from coordinate 189,668,461 downwards.
CTGTGGTGGATGCTGCTGCTGGAGGTACGATGATGTGGAAGTCCCCTGAAGAACTATTAGAACTACTGGAAGACATGTCAGCCAATAGCTTCCAGTGGCACTCCGAGCGGGGGACTCAAAAGAGAGGTATACACAACATTGATGCTACCACTATGTTAGCTGCTCAGTTGGATGCTGTGTCCAAGAAAATCGATGCATTGAACCTCAAAGGAGCATCTCAAGTTCATGCGGCGCACCATCCAGCATGTGGCGACTCTGGTGATAACCACATCATGGGAGAATGCCCGGGATCAGCTGGAGGCCCCTTGACGAGCGAGGTGAGTTATGTTGCCCAAAATCAAGGGCCCAACCAGTACCAGCAGTACCAGAACCCGGCATGGTGAGATCAATAGAGCACAGGTTTGGGCCAACAACAGCAGAATCCTCCGCCCTAGTGACCGCCCAACTACAACCAACCTCCATATCAGAACCAATTCCAAAGGCCGAAACAACCCCAGTAGGGTCCTTATCAGCAACAAGGGTATCAAAACCCTTGTCCACAGCAGCCACGGTAGCCACCTCCTCCACCGGATCAACAACCACCTCAGAAGGAGAACACCTCAAGGTTAGAGGATCTGATGACTAAATTCATATCTACTACTGAGACTCGGTACCAGAATCAGGAAGATTCGATTTGAGGCTTGGAGAATCATATTGGCCAGCTGGAAAATGAACTCTCAGGGAGGCAGCCCAGTACACTACCGGGGAACACCGAAAAGAATCCAAGGGTGGAGGCCAATGCTATCATGATTCGGAGTGGAAAAGAGCCCCACCAGAACCAATCAGCACAGTAAGGTGCATCCACACCCACTGTTGAAGAAAAAGGTACCAATACCGACCCCTCCTCATCCAATATCCCACAGAAGGAGGCATTAAAAAAATAAATAAAAGGAATTAATCCAACTAATAAAGCATGCCTTACCCTTTCTGGAAAGATTGAAGCAGAGGAAGTTGGACCACCAATTCAGAAAATTTATGGATGTTTTCAAGAAGCTACATATCAACATACCATTTGCGAAAGCCCTAACAAAAATTCCAATATACGCCAAATTCCAGAAGGAAATCCTCTCGAATAACAGGAAGATGGAGGATTTTGGCGTTATTGAACTAACGAAGAAGTGCTCCGCAGTGGTTCAACATTCCATTCCTCCCAAACTCCAAGATCTCGGTAGTTTCACCATTCCTTATAATATTGGATCCTGTGAGTTTGGGAAGGCCCTCTGCGACATAGGGGACAACATGAACCTTATGCCCCTCGGAGTTTTAAAGAAGCTGGGACTCCACGAGCTCAAGCCTACCTGTGTCACCCTTCAACTTGCTGATCGATCCATCAAGCACCCGAAGGGACTACTTGAGGACGTACTAGTCAAGGTGGGTAGGCTGATTCTCCCTGCTAATTTCATCATCCTCAACACGGGGGATGACCAAGAAGCACCTATTATACTTGGAAGGCCTTTCTTGGAAACTTGGAAGGTACTGATCGATCTGCACCAAGGAGAGTTTATTTTCCAGGTAGGTGATGAAAGAGTTTCCTATAACGTCCTCAAAGCCGTCAAACGTGCTTCCTTGTCAGAGCATGAGAACTGTTATGCAGTTTCCACCATGGATAATCATTTTAGTGAAAAAGGGGATGAACTGGTATGTTCTTTTATTTCCAATAATTTAACTGATCCAGATATTCTATTAGAAGAAGCGCCAGAAGACATGCAACTCATAGAAGGCCAGGGCAGCCACTATTGGCAGCAAGCAGTTGTTCCTGATAGTTTGGAACGGGACAAGGTGCAGCCACTTGTGCATTCAATTTTAAAGGCACCTGATCTCGAACTGAAGCCTCTTCCATCTTCTCTCAAGTATGGTTATTTAGGACCCAATCAAACTTTGCCTGTTATACTTAATGCAAAACTATTATAGGAGCAGGAAGATGCACTTCTACAGGTTCTTAAACAGTGGAAGCATGATATTTGGTGGATAGTCGTTGATCTGAAGGGAATCATCCCTACCATTTGCACTCAAAAGGTGCTACTTGAAGAGGGTGCCAAGAAATCTCGGCAACCACAATGGCGCTTGAATCCTCCCATGAAAGATGTTTTAAAGAAAGAGGTGATCAAATTATTGGATGCAGGCATCATCTATCCCATCTAGGATAGTCCATGGGTGATTCCTCTCTAAGTGGTACCCAAAAAGCGGGGTATCACTGTAATTTCAAATGAAAAGAATGTGCTCATCCCTACACGCACTATCACGGGTTGGTGAGTCTGTGTGGATTACCGAAAGTTGAACGATGCAACAAGAAAAGATCACTTCCCCTTGCCATTCATGGATCAAATTCTAGAGAGGCTAGCAGGGCACAACTTCTATTTATTCCTCAATGGGTTTTCCGGTTACAACCAAATCTCCATTGCTCCGGAGGATCGGGAAAAGAGCACTTTCACTTGCCCCTATAGCACATTTTCTTATCGAAGGATGTCTTTAAACATTTGCAATGCCCCCGCCACCTTCCAGTGTTGTATGATGTCCATCTTCCATGACATGGCAGAACGAATCCTGGAGGTATTCATGGATGATTTTTCCATTTATGGAAAATCATTTACCATTTGTTTACGACAACTAGAGCTTTTTTTGGAAAGATGTTAGCACACTAACCTAGTCTTGAACTGGGAAAAGTGTCATTTTATGGTGAAAAGTTGCATAGTCCTTGGCCACATAATTTTAGAGAAGGGGATAGAGGATGACCCAGCGAAGATCGAGGTCATTTCACGACTACCAATACTGACTTCCGTCCGTGCCATCCACAGCTTCCTGGGGCATGCAGGATTTTACAGGTGGTTTGTCCGCGACTTCTCCAAAATAGCCCATCCTCTCACCAATCTTCTAACCAAGGATGCTATATTTGAGTTCGATGACCATTGTGTCAGATCTTTTGAGCATCTAAAGCAGCGACTTTTGGAAGCTCCAGTTATGATTTCTCCCAACTGGGAGGAACAATTTGAGGTGATGTGCGATGCGAGTGACTACGCAGTGGGAGCAATCATGGGCCTGCGACTTGAACGGATTTTCCTACCTATCTATAATGTCAGTAGGGTGCTCAACGAGGCATAGATTAACTACACCACCACAGAAAAGGAGATGCTCGTAGTGGTTTTTTCATTTGACAGGTTTAGTTCTTACTTAGTGATGCCTAAAGGTATTGTTTATACTGACCATGCAGCACTAAAGTAGCTACTCAACAAGAAATACGTGAAGCCCTGATTGATCCGCTGGGTCCTCCTCCTACATGAATTTGATCTTGGGATCCGGGATAAGAAAGGGAGTGAGAACTTCATTGCAGATCATCTCTCCCACCTCGAGCTAACTCACTTGGAGAAGGAAGAAGATCGGGAGATCAAGGATGTTTTTCATGATGAGAACCTCTTTTCGATCTGTGAAACACCTCGACCATGGTATGATAATATCGCTAATTTTATGTTTACAGGTGTCATTCATCCTGACCTCTCCTTCCAGCAAAGGAAAAGATTTTTCTCTGATGTGAAAAGGTACTTCTGGGAGGATCCTCTGCAATTCCGATCCTATGCAGAAGGAGTGATCCGCCATTGCATCCCAGAGAATGAAGTTCACGGTGTCCTGGAGTTCAGTCACGCCTCACCAGTAGGAGGACATCATGGCCCAGACCGTACCATAGCTAAGATCCTGCAGTATGGATTTTTCTGGCCCACCATGCATAGAGATGCCTGAGCCTTTGTTTCCTATTGTGATCCGTGCCAGAGGACAGGTAATGTGGGACGTAGAGCTGAGATGCCTCAGCACCCCATCATGGAGGTCGAGATTTTCGATGTCTAGGGAATAGTTTTCATGGATCCTTTCCCCCATCTTTTGGGAACACTTACATCCTGGTCTGCGTCGACTACGTCTCCACATGGGTGGGAGCTACTGATACACCTCACGACACAGTCAAGGTAGTCATAAATTTCTTAATGAAAAATATCATTAGCAGATTTGGAGTTCCACGAGTACTGATCAGTGATAGGGGGACCCACTTTGACAACACACTGATGAGAGGAATATTGTAGAAGTATAGAAGAAAGCATCATATGGGGACGCCATATCATCCCCAGTCCAGTGTACAGGTATAGCTCTCCAATTGAGAGCTCAAGCAGATCCAGGAAAAAACAGTGAACACTTCACCGAAGGACTGGTCCAAGAATTTAGATGATGCCTTGTGGGCATATTGGACTTCTCTCAAAACACCACTGTTAATGTCCCCGTTCCGCCTCGTCTATGGAAAGCCCTGCCATTTGCTAGTAGAATTGGAACACAAATCCTATTGGGCCGTCAAAGCCCTGAATTTTGATCTAAAGCAGCTGACGAGAAACGAATGTTCCAACTGTCGGAACTAGATGGGATCCGATTAGAGGCATACAAGAATGCCAATTTGTACAAGGAGAAAACAAGATCCGTTCACGACCGGATGATATCACGAAAAGCTTTCCAACCTATTGATCAGGTACTTCTCTTTAATTCTCATCTACGATTATTTCCAGGGAAGTTAAAGTCACGCTGGTCGGGACCATTCCACATTATCCGCGTATTCCATCACGGAGCGGTAGAAATTTCTAGAGAAAATGGTCAACCATTCAAGGTAAACAGGAAGCGTATGAAAGATTACCATCCTACAGATAACATGGTGGGAACGTTTTCCACCATACTACTTTGGTAAGCAAGGTAAGTAGGTCGAGCCAACGACCTAAAACAAAGGCACTTCCTAAGAAGCAACCTAGAGGTTACATGTCGTCTCCCACTTATCTACACAGCGTGTACTAAACCTTTTTAATTTGTAAAAATAATAGTATAAATCTATAGAATAACAAATAACTAACCAGGGATGATGTCGGTGCCGATGGAAAAGTCACTAGAATTTATTCGAGCCGTCCTAGGTTCGAATCCTCCTGACCTACCTTCGGCACGGGGTTCCTCCTTTTAATTACATGACGTGTATGGTATTTTTAATCTATATATATATATATATATATATATCTGTGTGTGTTTGTTTAATAAAATCCATGATGGGGATGGGTCAGTTGGCTAAAATCGTAATCCGGCTTCAAAAGACCCGGGTTCGAATCCAGAAAACTGTCCCATTTCCATCATTTATTCTTTTAATAAAACCACATGACGTGTACTCCGATATACGCCATGTGCACAGTGATTCTTCAAATATAAATGAAAACATTTTAAAAATAAGAAATTACATGCGGGTGAAGTTGGCGGATTGGCAAAGTCTCAACACCAGATTCACAAGACCCGGTTTTGAATCGCAATAATCTCGCCACTTCACCCCATCATTTCCTAAATAAAAACCACACGCCCTGCTTTTCTTTCTTTCCGTGTGAATAGGCCATATAGAATAAATATATATATAAAATAAATATGAACAGAAGAACAACCTTTGCTCCAGTGGGTGAGGGCATCTGTTCGAATCAGCCGATCGCCGGTTCGAATCCCTCCCCAAGCACCGGACCAAAGGTTTTATTACTCGTTTTCTTATTTTAAAATACACGGCGTGTATTTCCCGATATACGTCGTGTATAGGCTTATGTATAATATAATTTTTCAATATTTCTATTTTTAATAATTATTATTATATAGATTACTATAATAATTATATTTTATAATTCAAAAAAAAACAGGATACACTGCGTGTACTTTACATACACGCCGTGTACCTAGGCTATATAAGCCGCGGGCCACCCGACTTGAGGCCATGTTTCATGGCCGCCCCATTCCTCCCTTCTTCTTGTTTCTTCTCCCGAACACCATCTGAACCCCCTTTTGCCAAATCTGTCGATTTGTGGTGTTTCATGTTCCGATTCCTCTCACATTGTGATCCTCGATCCAGGTACACCATTCTACCCCATCTGTTTCAAATTTTTAGACTCGTCTAGGGTGTTTTTTTGGATCGGCCAATCGTTCGGCTTCTAGTAGTACATGGCCTCGAAATGAAGAACACACATCATGTACTTCTAAACACGACCTCAAAATGAATTTTCAGAAATTTGAATATACACGGTGTGTATGTTCGGTACACACCGTGTCCATTTCATTATGCCCGATTACACTTTTTTACACCGTCTCACACACATTTTTCATTTACACGGCATGTGTTTGGTACACGCCGTGTCCGTTGTTTTTGTTGGCCCCTTCATGTGTGGCGCATAACACGGCCTGTCACCCCATGTTCCAGAACACGGCGTGTATGTTCGGTACACACCGTGTTATTTATATCTGCGGTCGGCCCGTGTCTCCCCCTCTACACGACCATGTTCTTCGTGTGCAGTCCACACCGTGTCCCGAAATTACACGACATTCATTTTTTTCTCTGAACTGATAAAAACACGGGTGTTTCATTTGTTACACGACCACCTGCACTTTGATTTGAACACGGTGTGTATGTTCGGTACACATCATGTCCTATTACATTGTCTATTTCCACCCTCGGCGTGTCTTTCTAGAGAACACGAGACACTCTCCAATTATGACTACACGTCGTGTACTTTGGAGTACATGCCTCGTACTTTTATTTTCCAGTTTTCTCACATTGTCTTTGTGTTATTTTCTTAATTTTTTTTTGTTTTATTTTTATTTTTCTTTCTATTTCAGGATATGGAAGATCATGATCATTCACATGGGAAGCGGCCAGCCTCCGCCACTGAGGGAGAGGAGTCCAGTTATCATCAGATCCGACTCTGACCACCTACTTAGACGGACCCCGACGCTCCGGTCTTTGAGCTCCCTCCGTTGGCCATTCTGTCGCCACTCACTCCCTTAGATGAGGCATGGCCTCCTTCTGCTGCACCAGCTACCACTTTCGTTGTACCATCATCCTCAGTAGTTGGTCTCTCTTCAAGCACCCCTTCCACCGATCCACCTTCTTCTTCGGTGGATCCACCTCTAGAGCCAGATGCTGCTGCTGCACTGGCACCTGGGCCGGGACCTATAGGTGCTCCCTATCCCTAAATGGTATTCCTGGTCACCAACCTCATGTACAACAGGCTCCGACGCTTTTCTCGTCGGCCGATACCATTGAGCGGTCGATACCTTGACAGCAGCATTCCGCAGCGGCTCGAAATTTGGGAGGAGTTGGAGGTACTTCTCAAGCACATCGCACTCCTCGAGATTTTCCAGGTCAGCACTCCGGTGTTCCAAGATTTATTTTTGGAGTTTTCGTCCTCCTTTGAGTTCGATGGAGCGGAGTACCGAGAGCGCCTGGGGATGCGGTACCCGTAGTTCGGTCCCGGCTAGGCATCCGACGTTTTTCTCTGACGATGATAGAGTTCGGCCGACGGTGCGGCTTCTACCCCCATCCTTTCACCCCACCACACCCCACCCTCGTTTCTGACTTGACCTAGCCTGAACGCTCTGACCTCATTGCCATGTGGCGGGAGATCGCTGGGCCTGACCACCGGTAGTCCCCCACTTCTCAGAAGAGCACTCTTATAGCAGACCTCATCCTTCACTTCACCCACCGGTGCTTCAGCGCCATACTCTTCCCCCACCATGAGGATATGGGGGTCGTGACCAGCCGTGACATGGAGCTTCTTACCTGTGTCATCCGGAACGCCTACCAAGACCTCCCATTTCTTTCCACCCCCTATTTTCACTCCATGTTTACCGGCCGTCAGGGAAACCTAAATGACAGGTTTTACACCACCCATCTTGCCCAACACTTGTGGGTATTTGATCGCTCATTACCTCATTACTTGATAGGTTCACCCCAACGGATGGACTTACTCATTCTCATTCGCATGGGAATGGTCCAGAAGCAGGGGGTTCCGACATCCTTTCTCAGGCTCGAGTCCCACCACCTACTGACCCTGCCCCAACTGCTGACCCCGCACCTCCTTCCACACCCCCTCCAGGTTCTCCACTTCCCCCACCTACTATTGACCCCACTTCTTCTGACCTTCATTCTTCTGTCCCATCTCCCATCACACCTACCCATGCACCCTCGGTCAATCCGGCTATTTCCCTCCGCCTAACCATGATGGAGCAGAAGTTAGCCCGTATCATCAGCCGCCAGGACACCATTGCACGCCATTTGATTCGTCTGGATGGCCTCCATGACCGGATGGAGCATCTGTTGGTACATATTGCTCAGCATCTTTGTGTTCCACTACCTCAGCCACCGGCCCCTACCTCCATTCCAGGCCCTTCTGCTGCTACTCCATCTCCGTCTCCTGCACCGGCCACCGATTCCGTTCAGATGACTACGGTGATCTCTACTACTGCCACTTCGGCCGGTCCAGGGCCTGCTGCTGAGCTTCTGATGCCGAGTCTAGCACCTACGGCTCCTACTTCTTCAGCTACCCTTCCCGATGCCGAGTCAGAGCCTCACCCTTCCACGGCTCATGCGCTGTCTCTCCCGACCGATTTTGTACAGGATGATGCTTCCCCTGAAGCGACCCTATGATAGTGACATTTTCCTTTATCTTCTATATCTCTTCTGTCATTTTCTGTGCTGTGATGTTATGCATGTTTGTAGTTTTTTTTTCTCAACAGTCATAGGTACGGGCATGGAGCGCTTTGGGAATCACTTTTCACGAGGGGAGTATTTTTCCATTTCTATTTTCTTTCTTTTTGGATTTACTTCTTCCACTACTTTCCCTCATTTTTTCCCCCATTTCTCCCTGCTGCCTACCCTTTACCTTGGTATTGCACTTGGTAGACCATGTGCAGTGTTAAGTGTGGGGGAGCATCTATATCTTTCACCTTAGTCTTTGCCCTTAAACTAACCTAGGAGACATCATTATTACACTCTATATTTGTAAATGTAAAGCATTTTTGTTAATCAATATTATAAATGCTAGAGTTATCAGTAGGAACTTTTGGAAAGGTTACATGTTTTTTCTTTTTTTGAAGTATTTTAAAATTATTGCTGATATAGTTTCAATTACAACCTTTCATCCTTGATTAAATTACATTAATTACGCTAATCATTTACAAGCATGTCATGACCTGATTGTCCCTTTATTATTATTTACTCTTGAGAGGTATTCTAAACCCTTTTTCATATTTCTTTTTTAATACCCTCTTTCTTGAGAGATTCTTAGGATACGCATCACTACCAGAATTTGCAAGTTTTTCTTTTTGAAACATGAAGAAAATTTTGAATTACATTAACATGAATGAGGCATTAGATTGTTTCAACTCCTTTATATTGAGACCTACCCTGCATTTAATCTTCGTTAATCCCATTGAATCCATGAACAACCTTTATAGGAAGCCACATTATAAGCCCATTTCCCTTCCTACCCTATTTATTTTTAATCCTTTCATGATTATTCATTTAAGATTTAAAGAGGGAGTTGGTAATACATGGCATATTTTTGTGTACAGCCATGAAATAATGTGTGGGGGAGTGTCTCTTGATTATTTGGGGTAGAATGGGTTCCAAACATGTACTCATTGTATTCATAAGGGATTCCCTTGTGTTTGTTTTTAAAAAAACAACAACAAACAAACAACAAGGGGACCTTATACTTATTTGCCCATAAACCCTACTTACCTAAAGGAGTTGGTAATGATTACAAAAGCATTTGACTGTGCTTTTGAAGGATGTATTTTCAATGAGCTTTACTTTGAATAGCATGCAATGTTGTTTAAAGGAATTAGCTATCCTTTTTCAAGCCTCATAATTTATTTTCACATCTGAACCTACCAACTCTTAGCCGCAGAAACATCTAAACCTTACTGACAAAGCCCTCATAATTTTTTGTAAATTCAATTTGTCTGAAGTGGAGAACAAGATATCTTGCAAACCTATGGATAGAATGTATATTCCTTAGATTGAGCATAACTTTGATTAAAAACATCTTGAGTGTGGAGTGTGATTTTAGCTGGTAAGGTAAATCATCAAGTGGTATGCTTATTTTTGAAAGGTTGAACAATGTGTCGAAAGAGGATGAGAGTAGTTAATTACATTATATATGCGGCATGATTTTAATATCTTATGAATTGAATTTGTTTGTGCCTTTTAGAATTTTTCCTCAGTAACTTTATCAGTTATATGTTTGATTATCTAAATGCCTTCCTTTTCAATGTATAGGCTCTCTTAATTAGATGTTGTGATTTTTTATGAGGGCAAGCAAACGACTAAGTTTGGGGGAATTTGATGAACCCAATTTTTGTATACATTTACATATATATAATTGAAGATAAAAGCATGTTTTCAGTAAATATTTGTGGTTTCATGAACATATTAATTGATTTTGGGGAATCTGTTTACCTGAAGGATCTTTCTCGCTTAATACACGGATCAAGGGAATTTTGTAACATTTTTGAAACTACACGGCGTGTACATTCTATACACACGTGTACATCTAGACAAGGAAACATAACAAAGAAGGGAGTACATGCACATGTCTCCAGGAAGAGATACACACTGTGTGGGTTGGCGCTACACGCTGTGTACCATTTTCTAGAAGTAGTGGTTATGGAGAAAATTCCACACGACCATGTAGCTGTGTCTGCTATTCTAGAAGGGGATGGCGACTCTACACGCCGTGTATGGAGGCACTACACGCCGTGTTCACTCAAATTGCAGGCAAAGCTGTGGGAAAAAGTCAAGAACGACATGCTCAGCCACCTTCCAGTCGAGAAAATGGCGCCAATACACGTTGACGAAAAGTACACGGTGTGTACTTTCTATACACGTCGTATACTTTATTTTTATATAAAATGAGGCCTTGGCCTATAGATTTGGGTGTTCAGAACCATTGGAGGAGATAGAACTTCTGCTACCACCATTCCCGAAGCCACCGAGGTGTCGTCATTCTGCTATTCCGTCATTCCACCTTCTGATAATCTACCTCAACGCCTACACGATGAATCCGTTAGGTATCACGTGTGTCGTTTCTCTCCTAAATTCTATGTGTAACTAAACCCCTCATGTTTGGGTTTTGGATGATGGGATCATACTTTGTATATTGTTTTAAATAGTTGTGTTTGAATCATTTTAATTCATCTTACTCTTCTTAAACCACTGTCTAATATAACTGATAATTCTTAGCCAGACCATGGGAAGGATTCTCAGCGATACAAAAGAAAAGTAACGGTGAAATCAATCATGACCATTGGAAGGTTTTCACCGATTCAAGTAATGGACTAGACGTAATAAATAATTAAGGACATTGACTACTAGACCAAGGATTCAACTTCTCTAATTCCAAACAAGAGGAACCGAACCAAGGAAATCTTTTAACAAAATTAATCCTGAATGCTTGAATTATTATGAACTACACAACCATTTAAACAATCTGCATAATAACTCCTTATTCACCACAGCCCCGACACATATTTTCTTTCCATTTCAATGAACTCTATAAATTTACCTGTTGCTTTCATTCAAACTGTATCCATTCTTTAAAGTAAATCAGTTTAGTTTTAATCAAAACCCAAAAATCAACCCAATCATTTCTAAATTTTGCATACTTCACATAATTAAGTAATAACTCAATTAAATTCATGCACGCCACAATTACTTGTGGATCGACCCCGAACTTATGCTATACTAATGTTCTAAGAATGAGTAATTAATTTGGGACGCATATAACTTCAATCAATGATATGAGTATACCAGATAATGATCATATTTTTTTTAATATATCCTCGTGTTGTATTTTGTTTCTCATACAACTCATCACCCAACTAAAAAAATTATTCCCATGTTCCTACTTTAGTTATGGATGGGTCCATTCCATTGAACATTGCTAATAATAGAAGCTCAAGTGATGCCAAATTGAGGAAGAGGTTAAATAGGGAGACATGAAGGTACTACAAATAATATTACAAAACACAATTCAAGAATTTGTGTTCAAAACATTCTATATTTCTGCTCCATTAGAACAAATAGTTAGATTCAAGTGGGTCTACACTTCTTTGGAGTTCATTTCATGTTTTTTGTGATTATAATAACATTAAAAAATTTAAAAATGTTACATGAATGCTAGAAAACATGCTTGATTTAATTAATTTTAAACGATTTATTTAGTTTGGTTGAAGATATCATAAAAAATATCATAAAAATAGAGGAACATAAAAATTTTCAATTGGTACTACATGTTCTTATATTTATGTATATACTTAATTTCTATGTTATTCTATCTATTTTTTTCACACTATTCTATCTCATTAGGAAAAAGTGGTGATTAATTTATATATTATTCATTGGAAAAAATGGATTCCAAACTTTTATCAATTTTCATGTGCTTTAATATTTATAGGGGAGATTAAATTTTGAGGATGATTGAATCATTAAAATATAATAACTAACCCTTAATCCTGATCCCATTAGTATAATATCAATAAAGTGGAAAATAATAAATAGGTCACATTGAAATTATTTTATATTTATGATTAAAATTGGTATTTATATTGAATTAAAAGGGGAGATTGAAGTTACAAATTTATTGCGGTCATTTTACTTATTTTTAATAAAATATAATTAGATTTAGTGGAAGAATAAATATAGAATGAAATTAAAGTTAAAATAGATCATTGTGTTTTGGGAATAATATTGTTAGAAATTATTTAACATAATTTTCGTGAAGACTAATATTTCATTGTACTATATCATTTATGGAAATGTATTTATTAATGGTAAATTATTCACTTCAAAATATAGTATTTTATGCAGAAAAGAAATATAAATTATTAGGGAATTAAGAGATTAATTAATTTAATCAAATATAGTTTACCATTACTAGATGTGAGTTGGAATTTTTTTAGTAATTTTATTAAATATTATAATGAATTTTTATACTCATATGAATCATTTTAGGTTTAGTTGGGATGCTTGAGATTGATGAGACATTATTTGGGAAGCATAGAGATGAGTTTTAAAAATTAAAGTGTTGTCGATTTTTGTTAATTTAACAAGGTGATATGTATGATGGTATAATATATTTTAGTAACTACATAATATTAAATATGATGATTGTGAGATAAATCAAATTAGACATGATTTCGTTGGTATAATCATTTTATTTTTAGGATTCTACTTATCTCATATGATATTAAACATTCATTGAGGAAAATTAACACTATCTTTTTAGAGAAACATTATACTAAAATAGTGTTTCATCAGAGTAGATCGAATTTTATTAGAGAACCCTATAACTATATTATGGCTAAATAGTAGTATCATATTACAATTAATGAATAAATAAAGGGTTTTCATGGATACATTAGATTAATAGAGAATGTGATGTAAGTGTAATGAACACCAATATATGGTTTTTATAGGATATTATATTTAAATTTTGATGGGAAATCAAATGATTATATCATTGATATTGAAATGATGAATTAAGAGAGAAATATAAAGAAATATCTATAAGGAAAAATATATTTTTAATAAACCTACTCGTTATGAAATAATAATTTTCATGATTTGAAGAGAGAATAAGGATTCAAGATGATATTTATTGAAGGGTCTTATGTCATGAAGGTGATATCATTGTCACAATGTTTGAACAAATGAGTGATAAAGAATTATAATTTAATGTAGTGAAGTTTCATGAAAATATCATGTAACACATTATTATTTTGAATAAATAAATCATATAATAGTGGTTTTATTGAGGCATATCCATTTGATAAAAGTATAATATTAATGACTATCTTATTTCATAAGACAAATCCATTCACCATATAAGGTTTAATATATGTGATACAACATGTTAGAAAAATATAAGTAGTTTTTATTGGAGAATGGATAGTATTTTTGGATCATGAATTATAATGTATTATAATATATTTTTAGGGGAATTAAAGAAATGTTATTTAGATTTTCACAACCTGATTCAAAAATAAAGATAAAAATCCTTGTGAAATCATTATATTATTATAAATAGAATGATGATTATAAGAGATATTTATAATTTATGATTGAGAAACCAGATTTAAATATCCATTAATTTTATATCATTATTGAAGGAAGGAGAATAAGATGAACTGTTATTATTTTAGATCATAAGTGTCAAAGGAAAAGAAATAAAAGAAATCTAAGAAGTAGTGTGAAAGACATATGATAATACTGGAAGTCATTTTCTATTTATGTATTCTTAATAAAATATAAATTTTTATTATTAATGAATATATAAGGGTAAAAATACGATTGATTAAGAAGATAAATTAATTATTCATAGATTATTTGTGCATTGATCGGTCTGAATTAGAGAAGAATATGACAATAATCATGATACTTTCACATATATACTTGCTATAAAAGACCTATGATTCGAAAGAAATGATCTTATTATATAAATTTTTTTAAATTCTCAAGAATAATAAATATTTTATTCATAGAGTAAGTGTAATAGAATACATATAAGTTATAGTATCTAAATAGTTAAAATGAAGAGAGATAGTAATATCTTGATAAAATATTTCCTCATGGATAAAGGATGGGGGCATTCTAACATGTATTAATTTATTATATTAATGGACCACCAATTTATCAAAAATAAATTAGATACATAAAAGACATAATAACAACAAATGATGAAGAACACTTTAAAATACCTTATTTTTTCACTCATTACTTTATACCATACACATAGTGTGAATGTGTTTTTTGATTTGTATGTGATCCATTCATCTAAAAAAGTGAACTTTTTAGAAGCTAATTATTTGAAAATAATTTGAAAATTATTGGTTCAAATTTATAAATCCCTTCTAAGTTTGACTACATAATCCTACTCTAAATTTCCTGAGTAAATAATCACAATTTACAATGGGATAATCCTTTACCGGGGAGAGAAATAAGTTAGGATGAAAATATAAAACATGTTCTTATTGTAAGTAAACAAAAGACAATGGATTTTTTCTATATTTTTTATTTTTTTAATATAATTAATTCCATATACTCCACAATAAATTTACTATGTAACAAATTTTAAGAGATCAATTTTAAATAAGGGAAGATAAATTTTATTTGAAAAGGCCCAAGAAGAATTTAAGAATATTACATAATTGAAAATTAGAGTATTCCTCTAACACAAACATTAATTTCATACATGATTGAATTAATTGTCTATTTAGTTGATAAATATTTCAATTTTCTTATACTTTGAACACACACTCAATAGAATGTGTGGAGGGGATAAAAATAGTTATCATGGGAAGTGAAATTTGAAATTGATATTAGTGTATTGGAAACTATCAATCTATACTAAAGTTGAAGATTATATTTGGAAGCATTGAAACTATTGAAAATAGAATGAAATTTTAATATTAATATGAAAACACATCGGTGAAAACAATTAATACATTTTCAGTGCATTGATAAACAAATTTTTTTGCACTATTTTTTTCTAATCATGAGTGTCCCTAAAATTTTTCACCCAAAAAAATAAATCAATAAAAACTTTAATTTATATAGAGTTATTATATAGGATCAAAACTCTATATTCTTTAATTAGATTTGTATAATGGTGTGGATGTGAAATGTAAAAGTCCATAAAAATAGATTAAATGAATACCTGATATTTTTCCACCCAATTAATTATTCCAAGATCAAAATATTATATTTAGTCCTAGGTTATGCATAATATATAGTATATTTTAGTTCTTGGTGGGACATAATCAATGTAAAATTGAATTTCACATCATATGGGAATAAATTATTTGTGTGAAAAATGGGAAAACGTTACGAGAATGTTGAATTGGTAGAAAAAATTTCAACTGATGTGAACAAGATGAAAATGAATTATATAGTTGGTTCATAGTAATGAATCCTTGAATAGGATAAATTTTAAAGTGTTCTTATGAAAAAATGTGTAGGTAAATTGAAATGGTGAATCATGATAACATTTAGATCAAAAAAAGTCTAATAAAATTTAAATTTAATTAATTGTTGTATAAAAATAGAAAATATGAATTCTTAATAGAATATTATTGAGATATATTACATGATGGAAGGTAAGGTTTGAGTGATTAGGTATTTGGTTAGTATATTTTTGTCTTTTTTTTAATAATTTTTTTAATTTTATCTATTAATTTTTATTCATTTATAAAATTTTAGTTTTTTTGTTAAGATTTAATAAGAATACATTTTTGACATTTTATAATTTGGAAACATTTCTAATTAATGTTAAATGAATATCATCTGTATTTTTTTAATTTGGGGCACCTCATAATGGCCTAACGTCCTTATATTTTTTTCATTTTTTATAATACCCCATTTTTTGGTTAAAGAGGAACCCTTAAATGGCCAGTAGGATTTGTGACGTTACATGACCCTAAGGACTTAGATGAAATCATCTAGACTATAACTACATGGAACTTCTCCTCCCATGCATCTACATCTGGATGTTAGCTCCCAAAAATTTCATGGTTTTTTGTCTAAGATTCCCGTTAAGGAATAGGTTAGTTCTGATGGAAATTTCCATACCCTCTCCTATTTCCAAATCATTTAGATCTACAATGGTGAATACGCCTTGCTTGGAAATCTCGTATGGAGAATTATCCTAGTAGAGTCTTCCTAGTACATTTAAGTAGAATTCCATGAGACCCAATGGCCATGAGGTTAGCCAAAGGGATTACGGAAGCCCAAAGGCCTTTAGGTTGACCAAAAGACTTACTTTCCAGAACGACTTGGGTGGCCCGATGGCCTTGAAGGACTCGAGGACCAAACTGGTGGCGCAAAATAATGTGTGTCTTGTGAATATAGTGGAAATTGTAATGGCTACATGTGATCAAATGATAAATTTTAATTCTATATGTGAATTTTTTTCACTACCCTATATAAGAATAACATTGTCTAGAAAACCACTATGTCGAGTAAAGAGAAGAGGGAGTTTGTTAAATCAGTGTAAATGTAAATATCTTAAGTAAATAGAAGAGTATCACCTATATTCTTTTTTATTATAGGTAAATCTTTACCAGATTCAAACTATGTGAGATTAAACTAGCAATTTGGAAGGCCATATAATAATAATATCCACACATGTATGAATATATGACCTGCATTCATGAAAAAAGAGATTAAATCCATTGACATGTCAGGAATTCCCAATAAAATCATAAGATTCAACATATAAATAGAATTGAAAAATATAACATATAACTCCAATGTTTCCTCACATGCATCCAATAGAGGCTCAAACTATAACATTATGTTTGGATCCTCCAATAAAGTATCACAATCTATTATAATTGTGTGTGCTTTAAATTTATCCTCATGTGAGGTTTCACACCATGTACTGAATACAATTGAACCCACAACCTAGAATATGAAAACTTATTTTTGATATATCTCATAATAAATTTTATACAAGGCATTCATCTCAATTATACATGGTATTAAGGAAATAAATTAGGAATAATTCGTACATGCTTCCTTGAAGAAATTAGGTAAACAGTTGAGGAATTAAATGTGTAACAATATCATAATGTTATATGAGAAATCTGACTCAATTGATTCACCTCATAAAATTACACAAACCATTATAATTTTCTAAAATATTTTTAAATATTAAAATTTCAATATATGTGGAAACAACTAAATGAAAATTTTGGATTTTTTTGGGAAATGAGAAACTCCCCTATTACAAGGTCTATGGACACAAGCCAGGGTCATTGGCCAAGAAAATTATTGAGAGGCATCTATTATTTTCCTTAGATAATTAATTATTTAATGATTCTATCCAAGAAACGTTTTTGTGCGTGATGGTGTAGTAATATACTCTTGTGATATATATTTTATAAAACCTTGAATTTGAATTATTCATTCAATTCATCATCATTTAGAATTAATAATTTATTGTTTAATGATTAGATTTTGGGGGAGTTTTATTTAGAATTTAACTTTCAATATTGGCATAAGTTATTGATAAAATCTTTCAAAATAATAACTATTCAAGAGGTGGGATAACAACACATTCACAAATATTATAACTTAATGTCTTTTCATGGAGAAAAAGAGAAACCTTATAAGAACACAAGACTTTATGAAAACGTTCCTACAAAAATATGATATTGGAGTCTATATAATTCATGATGTAATGTAATATTTTAAATTAATTAAATAGGATGCTAATGGTTGATTGCAACCAAAAACATTCCATTATCATATAATTTTTAAAAAATCCATCTTCATTATTATTATTATAATTTCCATATATCACTATAAACACCCACACATATATTATATATGGAAAACTAAAATTCATTTTAATTTATTATATGTTACACACATAAACTCCTAATTAAATAGAGGTTTTCTATTATATATAAAAATTGAATCAATTGACCAATCACCTATCCTGATGGAGATGACCTAATACTAAATTATATATGTACTCACAATTTCCCCTTCCACTAAGAAGGATTGGAAATAAAAAACAAAATTTCCCACTTATTTCACCCCAAATATTTCTCACTACCAATGAAATTAGTAATATAGGTTATATATTGTTCATTAACTTATTATTAATTCAATTTATATAGAAATAATGGATTACTTTATAACAAATGAAAACATACTAGAAGTCATTATTAACTATGCTACGTTCATTACCATGGAAATCTATCATTAAAATCTAAATTTGCTTTTACTAATATAAATTAAGATAACACAACAAAAATATGAACCAGATATTTAATTTATTTCTTGACCCATGTCCCATGACGTGTGAATATTATGTTACTCTATGAAGATAATTTTATGTGACATAACCAAAATAAGTGAAAAAATAATTTTATTGATCTTAAAACCATTTATAGAATTATAATATTTCATGGAATTAAAATATATAATTTAATATTTTAATCTAATTAAAAAATAAAAGCCCATGCTTTAATATTATGAAAAAAAAATTAAAATGAGGAAACATTCTTATTAAAATAAATAATGAACAAACATTTAATATAAAAATTATTCTATGAAAAAATCCATTGATGAATACTAAATTCAATATAAGAACAATAAATGGTATAATAAAAATTGATGCAGAAAAAATTTAAAACTTATTGTACTCTACTTGTTCAAATTTAACACTAACCTAAATGGTAGTTGTTAACAAGAAGACGGGTTTTTAGAAAGATACTAATAAAATAATTAAAGAAATTAAGTATGAATAAAAAACAGAATCTAGGTTCATGTGAAATTCCATTAACACCATTTGTTATAAAATGTTATATTTTTTAAAAAATAAAAGGTTTCAAAATTCATAGAATATTTTTTATACATTAAAATTAGAATAGAATGAAAGTAGTTGTCATGTAACATATGTAATTTGATAAATGACATTTAGGGTGTATTCTACCTACCAAATCCATTCCATGAAGACACCACAACTTCTAATAATAATTTAATTGTATATAACATTTATCAAACAAAATTTCGTAACATTAGAATCCCATGTAAGTAATAACTATAAATCTACAATAAATAAAAATAACAAAAAACCCCATGTAAATAAAATCTAAAAATACAATCAATATTATAATGTTCGAAATATACAAGAATTTCATATATAAACATCATTAAATTTAATCTTAAAATCATGAGATACCAAAAATAAATAACAGTTCATTTTCCCAGTATCATAAAATAATAGTGAACATGAAGCAAACATTACATAAATTCTCCATGTTGATA
Organism: Viscum album; assembly: GCA_963277665.1. NCBI lineage: Eukaryota > Viridiplantae > Streptophyta > Magnoliopsida > Santalales > Viscaceae > Viscum > Viscum album. The sequence continues at coordinate 189,648,765 of OY728165.1, read as the reverse complement.
ATAAATAATTAAATACTAATTTAAAATGTTATTTCGCCTTGGCCAAATTATATAAAAACTAAAAATTAAAAAATAGTGAAAAAAAACTATATAATAATGTATTTATGGAAGAGATTATATGGTATGGAGATGATTACCAAAGTATTGGGGAGAATGAACTAGAATAGAACCTATTAATCTATGGGTAAATATGGGATGGAATGTGAGAAAAGAAGAAGCTCCACTTAGGGAGTTAAAATGGATGGGGGAGATATATATGGTTTTGTGACAACCCTTCTACATTAATATAATAGAATCTAAATGAAAACATGTTCATTTATAAATTAAATCCATACTTGGTCTACCACGTACCTAGTAGAAGGTAACTAGGAGCCTTGTGGATTTACCTATTCCACCCCTACTATAACACCCCACTGGGTAACTGATACTACACCACCAGGTATATAGTTCCAACTAAAATATTTATCTACAAATGATATATCACCTCACCCATACTCAAATCCTGTTGATTCTAAAATAATTTTTATAATATATAAAATAAAAAACACTCCTAAGAAATAAATTCAGAAATGTACCCCAAAATAATAAATTACCCATTTAAAAAATCCAAAATTCAAATAAGAATGTGTTTTCATCACATAAATTTAAAAGTTTATTATCTATTATGAAATTAATTAATATCATATTTAAATGGGTTTCTACATATATACCTTTTTAATAATTATTAAATTCTAATTAATGACTTTTAATAAGAATGGTGCAGTGCCCTAGCCTAAGACTGCTTCTTAGAGTCTTGAAAAAATGTTAATGAAATCATGCATGCCTCCGGATTCACTATAGGGTACTAAATAGTGGTGATATTATATATTGTCACTATAGTGAGTCTCTACACTCATATCAATGTAAGAAAAAACAGTGAAAAACCAATAAAAAATATAGAATCTAGATGAATAAGACAACATAATTGACGAAAAGTTGCAACAAATAAACAATATACCATGAAATATCAAGATAAATGTATTACATGTCATAAAATACCTACAATAAATTAATATCACATGTGTATTTTTTATATAATATGGTCCAAAAAACAAACACAAAAATAAAAAATATATTAATTTCCAAATATGAATTCACTTCCTAGACCAATCCCATCTCACATGATTCACCTTATCCATCTAGATCAACTATAAGCCATAGGACCCTTTCGATATTTATTATCAATAAACCATAAAATTTACACAGGTACCCAATGAGGCCTAAACAAGGAGTGAATAAATCTTAATAGAAATCCACCAATGACGACCCTAAATTTATCTGGTATACTTATATGTGTAATATAAAGTTCATCATAAATAAAACAATGATTAATAAATAAACCTTTATTGACCCAAGGATTCTAATATGCCACTCGGGTTTGACCATACATAATTTATCTATTTCTATATATATTGGAACAAAATATGTAATGTCTATAAATTCATTTGGAAAAAAGATGTTTCAAATTTATTATCATGGAGGTAACTGTGATCCTATTATTTAAAAAATAATAGAACATACAAGTATCACTTATAAGAACCAAATTCTTGGAAGCATCCTAATAATATTTTATAGTATCTTGTGTGGTAATTAGATCATAGGAAACATCCCCACAATATTTTATAGTATATGTTGTAATCGTTATCTTCAATGAAAAATCCTTAGAGTATATTATGTAAAATTAAAGGGAACTGAAACCCACTCATCAATATTGTTTATAATTCATTGTTTATTTCATTTAATTATGAAACCATAGATATTATTCATAAAAACCATATACTAAAAATAGTACAAGGAATCTTAATTCCTTAATTATATCACCATTTTATTTGAGTAAAAACATGGGTCACTATGTTGAGTCCCATTTTTTCTCCCAAAATCAGTATCACCATACATTAAGGCTAAAACTAGGATTTTTTTCAATAATCAAATGAAAAACTAAAAACATGTATTGGAGAAACCCAGGATGTCATCCACTTTGAACTAGATCTATCTCTCCATTAGGGATGAGGTGTGTTTCAAATCTCCATGTCCAGAGAATAAGTTATTGGGCATCACATAAAGCACCATTGATAAGTATTTATACCCAAAGTAGTTCTAGAAGACTGTAGAAAATCATTTCGGGTCTACCATGAACCATCCATTCATTAGGCTTCCATGAAATATCAATAAATATAAACAAAATTAATTGATAATGATAAATAGGTTTATCCAACAATAATGATTAAACTAATTTTTATAAATATATAATACCACTCAATAGCAATAAATCATGTAATTTCATAACAAGATATACCCAAAAATAAATTAAAGAAGCTAAAATTATGGACATAATTGAAAATAAAATATTAAACAAATGAAAACAGTCTACCCAATCCCAAAACGAACTCCATGAAACCCTTAGTGGCACACCACCTACCAAATCTCCGAACATCAACCAAGGGAATAAAACCTAAATCTGACTAAAATAAACCTCTAACCTACAATATATAGAAATTATCTTAACAAAAAAGTATCTCTCCACACTTTGTGACAAAGAAATTATTTTCATATAGAAATTCATTAATACTAGTTTTAAAATATATCTTCATATATTGGAATTTCATGTTTAATCATGTGAAAGAAAAACTAAATACCATAGTCAAATTTCGTAACATATCATTTGTTTTCATAAAAAATAACCATTTTTAAAACAATATTACATATTATGATTCTTTATTTATTTTAAAGAACCCATTATAAAACTCAAAATTTAAAACATAACATAAGAGTCTTAAATTTCAAAATCATTTTTTTCCAACATAATTAATAATAATTTAAAAGAAAGTTAACCAAACATAGTAATTCAAACCTACAAAATGTGGGTAAAAAAATCCAATGATAATAAATGAGGTTACACAAGATAATGGAGTTTATGCACAACAAGCAGGGGAATGTTATAATAAAGAAAAATATGGGAATTCCCTTGAAAACCACCAATCGGGCAATGATTGTTTCATGGGATGTATCCTAGTAAGAAGACATGGGATGCATCAAACATTATAAATTTCCCATAGAGAAACTATTTTCATAGACTGAGTCCAAGAATAACAAATCTAACCAAACCATACAAGACCCATTGAAAAATTCACTCCCACCTAGTCCTTTTGCCCATAATGAAAAGAGGGAAACAAAAAATGTGTGAACATACAAGTGTAATAATACTATATTCCTCCTGAATAGTTCTCGAGTTCCTATGAAAAATGAAAAATGAGGTTAGTGTATAGATAAGTCAAGATCAACACATAAGGAATAAGAAATAACTCTCTCTAACCTCAATAAGGATCATAATAAACACCACTCATTTAATCATCATAAATCCACGAAATTTATAATATTTTTCACAAATAATTTTGAAAAAAATAATCAAATAGTGGTAGTGACTCATAGAGGGGAAACATGGATCTCATAGTTAAATAAAACCTACACAATAGATAACACAATGTAATGGGTAATTATTAGTATCCCAAAAGATTTTAATTTTATTTCTTATAATGTTCGAAGTGGGACATTACCAAAAAAAATATGGATTATAATTCCAACACCTTCAACATTCCTAAAATTACACATTAAATGCCCTCTATAAGTACATTTAAGTCATACAAACTATTAAGTATTATATACTATCTTTCAAATATTGATTTATCTTCTCTGAAATCAAATAAAATTATATTTCCTATCCATTTTCTGTAAACATATTTCGAAATATTTGTACAGACATTTTACACTATAAAAAAGATATTCATTTCATATTTACATTTGAAATTCAAGGAACAATATTTTTTAAAATTTATTTTAGAGGTCAATACCTCATCATAAAAAAACCACTCTTTAAATTCTCATTTTCACTGATTTAAAACATAAACTGAAAAAAATACAACACAACCTCAAAATGTTTCAAAACTACATATAGGAATTTAATAAATTGTTAGAACATTAAGAACATTACATTTCAAACCACAATACATGGAATTTAAAATAAACAACATTTATTCCCATAAAAAGCATCCCATAAACTATTTATATATCTCACATTGTTGTCACATATATTAAAAAATTAACTAAAAAGAATTTAAGAAATCTAAAAGACACTATTAATTCGAAAATAAAACAATATCATAGAATCACCAACTTGGATAAACCAAGAACAATGATGAATAAAGTCACCTTTTAAATCAACCCCCTAATCAAGACTTAATAACTCCTCTATAAGAAAAAAGTGAAAAAGCCCATGTCATATCTGTGATAACACCATTACTAATCATACATAGTAATCTTGGTTTACAAGATAAACAGGATCCCACAAAATGAATAAAAAATGAGTAATATAGGAGAAATGCAGGTATATTTACCTTGTAACCACGTGAAAAACCCTAATATCAATCCAGTGATCAATGTGAAAGGTGGTATGAACTTCTTTTTGGGCACAAAAGGGTCAATTAGTGCATATAGGGGATTAAAGGGGAATAAAAACTATTATCTTGAAGAGGTAATTATGGTAATATTAACTCTTTAGGTTATTCATGATAGGATGCACAGTTTTCAACATAGTTATCTAAAGCGTTATCCAACCATGGGCACGTCATTGTATATAAAATACACTTTCATAGTTTCTAGGAATTTTCTCTTGGTTCAATAAATAGTGTGGAATTCCTTCTAAACCTATCTCTCTTGATGATAGTGCCCTCAACCAACATCCATTTGGTTACCCCTAACTCTCCATTTAATCTATAAAAAATAATTATGTCCTAAAAAACACTAAATTTAAAATTTTAAAACAAATGGGACCCATGGTGGATCAAAAAATATAAAACAAACAATGTAAACACTATATGTACAAGTGGGTTTAAAAATTCTCCCCACAATAAAGCTTTTTACAAAAAAGAAAGTCTGTGGTCGAAAAATAGAAAAAGGTAAAAAATGAATGATTTTTACGAGTAAAAAATTAAAGAGAAATAATTGACCTTATCTATCCTAAAAAAAGATAATGAAATTCAAAACAATTGAACAAATCATCTACCAAGATCTCTAATAATTTATTAGAACAACCAAAACACAAAACTCATAAAAAAAGTCCAACGCAGTTTGAGAGACATAACATGGTCTCCCACCCTTTATAATTCCTCTAACATGGAGTAAACAAAGAAGACTACTATGATAAACAACCTTAAAACAAATTAACAACCTTTAAAGAAACTCTCTCTCAATACATATTCACTTTCATTACAATAGATGGAAATAAAATACAAGAAGCCTCAATGAAATTGTATTACCTATAACCTCATGTCATAAAAATAATGAATAACCTAGGGTAAAGATCTATATTATCCTAACATGGTTAATCCAAATCAACCCATTCAAAATAAAAAATAGTGAATAATCAAAATTATAAAATCACCCACTGTAGTTATGCAATTGTGAACAAAAGGAATGCATTATAACATCCCTTCTATTTTTGACACATTAATTAATTATTTATTACATAAAATTACACATTATAAAACAAATACTGTCAATAATTTTATTGTATTTTAAAATTAGGTACATAGACTACCATCATGATCATGGGATACAACTAAATTATTTAATACTTCCTTAATATTCTTCTAAAATTCCATGGCGTTTAAAACTGCATGGGATAACCTGCGGAGATACATAAGAAATGGGTGAGATATAATTTCTTGTAAGGGAATAAACATGGAATGATGAAATACATATTAGAAAATAGGTATATAAATGTATAATAAAAGGACTGATAATCATAAACACGAATAATAATACATGATATATCATGATATCATGAAGGCGATAAGGGAAATGTGAAAACCACAAAAAAACACTTTTTAATAAACATAGGTCAAGGTGAAATACTATGAAATCATGATGTAAAAACTCTCATAAAAGAAAAAGGTTCCATATTTATCAATACATGACATTTCATTAGACTAAACATTACCCAATGCATTGTAGTGCTATATAATTCTGGGCGCACCTGTCACATTCATTTCATTGTCATACTTAAATTTTACACATGATCATACAACATGGATTCATTGATAATAAATTTTATGCCACTATCAAGGTGTGTGGAATACATAAATCTATGTCCAAATTCAAATAAGTATAAATTTATTAAGGTTAATTCTATAGATAGTAAATGGGCATGGAATTCACTACACAATTGTTTTGTCCTGCAATATCACTGTGCAATTTTGGAAGCATAATGGTGTCGTTTAAAAATTCATGAAATGGGTTGATTAGAGAGAAAGGGGAAACTAATCATTTAGAAATAAAATATATCGTAATAGGGTCATTTAAGACATATCTTAACATTAGGAATTGAAAATTTGAGGCATAATATTATAATGAAACTTGAATAATTAGTAGAACAAAAGGATTTCTTACTTGAGTGTGTGACTCCAAATGCATAGGAAGAACTTCTTGATATATTGGGGCTCCTGGGGAGGACTCCAGAGAGGGGATCAAAGATAAAGGAAATTATTAATATATTTTTAGTTAAGATAAAGGAATTTTTTGTGGTTTATATTGGAAATGTGTGAAAATTTATTTATCATTTCTCAAACTTTTATTTTGGACTCAATGAAATAAATTATCCGAAACAACAAACCAGACAAAGGTTTTCTCCCATTGTTTCTACCAAATTGATATTATTTTTATTATTAAACAAGACATAAGTTCTAATATAATAAAATAATACCATTTCTGATTTGGATGTGATTCATACTCTTAATAGAATGATGTTAAAACCTTAAAATATATTAATGGCTTTGGAGGATTCATAATGGATTTACAACATTAATAAAATAAATAACAAATTAAATTATTTTAATAGGTAAAAATATATCTTTTTTGATTTAAACCTTTAATAGTATAAATTAAATCACTTTTGGGTCTTTATTATGTCATAACACACATCACATATTTATAGGGTATTTAATTTTAACACGAAAATTCTAATGTCTCATAAAATCATGAAAAATAAATTCATAGATATTTTCAATGTTTTGATTCAAAAAATAAAATTTATTTTACCAATATAATTTTCTAAATATATTAACATTCACTATTTATAAAATAATCGACATTTATTTTGGAAGGGCGGGGTTTTTTTGATAATAAATATTTTCAAACCCTTATAAAAATTACATTTGACCTCATAAAAATTTTATGATAATTTTTATATGATAAAAAATTTATAATAATTATATTTTGTTAAAATATTATTGTTTTTCATAGATAGATTAATTCACCAAAAAATACCTTATTTGTATATTAATATTACCTAAAAATATAATTTTGTTATATCAAAATCAAAATCATTTATAAAGTAAAAATAATTAGTTATAAATATTTTCATTATTATATTAAAAATAATGTAACTATTAATATATATATATGTTCTCAATATATATCCATTTAATACACAAGAACACCCCATAAGGGTATAGTGCGTGATTGTGAGACTTTAATGGGGTGGTTTGTTGAAAAAGTTTTATGATGTGATCTTGAAGAACATGATCTTCTCCTTTAAACAGTTTCACTCATACTTAAGTTGTTTGATATCATCTTGGTATTGGTCATGGTAAGAGGATACTGTTGTTACCTCCCTACAAATTACTAATGAATTCCTTCATAGGGTACGACCTTACTAGTTGACCCCATCACTTAATTTTTTTGTGTCAGTTGTTAATACCCTCTATTTATAATAATAAGGTGAGAATTATTCAATTGATATATTATCAATGGTAATGATTCTTAATGGTATTATAAATATGGTAGAATAGAAAAAAAATCTATGTGTTTTATATAACCAATGTACAAAATAAGATATTTAATTATATCATAAATGAAATTTTATTTATAATAATTCTTGTCATTACAATATCCCCCCTTAAAAAATTTGGCCCTAGAAATTTTCATTTCCCACACAAAAATATATGAGGCTTACAATGTTTTATCACCATCTCCTATTTCATATTCTCATATTGAATCTTTTTTTTCTTCTCAAAACTTTAACAAGGTTTATTGTTTTAATTTATAGATATTTCTCTTTATGATCTAAGATCATCACTGGCTTCTCTTTATAAGAATGATCACTCCCCAACGATACCACCTTTGGATTCAATACATATGTGGAGTATGGTATGTACTTTTTCTATATGGATATAAGGAATATATAATGTACTTGAGATATGTTTGGTGGGAGTTCTAGTCAATATTCCACCACTCTATTGGAATCATGGATTTCAATCGAGAAAATGTATGATGGAATAAACCTTCCCTTCTTCCAAAATCTCATCACTTTTTCCATGGATATATTCAAAGGAATTATTTGTATCTAACATAAAACACAGGTTATCAATATCGTCAATTAGAGAATATCTTCTATAGAATATGATCATCCTTGATGTGCTTCTGAATGGTCTTAACCTTTTTCACCATTTCCCTTACCATTTAATGACCTAGAAATTTATGTGTTCTATCTTTATCCCAGAATGAATGTATTTTTAACCTCTTACCATAAATTGAATCATAGGGATAAATTGGGATGATTGAGTGGGAATAGTAATTCTATGAGAACTAAACCAGAGGAAGATGTTGATCCCATCTTCTGTTGAATTCAATTTGGAATTCTCTCAACTTATCCTTGAGTTTCTAGATTTTCCGCTCAGTTTGGCTATCACTTTTTTTGGTGATTATCCATTCTGAAGTTCTAATCAATATATAGGTCATGTTGTAGAATATTCTAGAATATAGAGGTGATTCTATGGTCTCAATCAAATACAATTTATATTGGTGTTCAATGATGACTTACTACTTATCTGATGTATAACATCGAATTTTGATCAAGTGAGAAATACTCACAAATCCCAATGATGCGAGTAGTTTTTATATTATGTTCCACCAAAACCCACAGATCATAATTCCCTATTGATGCCTTTATATGACCAGTGACAAATTCTACGGTTATGTTTTCCCATGTTTATTTAGGTATAGGTAATGGTGGATTCATCCCATTGGATTGTTTCTATTCCACTTTCACTTGTTGACTAACAAGACATCATGATATATATTCCATGATCTCATTAATTATATTTTTGACCAGTACTGAATTTTGAGATCTTGATACATATTTTTAACATGGGTGGTTAGAGAAGTTATATCTCTGTGCATCATCCAACATATCCTTCTATAATATATTAATTGATGGTATACATAGTCTTCACTAAAATCTCATAACATCTTTTAAATTAACATTAAACTCTAAGGATTTCATTTTTTATAGACTCAAATTTCTTCTAAATTCTCACATCATTCCTTTGAGAATACTTTATTCTATCAAGAAGGAATGATTGACAAATAAATTGTGAAAGTAATAATGATGTTCCTTCCTTTATGATTCATGTAACCTTCTTATTCCAATATAAATGTATTATATCGCACTAGATTCTCATCAATGATAAAATTGTCAGATACTTTCCCTATCGAGCATCCTCCACTTTTTTATAATTACCTGAATGATAGTGGATTGAGATTTCTTTTCCCTTGATCAGCTCAGACCATCCTCATTAGAATATATTCCTCTCTATCAGTGTGAATATATTCATGAGGATTTTTTGATCCATATATATTTATCAAATTTATCCTCAATGATATATTGATAAAATATTTTGAATGGGAAGATCACTACATCCAACTATAGATCATTTTTTGTGAAGTTATCTTCATAAAATTTCAACTTTTTTGAAGCGTGGGCTATGAATTTGTCATTCAACATTAATAAACAACCAAATACCTTCAACAAAGAATTGATGAATACCACAAAAATTTATGCACTTTTGGGTAGTGTGAGTACTTTTCAACTCCTTGAATATCTCTTCACATTCATCAATCTATGGAATCATGATCCCCTTTATAGTTATCTTCGTTAGAGGGTTTCATAATAAAGATAAATTTCTAACGATCGATGATAGTACCCACCAAATGCAAGTAAACTATGGATATTTGTCACATATGTTGCCCTCAGATATCATTCAATTGCTTAGAAATTTAATGGTCCAAAGATATCCCTTTTTTATGATATAACCAAATAATGAGACTTCCTTCAACTTGAATCACATTTGTTTACCTGAAAACATACACCTCCTTTCATAAGGTCTTTATCATTGTTATTTGATGATCCTCATGACCCTCAATTAATTTGTACTATATTACAATATATTTTATAAAAACTCCCAAAAATTTGTCAATGTAATATATATAGACTCTATTTATCAGTTCCATTAATATTTCTGGATCTTTATAGAGTTTGAATAAAATTACTCTGAACTCATAGTGCATGTTCCTTTAATGAAAAGTAGTCCTGGTGATATATTCCTTCATCACCCAAACCTGGTAATATCCCAAGAACATATAGACGTTAGAAAAAAAAATTCTTCACATTTCTACTTCAATAATTCACCAATCCATTAAAAAGGATACCTGTTATTTATTTTGATCTTATTGAGCTCACAAAAATCGATGCAAACTGGCATTGAACCATCCATCATCTGGATGATGGGAACTGGTGAGCCCCATAATGAATCACTTGGGTGTATGAACCCTTTATCCAAATTCAAATGTAGTTGTTCTTTAGCTTCACATGTTCTACAACAACCACTCTATACGGATTCATTGATAATGGTAGAACCTTAGGTATAAGCTAGATTGAAAATTCAACCTATCTACTTGGAGGATGACTCACCAATTCCTTGGGAAGCATGTTAACAAATTCCCTCCCAATGGTCATGTGTTCAATGATGATTCTCTCCTTAAAATTTTTAATTTAATACAGATATTCTGTCTTATCGGGAAAAATATCCATAATCGAGATGTTGGTGCTAAATTAAATTCATCATCCTCCTTAAAATAATATAGAATCAATGTTTGATTTATAATACATAGAGAAATTTACTTCTCATAGAAATCTATGTTTGATATATTTAAGAAAAGGTAATCCATACCTAGAATTGTATAAAATCCTACCGATGGGAGTATTACAAGGTTATCCGAGAAGTTCATCCCAAACATTTTAACATTGGTTGAGTTATATACATAGGTTGAAATAATTTCCAAATTTTCCATTATCACTAATAACTATACTTCTATTATTTGTGGTGGCTTGTGAATATTTTTACCAAAATTTCTTGAAATGAAGGAATCTCTAGAATAAGAATAAAAATGATTATTCGCTATTTTTTAATTAATAAATTGGGAACTAGTTTCAATATCTTAATCAGTTTCCACATAAATAGTATTTATTGAAAAATCTCACCCCAATTTCCATTGAGGTTGTTTTTGTCTCTGAAGACCCTTGGAATAGTGCATTGGTTTGCAAAGTGCCCCAGTTTCTTATAGTTGTGGTAATGAACAATGCATCTAGGGTTCACTAGAGAATTTTTATCATTTATCACATTAGTGGGTTTATACTATTAGTAATCGCTATCTTGGTATCCTTCCTTCTCGCAGTTAAGTCATCTCCTCATCCCTCTTAGTAAATTTTCATACTTCTTCTTTCTATACCATTGATACATGGGATGTTGAAAATTCATGGAATTATTACATTTCTCCATCAGACTGCCTAAATAGAACTCCAATTTCCACTTCTTATCACCATTATATCATTGAGATTTATCGATATTCGTTTCAACGTTGGGGGAACATCAGAAAATTACTTCATAACTATTAAAGGCATTGATTTATAAGTAATTTTGTAGACTATGTTTTAAGCCACCAAAGATGTGGTACACCCTTTATATTGGGATAACAAAAAATATAGAGTGATATCATCAATTTCTTGAGAATTTTCTATTTTAATCCTCATTATATTCATTATATTTGTTCATGATGGAAAGAAATTAATATTAATTTTATGTCAGAGGTTTTGCAGATAATATCTTCTAAAAACATTTCCCCAAATTACTTACTCCCTATCTATTGAATCTCTTACTCTGGATTTGTTTTTATCAATGTCCACCACTAATCAGTTTCTCAATCTAGATGATCAACATGTAGTAGAACCTTATATTTCTCAAAACATTGAAGGATGGAGAAGATCTTCTCCATATAGTTGATCCATTGTTCTACGATTATGAGATCATATTACCTATTCAAAACTAGATGCTTTTTTTCATAATGTATTTAATCATAGTTTTTCCAATATTAGGGGGATTAGGATGCTCCTCATGATCTGAGTTTCTATTCATAACCTGTGTCAGATGAGAGATATCATTATCATGTTTTTGATTCCCATTTCCATCGATTTGGGTATCTCATTGGGGTAGTCAACACATTTCCTTTCCCAATGGTAGTTTACACTATTCCTCCAATTCCCAGCCACTATATTGAATAAAAAGAAAATTATGAATTAGTGTTTTAAAACATATAAACACATAAATGGGGAATCCAAAGACATTAAGGCAATAAATAAAAATTACATGCATTTACATAACATATAAATTTCAATCATCAGTCTAGGTTATCCAAGATCAATTTAATAACATACACTATGATGGTCATTTTTTGTTCCCTTAATAATGGTCCATAATGAGTATATGAATTTACCAAAGCATATCTCCTAGGAGTGTCAAACCAAGTTTGAAGAAAGGCCTGTTTTCAAGCACCGGTTCCCATTCAAGTCTATATCAACATGCTATTTTCTGGTCGTACCCCTAAATACATATTTTACAAATCCATATTACCATGTAGCATCCGTAAATCAATGTATTTTCTTAATAAACCAATTTATTATTATGAAAATTTATGGATGTTTTCTTATGTTGGTTTTATCCCAAAGTATTTATCTATTGTTTTGTAATCCTAATCACAAAAATAATCTAACCCTCATTTGATACCAACTATAAAAATCCCTCTCTTTATTACACAATAATTCATCATTTAATATAAAAAATTACACATAATACAACTAATAAGATGGATAAGTGTATTGTCTTTGGGTAGTAGGCACATATCATAACATCTTGAACATGGGATAAAATAACATTATTGAAAACATCTGTAACATTATTCTCAAATTCTATGGATTTTAAAACTGTATGGGATAACCTAGGCACATATATAAGAAAAGTGTGAGCTATAAATCCCAATATGGAAATAAACCTAGAATGAGGTAACACTTGATTGAAAATAGACATATCAATGGAGAATAAAAGGAGTGAGAATCATAAAAATGAATAATAAGACATGATAAAGCATGATAACATAAAGAAAACAAAAAATGTGGAAAATATGTAAAACACTATATCATAAACATCGGTCAAGGCTAAATGCCCTAAAATAATGATGTAAAAAAGTCTTATAAGGGAATGTAGTTCACTATCTATCTAAAAATGAAATCTAATGAGACTAAGAATTACCCATTGCATTGGATAACTATATAATTATGGGTTCACTCGTCACATTCATTTCATTCTCATGCTTTAGTAGGCCACCTAGATCATACAACATAGATTCATTCATCCTCATATTTTATTCCAGGATTAAGTAGTGTGGATGAAATATACGCATATATAGATTAAAATAATTATAAGTTTATAAAGGTGAATACCCTTGATAAGAAATGGTTATGGTATTTACTACACAATTTTTTGTCAAATAATATTTCAATGAAACTCATGCATCATAACGACATCGCATAAAAAACAGAAAATACTATGATAAGGGAAAAAGGATATATAAATAGGTTTAAATCATGTTGTAATTTAAAGGGACATGGAAAGATATTTCCAAACATTTCAAATTTTAAAAAGAATGCATAAGATAATAAATAAAATTGAATAACTTCGAGAAGGAAAGGATCCCTTACTTGAGAGTGTGACTCTAAATTCTAGAGAGATGCTTTTTGAGAGCTTTAAGTGCCCTGGGAGGACCCAAGAGTGGGGAGGGAACAGTAATGATGTTATAAAATTTCTTTTAGTGAAGATAAGTGGGTTATTATGTCAGTTTATATAGGAAATGAGTGGATAATTCTTTATCATTTCACAAACATTGGGTTTGGACTCTATATAATAAAATTACCAGAACCACAAACATTCCCTTAGTTTATGTCCATTTGTTCAACGAAATGGGAGTGAATTACTTTATTTATAAGTAAATGGTCCTATATTAATAAAATTATACATTTTTTTGATATTAAAGTTAGTTATAGTCTTAAAATAATTATTTTAAAACCATAATATATATTAATGGTTTTTGGATGATTAATAATGGATTTATCAATTTAATCAAATAAACCTGAAATAACATTATTTTAAATTAAGAACATATATTTGATCATGTATACATATTATAGTATTTATGACATCACTTTTGGCACATTATGTTGTAATAATGCACAACATAGATGTTTATGTTATTTAATTTTTACACAAAAATATCATTGTCATAGAAAATTATGAAAATGTCACCATTAAATAATTTTGACATTATGATTCCTTAAATAATATTATTTTTAGAAAAATAATTTTCTAAATAAGCATATTTTTACTTTTACAAAATAATAAAATACATTAATTTAGAAATATTAAGATTTTTTACAAAAAAATCCCCATACCCTGATAAAAACTACATCACAAAACTCATGTTTTCTAATTTCAATGTTCCCAATTAAAGCTACTTTTTCTCTGAAATTCACATTAAAAATTAATAATAATATTGGTCACCTATATGAATATAAATTAAATGGTATATTTAAAAATTTCAACTTTTCACTTTTAAAAAATTCACATAATACCAAAATGGAAAAAAAATTACAAAACATTTCAAAAAAACCAATGGAAGTTAACTTCATCAACCTATAAAAACCAAAAATTAAAATTAAGAATTTCACAAAAATTTTACCATTTCTAAAAACAAGACATTCAATACATGTGATGTTAAGGAAATAAAAAATTCATTATGAAAGGGAAAATAGAACGACATCCTAGTGGAATTAATATAATCCTTAATCCATCTCTAATTAGTTTAATTAAATCAATGAGAGATCTGAGAAAAATCTGATTCAAAACATTAAAACTAGGTAAGAAACAGGGTTCACCATAATATTTCTGTATAAGATTAGAAAAAATGCACCAACTATTCAATGGGATCTTTAATGTTGGAAACCCCAAACTACACAAGCACCACAAGGTTATTCAAACCATGTTAGAAAACATGTTTCCAATTTTCTCCTCAATTTATAAGGAAACCAATGAGAAACACCTCAAATAAATTATAAATTCTAAGGGGGAAATACACTAATCCATATACAAAATCGATTATAAAAACCTGATAAGAAAACGCAATTCAATATTCAAAACCCAACATACCCTGATATCATGAGGTTTGCAGTGGGAAAGGGTATCTTGACAATCCCGACCATTACCTCTCAATCCTCAAAAACCATAATCTATTATTCTACCTTATTATCCAAAAATAATTATAGGGATACTCAAGAATCTTATGCCCTTACCAATGAACCTAGATCATTAATATTATTTTGTAGCAACACAACCTAAGTTGTTATATACTCTACATATGAACTGGCACCCCACAAGGCCTGATGTTCTTTCCCAATAACCATTGGATAGACACAAGTGTTGGTGCATCTCATGTGTCACTTATGGTAATGATTTCAACCTCATTCCTAGTTAAAATTATGGGAATATAAAATAATAATCTGGAAGGAACAATTCATACATTTTATATCCACGAAAGATAATTAAACATAATCAGAAATAAATGAGTATATAAAACTATTCCATACCAAAATCAGTTATTCAACTAGTCTTCTATGGTATGAAATATCTTCCATAAAAAATTCAACACAATAGTTCATAACTAGAGACAACCAAAACTAATTAAAATAAGTAATAAAAATTTTAATCTTGACTAATATATTAATAATCGAAAATAAAAACTTCTGTAGCCAGGACTAAAAATATATCTATGCAACATATGTTTTCTCAGTACCTTATAAATAATCCAATAACAACTATATGGTTAAAACACAAATCATGAGTAATAAAACATGGAACATATAAAATATAGGTGTGATCTAAATATCCTTGTAGGATGAAACCCACTAAGACTTTCCAATTCATTTTATAAGCTAATATATAGATGATTTTTTGAAAATAATGCAGTAATAGTAATCTTCTCAATTATATACATTTAAAAAGAATAATAAATTCCTTAATCACTTTAAAAAAAGTTCCATTTTTTTCTTAGAATTAAAACTTCAACTATCAAAATAATTTTACCTACCTAAACCAATTTCCTTAAATTGAAGCTCCCATTTCATAAATTTACTTTAAAAACCCAAACACGATAGACTTTGATTTAAAATTGGGTTTTCAAATATCTTTTAAAGTCAATTAAATGTAAATAACCCAAGAACAATGGGTCAAACATGCACAAAGTGGATACTAATAATCCAAATATAAGAAATGTAGGTATATAAGATAATGATTCCCCTATAATAAAATAAGTGGAATCAAAATATCATCATAAATATGGGAAAACCCATTGTAAAACACTAATAATGAAATTAATGTATTGTGGGCTATATAATGGAAACCAAACTTAAGATGAATCTGTCATAATTAATTTTCCACAGACAAGCTGTCGACATATGTTGATTCCAAACCAAGTCCATCCAACTATCTTATATACGCGTCATTGAAAATGGAATAGATTCACATCTATATCCCTAAAACAATTGTATTTACACTAGAAAATTTTAAATCAACTTTTTTAACATAATGATAGACATCCCACATTGTAAATTGTTTCCCATAATCCATTTAAAAGATATTTTTTTGAACACAAAATCCATGTTCAACACACAAGTCATAAGAAATATCCCCCCATTCTCCTTCACCTTCATAATGAACATCCCATTTAAAACATCATAATTCCATGCCATAAATAAAAATATTTAGACACAAGGTGTAACATTCTATCAATTTTCAATTGTATGGGCTGTTTATTTTTTGTTTGAATTTCATTAAATAGACCTTTTTATTAATAAAAGTTTCAAGGATGTATCGGGTGCATATAGGGCTCATTCAATGCCTAGATCCCTTATATTTGATGAAATAAATGGCTTGTAAGGTTAGGGGAAACCATGTGTCCTATTTGTATAGTTTCCATAACTCCTGATAGTAGATAGTGGGGACTAGGGGAGCTGTATGGATTTTATGAAACATGTGACAAAATCCACGTGGCCATGTAACCCATCTATGGTTTTTGAAATTTTTCTTTCAAGGCTTGCACAAGGTTAGACAAACTATGTGCCTAACTGCATGATGTTCCACAATTCCTCTATTTAATGTTTTCAACCTTTCCCTTTTTTCCCTCCATTAATTCTAGTGGATTTCTTCTCCATATTCACGTATGAAATCTCCACCTTCACGATCCTATGATCAAGGTAGCTCTTTCATTATTCATTCATTTTCTCACCATCTAAAGCATTATATTCCTATAAATAAGTTATTAGATCCTCACCAATTTAATTTATGTTCTTTAGCACATTAGTTTCACTATTTGGTTAGATGCTCATATCCGCATATTTAGAAAATTTTATGGTTTCTCATATTCCTTCCACATTATCCTGAATCAATGGTTGACATTATATGAGGGAATCTATAAATGGCTAATGTGGTTAGTCTCACCTCATTCATTGATTTTGACTCCTTATATAAAATTCATTGTCGTTTCATGGGCTAGAACTCTCCTATAAAACCCTATATTTTCTAATTATATTATATTCATAACCTTACCATGGCAATTATGACCTGATATTTTGGTGAATCAACCCCTTGGGTTGATGGCCTTGAGTTGTGGTACCACACTAGGTGTGCCTACCATTTAGGATCACCATTATATTGAAATAGGTAGTTAAATAAACCTTTAGGGGTATTTCTTAATAATTGATTCCTTGAGATCATAATTTAAATTTTATTGAATTATGGGCCATGGGATAAGATCCACATCATATACCATGAGTGGTTTATTAATTGAATAAATCGGATTCCTTGTGAAATCATTTTATAAAAGAATTGGTCAAGGGACTATGAAATGTGGCCAGTGCCTGGTGCTTTATTCCTTATTCTATAAAGGTTGTTCTTAATGTAACTCATTGAACATTATGCTTATTACTATCTATATGCTCTAATTTATTGTAATTTAATTCATATGAACTTATTATTTATGTATTTCATGATTAGATTTGTTTCACCTTAGTTTCAAAGGTGAAATAATGGGTTCAGACTTATATACCTCTTTGAAAAACTCTCATGCTTTCATGATAGAATTTTTAATGGGTAGTTAGAATGTTACGGGTGACACCAGATATGTTTAGGATGGTTTCCACAGGAGTTATCTATTTTTAACACTATATGAGTGACATCAGTTCCCAAAAGGATTCTTCTTGGATGGGATCAAAGGTTTCATGTTTGTACCATTTCTCAAGAGGGACTCGAACCCCTACGTGTGATACTAGGTATGGACTCTGAGGTTAGTACATGATATTTTCACTCTATTCATAGAGTGCAATATGCGACTTCATCCTTGGGTCACAATGCATAGAATCCTTAGTATTAGTCATAAATTGATCCCCTCGAGAAAATATTTGAAAATATCTCTATATTCCCATAGATGGGCTCATGGTTCCTTGCTGTATTTTATATAGAGGATTTCCATTGAATTAGAAATATTAAAAAAATGTTTTCAAGTTAGAATTTATCCTTTTGTTATGGAAACATAGGGATGTGTCGAAAAAGCCCAGTAAAAATCTTAGAGATAATACACCTCCGTCACTTTATACCTCCCACTTTACCTTTATTGGATACCTAAGATTAGACTCAACTGTTTAGGATGAAGTAGGTAAATTGAATGGGTTTCCAACTGGAACCCAGTACAAAATATTTAGTAACTTTTTTATTTATTACATTTATTCATTATGAAACATAGTTTATTTTATGAAAAATAAAATTAAATGGCCTAGACACCATAGTATGTGGATTAATACCCTTACCAAGATGTCGTTAGAACCCAAGAAGTATTTATGAATGTAGTTATAGATTGTGGGAAGTATCCAACTTCCAATGTTTTATTTCCATCTTAAGATGGAGTTGGAGGTAGGGGACCAGGCCTATGCCTGAGATGGTAGATGTTTCTGATTTATGGTTTTTTACATATTTTGATTTATTTTTTATATGCATTTATCACATGTTCCCCACATTTTCATTTTTCTAGAACTAGAAGAAATAACATCATTTATTTTATCACTTTGTTGTTCATCTTCTACTTGATATTTAATTATATTTCTGGTGATTATTAATATTGTTTTATTTCTATATGTTTCTTATTTATTCTACTATTAAATTTAATTATTATGGAATATTTTTTCATGATCTGATAAATAGGGGAATAATCTCACCATAGACGTACCCTAATACATAAGAGGTATTCTATAGATTCTGGTGTTCGTGGAGCCAAACATGAGGTCTTGTGCCCACCGTCTCAGAGCCCGATTAAGTTGTATCTAAGAAAGCATGTTGAAAGTAGTATCAGAGAGTTATTTTACATTAGTATTACTTTTTTATATAATACAGGGCACTATAATATTGGAATTTAATTATTAGACTATTCTTGGGAATATCTAACTCTCATATGGGGGAAACTCAAATTATATGGGATGGGTACATACTTTTATTGCTTTTGTTTTTACAATTTCATTGATTTCACCATTGGGTGACTCACTTACCTTTTATATTATTAATGTTGACATAATTTAATTTTTTTTGGCCTTGGCTGAATTATGTGAGGGAATATTAAAATCATGCATCATATTAGGCACCATAGGATCAAAAATTTCATGAATTGTGCAATGTTATATATAATTTTCACAATGTGTTTCTTGAGATTCATGTGATTTCTATTTGTGCCCTGTTTGTTATGACTTTTTGTGGATTGGTTGTATATATATAAATTTTCATCAATTACTATGTTGTATTTAGAAAACACAATTAGAACCTAAAGCATCTTCTTTATTCTAAAAGTATTTTTCTACATAGGTTAATAGAGATACTTTAAGTAACCAATTGTGGAATTTGGATTCATGGAATATTAGTCACATGTTCATGAACATGTTGTGGTTAGTATTAAATGGACACCACCATCTAATTTATAATGTGTATCATACCTAATAAATTAGATATATATATTCTTGTAATTCAATAACTTAAAAGAAATATAAAATCATAAAAAACCATAATGAAAAAAAATTAGAATAAAATAGTTTCCATATACAAGACCTTGACCCAAAACCAACCAAGTAGTGGGTAGTATGTCAGGTCTCCTATATTTTCTTCTATGACTCATTTAGATCACCTAGACATAGATCTTAGATGAGGTTAAGGGTTCTATCATTCTTATATGTTTTCCTTGCACCTATCAGTATTATTTATTACTATATTTTTTATTAATCCTATCCGAGTCATGTTCTTGGAATTGTTATATTATGCCCCTGTGAAGACCTTGGGTTTTTCTCTATTAGATTTTGTAATGAAAATACTCCATAGTTTTGGTGACCTGATCAATATATGTTACCTATTTTAGTGGAAATTTAAGAACCTCTTGTGTACCTTACACTGGGTACTGATGCCCATTTCTACGATAGATTCCTATGCTTCATGAAATTCATGAAATAGGTTCCTCGGCCTTCCCCTTCAATGGAAAAGCTATCTCATGAGTTCTAGTAGCAGCATCCTCCAACCTTTCTAGGATATTGAAGACCTCAAGATGTTGAGTATTGGTTAGAGTGTATGAAATCAATATTTTAGAACATCGAGAAGCCTCTAGGGCCGATGGTCAAGCTCATGACCCATATTCTGGATGACTCCACCAAGCATTGGTGGGATGTTCTGGCTCAGGTCGGATGACATCATGTTATGTTCTCTGTGGACTTTCATACATCCTTCTCTAACTATATCTTCCCATAGACTCTGAGAATAGATCATGTTTGGGAATTCATAAACATTCAGCAAGGTGACATGTTAATGGTGGAATTTTCAGATCATTTTACTAAATTGGAACACTTCATGCAGACTTTGATTAGATAAAATGTGATTTGATTTGAGGATGGGAATGCATATTCTATCTTCTCATAGGTGAATGCTGTTCAACAAACCACAATATCATAAGTTTTGATCCATCCCCCCATCACTAAGTGGATCATAACGTAATAATGTAACGTGAAAATGGATGTTTTTCTTTCAGGAAGGGCAGTGGTTTATCCATAGGCAAGAATTGATGCTTTGAGGGTACATGTAGGGGAAGTACCATCTATTTGGAATACACTAATATCCTTTTGGTGGGTCACTATTACGGCATGCCAGGCCACAAAATTACCCAATGTATGAGAAACCTATTTGAGTATTAGTCATGTGGTAGGAAATATCAACTATAATGTTTTTACCAATCCCTTCCACTAGTACCATGTGAGTATGGTTCTATTGTATCCCCACCTTATGTGTTGGGATTAGTGGCACCTTGATGGGAAGGAATCTGGTCTTCCACATGTCATTTAGGCTAAGGAGGTTGTCATGGATGAGGTAGGCATGCTTTATTCTAGTTTTATCTTAGTTGGATAGAAGTGCATCACACACATTCTTATCTTATGTAGCCATCAGAATTCTGGCATTAGTGATAAATTACTACATTGGTGGTATATCCCATGAAACACTATTAGGAGTTCAATAATAGGGTATATTATAGTGCGATGAGCTCCCCTTGAAATAGGTGGGTATATTTTATTGTGGGTTTTCTTATTTATCAGGATAACTGGATTTGATGTCATTCTCGGTATAGACTGGATTGTGCCTTATCGAGGCCAAGTGAATTGATATCATGGTTTGGTATCCATGACATCACCCAAGGGTAGTACATATATTTATAAGGGTGAATTAGATCCCTTGGAAAGTAAAATTTGACTTAATTTTACTGGGATAGGTTTAGTAACAGTACATATTGACAGTGTATTTATGAGTGATTAGGGAATGCTGCTTATGGAATTACCTCATTTTTTGGATTCTTTCAGGCATGTATCCCCTAATTATTTATCCAAATTACCAAATGATATAGATTCTCAGTTCACCATTCTAGTTGTTCTCAGTACGACACTAATTTCCATTACTCTTTTTAAAATGGAACATTTAGAGCTCTAGGAACTAAATAATCATCTTGAATACATAGATTCTAAGTGTTTTATAACACCCGAAACATTTACATTGGGGGTTTAGTCCTTTTTCTCAAAGAATTTTGATGTTAGCCTTATTTTTTTCATGGATTACCACCAGCAGAACGAGATTATATTGAAGAATCGGTATCCAGTTCCTCATATAGACAACATGTTTCACCACCTTTGAAGTGCATTTCTTTTCTCTATGATCAATTTGTGGTTGGGCTATCATCAGGTTTATGTGAGGCAATTAGACACACCAAATACAACTTCACAGACCAGGTACACCTTGTATGGGTATCTTTTCATGTTCAACGATATGAAGAAATCACTAGAATACTTCATGTCTCAAATGAATCCCTTTTTCCACCCATATCATGATTCCTTTGTGGAAGACTTCTTGGATTACATGTTAGTGTATTCTCATACAAGAAATGACCATTCCAACCATCCTGAGATTGTTTTGAATATATTGAGATAGAACTATGTATTTTTGATGCTCAATAAATTCCAATTTTGTATAAGTAATGTTCACTAATTGGGTGATATCATATCTAATGTTGGCGTATTAGTTTACCTTAAGAAGGTGATCACTATGGTTTCCTAGGATCAGAACAAGAAGGTGTTTAATATATGATAATTCATAAGATTTATGGCTATTACATGATATTCACGAAGGATATCTCATGTCAGCTAGTGTTGGTTATGATTTTGACCAAGAAGGGTATGAAATTCCACTAGACAAAAGCATGTGATCATGATTTTCAGGAGTCGAAGGGAAGACTTGCTTGTTCTCCGATCATGATCTTCTTGAGTAAAGAATAAGCTACACTATCTTTTTTTTATTCATCAGGAATCGTAATGGGTTAATTTTTTATGCAAGGTGATTGGGTATTAGCATACATGTCTCACTAGTTGGGGCCTCATGAGTGAAACTATCGTATGCATGACCTCAAGCAAACACTCATGGTTGATGCTCTACATTGTGGGAGTAATTAACTATTCCGTGAGTATTTATTGTCTATGTAGACCATAAAAGTTTCAAATTCATATCCACACAGTAATACTTGAATATATGGTAGTGCATATGGGCAGAATTCCTTTAATATTTCAATTTTGGGTTTACTTAAACATCTATAAATGTAAATGTTGACTTAAATGCTTTGATCTGGAAGACTCAAAACAATGTTTTCAAGGTGGCTAGTAGTGAGGGAATGATGATGTATATTTTTTCTATGATGCATCATGAGGTTAAAGAATAGGATGACTGTCTAGTTCAAGCATCTTTAGTAGTGACATCATCCCTTATGGAGTGGGTATGGATGCTGAAGGTTTCTGATTTCAAGGGCCTTATTTTGATTGAGATCATCACATGAGAGAACCCACATTCTAGTTGGGTTTTGGATGTGAGTGATACCATTATCTTCCATGTCCATTTATGGGTCCCTTCTGATATATGGGAAGAGATGGCGAGGGAATAAAATTCCTCTTTTTAGGTCATTCATCTTGGTTTTACAAAGATGTATTGATATATGCTCTATTAGTATTGGTGGTTAGGTAGATAGAGGTAAATAACAGGGTTTATCAATTGGTTCTCCACCTTTAATCAAGATAAGTAAAATCACTGGTTGACTTATGGACTTCTACATCCCCTCACCATTTATGAAAGGAAATGGAACTCCTTTACAATTCATTTTATGATGGTATTTCCAAGATCCCCTCAGGCCAGCAATGTTGTTTTGGTGATCATCAATTGGTGGACCCGGGTTTCACCCATCCAACTGATCAAAAAAATCATCTATATTTATTGTACTAATAAGAAATTATATCAAAGATATAGTAAAAACTAACGGTGTTCCTCATTCAATTGTATCATACTGATACACCTGGTTTATATTGCAGTTTTAGAAATGGTTTTAGAAGGTATTGGGTTCACAGATGCTCTTGAGTACTTTATACCACACTCAAACTGATATTTGTTCTAAGTGGACCATTCATGTATCCGAAGATATGTTTCAAGTCCATATTCTTGACTTTGGAGGTCACTGTGAAAATCACAACCCTTAGGATGGGTTTTCCTAAAACAATATGTTTTATGAAACAATTTTGATTTCTTTGTATGAGTATATTTATGGTAGACCATTTCATTCACCGATATTATGGACTAAGTTAGTTGAAAATTATCTACAAGGACCTCATATTTTTTACATGACATTGATAAAATCAAAGCTTTTTCAGAAAATTATTGATTTATCACAGTCTAGGTAAAACTCACTGATCGAACGTCGTCACATACCACTATATTTTGAGGTGGGAGATTAGTTATTTATCTATGTGTGACCTAGATTGTTTCATATAATAGTTTGGATATTGGGATAGTTATCACCACAATATGTCGGCCCTTTTTATATAGTATATCAGGTTGGGTGAATATCCTATAGGTTGTTTTTACCTCAGAGGTATTGTACAATACACAATGTATTCAGCATATCTCAATTTCAACAGTATCATCCAGAATCACCTCATTAGTTTTTCTCTGATGATATAGTAATAATGTAGGATGTATCATTCAAGTAAAATTTGATATGGTTCATTGATTACTGGATGAATGCAATCTGTGGAAGTTCCATTCCTATAGTTTGGGTGTTATGGCAGAACAGGTGTGTGAAGAATGAGACCTATGAGCGAGAAGCCTATGTACATCTACATTGGCCAAAACCCTTCTTTGATAGTTTTTTATAACCCGTTGAATGGTAACCCATGGATGAGTTGTGTTAAGAAGTATTGGATGTAACGTATTGTATTTTCAGCATGGTAAGGACCATTCGTTTGTTTAAATTCCTTAAGATGGTCATTATAGGTATTCCTAAAAGGTTCATGGAGGTTTCAAGTGCGTTTGGATCTCACACAATCATGGATCCCCAAAATGGGATGAAAATACTAGGGCCCATGGTTAGTAGATACCACGTCTCCCATCCCACATGGTTTCCATAACTGTTCGGTTTTAGACAGTGGGGACATGGGGGACACATGGTTTGTGTGGAACCATATATTCCATGGTGTGTGGTCCTGTGATCCATCTATAGTTTTTGGACAGTGGGGTTTCCCTGGCTTGTGTTTGATAAGATAAACCAGGCACTTAACATTTTATGTTCCCCTATAATATAGTAACTGAGACATGGTTGTTTCATGGTTTGGACAATAATGCGACCAAATTGTGGGCCCATATTTTAATGAGTTAAATTACCTAACTACCACTATATAATGTTTTAATAATTTTTTATTCTCTCCTCATTCCATTTTAGTGGATTTTTTTTCTTACCCCACATATGAGATTTCCGCCAACAAGAACTGGGGATCAGGGTATCTCCTCCATTATTCATCCATTTCACTCACAATTAGAAGCATTAGATATATTTCAATAAGTATTTGGATCCTATGCAACCTATTTCATGTTCTTTATATCAACCATTATTTTAATTATACATTAATTCATGATTTATTAATTAAATTTAAACATAATATAACTATAAGATAAAGAATCCAAGTTTATTTATGTATAAGGTTCATAAAATAACATCTTGAACATGGGATACAACAACATTATTGAAAACATTATTGGAATGCTTCTAAAATTCCATGGATTTTAAACCTACATGGGATATCCTATAGACATACATAAGTAAGGGATGAGATATAATTCCTAGTAAGGGAAAACAAATGACATGAGGTAGTAAATGATAGAAAATAGGTTTATCAAGGAGGAATAAATAGATTTAGAATCATAAACATGAACAATGAGACATGATATGGAATGATAATCATAAAGGTAACATGGTAAATGTGGAAACAACTTACAACACTAAATCATAATCCTAGGTATATGCTAACCACCAAGATATCATGACGGAAAAATTCCCATAAATGAATCAAGTTCACTCTCTATCCCAACATTTTGTCTCATGAAACATAACATTAACCAATGCATTGGAGCTCTATATAATTTATGGTGCACCTGTCACATTCATTTCTTTCTTAGGCTGATGTTTGCCACATAGATCATACAACATGGGTTATTTCTTCATCATATTTAATTATATAATAAAGGAGTGTTGAATAAACACATGTATTACCCATTTCAAATTATTATAAGTGTATAAAGTTGAACACCCTTGATAGGAAATGGATATGGTATTCATTACACAATGGTTTTGGCATAGAAAATCACAGTGAAATTTCGGCATCATAACATCGTCACATAAAAATTCATAAAATGGGTTGATAAGAGGGAAAGGGGACTCATATCATTTTTAAATAAAATGGTTAGTAATAGGGACATTGAAATACATATCCCAAAATAATGAATTTTAAATAGAAGGCATAAGACAATAAAAGAGATTTATTAGTGAATAGTGTGTGAGTATCCCTTACTTGAGTGTGTGACCCTGAATGCTTGGGATGAGATTATTGAGAGATTGGGGAAATGTGTAGAAGTCTATAGAGTGTTCAGGGAATATTAACGATGTTATCCAAGGTTTTTGTGAATATTAAATGTAGATTGGGTGGTTTTATATAAGAAATGAGTGGGGGTTCTTTATAAGTCTCAAACATAGGTTTTGGACTCTATATAATAAAATAACAAAAACCATACACATTACTATAGTTTTTTCCCATGGATTCTTCAAAATAGGAGTGTATTTACTTAGATTATATTTCCATGTTACAATTTTAATAAAATTATACCTTTGTATATGTGGAAGTGAGTCATACTCTTAAGGAAATGGTTATAATACATTAAAATATAATAATTTATTTTGAGGATTAATAAAGGAATTAAAAAATTAATCATATAAAAAATTAAATTATTTTAATGTCAATCCATTTATTTGGACATAGATTCCTTTTATAGTATTTATTTCATCACTTTTCATTCATTATGTTTTCATAATAAACACCATATATTTATACGGTATTAATTTATAACAGACAATATGATTGTTTGTAGATATTAAAAAAAATCCCCATTGAATAATTTGGATGTTATAATTAAAAAATATTATTCATTTTATCTAAATAATTTTCAAAATACAGTAATTTTCACTTTCAATATAATAATCAAAATTTATTAACAATTTCTCGGTTTTTAACAATAACAGATTTCAAACCCTTATAAAAATTACTGTATACTTCATAAAAATTATATGATATTTTATATTTAATAAAAATTATTTAATAATATTATTTTTGAAATAAATAATTTATTTCAAAAATTTAATAATCCGTCAAAATAAATGTATAAATTAAAATTTAATACTAATTAAAAATAAAATTTGTGTTTTATTGAATAAAAATAAAAATTTATTATAGTGTGATTTTAAGAAGAATATGTGAAAATTATTCTATTTAAAAGGAGATATAAATATTTCCATTACTATCTTATCTGTTGAAAAACATTTAATTCACCACTAAAATACCAAAGGATAAGGTGTGTGAGGGTGATATTTTCATTGGTGGTTCGTGGATATGGTTTAGGCCATGATTTTGATAAGATTGAACTTCTCCTCTAAATGGTTTAACCCTTGAAATTTTATTTTCCCACACCAAATAAGATTAGGGTAATTATTTTTAATCACATCCTTTGGTTTCCAAATCACCTCATCAATTTTTTTGTTTCTCCACAACACTTTAACCATATTCATTTTATTATTTTGTAGACCATTTTCTATACGATCTATGATTTTCTACGACTGCACCTCTTATGAGAGATCATTCTACAGTGGTACCACCTATGATTTGAGTACATGTTAGGTGTATAGTATGTAATTTTTCAATATTTATACATGTAATAAATCATGTATATTATTTTGGTTAGGTGGGAGTGCAAGTTGGTAGGCCACCACATCATTTCAATCAATGATCTAAAAGGGGCAGATCTATCTTGGATGAAAGATTACCTTCATCCAAAATATCATGACATTATTCAATGGAGATATGTGGATGAATACCATGACTCCAAAATCAAACTCTAGGTATCATCAATGATTTTCAACATATCTCTTTTATCGACTCTGAGTATCCTGTATGTACTGCAGAATAGTCTTACCATTTTCCACCATTTCATCGACCATTTTAGGACATAGCAGTTTGTGTTACCCAACTTCTTCATATCATGAATGATATTTTCACCTCTTCCCATAAAAGGAATCAAATAGGGCCATTCGGATTCTTGATTGGAATATTTTATTAGATGAGGAATCGACCAGAGGATGATATTGATCCAAACCCCCATTTATGTTAATTAGGAAGGCTCTAAACATGTCCTTAAATGTACATATACACCATTATATTTTCATATTATATCATGAGAGATAATCCATGATAAAGGTAAAATCATTAATTAACCCTTGTGAGAGATAATTCAAGAACATAGATATGTATCTTGGGCTTTGATCAGATACAATTGAAAACGGGGTTCAATGAAACCATACTATAACGACCCATACTTAACATACATTGTTAATACTTCAAAATTGAAGCACACTTATTACAACATATGACAAAACCACAAAGGACCGTATAGGTATAGTGTCTTTAGAAACTGGGAAACATAAACAACTGGTTAATAAATCTTCTACAGTGTCTCCCATTTATTTCATCATATATAGGGTCCCTTTTAGCATATTCTACTTAATATCCATCTTCTTGACCTGGGGAAAATAAAACATAAAAGGGTGAGCTCAAATGCTCAGAAAGGGAAAATAAAGGAAGTAAAAATCATATCATATCTTTTTGAAAATAATAACGTGCAAAAGAGATCATAATATCTTAACATGGAATAAATCATAGAAGTGAAAATGAGATCCCCATAATCATAACATAAAACTTGAAACCATGTGGCATGTACACATAATCATGGAAAATCATTTCTTGTTAGTCATGACTCATTGCCAAGACTATCTTAGCAGACAAAGTCCATTTATGAACCGAGTTCACTCCTCGTTTCAGTCCTGTATCACTGAACTGAAATAACCTTCCATTCCAGCCATGTCTATCTAATGAGATATAAATCCTTACCAAATTAATTGGAGGGAGATATAGGTCCCACCCATCTTATAATGAATCCTTTCTTATGTGTTCCACATAATCATAAATCATACATCATCGCATAACACATGTAACAAAAATGGGATTCTTGAAACATCATGACATCATAAAACAAACCATATAAGGTAAATGACTTCATAAAAATAATTCCCTCACAACATAATCAAATCAATGTAATAATAGGGATAAAAACAGAACTCTATATTATCTTAGATGGAAAATAATTTTGATAAAACATTTGAACTCCATTCTTGAGGAAAATATCCTTTCTACTTCAAAAACACATTTCCTTTCTTAAAATGTCATAAAATTCTAAACTAAAAGAAGTTGATTAAAAATAAACTTGAAAACTTGTAAAGGATGCTTCTTGGAAATAATGTATTAAAAATCCATTCATTCCATGTAAGTTAAAAAAAACATTCTTCGTACTTTTGACGGAAAAGTCAAAAAGTACCTCGTACGAAAAACGACAAAAGATTCCTTTCATATCTTTTACTAAAAACTCACAGAAGGGTAAAATTGGATATAAATTATTGTAGAAGAATGGAAATAATATTACATATTTAGGGGACATGGATGTGGATGATAAAATACACCCCAGTTATTACCAAAGTAAAAACAATCTCGGATAAAAGTGAGATTGTTATATTTCCCTTACCTTAGGTCCGATTTTCTTTGTACGTGTCCGAAGCTCCTGTATAATGGTTTAAATAATGTTATTGACTTATTACAGAATCATACAGATTGATATGATATCATATATGGTCATATTCTTAGCATCTTGTTAGTAATATTTCATTGTTACTTGTTACTCGGGTCTTTATTGCCTTTTGTTCTTATGCGTGTTTTGCCGAATAAATTCTTATTCTTATTTTAAGGTTATAGATACCTTATATCCAAAATGGTATTAGTGTAACATATATCATATTTATTCATTCAATTCGTTTATATAATTACTATGTAATGATGATCATGTAGAACGAGTCGCATCACATCATGGAGACGGTATTCCGTACGTACGCACGAGTGATGATATCATTCCTATGATCGTGGAATTGTATTGGAGTATATATATATTATTTCAGTATCAATATTAATTTATGATAATCATAAATAGTTACTCATTACACCATTATACCCATCCTTGTAAGGTGATGGTGGAAAATAGATTACACCACGGCGTGGAGACGGTATTCCGTACGTACGCACGCGCGGTGATTTCATTTTTCCGTAGGATGGATAGAAGGTGAATTAGGGTTGTTTCATATATATAGTAATACTTATGTTATTACTTTATCATGAAACAACTAAAGAAGAAGAAGTTGAAGAAGAAAGAAATTAAAAAGATCGGTAATGGATATTACCTCTTCTTTGGAACGCTTCTTTGAATCCTCCACTTAGGGAACTAAGATTGGTCTTTGAAGAAGACCAGGACCTCTAGGATTATTCTAGGGAAGTGGAGTGGAGAAAATGGCAGGGTTTGTCCGAGCTTGAGTTCTCAATTTGGTGTGAGGAGGAGGGGGAGGAGGTGCCATTTTATAAGGGAGGAGAGGGGCACCTTAAGAATATCTCAAAATATTATTTTATATTAATGTCAAAATCGGTTTATAATGGTTCCAAAGGGTCTTATTTAGAAGCTAAAGTGGGGATGGGTCGAAATCCTATCAACCAATAGGATTTAGACAAGTTTAGGGTATTATTTTAACATTATCAATTAGATTTAACTCTAAGTTAAATAATTTAACTTTTACCGTGTCTTTTTGTTTTCTTACACTATATGGTTAATACACTTACTATAACATGCCAAAAAAACCCCAAATTGTTTATTATTAATATATATATCCTTATCTAAGTCATTTGGACGAACCATAGATTTTTAGGATTAAAATAACAATTAATAATATAATATTTGATTTAAAAACTATTTTGTGTCAATTTTGACAATATTTGATATATGATTTTTGTGAAAGTCATAACAGAATTATATGTTCGAACCAAGTTGATTAAATCAACACTAATATATCATAGTAACCTAGAAAATTAGTGTAATTCATAAAAAGTCTCAAATTACATTTATTTTGGTGTTTATAACATCAATTATGTCAATATTTCATAAATAAGATAATTACTGCATCATAATTGTGTCGTAAATAAATTAAATTATTTGATATCTCAAAATTATAAATAAAATACCATTATGTAGGAAATATTTTTATCTTTCTAATTAATATTTATAGTCGAATTTATATTATGTATAACCCCATATTAAAAATGATTTACTTATTAAACATTGATTTTAACTATTTTAACCCTTCTTTAAATAAATTAATAATAAAAGTCCTAATCTAACCCAAGTGGGCCTAAATGGTCATATTTTATTCATAAGTTTGTTTTTGGTCGAATTGCACTTATCCAATAGAATTAGTACATGTGTTAGGGTAATAGTAATATCATATTTACCCCTATTTACTATTAACCGCGGTAAAAAAAGTAAAAAGTTACTATTCTCCAAAAAATTATTTTTTATCTCATTGAACCCCATTTTACTTACTGATATCAACCGTGTCTGTCGGATTTTCAAAATTCCATTCACAGAAGCGGTAAAATTAAGTTTTATGCAAAATTCAGTTTTTAACCTACCACTTAGTGGTTTCACTATTCATCAAAAATTGAAATTTTTCAGAAAAATACCAAAATTTTACCCTAGGCTAATTTCGGTATTCCGAATCCAAAAATGAAGTCCATTTTGAAAAATTAAATTTATAAAGTTTCAAAACGTGGTTATTACTATTCATAACAGCTAGTTTTAATAATATTTTAATAGCATATCGTTGATTAGTGAAACTCGGTATTGCGTACGACGCAAGCTATCGAGGAAGGTCGTGATTGTGTGTAAAGTAAGACAAGCTAGTATGTAGTGAAAGATTCCTTTGATGATATATAAAAACAAAATATTACTCATAAAAATCTCCGATGTTACATTCTACCCCCCTTAAAAAGAATTTCGCCCTCGAAATTCGTCACTTTGTAACAAACAGATGAGGATACTTCTCCCTCGTCATATCCTCAAGCTCCCATGTAGCTTCTTCTAATTGGTGGTTCCTCCATAAAACATTCACCAATCGAGTGGTATTGTTTCGTAGGACTTTTTCGCTATGATCTAGAATCTCTATCGGTTGTTCTTCATAAGAAAGATCTTGCTCCAGCGGTACAACTTCTGAGCTGAGTACATGTGAAGGATCAGGTATGTACTTTCTCAGGAGAGATACATGGAACAGATCGTGAACTTGAGAGAGATCCGGTGGATGCGCCAATCGGTAAGATACCTTTCCAACACAATCCAGTATTTCAAAAGGACCGATATATCTAGGGCTCAACTTCCCCTTCTTTCCAAATCTCATAACCCTCTTCCTGGGAGATATTCGTAAGAACACTTTATCACCCACTTCAAACTCCAGGTCTTTTCTTCGGTTGTCGGCATAACTTTTCTGTCGACTCTGAGCTGCTCTTATGTGTTGTTGAATAGATCTGACCTTTTCTGCCATTTCATCACCGAGATCAGGTCCTAATAGCTTTCTTTCCCCAACTTCATCCCCGCAAGTTGGAGTCCTGCATTTCTTTCCATAGAGAGCTTCATAAGGAGCCATCTGAATAATGGAGTGAAAGCTATTATTATAATAAAATTCCACCAAAGGTAGGTGTTGATCCCAACCTCCTTTGGCATCCATAGAGCAAGCTCTCAACATATCTTCTAGGGTTTGAATTGTTCTCTCAGACTGACCGTCTGTCTGGGGATGATAAGCAGTGTTGAAACTCAACTCTGTATCCAGAGTATGCTGAAGACTTCGCCAGAACATCGAGGTAAATCTCAGATCCCGATCAGATATAATAGAAATTGGTACTCCATGCAAACTTACCACTTCCTTTACATATATGCTGGAAAGCTGATCTAGAGAGAAATCCTCTCTAATAGCAATGAATTGTGCAGACTTTGTAAGACGATCAACTATGACCCAGATAGAGTTATTGACATTGGATGTTTTAGGAAGTCCTGTGACAAAGTCCATAGTGATATTTTCCCATTTCCATTCGGGTATGGGTAATGGTTGTAACATCCCCTTAGACTTCTGTCTCTCAACTTTAACTTGTTGACAAACCAAGCATCGAGAGACATATTCAGCAACATCTTTTTTCATTCCATCCCACCAGAAGTACTCTTTCAGGTCCCTATACATCTTCGTTCTTCCAGGATGAATAGAAAATGAAGATCTATGAGCCTCATCCATCAGCTCCTTCTTTAATTCGGGGATGGGAGGAACACAAACTCGATTCCTGAACTTTATTATCCCATCACAATCAAGGTTGAATTCAGGAACATTTCTCACCTTCTTTTGTAACTCGACATCTTCTTTCTGTGCCTCTTTAATCTTCACATGTATAGATGGTTGAACATTCATTTGAGAAAGATAAGATTTTTCCCCTTCCATTATAATTCCAAGATCCATCCTTTGTGAATCCATAAATATTGGATCTTTTGTGATCCTCATCATGGATAAACTATCATGGTCTTGTCGACTTAATGCATCTGCCACCTTGTTTGCTTTCCCAGGGTGGTAATGGATTGAGCAGTCATAATCCTTAATCAGCTCCAACCATCTTCGTTGATGCATATTCAGATCCTTTTGTGTGAAAATATACATTAAACTTTTATGATCAGTATAAATATCACACCTTTCACCATAAAGGTCATGCCTCCACATCTTTTATGCAAAGATTACCGCAGCCAACTCCAAATCATGTGTTGGGTAATTTTGCTCATGGTTTTTCAACTGTCATGAGGCATAAGCTATCACCATATCATTTTGCATAAGAACACACCCCAATCCCTTCTTGGATGCATCACTGTAGATCACAAACCTTTCTTCACTATAAGGCAGTGTGAGCACAGGTGCACTGCATAACCTTCTTTTCAACTCCTTGAAATTCTCTTCACATTCCTCTGTCCAAACAAACTTAACTCCTTTCCGAGTCAACTTGGTGAGTGGATTAGATAATCGTGAAAAATCTTTTACAAAACGTCGATAATATCCAGCCAAACCAAGAAAACTTCGGATCTCAGTTACTGTTGTTGGTCTTGACCATCTTTCGATAACCTCTGTTTTTCCTGGATCCACAGATATCCCCTCTTTTGAGATTATGTGACCAAAAAATGCAACTTTTTGAAGCCAAAATTCACACTTGGTAAATTTGGCATAAAGCTTCTCCTTTCTCAGGGTCTTCAATATAATTCTCAAGTGATCTTCATGCTCTTCCTTGCTCTTTGAATAGACAAGAATATCGTCTATAAAGACTACCACAAATTGATCAAGATAGTCTTTAATGACTCTATTCATTAGATCCATGAAGATAGCAGGGGCATTAGTAAGACAAAATGTCATCACTATAAATTCATAGTGTCCATACCTTGTACGGAAAGTCATCTTTGGTATATCCTCCCTTTTGACCCTTAATTGATGATACCCTGAACGAAGATCAATCTTGGAAAAGTATTAAGCTCCGCGTAGTTGGTCAAATAATTTATCAATTTGTGGGAGAGGATATTTGTTCTTGATAGTGATCTTGTTAACTTCTCGATAATCAATGCAGAGTCTCATTGATCCATCTTTCTTCTTAACAAATAGAACAGGTGCTCCCAAGGTGACGCACTAGGGCGTATGAATCCCTTATCAAGATTCTCTTGGAGTTGCTTCTTCAATTCCTTCAACTCAATTGGGGCCATTCTATAAGGTGTCTTTGAAATAGCCAAAGCACCCGGTACGAGTTCTATTGAAAACTCAACTTCACGATTTGGTGGAAGACCTGGTAATTCATCCGGAAAGACATCATCAAACTCCCGTACGATGGGAATATTCTTAATCGTAAGTTTCTCACCAACCATTTGAGATAAATAACCTTCATTTAGTGGAATCAAGACCCATAAGATGGAAAGAATTTCCACTGGAAGGTTATATTCATCCTTGCATCGATAGACGATCGTAGATTGATCTCGAATATGAAATGTGACATCCCTTCTTTGGCAATTGATATGAGATCCATGTAGAGAAAGCCAATCCATGCCAAGAATCACATCAAATTCCACTAAAGGAAGGATCACAAGATTTGCAGGAAACACTTTCCCACAAACTTCGATCGGAGAAGAATTATAAACTTTTGATGCGACTGTTGTGCCATTAGGTGTTGTCATTGAAAACTCAACATCTAATTGTTGAGGTAATACGGTGATACCCTTAGAAAATTCTTTAGAAATAAAAGATTGGGTGGATCCAGAATCAAATAAAACCTTTGCTACTTTAGAGTGGATGGTAAGTGTACCTTTCACCACTTCGTTATTGTACTCCACATCGCTGATAGAAATTGCATGTGACATTACTTTTTCTTTAGCCTTAAGATTTTGTTGACGTCGACCATCATCATCAACCCTTGGATTTGGGCATTGATTGGCATAATGCCCCATATCTTTGCACTTGAAACATTGAATTGTAGTAGGTTCATTCTGTGTATCCCTTCCTTTGTTTTCATCATTAGACATCTTCTTCCCATTATTGCGGCATTCAAATGCCCGATGACCTTCCTTTCCACATTTGAAACATTTACTTGTCCCTTTAAGACAACTCCCTCCATGTTTCTTTCCCCACATTGAGCGTAAGGGAAAGCTCATCTTCTTTTCAGTGTCCCCTTTATATTTTCCTTTGAATTCCATCTTCCTCTTCTTATCAAACCCATGTGACTGATGGGTTACTCCAATCTCCATCTCTACTTTGAGAGCACATCGAACGATTTCCTCGTAGCTATTGAAGTCCGTTATGGATAACGCTCTTCGAAGACTTGGTTTTAAGCCACTAAAGAGTCGATCGATCTTACTCTTAGGTTTGATAATAATACCAGAAGCGTACCTTGCAAGTCTTGTAAAATTTGCTTCATAGGTACCAACAGATTCATCATCCCTTTGCTTCAGTTCAAGAAACTCTTTCTCCATCTTTGTTCGGAGAATACGAGGGAAGTACTTATTGAAAAATAAGTTCTTGAACTCGTCCCATTCCATAGACTCAATTTCATCCCATTGCCTCGTATTCTTAATAAGATTCCACCATTGATCAGAATTTCCTTCCAAACGATACACTGCTAGGATAACTTTATCATGTTCAGAACATTGAAGAACTGAAAATATCTTTTCAGTAGTACTAATCCATTTTTCAGCAACTAATGGATCAGTAGACCCGCTGAAAGAAGGTGGACGCTACCTCATGAAGGATTCAACAGAATGTTGCTCCTTCCTTTGCTCGTTTGGAAGTCCTGCATGATTCATAGCTTGAGAAAGTTGTGTGAGCATGGCTACAATATTTTTTTCATTCCATCTCCCATATCGTTTGGTTTCTCGGGGGGACAATCATTGCATTGCCCATCGCATTTCGTATTAACACGGTTCCTCTGGGTTCCAGGCATTGACTAAAACCAAGAAGAATTATGTGAGCAACACTAATTATAATAGGAAAACCACATAATCAAGAATAAAATTTCACACTTAAGGTCTTATCCTAGAATATTCATGGCCATTTCTAAAACACTAAGATTGTGTTCTATGCTTAGACTTATCCTTAGGGTTCTTACTAAGGCTTTCACATCCTAGTTTCCAAAGGTTGACTATACCTTTCCTCTGATACAAACTATAACGACCCATACTTTACATACATTGTTAATACATCAAAATTGAAGCACACTTATTACAACATATGACAAAACCACAAAGGACCGTATAGGTATAGTGTCTTTAGAAACTGGGAAACATAAACAACTGGTTCATAACTCTTATACAGTGTCTCCCATTTATTTCATCATATCTAGAGTCCCTTTTAGCATATTCTACTTAATATCCATCTTCCTGACTTGGGGAAAAGAAAAAATAAAAGGGTGAGCTCAAATGCTCAGCAAGGGAAAATAAAATAAATAAAAATCATATCATATCTTTTTTAAAATCATACCCTGCAAAAGAGATCATAACATCTTAACATGGAATAAATCATAGAAGTGAAAATGAGATCCCCATAATCATAACATAAAACTTGAAACCTTGTGGCATGTACACATAATCATGGAAAATCATTTCTTGTTAGTCATGACTCATTTCCAAGACTATCTTAGCGGACAAATTCCATTTCTGAACCGAGTTCACTCCTCGTTTCAGTCCTGTATCACTGAACTGAAATAACCTTCCATTCCAGCCATGTCTATCTCATGAGATATAAATCTTTACCCAACGCATTGGAGGGAGATATAGGTCGCACCCATCTTATAATGAATCCTTTTTTATGTGTGCCACATAATCATAAATCATACATCATCGCATAACACATGTAACAAAAATGGGAATCTTGAAACATCATGACATCATAAAACAAACCATATAAGGTAAATGACTTCATAAAAATAATTCCCTCACAACATAATCAAATCAATTTAATAATAGGGATAAAAACAGAACTCAATATTATCTTAGATGGAAAATAATTTTGACAAAACATTTGAACACCATTCTTGAGGAAAATATCCTTTCTACTTCAAAAACACTTTTCCTTTCTTAAAATGTCATAAAATTCTAAAATAAAAGAAGTTGATTAAAAATAAACTTGAAAAATTGTAAAGGAAGATTCTTGGAAATAATGTTTCAAAAATCCATTCATGCCGTATAAGTTAAAAAAAACATTCTTCGTACTTTTGTCGGAAAAGTCAAAAAGTACCACGTACGAAAAACGACAAAAGATTCCTTTCATATCTTTTACTAAAAACTCACCGAAGGGTAAAATTGGATATAAACTATTTTAGAAGAATGGAAATAATATTACATATTGAGGGAACATGGATGTGGATGATAAAATACACCCCAGTTATTACCAAGGTAAAAACAATCTCGGATAAAAGTGAGATTGTGATATTTCCCTTACCTTAGGTCTGATTTTCTTTGTACGTGTCCGAAGCTCCTGTATAATGGTTTAAATAATGTTATTGACTTATTACAGAATCATAAATATTGATATGATATCATATATGGTCATATTCTTAGCTTCTTTTTAGTAATATTTCATTGTTACTTGTTACTCGGGTCTTTATTACCTTTTGTTCTTATGCGTGTTTTGCCGAATAAATTCTTATTATTTTTTTAAGGTCATAGATACATTATATCCAGAATGGTATTAGTGTAACATATATCATATTTATTCATTCAATTCATTTATATAATTACTATGTAATGATGATCATGTAGAACGAGTCGCATCACATCGTGGGGACGGTATTCCGTACGTACGCATGAGTAATGATATCGTTCCTATGATCGTGGAATTGTATTGGAGTATATATATATTACTTCAGTATCAATATTAATTTATAATAATCATAAATAGTTACTCATTACACCATTATACCCATCCTTGTAAGGTGATGGTGGAAAATAGATTACACCACGGTGTGGAGACGGTATTCCGTACGTACGCACGCGCGGTGATTTCATTTTTCCGTAGGATGGATATAAGGTGAATTAGGGTTGTTTCATATTTATATTAATACTGATGTTATTAATTTATCATGAAACAACTAAAGAAGAAGAATTTTAAGAAGAAAGAAATTGAAAAGATCGGTAATGGATATTACCTCTTCTTTGGAACGCTTCTTTGAATCCTCCACTTAGGGAACTAAGATTGGTCTTTGAAGAACACCAGGACCTCTAGGATTATTCTAGGGAAGTGGAGAGGAGAAAATGGCAGGGTTTGGCCGAGCTTGAGTGCTCAAATTGGTGTGAGGAGGAGGGGGAGGAGGTGCCCTTTTATAAGGGAGGAGAGGGGCACCTTAGGAATATCTCAAAATATTATTTTATATTAAAGTCAAAATCGGTTTATAATGGTTCCAAAGTGTCTTATTTCGAAGATAAAGTGGGGATGGATCGAAATCCTATCAACAAATAGGATTTAGACAAGTTTAGGGTATTATTTTAACCTTATCAATTAGATAAACTCTAAGATAAATAATATAACTTTTCCCGTGTCTTTTTGTTTTCATTCACTATATGGTTAATACACTTACTATAACATGCCAAAAGAACCCCAAATTGTTTATTATTAATATATATATCCTTATCTAAGTCATTTGGCCGAATCTTAGATTTTTAAAAATAAAATAACAATTAATAATATAATATTTGATTTAAAAACTATTTTGTGTCAATTTTGACACTATTTGATATATGATTTTTGTGAAAGTCATAACCGAATAATATGTTCGAAAAAAGTTGATTAAATCAACACTAATATATCATAGTAACCTAGAAAATTATTGTAATTCATAAAAAGTCTCAAATTACATTTATTTTGGTGTTTATAACATCAATTATGTCAATATTTCATAAATAAGATAATTACTGCATCATAATTGTGTCAAAAATAAATTAAATTATTTAATGTGTAAAAATTATAAATAAAATACCATTATGTAGGAAATCTTTCTAGCTTTCTAATGAAAATTTATAGTCGAATTTATCTTATGTATAACCCCATATTAAAAATGATTTACTTATTAAACTTTGATTTTAACTATTTTAACCCTTCTTTAAATAAATTAATAATAAATGTCCTAATCTAACCCAAGTGGGCCTAAATGGTCATATTTTATTCATAAGGTTGTTTTTTTTTGAATTACACTTATCCAATAGAATTAGGACATGTGTTAGGGTAATAGTAATATCATATTTACCCCTATTTACTATTAACCGCGGTAAACAAAGTAAAAAGTTACTATTCACCAAAATATAATTTTTATCTCATTGAACCACAATTTACTTACTGATATCAACCGTGTCTGTCGGATTTTCGAAATTCCATTCACAGAAGCGGAAAATTATGTTTTATGCAAAATTCAGTTTTTAACCTACCACTTAGTGGTTTCACTATTCATCAAAAATTGAAAGTTTTCAGAAAAATACCAATATTTTACCCTAGGCTAATTTCGGTATTCCGAATCCAAAAATGAAGTCCATTTTGAAAAATAAAATTTATAAAGTTTCCAAAAGTGGTTATTACTATTCATAACTTTTAGTTTTAATAATATTTTAATAGCATATCGTTGTTTAGTGAAACTCGGTATTGCGTACGACGCAAGCTATCGAGGAAGGTCGCGATTGCGTGTAAAGTAAGCCAAGCTAGTATGTAGTGAAAGATTCCTTTGATGATATATAAAAACAAAATATTACTCATAAAAATATCGGGTGTTACACATACTACCTATCAAATTTAAATCCTTTAATGTAGATTGATTGATAAATCCAATTGAATAAAAATGAAGTTTTTAGTCTTTAAAAAATTATCCACCACAAATGATATAGTATTATTCTCTATTGATGTATTTGGACGACCTGTGACTAAGTCCATGGTTATTTTTTCCCATTTTTATGTAGGTATGGGTAATGGTTTCACCATACCCTTAATTATTTCTTTTCAACTTCCACTTGCTAACATACAAGATATATCGATATATATTTCATGTTCCCCTTCATCATATTGTCACACAAATAGTTCTACCATATATATTGATACATATTTGTGCTTCCTGGGTGTTTGGAGAAGGTTAATCTATGTGAATAATCCAATAGCTCCTTCTCTAACTTATGATCTAATGGTATACAGAATCTTGACCCAAATTTTATAACCCCTTCTTCATTAACATTAATCATTGAATATTTCCATTTAAATAGAGTTTCCAATTTTTTCTGAATTCCACTATCATTCATTTGATCATCCTTTATCCCCTCCAAAAGTGGAATTTGAATAATCAATTTTTAATGGATTCATGACATTACTTCCTCTATGATTCTCATGTCCTTCCTTTTCAATTATAAGGGGATTGTATCACCCTGAATTCTCATGAGTGATAAAATTATTGGATCCTTTCAACATAAAATTTCCTTCACTTTATTTAACATACCAAGATCTTAGGGGATTTAGTAGTCAAATTCATCGATTTGTTCTAACCATAATTTTTAGTACATATTATTCTCTTTCTATGTAAATATACACTAGAGGATTTCGTGATCCATATATACTTCAAACCTCACCCCAAAGAGATAATTCTCTCATATTTATAAAAAAAACCACTAAATCCAACTCTAGATAAATTTTTGGATAGTCCTATTCATGAACATACAACTACCTTGATGCATAAGATATGACTTTTCCAGTAATGATTACTACACATCCAAATACATTATTTGAAGCAACACTGAACACTATGAAAATTTATCCACTTGTCAGCAGTGTCAGCATAGGGGAAGTGATAAACCCCATATTCAATTCCATGATTCTCTCTTAAAAATAGTCATTCAAAAGAAACCTTATTACCTTCTGATTTATATTGTTTAGAGTGTCTAAAAATCATTGGAAATTTATCAAAAATCGGAAAGAGTACCTATATAATTCAGGAATACTAGGGATAACTATCACAGATGTTGGGTATAACCATCCTTCAATTGGTTCTATTTTTAATGGTCCATAGATATCCCATTTCTTGTGATGATATACCCAAATAATGAGACATCCTTCATCTATAACTCACATTCTTTATACTTGGAATAAAGATTCTACTTTTTTAATTTTATTAGGATAGTTCTCAGGTTCTCCTCATGATCCTCTCAAATTTTATAGTATATTAGTATATCATCTATAATGTCTAAAATGGATTTTTTTAGTCAATCGTGAAAGACTCTATTAATATATTCCATTAATATATATTTTTCATGTTTAGGGAGTCTGAATGGAATTACTATGAACTCAAATTTCTTGTACATTCTTCAAAAAGAAATCATTTGGATATCCTCCTTATTCAACCTAATTAGGTAATATATGTACCATAGATCCACATTGGAGAAGTATTAAGCTCCACATAGCTGATCAAACCTATCATCAATCCTTGGTAGAAGATACTATTTCATTATTGTGATCTTGTTGATCTCATGAAAATTGATGCAAAAGAGTGTTAACCCATCCTTATTTTTTTTAAGGAGGGGTGGTTCACCCAATGGTGAAGAACATTGGTGTATGATAAATTTTTAGGGATTCATTTTTAGTTATTTATTTAGCTCTTAATGATTCCCAATAGACACTCTATAAGATGTCTTAAATAATGGTAATTCCCTAGGTGTTTTATCTATTTACTATTAAACCTCTCGGCTATGAGAAAACCCTAGAAATTCTTCTGTAAATACATTAGCATATTCTGTTACAATGGGTTGGTCATCAAGGATGATTCCCTCCTTATACTCAAGCATTTTATTAAGATATTCTTTCTCACAGAGAACTAATATCCATTCTGGAGATGTTTTTATAAATAAGAATCATCATCCACCTTGCAATTGTACAAAATCAGTGTTCAATTCATGATACATAGAGTGATTTATTACTCACGGAAATTTATGTTGGCTCTATTTAGGGTAAGCCAATCCAAACACATAATTTTATCAAATTCCAAAAAATAGAGTATGAAAAGTTTCACTAGTCTATTCATCCAACAAATTTTGATAGGAGATGACTTATATACTTGAGATGAAATAATTACCCCATTATCCATTTTCATTGATAGCACTACATCCATTAATTTAGTCGTATTTGAAAAGTTTTATAAAAAAATCATTAAATGAAGAAGTTCATTGACCCCAAATAAAAAATTATGTCTGATATTATTGAATTAATAACTAGTATGAATATATCAACTTCATTTTCAGGATCAACCTTAGTAGTTGTGAATGAAAAAATATCTCCTTTACAGCCTTGGATGTTTTTGATAGTCTCAGAAAACCATTACATTAGTGTGTTGATTTGAAAAGTTCCATGCTATCATTGTGTTGAAGAAATGATCAATGCATTAATGTTTTTTTGGATAATTCATTTCCTTCTTCAAATTGGTCGGTTTATACTATCAATAATCACTAGATAGGTTCCCTTCCTTCCTGCACCTAAATAATTTTTTCAACACCCTAGGAAATATCTAGGTTTCTTCATTCCACAACTTCGTAAAGTGGAATGTTGAAATTTCATCGCACCATTTGATTTCTCCATAAAATCCCCTAAATTAAACTACACTTTACAATTATTATCAAAATCATACCCTTGATATTCCTTGATCACCATTTTGACTTGGATGGAACAAGGTACAATTTCCTTAGAGCTATCTATGTCTCGGATCACCTGGGATTTTCGCAGACTAGGTTTTATCCCACCTAAGAGGCAGCCAACACTAAATTAATGGTTGATGACAAATATGAAGGCATATCGTTCAAGTAATGCGTTGTTTTTCATGCACTCCCCAATAGATTCATCATATTTTTTTACTTTAGGTAAATGAAATTCCATTCCATTTTATATGAGAGTGTGAAGAAAATTTTAGTCGATTTTTTTTCCGGAATTCTTTAACGTCCGTCACCTCAATCTCTTCATCATGATTCATATTCTTTATCAATTTCTACCACGGATAAACTAACGTATATATAAGATATATAGCCAGTAGAACCTTCTCTTGGTTAGAACATTAAATGATAGAGAATGTCATCTCGGTGGAGTTGGTCTATTATTCTAGGGTTAAGGGATCATAAGATCCATTGAATGTTAGAGTCCTTTTCTATAAAGGATTCAATTAAATATTGTTATATATAAGGTGAGTTTATACATTCTTATTGATATGGGTTTCAATCCCAAACAAGAGTTAGAGGAGAGAATTTGATCAAAATGTTTTCAATTCCCACACCCATCGGTTTTGGAATCTATTAGGGGCAGTCATCATATTCCCCATCACATTGATTGTTTTCATGTTTCCTACTATTTTTGGCTCTTTTATAGAATAAACGAAAAATTATGGATGAATATATTTAATCTATTAAATTAATAGAAGGGAATCAAATCACATGAAAGAGATAAATTATTAACTAAATTTTTTTTCTTTAACATATTATTCCAAGTCTTCAATCTACATTTTCAGTGATCTATT
This sequence comes from Viscum album, assembly GCA_963277665.1. Classification (NCBI taxonomy): domain Eukaryota; kingdom Viridiplantae; phylum Streptophyta; class Magnoliopsida; order Santalales; family Viscaceae; genus Viscum; species Viscum album. The sequence goes on along the minus strand of OY728165.1, from coordinate 189,604,202 downwards.
ACCAAAAATATAATCTTTTGGGAAATTTTGTATTCACATAATAATGTGTTTTAATGGGGTTTTGGATTTACCATAGTATGTACCCTAGGATTTTAAAAAATGAGGAACATTAGGGATAGTTTTCATGCACCCGATCCCAATTGAGTCTAGCTCAATGGCGTGTTTTCAGGTTTTACCCCTATATACATTTGTGCCAGATCCACATCCACTGGAAGTATCCAAATATGGATTAATTTTTGGGATTATACAATTACTCTATACATACCAAAATTTAAGGTATGGCTTCTTATAATTAGTCTTATCACTAAGGATTTCAGTATATTATTTTAATCAAAGTCCCAAAAATTAGTAAACATTTCCTTTGATACCATGTATAACAACCCCTTTATTTATTAATCATTTATTCAGGATTTATTACATAAAATTACACCTAATACAACATATAGGATCATGTAGTGAATTAAATTTTTTTAATTAAGAACATATAATAATATAATGAGCATGAGATAACACAAAATTATTGAAAACATTCATAACATGCACTAAAAATTACATGGATTTTAAAACTGCATGGGAAAACCTGGGGATATACATAAGAAAGGGGTGGTATATAATTTCCAGTAAGGGAATAAACATGGAATGAGGTAATACATGTTATAAAATAGTAATATCATTATTGAATAAAAGGATTTATTATCATTTACTAGAACAATGAGATATGATTTGGTATTATATTCATAAAGAAACATGGGAAATGTGGAAACATGTTAAAACACTACTTTATAAACCTAGATAAAGGATAAATACTATAATGTAATATTGGAAAAATTATCAAAATGGAATCTGTTTCACTCCCTCTACAAATATGATGTCTCATGAGTCTAAAAATTACCCAATGCATTGGAGTACAATATAATTTTTAGTGAACATGTGAGTTTTATTTCATTCTCATGTTTAAGTGTTCTATATAGATCATACAACATGGATTCATTCATTATCATATTTAATTCCATGATAGTGGATTATGGGATAAAGAAATATATATTAAAATTAAAATAAATATAAGTTTATAAAGGTGAAAATAATTGATATAAAATGTATATGGTATTCATTACACAATTGTTTTTCTGCGGAAAATCGTGGTGAAAATTTGGCAGTATAACGACATCAATTAAAATATCATAAATTAGGTTGATGAGAGGGAAAGGGTTATATAAAAAATATTAAATATAATGGGATGTAATAAATAAGTTGAAATACTTATCTCAACATTAGGAATTGGAAATATAAGACATAAGATAATAATGAAACTCAAATAAAGAAGAGAAGGTGAGGATCTCTTACTTGAGTGTGTGACTCCAAATGCTTGATTGGAGTTTCTTGAGATCTTGGGGGAACATTGGGAGGACTCCACAGAGGGGAGGGAAGAGTAAATACATGGTTAAAGTATTTTTAGTGAATAGAAATTGGAAATTAGGTGGGGTTATATGGGGAATAAGTGGTGATTTCTGTATTATTTTTCAAGCATTGGTTTTGGAATCTATATGGAAAAATAACAAAACTGAGAAATCATACAATATTTTTTACCATGTTTTCTATAAAATGATAGTGGTTTTAATTATTTTATATAGTAATGAGACTAAATAAATAATATAATAACCTTTCTCATATGGATATGAGTCACACTAATAATGAAATTATTTTAAAACAAAAAAATATATATTAATGGTTTTTGAGGATTCATGAATGATTTAAAAAATAAATGAAATAATAATAAAATAACATTATTTTAAAAGGAAACATATATTTTGTTTTGGATGTATTTTATTTTATATATTAAAACACTTTTTATTCATTATGATGTGTTAATACACACTGTGTATTTATTTAGTATTTAATTTTTTCATTAAAATTTTACTATCTCAAAAAATTATGAAAAATTCACCCCTGGATAATTTAGAAATTATGATTCCAAAAATTATAATTTTTTTATCTGAATAACTTTCTGAATATCTTATTTTTTACTTTTAATATAATAATATACATTTATTAATAAATGCTTGATTTTTTTATAATAGTAGTTCTCAAACCCTTAAAAAATTACATTTGACTTCATAAAAATTATATGATCATTTATTATTAATAAAAATAATTAAATAATAAAATTTTATTAAAATAATATTTCTTTTTAAAATCCATTAATTCATCAAAATAAATGTCTTATTTGAAATAGAATAATAATTAACAATATAATTTGTGTTTTAGTGTATAAAAATCATATATCATTTATAAATTAATGATCAGGAGAATATATAAACCTTTTCAATTGAACATTAAATATAAATATTCACATTGTTTTGGTCTTGCAACGTATCCATTTAATACACCATAAACACCAAAAGGGTATGGTGCGTGACAGTGAGATTTTTCCGGGAGTTTTTCGGCATACATAGTTTGTGTCTTGATCTCTATAAGCTTGACTTACCACCATAAGAGGTTTTTCTCACACTTATGTTTTTGGATCTCAGTTTGGGAATGGTAAATGTAAAGTCATTGTTGTTTTATCTCCCCCCAATTCTCTATGAAATGTTCTTTGTAGGGTATGACCAAACTAGTTAGGCAATCACTTCTTTTTTATGTATCAACTAGATTTTTAAAAACCCTATAAATATACTAATCAGGTGATCATAGTTCAATTGCTATATTATCTAAAGTAATGATTCTGAATTTTCATCTACATCTGATTGGACATAAAAAACAAAATATGTAAATGTGTTTTCTGTAACCATATTAAATATGTTGGGGATAGAGGACCGAGCCTATGCTCTAAATTCTAGCAGTAGCAATTTTTCTCTTTTTGTATTTTTTTTAGATTTTGTATATTCATTAATCCATTGTACCCTTCACAGTCATTTTAATAGAGCTACATAAAATATCATAATCAATTTTTTCTATTTTTCATTCTATTTCTTCTTAGTAATTATATATCTTGCATGTGATTATCATTATTGATCCACTACCATCATTTTCTTATTTCTACATCCATTACACAATATTTTTATCTATTTTTGTGTTTTACTCTGGTCAGTAAGGGAATATTCTCTCCACATACAAGCCTTATACCATCACTAATATTTGGTATCTTTCATTATTTGGTTTGGAATTCTTGAGATCATGTGGCCACCGTCTCTAGGCTAGTTATGTGGAATCCTAGGAGGGATGCTACGCATGGGGGATAATGAGAACCATACAATTATAACAACATACATTAGGTAAAATAAGGATCATGTTGTAAAGACCCAGAAATTCCATGAATTATTTAAATTAAATTTGAATTTTATGAGTCCGTGAAAATTGATGGTGTGTGATTCTGAAGCCTGGAGTTCCCAGAATGAATTTCTGAACTTTTTTCAGGTATGTTCAGTAAACATGTTAGTTTGTTTTCTAACTTTTGAACCAGTGCCTAGAATTAAAATCCAATGGCACCTTTGAACTCGTAGAACTGGTATTCGCTTAAGGAGACTTTTACATCGATGAATGTTGGTGGAGGGTGAAAGACAAATTTTTCGGTTTTTCGTGGAAATAATAAATTAAAATTAACACACTTTTTATTTTATTTTTTGTAACCACTCCATTTGGAAGTTGAGAAGTGGGGACCACCAAACCATAAACCCCCATGAGAGGTTATGGTGGTGGGGACCATCTGTGCCTAACCTCCCATGATAGGTCACTACTAGAAAAATACCCTTTACCAACGGTTGAGAACCGTTGGTATAGGCCTCCAAACCATTGGTATAGTCTATACCAATGTCTTGGAGCACCATTGACAAGTAAGTCATGAGGATAAGTCTATACCAACGGTTTTGGGAAAACCATTGGTATAGACCTATAACAACGGTTTTTAAAACCGTTGGTATAAATAATATGAAAATATATACCAACGGTTCCATAAAACTGTTGGTATATGTAATTCAAAAAATAAGAATTCGTTTGGTTTTGAATCCAGCACCTCCAATTTGTGATTGAACGACCTAACCACTAAACTAATTTACTTTTTTTAACATAATTTATTAAATATATATTTTTATTATCATAAGTATTTTAAATTTTGAATTATTTACTATCCTCTATAAGAATATTCCATTAAAAATACATGTACCTATACCAACAGTTTTGGGAAAACTGTTGGTATAGGGTGACCTATACCAACGGTTTGGCCAAAGCATTAGTATAGGGTCACTATAATGGGCCTATCCCAAATTTGTTTTCCCAAAACATTGGTATAGGTCCCTATAAGTGACATGTACCAACGGTTTTCCCAAAACCATTGGTATAAATCATATTTCCAGTAGTGGGTTATGGTGGTGTGGACCAACCGAGGCCTAAACCTCTCAACTCCTGCATTAAATGGAGAGAAACCTCCCAAATCCCCAATATTCCACCCCTTTCATTAAATTAAGACATTAAATTTGGCCAATTAATTGATCTAATTAATTGTGCCAACACGGTACATTAATTACGCCAACTTGGGTGTGCCAACATAGCTTCTTCTTATGTTAATTATATTGGCACCTCATTATTTTTGTTGGGTGGAATTGGGAGAGGAGAGAGGCTTGGGAGAAATAATGTTCTCCAATGAAGAACTTATCCTCCCAGTGAAGAACGCTCCACCAACGAAGAATGCTGACCTTGATTTTGACCTTCTTACTCAGGAATTATTCTGATGTGGGACATCTTCATCTACGAAGAATCGATATACATTCTTCCATCTCACGCCAACGTCACTGAACAACCTGAGGTAGGGGTTTAATTTGGGTGTAATTCTATTCCCATGTCCATCCATATTTAAAACAAAGAATATGGATGATTTCTTTTGCGGGTTGGGAACAATCATTGTGGGTGGTTGTAAAGTCTAACGTTCTTCATTCATGTTTATGAAAAGTCCTTTGATACCACCCTAATTCTGAGGGTACGATCCAAACAAACATAGTCGAACCACTCCGAAAATCATGTGATGATTTTTGGTGTTGAATGCGATGAAGGCGACGACGCAACGACACTGCCCCACGACCAACGCAGCCCTGCGACCTCCGCGCCCCGCAGCTCTTCCACCCACAGCTACACCACCCACGACTTTTTCGTCTTCCAAGACACCGCCGCTAGACTTCCATCCTGCGGCAGGACTGCCACCCCACAACTGGTCCACTTCCTTGCATCTAGTACACTCCCTCATAGTCAGTTCTCACTCTCACAGCCAGTCCTCACCCTCGCAACTCATCTTCACCCTTGTGATTCCCACAGTCGGTCCACACCCACGTGGTACCCCTCGGCCGAGCCACCCTCACGGCACCCTCATGGCCCTAGTGGGCCAGGCCACACCCAAAGGGCCGGGCCTCACTACAGGACATGCCAAACCCAACGAGTCGGGCCGAGTCGACCCGAATGGGGTCAGCCTAGGCCGGGTCAGACCGGACCCAAGCCTACTACAACCCTTTTACTTCTTTTGGCCATAACTTTGGCACTAGGCATCCGTTTGAAAAACTGTAGGTGGAATTAGAAATCATAGTGTGATTCCGCCCCTTTTAGTGATACCACACAATTTTTTTGATTAATATAGGGAACAGTTAGGTTGGATTGAGCATGAATCCAAGCTGGCCTATGGGATTAAAAGGCTAATAACTCATAGATCGGGAGTCGAATTGACATGGAGTCTTTTGCATTGGGACCCCTATAACATGGCGAACCTTTGAAGAACATCTTCATGGGACTTTGTGGAAGTTGGATTTTGAACCAATATCTTGTGAAGAGGATCCTCCAAGAGACGAGTGAGCATAGTGTGGAGACCTAGTGGCTAGCTGAGCCTTGATGACTGCTGATCATTTTGACTCAGAGTGACTCGACAGGCCTAGTGGAGAGCACCTTGGTGATGTGGAAGACCCATGGTGGGGAGCGTCTTGGTGACACGACATACCCACAGTACTCGATAGGAGAAGTACCTCAGAAGGCCATGAGGGGGAGCGCCTTTGTGTGACGTGGAATACCCACGGTGGGGAGTGCCTCTATGTAATGTGGCAGACCCACAGTACTCTCCAGGAGGAGTACTTCAGCAGTCCAAGGTTAGAGGTAATAACCTCTATGTGACGCGGCAGGCCCAATGTACTCAATATATGAGAAGGTCTCCAATAGCCAAGGTTGTCGATGATGTGACTAGGAATTTTACTTGATACTACACATAAAATAAATCTCGGTGTGAGCTGAGTCAGTATCTGTGTGTTTTATTTATGATTGAGATGGATTACTTGATAACATCGGTATATGTGTAGGCATATACCTATGTAAGGTTATCTATTGATTTTATACTTTCTGATTTATCCTTGATTGACTTTGTGAGACCTAGAGGGTATCAGGGTCCCTACTGAGTATGGTTATACTCACCCCTGCATGGGCTATGCATGCACCTTGTTGTGTTGGAGGCGGACGATGGAAAACACTGATTGAAGCTGAGAGTACTAGGACTAGATGGTACATGGAGGTGGACCATATGACGTGTCGGTACATAGAGAAGACGGGTGGATGTGGAGTGTTGAGGAGTCGATCTGTACGTACCATTTAGGTAGGAACCTAGGAGGATGACCCAGTAGCTGACTTGCCCTTTCTTCAGTTGTATTGTATCACAGTTGTACATGTACATTACAGTTGGGCTTGTATTCTTTCCCCTTTTACATACTACACTCACTATGTTTATGGTTCAGTTTACTTTTGTTCCTATCTTATTGTGTGCTTGTTTATGTGTGCTTACAGGTTATAAAGGCAATGCCTTCCCAGTTTTTGGGAATATTCCTTCTGTGCTAGTCACCAGCCCCTGGCCTATAGAAGGAGGGCATGGGGTAGTCATAACACGGGACCTGGTGGATGGGTCGTGACAAATTGGTATCAAAGGGGTTGGTTCTATCATAGAACTATGACTCTGATATTTTCTATGAAGCATTAGTGTTAAGGGTAACGAGTGCGGTTTTCAGTTCTGGGAGTCCAGTGTTGGTGTGACGGTTGATGTATCCATACACCAGGACCATGACTTTGGATTTTAGACTCAGTGCACGAAATCACTAATTGCGTGTGTGTTTTCCAAATTTTTCTTTGTGATCATTTGATTCAACTCACCCGGTGTAACTTTCGACTCACTAGGTATTGCTTTTTGACTGTGGTGCACATGTTTCTTTCAAGATGCCTCCACGAAGACATCCAGCTAGAGTTCCAAATGTTGTATGCACTGATATCCCATCGAGAGACGGGGCCTCGGTGCAGGTCCCTTTTCCAATAGAGGAATTAGAAGAGGCACTAGTGGTATCACTCCTCGTTGGGCCATCGATTCCACTAGCCCCAACAGTATATGGTGCGTACTGTTTGAGCGCGTTACACGAGTTCTAGCACAAGAGGCCTCTCTTGTTCTAGGGAGAGAGGGACCCACAGGCAGCTGAGGATTGGCTGGAGGCTCTGGTGAGATTCTTACGACTCATAGGGACACTATCTGATCTCATGGTGATCCTTGCTACCAGCCTTCTACAGGAAGCACTAGGTAGATAGTGGAGCTTGATGATCCAGGTTCACGACGAGGTGACGCTTCACTAGGAAGACTTCAGGAGCCTATTTCACGCAGAGTTTCTTCTAGTTAGTCTTCACATATCGCACATACAAGAACTTCTTCATCTATAGTAGGGTAGCATTATTGTGGCACTGTACTCATTAGGTTTCACTGAGCGCTCACGCTACTCCAAAAATATTGTGCATGACCCTTTCTTCAGGGGTCGGGCCACTGATTAGGGGATCAGGTGGGAGATCAGGGATTCGGTGATCTCGCTCAGCATCTCGACGCAGGAAGGGCTGTTAGAGAGATCCCTCTTGGGGGAGAGTTTCCTTACTAAGCAGTCACCAGCAGTAGGACCCACTAACAGTCGTCACATTGCAGAGTCTTCTCTAGCTGGCAGCAGACAAACATCACATAGGTCCAAGAGGAACCGAACTATAGGTAGATGAAGGCATGACTCACGATTGGTTTTCCGGGGCTCACAAGGTGGATCCAATTATACCAGGAGTGGGCAGGGTTATGCATACGGCAGGTAGGGTCACATGGCTAGTGACTGTCTGGCCCATCGTATGGATGATTAGCAGATAGTCGAAGGACTACCCTGGTAGTGAAAAAGGTTTGACCGAGTAGGTCCACAGGGAGTAGGAAAACACGGAAGAGGAGATGGCCGTGCAGCTGGTGGTGGGTGATGATTTGAGATGTTACTACCACCACCACCAGGAGTTCTACCCCAACCACAGGGAGAAAGTGGATAGGGGAGAGTTTAGCTCCAGGCACCTAAAGCCTATGATCATGGTGCTCTGGAGATGATACTAGGTACGATTTTTGTCTACTCCACCTTAGATTCAGTACTTATAGACACATGTTATAGTAATTCTTTTATTTCCATCACCCTCGTTCAGAGCTCAGAGATTTTGATGGATCCATTGGCTCGATCCTTATGGCTATAGACTTCTACAGGAGCGGATTCGACGATTACACACTAGTACTGGTAGTGTGACATACTCTAGGAGGAGAGAACTTCGGTTGGGATCTCCTAGTAGTGGTTTCAAGGCCTTACAACATCATATTGGGTTTGAACTGGTTATCTACAGTCCATTCTCAGATTGACTAGATTAGGTGCAAGGTGTGATGTGTCTACATCGATGGGACCAGGTTTACCTTCACTAGCATGAATGGAGCCTTTGCAGTGCAGGATGGACTTGCCCGAAAAAGAGTGTAGCCAATCACTCCGTAGTTGGCTAGCCTTACTCTCAGAGCTATTGATGTGGAGAGTCTAAGCTATCCTTTATTGGTGGACTAGTACGCGGATGTTTTCCCTGATGATTTTCCAGGTCTACCTCCTCGCAGATAGGTAGACTTTTACATTGACTTTTACCTCGGTATGACACCGATATCTACTCCAGCATATCGGATGACTCTGGCAGAGCTTCGTGATCTGCGGGTACAGTTAGAGGACTTGTAGGGAAAGGGATTCATCCGGCCTGGTGGTTCTCCTTGGTCAACCTTGATTCTTTTCACCAAGAAGGAGGATGGTAGTTTGAGGCTTTGTGTTGACTGTCGGCACCTGAACCAAGTGACTGTGAAGAACAAGTACCCACTTTTGAGGATTGTCATCCTCCTTGATCAGCTAAATGGAGATGGTGGTTCTCGAAGATAGACCTCAGATCAGGTTATCACCAACTCAGAGTACTAGACGAGGATGTGCAGAAGACAACCTTCAGGTGTCGGTACGGCCATTCCGAGTTGTTGGTTATTCCATTCAGCATGACCAACCCTCCAACAATTTTCATGGGACTCATGAACAATATCTTTCATCCATAACATGATCGCTCAATATTGGTCTTCATCGAAGACATTCTGATCTACTCAACTACTGAGGAGGATCATGCCCATAACTTTTTGGTTGTTGAAGATGCTGAAAATGCTCAAGATCTAATTAAGGATGGGTGTGACAATGTGAAGACATATTTGGAACCAGTGACCCATTCCAATGGGGCCGAAGCGTCCACGCAAAAAAATGCGGTGGCACACGAAAAAAATGTCCCACGTGAAAAACATCATTTGTCACGACAAATTTTTCATGCTGGTGCAATACAATACGTGTGACCGCCCCACACTATTGAAATTTCGCGCTTCCGATGCCGGTGAACAAAAAATTTCACCCCAACATGTTTTCAATGCAGATCTACGATCCCGAGCTCCAATAAATAGAAGGGAACCCCTTCGACTTTTGGGCCGATGAATCTAAATTGTCTTCCCTGTGCGAAGTTTATCTCCCATGCGTGCAAAAAGATGGCACTCAGGTACTAATTTTTTCGCGCCAGGTCACCCAGGGGTTCACTTTTACATGAGACCCCTCAGGCTTGATCCTTTCCCAATTATCCTCGACTCCCATCCCCCGTGCACAATTCCATCCAATTGCGTGCAATCCACTCTTCCGGGCGCAATCAATTCAAAATTTCACACCCTTTATTGCATTCCCAGACCGGCCCTTTTCGCACCCGTATCCCAATTGTGCACCAGAACCTGCCTTTTTCATGCACTCTGCTTAATGGCACGCCACCTCGGCCGATTTTGTTCCAAAGAGGTCTTTTTTGTGCAAACATCTCAATTGTGCACTGGTCTCGTCATTTCTCGCACAATAGACCCTTTTGCGCACAAGCCTCCCACCTTGTGCGCCCCTGATGTCCCTCTTTCGGGCATCACATTCGGGCGCCTCCCACACTCAAAGCACCTTCGCCATATACTATTTTCTCATGAAACATCCTAGGTTCAATTGAAATAACATCAAAGTCCCTTGGATGATACTCCCATTGCATTGCTTCACCTCATGCGTCTTCGCATAAGAACACAAATGGCTATTGCTTCTTCGCATAGTCACGATAACATGGACCCCCCAATCGTTCGCTCCATAACACTCCCTGGCCATGGCATTTCTTATCCCTTATCTTCACCAAGGAGTAGAGGTTTCTAGTTATGTAAGTCATAGGGGTGTGGAGCAAACCCTCCCCATTCGAGCTGGAAGACGTTAAACTGCAAAGCACCATCATCCTAAGCACATTTATTTAAACTGTGACCTTGCCCTATGCCTCACACGCGGGGTTCCCCCAGCATGGACATCATTAATGCCCACTGGTCTCCACAACAGAGAGATCAATCCTCACATGGAATGAGATCCTCTTTATCAGAGCGTTGTCTGTTCGTGGGGGAAAGGGAAACCACCCTGGTGTAATCCCCTAGTTGTTCTTACAAGACACACCATCATTGCTACTCATTTATTTTTCAATCCCATAGATCAAGGGGGAAATGGACACCGGACCCCTCCTTTCATCGGTGCCAAATCAATCTCATGCTGGGCCTTGTCGCCATTGATCCTCTATCATGGAGTAAGTCCCAACCTCTTCGGGATGCTAACCACGCATAAGCCCATGTTTCATCTTTGGGATGTTGATCATGTGTAAGCCCCACTTCACCTCCCACAGATGCACCATTCACAACACGATCGTATTGTCTCTAATACCTCTTGCTTCTCACACCAAGAATCACTCATGTGGGATTAGAGTGAGCACTAACCAGGTAATCTTCCCTGGGCATCCTAGAGTATAAGCCCCACACTATTCTAAACATTGTGGACTTTGATCCTTGCCAAGTCAAGGTATGTAGGATGCCTCCCAGAGGTTCAAGACTAACACATACTTGTCCCAACCCCTTAACGTTGGTTCATCATCGTCCCATATGATGTTATAATGTATCCACTATTCTAAAATACATGGACTTTGATCCTTTATACGGCAAGGTACGTAGGAAGCCTCCCTGGGTATCAAGACCAACACCTATGTGTCCTGATGCCTTCACGTTGGTTCACCTTCATTATGCATGGCATTAAACATTATCCACTATTCTGAACTACGTGGTCTATGATCCTTGACAAGGCGGGGTACGTAGAAATCCTCCTTGAGGTTCATGCCCACCACCATCCATCAGTCCCGACTATCTTCACGTTGGAGCGCCAAGCCCCCATATCCTGAACTATGTGAACTTTGATCCTTGCTAAGGCAAGGTACGTAGGAAGCATACATGGGGTTCAATCCCACCACACCGATCGTTTTGACCACCTTCATGTCGATTCACTAACACCTTGGGTCGCCTCAGAGCATAATCCCCAAATGCCCCCATCAACTATAGGTCTTTGATCCTTGCCAATGCAAGGAATGTAGGAAGCCTCCCCAAGGTTCAAGCCCTTCCCTCAGTTGCTCTAACCACCTTTATGACAGTTTTCCCTCATCCTTCATGATGTTGTGGACTACAATCAGTAGCATGCCCTTTTCTCCCCAGTTAGCGGTATGTTTTTGCACACAAAATCCATCCTAAACTACATGGTCATTGATCCTTGCCAAGGAAATGTATGTAGAAAGAATCTATGAGGTTCAGGACCACCATCCACCTAGACCCTAGGTCCTTATTCCCATCGGTTCACTGACTCCTACCCCATACCTGAACTATGTGGACATTGATCCTTCCCAAGGAAGGGTATGTATAATGCCTCCCTAGGGTTTAAGCCCAATAACCAATGGTCCCGACCACTTCACATCAGTCTACCCCCGTCCCACATGACATTAAACTGTATGCCACTTTTTTCCCCATTCAATAGCAAGTCGTTGTCACTTTATTCAAAGGTAAGTCATTGTTAGCATCTTTCAGTGGTAATCCATTGTCACTCCATTCAACACTAAGCTGTTGTCAGCCTCTTCCAACGGTAATAAGTTGTCACTCCATTCAGTGGTAAGTAGTTGTCAAGATGAACTATGTTCACCGAACTACGCAGACATTGATTCCCTATCATGAGGATATGTAGGAAGTCTCTTTGAGTCTCAATCCCAATTTCACTGTCACCCTTGCAATGTTCCTATTTCATTCCCCCATCATCTTCATTCATCCACCCATCATCCATCCTGATTCTTATCTGGGTGACTATATCCTGGTGAAATCATGCCATCTCATTTCCCATTCCCCTCAATAGTGACTGGGAAGTCAACCATAAGTTGGCCACAACATTAGTGTTCCCCCCCAGGGGTTTCACCCATCTGATCCACTCTAGTTAGTGTTTTGATCAGTCTGATCCGTATCTGTTGTACGTTAAACTTACGAAATACCCTGTGTTAAACATGGGAAGCTAAGGAAAACCTCAGATACATGCCCATGATAGATGATTCCTGATGTTCGATGTGGGATTCCTCGGGCTTCTGCACCCTTCAGAGGCCCTATAATAAGGGAAAAAAAGACAGATGCCCCAGTGTACCAGTGCCCAGACATGCGAATGATTCCCAATGTGACTACTCCCCAGACTAATGGTTGCTGCCTGAACCAGACCCCTTGGAATTTCCCGACAGAAGCAGTGTAATTTACTAGTGTCCATGAAGATATGGTGCTTGGAAGAGTTTCACAAACAACGTCTTCAGTTTATAAGGGAGACCCGGACTAGGCGACGAGTTCTGAGGAGGAATCCACGGAAGGAGGAACCGACACCCCATAAACCTATTTCGATCATGGAGAAAACATCCCCGAACAAGGATTTGATTCCCCTGCCTTTGGAAAGTGGGAATCCAGGGCCACAAAAGCGCGCCTTTCATCTTGAAATGAGACGGACGCGGGCACCCCAGTGAAAGCATCCGAAACAGAAATGGTGAACCCGATTTGAAATTCTTCTCCTAAATATAGAGATTAGTAGTGCTCGAGGAATCAATGGATTGACGTGTCACCAGATCTAGTTATCCGGCACCGGGTCCTGCTAAGAAAATAGTGGAACTGGCATGAAACTCACAAAAAGTTGGGGTATTTGAACATAGGACATCCCATTCTATAACGTTTTTATCATGGATCCCTCTTACCGGTCGTGGAAGAGGGAATGGCGTTGGGGCATTGGTCATCGATTCCTTTTTCTTTCATCACTAATGGGTCATTCTCCCTGCTCTCAGGAATCATGTTGCTACTCCAGGGATGATATCACCACCTTCCCATTGACGCCGAGGCAGGGGCAACAACAACACAGTCATTCCATGTGGCATCAACTCTCCCACGATGGCCTCTACATCTATGATCGTGGGGCGCTCATGCCACCTCTCCCCATATGAGGTCATTCAATGGAGGGTAAACAATGACCTCATGCACTGCTACGGGGAGGAGGGAATAATTTGGACCCAGTATATGGCTCACCTGGATCTGGAGGCATCTACGCCTCATCACCAATGCCACTACCGAGGGCCGCACTGGGAGCCATTGCTCCCCATGCCGACATACAACCGTTTCAGGAGCCTCTCCCCGGAACACGTTGATGACTCCCAAACTTACACTGACATGGTAGGTGAGGTTCGGCCAAGGCCGGTCTGAGTCCCATTCCAGGGGCTCCTAGAGAGGTCTCCCACCTTGTGGCATCAACACCACTACTCGGTCATGTTGGATAATGACCAGGTATGCTACGTACCTGCACCACTGGCCCCAGATCATCCGAACTGACACCAGCATCAGGCGCAAGATGAGGAGGACGCCCACCATGTGGTGTCAACGTCGATGGCTATTGTGTCCCAAGCCACCGCCGACGTATATCATTAGTTCCTTGGATACACTGAGCATGGGCACTTATTCGCCCAACTAGGATCGAGGCCCCAACCACCCCACGGATAGGATGGGTCGAATCTATTGGTCTCTAGTAGAAGTAGTTGCCGCCGTGAGCCAACCCACAGTGATGTCACCTTGTACGAAGGTCCTCCCCTTACCCCTACCATGAAAAGCACAGGCCTTCCCCACTTTGAGGCTTGGAATGGAGGTCCACCCCATGCCACCCCCAATCTGAATGAAGGAATTCCCCACGGCAGTGATACTCAACATGAAATCCTCTCTCGTGCCCATTACATTGGTTATGGAGTCATTCCTCCTGACCCTGACTGCCAATGTAGGGACATTGCCCATCCGGTCTCCCTTCAACATGAGGATCCTCCCCATGTCCTCTTAGCAACTGGTGAAGGTCCTCCTCACCTTGGTAACTAGGGGGATGAAGGCCAGCCTCGCTCCACCCATACCCATCACGGGGGGTCCTACCCATGTTCAGCTAGACCGGTACAAGGATCCTCCTCATAATGAGGTTGACAGGGAAAAAAAGCATGGAGGTCCTCCCCATGATTCTACATTTTCCAGTGGAGGTCTTTCTTGCTCTAGTGTTACCCATGGAGGTCCTTCCCATGTCCCCTATGACATCTGTCTGGGTGCTCCTCACACCCCATCTTTCTCATGTGGAGACCCTTTCCACCCCCGAACCTGTGTGGCTGAAGGACCTCGGGTCAGAAATCTACCATGTCCCGAAGAGCCATCCAGGGGTAGGAAGGCGGGTTGTTTCCACCATAAGAAGAATTCTGGGAAGTTATGGATAGCAATTAAACCATTTCTCTTTTCAGACTCTGAGGCGGAGTACAACTCAGCATGGGAACCCTCCTCTAGCTTATCCATGTCATGGGTCGGGGTAGGGGCAAGGACCATCAGCCTGGTGCTCCTAGAATGCAAGGTCCATTAGATTCTTGCCTCCATCTATAGGTATATCTAGGAGGATTAAAATTTGGTGACCCTACCGGTTATGGTCATGTAATCCCGACCATCATCATTAAAAGTGCTCTCTACCTCCACAAGAGATCACGAAGAGCTATTCTGGGGACCAATGGCAGCTGAGCAGCAACGTGACATATCGCCAATGGCCCTAGCCCCTGAGCTAGGAACTAAGGCCATCAACATATCATATCGCGATGTAGCGGCCATGTTGCTACACTCTTTGGAGGAGTGCTTGAGATTCGGATGCCAGTCAACCCTCTCACCATACTCTCCACTGGCCAGCCTGTCGTCCCAGCAGTCTACCTCAGTACCACAACTAGTTCCTCAGCCTCCCCAAGTTAATTAGTGGGGAAAGAAATGGCCAGACCCTGAATCTGAGCCGAGGAGTTTATGCAACATCCTCATTGAGGACCACTTCTTTGAGAAGCGTTGGCCCGTGGCAGCACCAAATTTCTTCATACCAGAATCCCTCACTTCAGAGGAAGTTGAGTGTTCCCGCCACACCCTCTAGGAAATGCATTTTAGTCTTCTTCATCAGATAGTGGTTTATCCGAGGAGCCAAATGAATTTCAAATACATCAGCGAGCAATGTCATATGGTTGATTTGGCTGCACTCTCTATGGCCCAGCGCCCTGAGTCACCAGGTCACCATGAGTCCCTTCAGCAGCATTGCTTTCATAGTATCAAGATACTCCAAAACATTTTCCAAGAGGCTACCCCCATGTGGAAATCTGTGGCTTGGGGTAGTATGCTAGCCTCCTCTTCAGTCCTATCTAGCGGTAGCCTGACTTTCTAGGAGACATCGAAGACATGCCCTCGAGAAGGGTCATGGTCAATATGGCCAACATAGTGGACTAGGAAGACGATATAGAGCTTCTCGATTGAGACTTACCCCCTGAGGGAGTTCCACCACTATTGGACCCATCAAGAAGGATTAGTCATCAGTAGAGGAAACTACATGGTCACAATGCGCCCACCGAGGCAATGGTACTCAGCAAGAATTCTGGTAAGGGCAAAGAGCACGTCAGAGATTCCAAGCACTCCGTCATGTCCGCCTCAGTGCAGAAGATAGAGGAAGACCCTAAGAAAGCCAAATTACACAAAAAAAATGTTGAGAAAAAGAAGATGGTCGATGAACTGCTGACTAAATGTGCTGCAGAGCGATGACCCGACTACGACAATCCTAGACTAGTACATTAGGGGCAGGAGTAAATCCCCCTCGGTGAGCTTCCTCTAGGAAACCCTGATCATACTGCCCCCATGGAGAGGTCTGAGGCCGAAAGTCACAAAAAGATAGCATGGTATGTCTCTACAAACCCTCTGGAATAGCGCGGTAATCTGAGGATTCCAGCTCGGGCTCCCCCAGCCACCCTGAGGGACGTGCTGCCAGCTGCTCCACGAGCCGCTGAGCCAGTTTACCATGTTGAAGAACCCTCCAACGTGCTCTTAGTCAGGGATCCCCATCAAGGTAGGGAACCCTGCGTAGATGATCCAATGGCGATGCTCATATCCCACCTTGAGGCATTGGAAATGTGGCAGGTGGAAATCCCACCTGAATGTAAGCCATACCCGACATGGGTGGATGATATGCCTACGCCTCTGGGTTTCAGGAATAAGACCTTTTTCCCTTTAATGAGACGAGGGAACTGCCACAACACCATGCCCACTTTAGCCCAAGGTGTCGTCCCATGTTAGGGATTCCAGTGCAGTAGGAGGCCACAATGCTCTGCTATTTGGTTTAGACATTGGAGGGGCCGACATTCGTTTGGTATAACCAGCTTCCCATCGGATCTATAACCAGCTAGGTGGAACTTTGCAGGAAATTACCCTACCAGTTCAGTTCCAACACATAGAAAACAAGTATCGAAGAACTTTTCAATTTCACACAAAGGATTGATGAGCGTTTCGCAGACTCTATCGCCTGGTGGAAAGGGCTCACATACTCCCTTGAGATGCCACAGACTCTGAAGAAATTACTGACGATGTACATAGGGAATGTCATGATAGAACTGGTTTCTTCTCTGATCACCCAGAACTACCCTGGAGGATTCCAAGACTTCTCTGATAAATCCCAGTTTCTAGAGGAAGCCATGCAATACGTCAGCCATGCATATCTATTTCCCCCTTTAATTCCAGCAAGGAGGGATGCCAGAGCTGAGCCTTCCACGATGGCCCAAATAGAAGCCCCAGGAAACTAAAATTTCTACTAGTGTCACCTACCCCGCAGCCTCACAGAGGCCCTCCACCTCAGGCATAGCCTTCGGCTCAGCACCATCCCCCTCAGAATTGGATGGTGCCTCCGTGTAATGCGCTGCCACTACATAGGCTGGACAACCAGGATCCGCCTCCTCCATAGGCACCTCCAGCTCCTCATTAGGGTCAGGCTCCAAGGGCCCCTTCCCTGATTGGAGAAACCAGACCTACTCATTCAATGATAATTAAGTCCCTCGTAACTTCCATAGCGCCTTAGAGAAGAGGATTGTACACTTGCATGAGTGGAGAAGTCCATAAGAAGCGAATCTCACAAATCTCCCCAAATACTGCCCATATCATCGGATTCTAGGGAACACCCTCAAGCAGTGGTATATGTTAAAATCCATGATTCAAGACCAGGATGAGAACAACAATGTCAGTATGGGCTCGACACCACCATAAGTGGCATGAGTCTTCGTAAGGACAAACAGGGGCATCAATGATGGAGGTGAATGGCAGAAGGTTTCTAACAACGGGTCCCAGAAGTATGATAACTGGATTGCTCGTAAAAGGGTTGTCTGCACCCATGGTAGCATATATGCACGATTGAATCATCTAGAGACTTCATAAGACACAACCAACACTTCTGCATCATCATCTTCGATGCCCTCTTCCCAGAAGAATAAGCATCGACGATGCAAGGGAAAGCAATGTTCCCCGACAATGTCATCATTACCCCACACACTTGGTGACTTCATTCCCCCTCAGATGGGGAGTTCTTCTAGAATCCTCCCAGTAGTGGATGACTCTTAAAGTGATAGTCAAGGGTACGCTTCAGTTAATCTCGTGGAGTAGGTAAACCCCTACATGATTCCTGACGATGGGGAGCACCCGACGAACCTCCACAACGTCCCCAGCCGACGCCAATGTCGGCAGAGCCATAACCATATGGGTCTTTGATGAACATCAGTTTTCACCACTAGCCAGGCTGTGCATTCCACTGAAACAAGATAGTAGGCCCAGTGCAGAGCTCAGCAGGTGCAGCCACTTCATCCAGTGTCGTCGGGCCCACCTCCTCCACCATTTGTATTGTTGGATCAGGAAGGGAAACCTCGACCATGCTGCAACCAGCCTCACCCTGCTACAGGTCAATCATCGTCATTCGGTCCTAATTCCATATCCACTCTCTAGGCATCGACTTCTGAATGGCGGGAGATTCCCTGCACCAGCCAGCTGCCGGTCCAGCCGGCGGGGCCCTCCATACCTATTATCGTAGAGCGGCCTCCTGGAAGAAGAATTTCCTGCCTGGCCTGGAAATATGATGTTCACAAGCCCCTTCCCAACATCCCAGTGAGGCTTTCCATCCTTGAGACCCTTCTCCTATCGTCAAATATGTGTGAGGCCCTCCTGAGGCTTTAATAATCCCCCTCTAGTTTGAGACGGAGGTACCAGCTGCAAAATCTTTTCATGATAAAGTGATCGAGAATGTTGAATGTTAGCCCATCATTTTGTTCTCTAGAGAGGATGAAGGCTCTCCCATATAGGGTCACATACAACCACATTACATCACTGGGAAATTTAACAATGTGGAGGTTCAACATTTTCTTGTTGACATAGGATCCAGGATTAACCTTATCCAGACACGGACACTACGGAATCCGGGGTTATCCGAACATGAACTAACTCCCTCCAATTTAAGAATCCAGGGATACGAAAGGATAGAGAAATCCCTAGTCAATATGATCTATTTTAGGACCCATTTCAGTGCCCTAGTTTCTAGCACCGAGTTTATGGTTGTCTCCTAGGACATCGTGTACAATGCATTGATGGGCAGACCATGACTCCACCTACATGCAGTGGTCCCCTCATCTTATCACCAGTGCCTCAAATACTCTCTTAATGGTCGAGTAAGCGTACTACAAAGTGATTTATCTCCTTTCATCTCTTTTGAAGCCTGCTACCTGCATTTCGAATATTACAAGAGCGAGGACAAACAGATTATGGCTAGTGTGGTTGAGCCCACCACGGTCGCAACTAACCCTTGGGCAGGTCTAGATGATACCTAAATCATCCTGATCCATCGATTTGAGGCCACAACCCTGGATATTGGACAATTTTATTTTGTCTTTGGTAGAAGAGGGAAGCATATTCCCAAGTCCATGCGATGACAAGAAATTTTCATGTACTCCTACACAAACCAGGATCAGGTGATCCC
Organism: Viscum album; assembly: GCA_963277665.1. Classification (NCBI taxonomy): domain Eukaryota; kingdom Viridiplantae; phylum Streptophyta; class Magnoliopsida; order Santalales; family Viscaceae; genus Viscum; species Viscum album. Next base: position 189,584,610 of record OY728165.1, on the reverse strand, counting down.
GGATCCTCCTACCCTCATACTCTATCGGGATGTCCGCCCCATGTAAACGGTAGTACATCATATGTTCCTATTTTTCCAGGATGGAATTAAATGCCTCAAGCCGACGTGTCACTATTTTTTTTATATAATCAAGAATGGCCCCATGGGCCAAAGACCAGATGGGATCAGATCGACTTCTTTAATTGCTATGGTTTTGGCATCACATGAATTTGCTGATATGCTATACACTGCTGCCCCGGCTGCTACCAGCCTCCTATCAGGATCAGTAAACCTAGAGGAAGAACCTCCCGCTGGAGATCCCTCCTCTGTAAGTGAAGAAGAGTATATGGAGGATCCTTCTCCCTGCCTTTAATGTGGGAGTCTATGCTATGGTTGATGAACTGGTACAGGTGAACCTTAGTAGAGAGGTGGATCCGAGTCCCACATTGATTAGCGCAACCATGTCCTTTGAGGAGCAGCAGTGGGACATGGATTTTATAAAGCAGCATCATGATATATTTGAATAGAGCTATGAAAAGATGCCAGGATGTTGATCCTCAGGTAGCCGTCCATCACCTCGGTCTCCCTGCAAATCATCGCAGGTTCATGCAGCCTCCCAGAAAGATGCACCCTTCTCACGGTTCAATGGTCGAGGCCAATGTTGACAAGATTATCAAAGAAAAATTCATCATGGAGGACTAGTACCCCAAGTGGATACCCAAAATTGTTCCAGTCAAGAAGATGAATGGACAAATTAGGGTCTGCATCGACTTCTGAGATCTCAACTATCACTGTTCGAAGGATGATTTTCCCCTTCTTGTGAATGAATTGTTGATCGATGCTATGACTAGGTTGCAAGACCTCTCCTTCATGGATGGTTACTCCACATACAACCAGATCTGAATGGTCTGTGAGGATGTGGAGTCGAGATTTTTCAGGTTGCCCCAAGGTACTTTGTATTACCAGGTTATGCCCTTCGACCCGAAAAATGCAGGTGCCACATATCAGTGGGCCATGTACCACATATTCAAGCCAATCCTTGGGACATTGGTGGAATGCTATGTGGATGATCTAGTGGTCAAATCTTGCCAACGCTAGGACCATCTAAAGGACCTTGAGAATGTGTCTAGATTCCTATTTTCCTACCTCTTGAAGATGAACTCCTTGAAGTGTCTCTTCAGTGTCACCGCTGATAAGTTTCTTGGCTTTGTTCTTAGGTACCAGGGCATGGAGATCGACCTAGAGGAGATCAAGGCCATCAGCAATATGCTTCCCTTGAAAAATATTCCAGATCTTCGAGGTTTTCAAGGCCACTTATCCTACACATGATGATTCATTGCCAATCAGGCTGGCAAGTGTAGGCCCTTTTCTTGGCTCCTAAAGAAATGCTCTTCCTACAAGTGGGACGAAGAGTGACATACCACATTCGATGAAATAAATCATTATCTTCACCAGCCTTCGGTCATGATGCCAACTATCTCTGGAAAACCACTGATCTTATATGTGACTGCCCTGGAACGATCTCTTGGCTCCCTCCTCTCTTAGAAGAAAAATGAGGGGATGGATAAAATCCTATACTACCTCAGTCGTATGCTCCCCGATAAAGAGACATGATACTCCCCCCATCGAAAAGAGCTTCCTTGCACTGGTATTCAGTGTACATAAATTGTGACACTACTTGCAACAACATGAGGTATATTTGGTGTATTAGGTAGACCCACTGAAGTACATTCTGAACCGCCCCATGTTGACCATCCCTCTAGCATGGTGGGTAGTAATCCTCTAGAAGTTAGACATTAGGTTTGTGACTTAGAATGTTGTCAAAGGACAAGCATTGGTAGATTTTCTAGTTGCCCATCCAACCCTCACAAACCAGTCCCTGGACCTAGATTTTCCCGACGAGGTAATCCTCTCAGTAGATTATGCCATCCCATGTTTCCAGATACACTTTTATGATGCCTCCCAGAGCCCGATCGGCAGGAGACTCAGTGATCCAAGACTAAAAAATGTAGGCCTGTGTATTGTCTTTTTTACAAAGGCACAAGCCATTCTGCCATACCCATTCCTGTTTCTAGAAGAATGCACCAACAATGAGGCAGAGTATCATGCTCTTATCACTAGCCTCGAGCTAGCCCTCAAGATCGATATGCTCCATTTTCATGTGAAAGGGGATTCTAAACTAGTCATCATGAAAATAAATGGTGACTACATTGTTAGATATCCTGAGCTCATTCCATTGTTGGTGTGCACCATCTGGATAATGGCCCAGTTTCCATCTCAGTCGGATGTTACTCATGCCCCTCAATCCCAAAATGGTCGAGCTGATCCTCAGGCCTGTGTGGCTGCATCACTTGCAGAACCTAAGAAGGATGACCTGATTATACACATGTAACATCATAGATTCATTGTTCTTGTCACCCTAGATAATGATGATGGCATACGAGTAAGCCATCTAACCATCAGAGCCTCCAAATCAGGATCCCCAGGTTCCTCAGATGCAGTGGTTGAAGAGACCCCCAACTAGAGATCCCCCTTTGTCAAGTATCTCTAAAATGGTTACCTCCTAGCTGATAGGGCCGAGCATGAGTGAATCTGACGTTGCGCGCTGCATTTTACCCTCCAGAGTTGTCCCAACCTTGAGCAGATCCACTACAAGCATGGGTTCAATGGTGCTTTCCTCCGTTGTATCCAAGGAGTCATGATTTCCCAGGTCATACAGGAGGTTCAGGCCAGTTCTTGTGGGGATCACCAGACTGGGCTAACGCTGACCCATCAGATCTAGAGATTGGGGTACTTCTGGCCCTCCATGATCCATGACTGCATTGAGTTCTCCAAGAGATACCATTCATGCCAAATTCATGCTAACTTCTTGAATTGGCAGCCAGAACCTCTCCACTCCACCAAGTACTCTTGGTCGTTCGTGGTATGGGGAGTCGATGTCGTAGGTCCATATCCACCGGTGACAGATCGCCAGTGTATATTCATCCTGACCACCACAGATTTCCTTTCCATGTGGGTAGAGGCAGTTCTGCTCAAGGAGGTCAAGGCCCACTCTATCACTGACTTCATGAGCTCCAATATCATCTACTGTTTTAGAGTCTCTCACAATGTCCTCGTCGATAAAGAGAAAAACTTCTGAGCAGTCAAGGTAAAGAAATTATACGCCAACTACAACAACCATTCAAACCATACCTCCCGCTATCACGTGCATGAAAACGGATAGATCGAGGCATTCAACAAAATATTGTCTACTATTTTGTAAAAAATGGTTGGTCAGAACAGGAAGAGTTTCTCGAACAATCTCTCCAATTCCCTCAAGGATTATCGAACAATGACTCGTAATTACACCTAGGTGATCCAAAATTTCCTAGTGTACAGAGTTGAGGCCTTCATGACCATTGAGATCCAGCTTCAATCACTACGCACAGTGGTGTATGACCAACAGGCACTTGATAAGGTATCCAAAATTCTTTTGGATGAATTGGAAGCACATGAAGAAAATAGGCTTCATGCCCTACACAATCTAAAAAAGAATCAGAATATGATAGCTAGGGAATTCAACAAGAGAGTTTTTCTCCGCTCGTTCTTACAAGGTGACTTGGTATTGGCCCTCCGGACACCAATGATCCCTGGATGGAAACCACCCAAGATGGAGCCAAAATTGGATTGACCTTATATAATCCATAGGGTTCACCCCAATGGAGAATACTTTTTAGTGATTATTGTATGGTTACTGTATAACTCCTCCCACCAATGCCATGTCTCTCAAGCAATAATTTTCTGTAGCCTGATGGTCCATCATGACCTTAAATTGTTCGGTCTTAGATGACATTAAACTATGCATCGTCCTACATAACGTTAAACTGAATCCTGAGAACTATGTACAACTTGATTCTCATTGATATGGTATACGTCGGAATGCTCAAGCGTTTCGTCTTGAGCCCAGCCCCTAACTATTCCCTTTGACTACCACCTATGTATAATTCTCCCAGAGGATCCTTACATGATATGATATAGGATTATTTAGCCCCACTCATGCCAGGATTATAAAGGCCTTACCGTGTGCCTGCTCCCTGTTCTTCTATCCTCCCACATCCTCACCGTACGATGTTAAACTGCATGGCCTTTAAGAACTATGTAAGGCCTGATTCCCATCCGCATGGGATATGTAGTAATGCCTAAAAATTTCGTCTGTTGGGCCATTCCAAACACCAGAATCTCCCATCGAGTCAAGACATATGGTGGGGGTAGGTTTTTTCCTCAATACACGTCAAAATCATCTCGATTCCTCCATACGTCCCACTCCCCAAAGGTGTCCGCCTCTTTCACAACCCTTCATGTCTTTAAAATGTATGGGTAATGATATGATTCAACCACTCCTTTTATTAGGACTCCATCATCCTTCCCATCCAGAAGGGCCCCCAAATGGAAGGGATGATAGGCTCAAGGTCTCTCCTACCACTTCAGGCCATCGCCCTCGAGGATGTTGAGCAAAACATTGATACAAGTCCCGCATTGTTAATATGGTTTAGCAGTTGATGATAATTTTTTGTTCCTATTCTAGGTCACTATAAGGACACTGTGTTTCAAACTTGCTCAATAGCTATCCTCTATCGTTAGGACCACCCCAAGATGTCATACATATTGAGTGTAGTGGTTTATTCTGTCCCGTTGTATCTCCAAGTGATGAACTACCTTCAGGTGATGCCAACTACGTTATTGTATGGTGTGGTATGGGATTCCGTCCTTATTCACGTCGGGTTACTCTCCGTGTCGTACACATCCCCAGATGAGATACCTTATCCATACTCTCGTTTTTTTTTTGCAAGGCGTTAAACTGCAAAATGGCCGGGACTTACCATCTGAGGCCTAGGCTCAGGCCCCTTGGCCTGTTCAGGCCCCCATCCCAGGTTCACTCTTACGGGATTGTACGGTGTGCTATGGGATTATATACCTATTCATGTCAGGTTACTTGTCACGCCATACAACTCCTGTGTGTGGGGTATCACAAACAATTTTCACGTCCTTACTACATGATGATAAGTTGCACATTACACCCATAAAGAACTACATGTGGCTTTATTCCCATCCTCATGGGATACATAGGATCACCCGAACATCTAGACTTTAGGTCCAACCCCATATATTTGGGTTCTCCCTATTATCTAGGCCCCTTGGATTGCATTCCCCCCAGGAGGGGTATGTAGTGTGTTATGGGATTATTTCATCATTCACGCTGGGTTTTGTAACAACCAAGCCATTTACCTCCTCCTCTTGAATGTTTTCTATCCCCTTGTGATGTAGTTATCTTTTCAAATCAGAATCTCTCAAGATGAGCCCCTCGGTCCTCTTTGGTGATTCACTAATGTGCCCAATGGTACCCTAGTTTAGCACCTGGAATGTCGAATTCTACCCGGACATGCGTTCACCCATTTCTAAGGCTTCATGTTCCCCTTTATTAGGGCTTCCATCACCATTCATACTCAATGAGACCCCAAATGGCATGGATGTTAGGCCTAAGGGATCTACTATAATTACATGCTAAAGACCTCGAGGGTCTCAAACAAAAAATCAATACATGTCCCGCATTTCGAATATGGTTAGTGGCCGAGGCTCATTTGATTGTCCCAATTTCAGGATAACGAAATATGGAAGATTTGTTTCGAACACGGTCAACAGTCATCCTCCATCTTCATGACAACCCCATTATGTCCAAAATGTCTGTTACATGATTCAAATTCTTCTCCACCTCATCACATCTAAGTAGAACTTCGAAACTCTTGGAACTATTCCTTAGTGAACATCCGCACGTTAGGAGGAAAAATCCAAGATAAGGCAATAAATCACAGCTCCACTAATTTCTACTTTTCATGTATCTCACATATTGCAAATACCTTATCCACCTTTGTTTCCTACACTGAGTTCGACTCATGTAGGCTTAGGGATTGGGTTATGGTCCACCTTTACTTGGGATAGTATTTCTTCTCCATGGTCTGTGTTCTAAGACCTTAAACTAATATCTTTTCATGTTTCCCCTTTTTGAGAACAACATATAGCTTGACTGCCATCCTCCTGGGATACATAGAAACTCCCGGACATCTCATCTTCAGTTCCAACGTAGCTGAGAGCCAGTCTCTCCTACTTCCTTCCCCCTTACCTCTTTTTGGCCCCTTGGCCTGAGGTTTCTTTCCCGGAATTTCGCAAGGTGTGGTATGGGATTATGTCCTCATTCACGATGGGTATGCATTATTTCCCCATGAAAATTCCCCCTTCATCCTCGTATCTGCGACGTTTGTTCCACGTGATACTAAAATGAATGGTTAGTCCCATCACATGACCCCAAACAGTGACTGTATCGTCCTGGCTACAAAACGGAAAACAGAACTGCATTGAGATGTCCTCACCCAAGGTGACTTCATGTTTGGTATCGGTTAAACACCATTCCATTTATAAATTCCTGCATACGGCTTGATTCCTATGGAAATATCAAGACCTTCCATCCTAAGTCCATTGCTTAAAAAAACACCCATTAATCAAAAAGTAAAAACATGATCTATCAAATACCACTTCATTTTGTGCATGGGAAAGTCACACAAAACCTCATTATACTTGGCACGGGTAACCCACTGTGCCACCTTGAGAACTACGTGCAACATTATCCTCATCCTCATGGGTTATGTAGGAACCCTAGTTCACTTTGCCTTGGCCCAGCTTAACTCTCTTATTTGCTCCCTCGACCTAAAAACTTCCTAGGGAACACATGGTGGTCGGAACCCTAGGATACAATTCACACCAGGTTTTATTATTACCCACCATGTGTCTCTCGCGTTTCCTACCATCCATGGCCTGAGCTCTAAGAATTTAAAATAAGATCTCTTGCAGAACTAAATATGCCTTGATTTCCATTATCATGGGATATGTAATAATTCCCAGGCATCCTATATATGGGTCCAGCCCCAGGAATCATCATTCATGTTCTACCTCTTTTCAGGCCCCTGGCCTGACCCATTGTGGGGAACCATGTAACTGTAGCATTGCCCTGAACAATTTCGGCATGCCCCATGATGACAATGGGAAGAAAAATCTTCCTCGCCAGAGAGTTCCTATCTAAAAGTATGAATGATCCAGGATCAAACTGATGCGCCCATCCAATGTGCTTCTACCATGGTGGTGTAATTTCAAGAGTGTTGGATTCCATTCGAACAACCCCTCACTCCACTCTCCATGCTTTTCCTCCCCTTTATTCAAATCCTCGCCCACTTTCATGTCTGGAGGAACCCCCTAACAGTATGGATTTGCAACCTATGGCTCACATACTGTCTTTGGCTAATTTTTGGAAGAATAATGGATGAAACATTGAGTCAGGTCCTATGTTTTTTACATAGTCAGCAGTCAACCATCATTTTTTATCCCCATTTCAAGCTAATGTAATAAAGATAATGTGTTTCTAAAATGGTCAAAAATCTTTCTTAATTTCCATACCATCTCCATAGAGTTTTGGATCCTAGGTATTGTGATTCACACCCCTCATTCCCCACTATTCGGATTTATTCCAACAACCTTGTAATTACTCCGTTCGTGCACAACAACACATTGGGAAAGAGGTAATTCGACCATTCTGAGAGATTCATTCTCCAGTCAAGTCTCTCTCTTCTCTTTTTGAGAATCTGAATTGGTCGTTCAATCCTCGGATGCCCGAATCTTGGTTGAAACTCCTACTTTCAAATGAAGTAATGGTGTGAACATGCCTTGTCTCTTGTGCCGGGTGCGACTCACATGATCTTAGGAATGAATTGCAATTTATTTTAGGATTGTAGTTGAATGAATTAAACCAAATGAACAAGTAAATGTGTTTATCCATACACCTATCCATACATGCACCTCAAAACAAGAAGAAATAAGGAGAATGGAGTTTATGAGTTTGTCCAAAATAGGGCCCATAAGGGTCAGCTTCTTGGATGGATTGCACCAGCACTGCTAACATTTGGCTGATGGCCACTAGGATTGCTTCCCACCCCCTGAGGACTCTCTCATTGTCAGCGGCCGCATAGTGTAGTCCACTGACCCTATCTCGTGCTTGCACCTGGTCAGTTTGAAGTTTATTCATGTGGTGATCTGCGTCCATTAGTTTCTCTTGGGCTTCTGCTAGCTGGGACCTCAACTGATCCACAAGCTCAGAACAGTGTGAAATTAATATCTCATTTTCCTTCACATATTCTTCAATGAATTATCCTTCTTGTTCTACCTTGATGAATTCTTGGGCACTCCCTGACTCCTCCCGACACTGGATAATATTGGAGCATCAGATACTCTCTTGCAGCTTCTCGGTCGTGTAGTCATAGACTGTCGAATGATAGCGCTGAGCATCCAGCCCTCCTGCATAGAGAAAGTGTAACCAGTTTTGGATTGATCCAATCCGGGTTTTCCATTCTATTTAGGGATGACTGTGAATGTTCTTGATGCACTTCCAACCATTGTGTCCCATCATTCATCTCTCCTCGGCTGCCTCCAAGTCAGAATCATCTATCTCTTCAGGGTCTTCAGGCCGATTGTTGGGGAAGGCAGCCAATAGACCAGCAACATGGTCTTCTTCGGGTGCCACTCCCAAGGGGTTTGGCTCTTCGATGCTTGAGCGACCATCCCCTACTGCCTCATTCTTGGTAGCTCCCTTGCCAATATCCGACCCTACCCTAAAATGAGTACCGCTGATGTCCACCACTCTATGTTCACTGAGTGCTGGGATCGGCTCAACTTGAGAAGTGTACCCTGAATGGGACGACACATTTGTAGTTGAATCAATCTCGGATGACTCGGGTTCAACAACTTGACGGACCCCTAAGGCTGTGATTACTGCACAAAAAATGATCACCATATTCAATAGATCTCTTCAACAGTAATTAACTGGCGTTTATGTAATGAACATACAAGAGCCCAAAGCATCAACCTCATGTGTTTTGGATTCTACAAGATCCATCGTTGTAGGGGATCCCCCTTTGCTCATCTTCTCAATAATGGGCATCGGCTCCCCACCTTGTTCTATCGGCGCCTCCTCCGCCCCTTCAGATGGAGACTCTTGGACGGTGCCAATATGCTCCTGAATAGGATAAGGAGTTATGATTGAGGGCTACTAAAAATGATGTGAGGAAAGGATAGACAAGGGATGATATGTACCTCAAGTAGCTCAGTAATATCTATATTAGAGCCAATGATTTCGCCACTCTCCTGGAGACTCCCTTGGTGGGATGCCCCATGAGACCCTCAAAATTTAGACTCCTCTTCTCCTTCTCCCCCTCCTTCACCTTCTCCTTCTTCCTCCTCTTCTGCCTCATTGCCCTCTGCTCATCGTCGCTGTCATCATCCTCTGATGTCATCATTTCTGGATCATGCTCCTAGATGAGCATTAATTTCACCAAGAAGGATTGATCCTCACGCCGACCATGTTGACATGAATACACATCAATGGACCATACCTACACATATCGACGATGAATGTTCACCTAGTCAGCAATCCGAATGAGTCTGACCTCTGGCAGCTGGACTCCGTCTCACACTATCTTCTTCCAAAGAGCATAAATACCCATCAACTATCGTAGGGTCATCCAAGATGACCACAATGCTGGGAAGATTGCATCATTGGAAAGTTGAAGCAGATAACTTATCTACTTCTTGGGAAGCTCACCGACCACTCTGTAAGCCCCTCTACCCATAGGTGATGAAGACATGGATGCACTTCCCGACATCACCACTGCTGATGTCCTAGCCTGTGCAGGACCAGTCTCTTGGCATGCCTCCGACCGTTCCGTCCCAATCGCACTCGGTCTGCTCTCTAGCCACCCAGGTTCTACACTAGCTACCTTGAGTTGTCATTCTGGATTCCGAAAAGGTCCCTTAGGGTATGCTATATCTCAATGTTCATCATCTTCTATTGAGATTCCAACATCAACTCTAGTGTGGGGGAATGGAAATGACATCGCCAGAGCCCTGGGGTGTGAACATCAGACACATTTGTGGAAGAAAACATGGGTGCCTCTCTTCCCAGACACCTGTATACATCTTCTTCGGCATCCGCTGGAGGAATCCGAAAAGCCTGGAAAACCTCGGCGACACATAGGGCTCACAGAATATTTTCCCATCAATCCGGGCCATGATCACCCCATCCCTAATGCTATGGAAGTATTCCATTTGCTCTAGTTAGCCTTTCCTGTCATCTATCATCTTGCTAGTCAGGGTGGGGAATGGGCTGACGGTGAAGTTGGCATGATTGCTGATTCTGATCCTTACTCCCTCCTCGTTGAGCATTAAAGGCATGACCCCGACAATGTTCAGCAATGAAGGTCATAGGCCATTACATAGAGGACAAATGGAATTTAGAAAGGAATACCTGCCATAATGAGCTGTGACCCAGCAATAAAAGAACTGGAAGGTGCCATAGATCCTCCTCGGTGACCCCCCTCTCGAAATGCATCCCAAAATGGTGTACAGATAGGCCACATGGGGACACCAAGATTGAATCTTTGATTAGAAGTCATGATTCCATCCATTACCATGGTCGCTGGATGAATTCCCATTATTGTGTCCCTCACCGAAAAGAGCCACAAACTCAAAAATGTGGCATGAAATATGGAGTACTAAACGTTCGGGTCCTAACTCTCATTTATGTTGAAGCCCAAGGACTGTATTCCTCTACCTCCAGGATCCTCTAGTACGATCCACTTTTGTTACTCTGTGCCATGGTCGGACACTGTCTCCCTCGCGCCGACATCTTGACGTCTGGATCTATTTGAAGGAACAAGCTAAACCATTTCTTATAAGCAATGTCCTTCAAAAAATCCTTGTCCCCCAGCCTCTCTTTAGAAAGCTCAAACATGTTCCATGTCAGCATAGGAGTTCGTGATCCGTCTCCCCAAATGTTCCTCGTCGGGAAGAATTCATCACACTAGTGCCCATCCAAAGGGATACCCCCAATACAATGAATGTTCTAGAGGCTAATGTTGAATTTCCCATAGTGAAGATGGAAGGTATTGATATCGATGGACCATCAAGTAAACAGCTCTGGCCCTAGCTCATGCTGATGGTAGGAATGAAACTGCGACGTCCACACTACCTCGAACAAACCGATATGTTGCAGTTCGTTCCCAAACTAGTTGCATGTCTGGTGAACCCAATATTCCCAGGCCTATTCACTCATGAAATTTCTTCTAGACCACAAATACCAATCCTAGAACTAGCCTTTGGTCTTGTCAGTAACACTCTGAAGGAAGGTGCTTCTGTAAAGAGTCGGAGAATCTTTCACAACTGGTTCACTCCATGAAATGGTCCTAGTCCTGGGATTCAAGATGTAAACATCCACATGCCTGGTTTCTCTAGCCGGATGGTTTTTGTTGGTGATATTGTACCGACGTTGGTCATCCTCACAGGTCACCCATCACCGTGGTGTGTCGACTACAAATCATGGAATGGGTACCTCCTCTAGGATACCTAAGTCCCATATTGGTAGGTTGGAAGATAGTGCATACTTCTTATATGATGGGTTCAACATGTTGAAAAGTGTATGGTTGTTGGACGCGATCTATCAGACACCATAAACCTCAAGGTTGGCAACCATCTCAGCCCTTTGATCAGCTGATGAGGCTTCCCCCTCAATGTCAACCCGATTGGAGGCCCTCTACTGCCGGAAAGGTTTTAAGAAATCAGCGTGAAACGGCAGTGGTTGTTGCAAAAAATAATCGGATGGTGCGAAAAAGCAGTGGATGGAAAAGAAAATAAGCAGCTGGCACACAAAAATGGATGTTTGAATGAAAAATACTAGGTTTTTGTGAAAAAATGATGGCTAACCTTGGTGAATTACATGCAACCAAAGCGTTTTTCACGCAGGCAGAGGATAATGTTTTCAGGCCCGAGAGCTCCTGGCTTATTGTGCGGGAAAATCCGTATAGAATGAGGGACCCGTGGGATTTTTACAGGTGCGAAGAGAAGTTTCCATATGCACATGAAAAGAGGATTTCATGCTCCATATCGGTTCTTTCGTGTCGCTACTATTTTGAGTGTGTGCTAGCCCCAGGGAGTCATGCATCTCAACGTTTCCCTCAGAATCCAACCATTGAGACCCCTCATCGAGCCGATTCTGATGGTGGGAATTTTCTGATGATGAAAAACATGCAAGTGTTGAAGAAGTCTGGGGCGCGAAAAAGAGAAGCAATATTTGGAACCGGTGACGCATTCTGGGGGGCTCAGAGGGGCCACACGAAATAAATGTGGGGGAACACAAAAGAAATTCCCCGCACGAAAATCTCCTGGTTTCACGAGAGATTTTGCGTGTGCGTATGAAAAATTATGCACAACCGCAACGCATGATTGAAATTTTTCACTGCCAACACCAGTGCCCAAAATTTTTTACCCCCGACTGTTCCCCGCACGGATCCACGATCTCGAGTGCCTATTAATAAAAGGCCACCCCCTTCGACTTCTGGGTTGAAGAATTTGAGCTCTCTCCACTACATGAAATTCATCTTACATGGACGTAAAAAGATGGCTCTAGGGTACTAATTTTTTCACACCAGGTCGCTTGGGGGTACACTTTTGCGCGAGACCCCTCAGGCTTGATCCTCGTCCAAGTCCCATCGACTCCCATCTCTCGTGCGCAATTCCTTCCAATTATGTGAAATTCTCTCTTCCGCGTGCAATCCCTTTTAAATTGCATGACCTCCATTGTGTGTGCCAACCAGCCCTTTTCGCGCCCGTATCCCAATTGCACTCCCGTCCTGACCTTTTTCGAGCATGCTGCTTAATTGATAACCACCCCAGCCGATTTTGCACTGATGCAGTCTTTTTCATGAAAACATCTCAATTGTGTGCCAGTCCTGCCGTTTCTCACGCAACAGTCCCTTTTGAGGGAAAGCCTCCCACCTTGTTCACCCGTTATGTCCCTCTTTCGGGCATCACTTTCAAGCGACCCCCGCACCCAAAGAAACTTCACTATATAATCTTTTCCCATGAAACCTCCAAGGTTCGCACAAAGTAACTTCAATGTCCATTGGACGATAGCACCTGTTGTGTTTCTTTGACTCATGCTTCTTCACACAGGAAGACTAACAGCTATTGCTTCTTTGCATAGTCACGCTAAAATAGACCCCCAATGGGTCTCTCTATAACACCCCCTAGCCATGGCATTGCATGGACTTTCACTTAAACAAATAGCAGAAGGTACCGTTTTTATAAGTTCTAGGGGTGCAGAGCAAACCCTCCTCGTCTGAGCTTCAGGATGTTAAACTTCCAAGAACCATCATCCCCAGCACATGACGTTAAACTATGACCTCACCCTATGCCTCACATGTGGGGTGCCCCCACCTTTGACATCCTACATTCCAACTAGTCTCCATAGGAGTGAGATCATTCATCACATGTAATGAGATCCTCTTTATCAGAGCAGCATCTATCCGTGGGGGAAATCTAAACCACCCTAGTGTTAGCCCCTAGATTTTCTTACAGGAGGCAGCATCCCTGGTCCTCCTTTCTTTTTCAGTCCCAAGGATTAGGGGGGGAATGGACACCAGAACCCTCCTTTCATTGGTGCCAAATACCTCTCTCACTGGGCATTGTTGCTACAGGGCCTCTATCCTGGAGTAAGTCCCAACCTCTTCGGGCTTCTAACCATCCATATGACACTATTTTCTCTTTGGGCCGCTGATTACGTGTAAGCCCCACTTCACCTCCCACGAACGCACCTTTTGTGACGTGATCATCAGGTCTATGCCACCTCCTGTTTCTCACACCGAACATGACTCACAAGGGATTAGAGTGATTACTGACAATAAAATCTTCCCTAGGAAGCCTAGAGTATAATCCCCACACTCTTCCAAACTACGTGGACTTTGATCCTTGCCAAGTCCTGGTATGTAGGAAGCCTCCCTGTGGTTCAATCCCAACAGCTACTTGTCCCAATCCCATCATGTTGGTTCACCTTCATCCCGCATGATGTTAAAATATATCCACTATTCCAAACTAGTTGGACTTTGACCCTTACCAAGGTAATGTATGTAGGAATCCTCCCTGAAGTTCATTTCCAACACCTACTTGTCCTGACCCCTTCACGTCGGTTCAACTTTATCTCACCTGATGTTAAACTATATCAACTATTCCAAACTATTTAGTCCTTGATCCTTACCAAGCAGGGTACGTAGGAAGCCTCTCTGAGGTTCCAGCCCACCACCATCCATTGGTCTTGACCATCTTCACATCGTTGCACCAATCCCGCATATCCTAAACATCGCAGTCTTTGATCCTTACTAAGGAATGGTGCGTAGGAAGATTATCTAAGGCTCAAGCCCACCACCCTCATCATTCTGACCTCCTTCAAGTCGGTTCACCAACACCTTGGGCAGCCTCAGAGCGTAATCCCCAAATGCCCCCATGAACTATGATGCCTTTGATCCTTGCCAAGCCAAGGAACATAGGAAGGCTCCCAGAGGTTCAAGCCCATTACTCGGTTGCTTTGACCACCTTCACGACGGTTCTCCCCCATCCCGCATGACGTTGTGGACCCCAATCAACAGTAAGTCGTTGTCTCTCCAGTCAGCCATAAAAAGTTTCACACAAAATATATCCTTAACTACAAGGTCATTGATCCTTGTCAAGGCATGGTATGTAAGAAGCCTCAATGAAGTTCATGCCCACCATCCACCTAGACCCCAGGTCCTTATTCATGTCAGTTCACTGACTCCTTCCCCATACCTGAACTACATGGACTTTTATCCTTTCCAAGGTTGGGTACATAGGAAGCCTCTCTGAGGTTCAAGCCCAATAACGAATGGTCCCAACCACTTCACATATTTCCACCCCTGTCCTGAATGATGTTAAACTGTATCCCACTTTTTCTTCCCCATTAAATGGCAAGCCGTTGTCACTCTATTCTGCAGTAGTCCGTTGTCAGCCTCTTTTAGTTGTAAGCAATTGTCACACCATTCTGTGGTAAGCCATTGCCAGTCTCATTCAGTGGTAATCCGTTATCATTCAGTAGTAATCTGTTGTCAAGATGAACTATGTTCACCAAACTATGGGGACTTTGATTCCCTGCCATAGGTATATGTAGGAAGTCTCTTCGAGGATCAATCCCAACTTTACCATCACCCTTGTGATGTTCTTAATCATTCCCCCTCCACTTCATTCATCCACCCATCATCCATCCTGATTCTTATCAGGGCCGCCACATCCTGGTGAAATCATGCCATATCATTCTCCATTCCCATCAATAGTGACTTGGAAGTCAACTATAAGTTGGCCTCAACATCAATGTTCCCCCCAATGGTAGCACCCATCTGATCCACTCTAGTCAGTGTTCTAATTAGTCTGATCCATCATTACTGGACATTGAACTTGCGGCATACACTGTGTTAAACATGGGAAGCTGAGGAAAACCTCATATACATGCCCATGGAAGATTATTCCTCATATTTGATGTGGGATGCCTCTGGCTTCCGCACCCTTAAGAAGCCCTATAATAAGGTAAAAAAGAGAGATGCACTAGTGTACCAGTGCTCAGACATGCCAGTGATGCCCCATGTGACTACTCCCCTAACCAAAGGTTTCTGCCATGACCGGACCCCATGGAATGTCCCAACAAGAGCAGTGTAATTAATTGTTGTCCATAAAGATATGGCCCTAGGAAGAGTTTCATGAACAACATTGGGTCAGGTCATGGAAGATATCGGTGTAATTAACTAATTACAGGAGTCAGGTATATATTATATCACATGGACCTAATCCTGAGATAGAGAATTTGGCTTTAGTTCGTCCTGGTGTCTGACTTTGAGATAGTCTATACTTCTGGGAAGGGGAATCTTGTTGAAGATGCACTCAGTAAAAGATCTAGTGTACATCTGCTAGGTTAGGCGATGGAGCATGTGGCCACATTGCATATATCCTTTGTGGATAGAGATGGGGAATATTTTCTATAGTCTCTTATAGTCACTCCCCCACTTCTTCAGCGAGTCAGTGAGGCGCAATGTGGGGACGCTGACTGCGAGACACAACGTGCATAGATATCCACAGGACATGCACCTGATGGATTTTCTGAAGGTGGGGAGAATGTCATCCACATTAGAGGTTGTACCATGGTACTAGTGTAACTTCATGAGGAAGTGTTGAGGGAGTTATACACATCCACTCTTGTTTCGAATCCAAGAGTGGTGAAGATGTACCGGGATCTCCAATGACATCACTGGTGGCCGGGAATGAAGAAAGCAGAACCAGAATTACCAAGTCGGCCCACTTCCTACTAATAGGACTTCCACATAAATCCAGGGGACATGGCTCAATTTGTGTGATCATCGACCGACTTACCAAGTCGGCCCACTTCCTACTGACCAGAGATCAAGGTTCAGTAGAGAGAATAGAATGCCTCTATGTAAAGGTGATTGAATGGATACATGGAGTACCCTTGATGATTGTATCAGATCGTGATGCATGTTTTACATCCCGGCTATGGAAGGGGTTTTAGGAGGATTTCAGGACACAACTTAATTTGATCACAACCTTCCATCCTCAGATGGATGGCCAGACTGAGCGGACCATTCAGACCCTTAAGGACATGTTGCATGATTGTTTCCTCGACTTTATTCAGAGATGGGAGGATCACTAAACATTGGGGGAGTTTTCATACATAAAAAACTATAACTCCACCATTGAGATGACGCCTTTTTAGGCGTTGTATGGGTGACCTTGTAGATCATCTTTGGGTTGGACTGACCCTGGGGAGTCAGCACTAGTTGGACAAGAGATGGTACGGGCTACCACATAGAAGGTAAAGATCATCGACTAGGGGATGATGACTACATAGATCACGCAAAATTCATATGCCGATATGAGACAGAGAGCTCTAGTGTTTGAGGATGGAGACCAAGTCTTTCTACGGGTCTCACATCGATGAGGTTTGTGGAAATTTGCATGAGGAGTCAAGTAATATCTAAGATTAATTAAAAATTTTCAAGTCCTCAGCAGTGTTGGTGAGGTGGAATACCGCTTATCTCTTCCACCTTAGTTCCACCAGGGCATGACGTCTTCCACGTGTCCCGGCTAAGGAGATATGTGCATGACCCTTCCAACATCATCGACCATGGCGAGCTAGACATAGACGATGGAGTGACCTTTACGGATGTCCTAGTAGTGATTGAGGATCGATAGGAACAATTCATTCTTGGATGGTCGATACCTCTAGTACGTGTTCGCTGGCAGAACGGGAACCTCCTTGAGAGCACATGGGAGAAGGAGGCTCAGATGCATGTTCAGTACCCCAACTTGTTCCCTTAGTTTTTAGTTCTGGCTTACATGGACATAAGTACTTAGGTGGGGAGAATGTAAGGACCCTAAAATTCCATGTAATTTTTTTAAATTAAATGGGAATTTTATGGGTCTGCGAAAATTGATAGCGTGTGATTCCGAGGGCCAGAGTGACCGGAATGAATTTATAATCATTTTTTAGGTATATTCAATAAATGCGGGAGTGGGTTTTTCTTAATTTTGAATAGATACTCAGAATTGAAATCTAAGGAAACCATTGAACTCGCAGCGCCAGTATTCATTTAAGGAGACGTTCACCTCCACAGCAATTGGTCGAGAGTGGAAGATATTTTTTTGGATTGTTTGTGGAAATAATAAAATAAAATTAAGTGATTTTTATTTTATTTTTTATATCCACTACATGTGGAAGTTGTGAAGTGGGGACCATGGGACCTTAACCCCCCATGAGAGGTTATGGTGGTGGGGACCACCTGAGCCTAACCTCCCGTGAGAGGTAATGGTGGTGGGGACCACCCTAGGCCTAAACCTCTCAACTCCACCATTAAATGGGGAGAAAACTCCCCACTCCCCAAAATTCCACCCATGCCATTAAACTGAGTCATTAAATTGGTCCAATTAATTGAGCTAATAAATTGTACCAATGCAGTAAATTAATTACACCAATATGGGTGTGCCAATATAATTTCATCTTAAGTTAATTCTTTTGGCACCTCTTTTTTTTTATGGGTGGGATTGAGAGAGGAGAGATCCTTTGGAGAAATAAAGTTCAACAATGAATAACTTTACCTCCCAACGATGAACACGCCGCCAACAAAGAACTCCGACCTCGACTACTACCTTATTCCTCAGGATTTCCACTAACGTTGGACATCTTCATCTACGACAAATCGATGTATGTACTTCCTTCTCGCGCCAACATCAACGGACAACCTGAGGTAGGGGTTTAATTTATGCATGATTATATTCCCATGTTCTTCCCTTAAAAAAAGAACGCGGGTGATTTCATTATTGGGTTGGGAACAGTCATTGTGGGAGGTTGTAAAATTTGAAGTTCTTCTTTCTCGTTTATCTTGAGCTGTTTTCTACCACCGTAACGCGGAGGGTATGGGCCAAACAAACATGGTCTGACCCCTCTAAAAATCGTGTGATGATTTGTGGTGTTGAATGCGACGAAGGAGATAGTGCAACGACACCACCTTGTATCCACTACCGCCTCATGACCTCCACGCCCTGTGGCTCCACCCCCCGCGGATTTTCCACCCATGGCTCCACCGTCCGCCGAGCCGCCGCCACCGGACTGCCATTCTACTGCCAGACCGCCACCCCGTGGATGGTCTACCGCCCCTCAGTCCGGTACCTACCTTCGCGGCCAGTCCGCGCCCTCGCGGCCGGCCCGCGCCCTCGCGGCCGGTCTGCGCCCAAACGGCCGGTCCGCGCCCTGGCGGCCTGTTCATATGCTCGTGGTTAGACCACACCATCACTGCCAGACCACAACCTTGTGGCCGATCTGCACGCTCGTGGCCAATCCCCACCCTCGTGGCTGGTTCACGCCCTATAGCTGGTCCACGCCCTTGCAGCCGGTCTGCGCTCTCGTGGTACCCATGGCTAGTCCGCGCCCTCACGGTACCCCTTGGCTGACCCGCCCTCACAGCACCCTTGCGGCCCTTGTGGTCTAGGCCAGAACCAACGGGTTAGGTTGCACTACGGGCCGGGTTTGACGAACCGGGTCAGACCAGACCCGAGCCCACTATGACCCTTTTACTTTTTTTGGTCATAACTTTGGCACTGAACGTCCGTTTGATGAGCCGTCTACTGCATTGGAATTACTAGAGAAAGTCAGTACATTTGAGTGATACCCCACTATGTTTTTGATTAAAACGTGGGAACAGTTAGGTTGGATCGAGCATGAATCAAACCGGTCCCCCATGACTAAAAGGCTAATAACTCACAGGTCATGTGTTCGATTGACGCACCGTCTGTTGTGTTTAGACCCTTATGACGTGGAAGGGCTTTGAGACACATTTCATGGGACGTCATGGTTGTTGGGGTATCAAACAGAAGATTGTGGAGTGGACCCTCCTAGAGGTGAGGCAGCATAGTGCAGCGGCCTAGTGGCTGGTTGAGAATTGACAACTACTGACTGTTTCGACTCGGAGTGACTCGACATGCCCAGTGGATAGTGCCTTGGTGATGCGGCAGACCCACGGTGGGGAGCATATTTTTGATGCAGTAGACCCACGATACTCAATAGGAGAAGTACCTCAGCAGGCCATGAGGGAAAGCATCACTCTGTGACACAGAAGAACCACGTTGGGGAGTGCCTCTGTGTGACACGGTAGACCCATGATACTCGATAGGAGGAGTACCTCAGTAGTCCATGGTTTGTGGGAAGCTCCTTAGTGTGATGCAGCAGGCCCACTCTACTCTATAGATGAGGAGTTCTCTAGCAGCTAATGTGTTCGATGATGTGACCAGAATTGTTACTTGATACTACCCCTGGTATAAATCCTGCTATGAGCTGAGTCAGTATCACTGTTTTTCCTCATGATTGAGATGGATTAGTTGATAACTTAGGTATATATATGGGCACATACTATGTATGTTTAACTATAGATTTCATTATTTTTGATTTTTCCTCGATGTATTTTGTGAGACCAAGAGGGTCTCGGGGTCCCTACTGAGTATCGTTATACTCACCCCTTCTCGGGCTATGCCCACACCTTGTTGTGTTGGATGAAGATGACAGATAGAGCTAACTGAGGAAGAGAGTACCAGGACTGGATGGTACTTGGAGGTGGACCATACGGCATGTCGGTACGCATAGGAGACCAGTGGACGTGGAGTGCTGAGGAGGCAATCTGTACCTACCCTTCAGGTAGAAACATTGGAGGATAACCGAGAAGCTAACTTTCCATTTTCTTCAGTTGTATTGTATCATAGTTTTACTTGTACAATCTAGTGGGGCTTGAATTCTCGCCCCTTTTACTTACTACACTCACTCTATTTACAGTTCAGTTTACTTGTGTTCCTATCTTGTTGTGTTCTTGGTTATGTGTTCTTATATTTTATAAAGGCAATTTCTTCCCAGTTTTAGGAAATACACCTACAGTGCTAGTCGCCAGCCCGTAGACTATGGAAGGTGGGCTAGGGGTAGTCATGACACGGGAAACGGGGGACGTGTCATGAAACAAGTAGGGAAAACCAATACACTCTAGGGATTCCACACAATATGGGTAATGATTGAGTTTCTAAAAATGTTTGAATAAAACCATTTATAAAGTTACAACTAGAAATTCACCTTAAAATATTATTTCTAAATCCAATACTTTCCCATTCATAAAATTATATTTTAATGTTGTTTTTAAAATCCACTGAAATCACCCAAACCTTTAAAATATATAGTACACCATTTAGATAATTGGTCAATCTTTATAAAAATTAATATAAGCCCAATTTCATTCCATTTCCATTAAAAACAATTATAATGATAAATAAATAATTTTCAAAAGGTAAAAAACTACTCATTGATATCAAATAAACATTTATAATTCATCAACGTAGCCATTTCAAAATTCATTATGAGGTTTGAAACTCATTGAAAAATGAATCTCTCTTTAAAACCAATTTTTTCACATTGAAAACCAAAACAAGATCAAAAATCAACTCACTATAAAACCATTCCAAATGCCTCATAGGAATTTCACAAATTCATAGAACATTATGAATATTCTATTTTATAATTAAAAATATGTATTTTCTTTGAAAACAAATTTCTTTAAAGGTAAAACATCATTGATATAATTTAGAAACATTAAATGGATATCAAATATATTTATAAATCAAGTAAAAAGATATTTATAAAGATTAAGAACACTATAAATTATATAATGGAAGAATTGAATTGGAAAACCAATATAGTGAAACTAGAATCCTTGTTGAAAAATGTTTCCTTTGATGTTAACCACCTGAATATGCCATATAACAACCTATGAAATAAAAACCAAAATAATACAATTGTTTTTTTACATAAAAAAACCCAATAAATTTTAATATATAGTGAACTAGGGTTCTAGGAGAAATAATAGACCTAGAAAAGAAGTATGGAAGAGGAATATTGTTAAAAGGATGGAATATTTACCTTTGAACCGCTTGGAAACCAAAAAGTACATTCCTAGAATCAAAGGGGAATGAGTATGGATCTCCCCCTTTGGATAAAAACTATTGTATGTAAAATATTTTTAAATAAATCATCAAAAAACCTCTTAATTCTATGTGGGAGTATTGGTTAATATCACTCTTTATGTGATTCTGGGAAGGCTGAAGAGTTTGGTATCATAGTTTTCCAAATCATGTTACAATCATGTATAGGCCACTACCTCGACCAATAAAAACCCACAAAATTTTATGTATTATACACAAGGTTTAATATATATTTTGGAGTTATTAAATAACATTATTTAGTCAATTTTAGTACCCTTAGAATGGGTGTCTCATGGCAACTCGTAATTGTGTGTGTAAATTATGAAACACCCAAAAAAACTCAAACACTAAAAATATTAAAACTAAAAACTACTAGGATAAAAGGTGACTCAAAATATGATATATAAAAACAAATTGAATAGTATAGGGACCATTGTTGGTCACATAACCCCAATATCGGATTTACCATGTCACGAACCAACCCGAGTCGACCCAGAACCGGTCACCTAGGATAGCCAGTGAGAAGTCCTGAGAGGCATTCTTGATCCTCCCGAGATAGAAACAAGCACCAAGGGAATCAATATAGTACACAATGAAACTATTTATCCCAAATATAAACAATCAAACAATCAATGGAATGAAATGGAGTGCCCAAAATACATTTACCTAAATATTACAGTAAACAATTTTCGTACAAGAAACTGATATTATAACTAAACCAACAACTCAACTGACCAAATGTAATAACCCTCTAACTCTCTGTGACCCCTTTGGTCACTCATTAATTCATTGATCACTTGTTTCCCAAAGCGATCTAACTCAAACTAAAACCTACACAAGGACTAAAAACACAAGAAGTCTATAGGTGTGAGTATTAAAACTTAGTAGGTTAGCCTGCTATTCTATTCCCAATGCACATCCTTGAAAATAAATGAAACATAAATTTCATGTTTTAAATACAAGATATTAATGTATGTTTTCCAAATGAGGTCCCATGATATGTAAAAAAATTACTACCCCAAAACATTAATGTTTTATAAACAATAATGCTAGTTACAATTTTCAAAGAGGTGCAACATCTAAATGATAATAGTTTTCAAGAGGGATGATTTAATGAATTTTTCTCTATTAAACAAATCACAGACTACTTAATTTACCAACCAAACACACCGTATGTCAATGGTGAGTACAAAATATCCAATGAGAACAAGTTATGGGAACACCCCTAGGAACTAGTTAGTTGTGAACCCAAGGTACCTCGTATCTCGATGAAAGTAACCATAAAAAATATCCATTCTCGTGAACACGAGCAACTAGAATGGATCATACCTATAACCTAGGGGTCACCCAACATCTTTATCACTATATTTAAGTTATTTTTTTCATCATCAAACTTGCTTTGTGAAATATGGGCCAAACCCCATAGGATCACTAGCATACTAGTACATGTTGTCCCACCTATATACCAGAGATCCCCTTTAGTGCTAAATCAAGTTTCACATATAACAAAATACATATTTCACATCAAAATTACATTCCCAAACAATAAACACACAAACATCCTACAAACTTGATTCACATTTCTTATACGAATCAATAAACCACTAAAAATTTTTGTAAACCAATTTCAAGGAGTGTAGTGAGGCTTTTCACATAAAAACTCATTCAAAAACACTCTTTTAAGTATATACACACAAAAAAAACATACCCCTAAAATATTTTTATTCCATAAAAAAATTTAATAAAATCATTTCATGGACCATTTAACAACCACCATTGACAGAACATTGTATATACATGTAAAATACTCAATCTTCATTTTTAGGAAAGGCCAAACGAGCCTTCAAATATTTTCTCAAAACTAAAATTTGACAAAGTTATGAATTTAAATTTTATTAAGGAGGTGTATAAACACCATTTATAGATGAATACCACATTCATAAATCACTTCAATCACTTAGTTACATATTCAAAACAAAACCATTTTCATAAGGATGTGAAACAGGGCATTCTCCGGAAACTAAGGCCAAAACATGTTGTAAACTAAAACTTATTTGTTTGTAAAACCAAATTAAAATTTGAAAGCCATAAAAGTATCCAAAAATAATTTTTTCATGCTTCTAATTTATTTATTGATAAAAAAATATCATTTTAAATTACCCTAGACACATAAATGGCCACCGGCAAATTAACCATACACATGGCATGCACTTTTTAACAAAAAAACATATTTTAAGATCTTAAAAATAGATAAAATACCATTTTAAACCAATAAATTTATTCAATCTACTAAAAAATATTCGAAATACCATAAAACAAGTGAAAAAGCTCATGTAATAATTTACCAAACATGATGAGTGCACATTTATACAAAAACAACTATATTTTTAACAGAATAAGGCATAAAAAATCATTTACACATAAATCAATTACAACTAAGGTTTCACAGAAGTACATATCATATAAATAAGTCTATAACATCATGATAATGATTAAACATAACTAATAAAGGCATGTGCATGAGATTTCCTACCTCAAATCCTTGACATAATGGAAATGCACACCCAATATCACCATCTGAGGGATTATAAACCCTTAACCTATGACGAACAACCCCAAAAGAAAAATTACCCCACAAAAATTATATGATAATAGAACCCCAGTTTGATCATGACTAGTGGATATTATTAAACCACAAAACAATGAATGGAGGAAAAAGAGGGAGGAGAAAGGAGAAAGAATCTCACCCTTTCAACTAGAATAATCTTCGTCTTTCAATAGATTTGCAACCCTATAAAAAACAGAATGTCTTGAATCATCTTGGAGAGTCTCTTATGGTCTCTAAGAACTTGGGAAAGTATATTTTTTGGTAACAGAGTACGATTGGAATCATTTATGGATGACATAATTTACATTCTCAATTCTGGACAAATTGAGGAAACCTGAGAAATTTCTCCCAAATATGAGATTAAAATGAGCTCCAAAGAGGTAAAATTGGTAATGTGGGTGAGGGTAGTTATTTTTTATTTGAGTCGGAGGTGGAATAACAAAAAAAAATTAAAAATGAAAATGCTATAAAATACACAATTTTCTTTAAAAGTAAATGGGCCCCTGTGATGGCCAATTACCTAAATAAGTAACCCAAATTCACCATGATTATGAATTATTAAGGGTTGAAAAAGGATATGGTGGTTTGAATATGTTAGTGGAAGAAATGTATGATGTTGAATGGATGAAAATTTTTAAAAAACAAAGAATTTATAAAAGAAAAAATTTTGGTTTCAAAAACTAGAAATGGGCTCATGGTTCGCCCAAAACATGAAGTAACCACCCTTTCTAAAAAAATCCTAAATAAGCAAGGGTGAACCCAAATTTGGGTGATTAGACATAAATGGTTGTTCAAAACTCAAAATTAATCTCACCCAAATCTAAAGAAAAGGATCTGTATTTTCAATGAACTATTTCAAAACAATGACATGAAAAGAAAAAAACAGGTGTGATAATTCTCCCCACCATTAAATATTTCATCCCCCAAAAATCCATAACGGTGTTCAACTGATAGAACAAAACCTAAGTATTACTTATCTACATAATCCAGAATCTAAATAAATGGAAATATCATTCACCAATAATGTAACTCAATACTTTTTCCCAAACAAAACACCAACTCACAACCACTTCCAGAGAATCAACTGAAAGATCGAGTCACTACCTCCAGAACCAAACCAAGAACCCGGTTGGGGGGCCTTCTACCATTTAACCCAACAAGAACCCAAACCGTAGAGAAGTCAAAAAAAAACAAATATTATAAGGGATTATGGAATGGACTCCCAACCATAATGAAATAACTAGCACTACATATGTTCTTAGGTGGAAGAAAATCAATGAGACCCGTGGTGGGTCCCCCCCCATTAGAACCCAACATTCAATGAAGAAACAAGAATTCAACATTAACTAGAATTGGGCATCACATATACATGACCAAAAAAAATCTCCCACACCAAAACTCTCCCACACCAACCTAAAATCCCATGTTAATAGGGCTACAACATGAACATATAAACCACACTCTCCCGAATAGAGGGGACAAGAACTGGGCCAACACTTTGGGCACTGATCCGGACCCCCACCACATGGGGAGGGGATAGAAGGGTACCCAATAATTAGGCCCCAAAAACCACAAAAGACAAAAAGTAACTACTGAACAATCTCCACCTACGAACAGGTAACACTAATACCTCACCCTATTTTCACAGGCAGTCCACACATGGGTATTGATCGAAAACCAACATCCATGAAGGCAAAACCATAGACACTGTGTGAAGGGTAAGTCAATAAAACTTGGTGTGGAAAAGGGAATTTCACATAAATGAAGAACCATAGTAGATAAATAGAAACTATCGTACCAAAATGGTGGAGGTAGGACCCTGATCAAGCTCCCCACACCTCTAGATATTTCCTGACTACATGAAATGCTTCACTCTGAGGCCTATGGCTGGAGCCCTCATTCATGATGCATCTATTGCACCTCAGTTATGGTGCTAAAGACCACACCTCTCAAAAAAGTAACATTCTCAAAAAAATGCATCTAAATAAAAACTCATATATACATATCCAAATTCAACCTCACTCAGAACAAGGGAAGAATGGGCAAGGAATACAGCGAAACACATCAACATCACTGAACACAAATGCTATGTCAAAAAGAATTATCACGACATGGAAGCAATTCGAATCGACCCCAAAGAGATCTCTATTCCAAAAATTAGGTTGCGGCATCATCTGAAGAGGTGGATATAACATTTTAAATGAATATTTAGACTAATCAATAGGACTGATTTCCAACTGAAAACTATTCATGACCACATCATAACATCAAACACATCTTTTGAAACCCAATGAAAATTATTCCAAAACCGAGCCAGAAATTAGCTCTCAACTCAAGATACAACTACCTTATGACTTCTAGATCATATGGAAGCTTACTGACTAAATAACTCTTCTAATACATAGAAAAGACTAGCCACATGACCATTGGTTTATAAACAAAGGCCACAATTTTTCATCAAAATGAACTTTTCAAAAACAAACAAACTTGGTCGGTTTCCAAATTCACTAATGGTATTTCATGATGTCTCACCCACATGCACATTTCCATTCAACCCTAGGAACCCAAACTCTATTCCACATAGGCCATCCTTCCAGATATTAATAAAACCATGCATGAGATCACCCATGAAAATAGAAAAAGCTAAAACAAAACAACATCATTCAAAAAATCATATACCATCAAAAGGAACACCAACCAATAGGTCAAAAACCCTTTTCCTATTTCAAAAAACATACCACACTTTATCACGAAATTTTTTCTTAAAATCCTACCCCTTTTAATTTTTATAAACTTTTAAAACAACCATGCTACTCCAAAGAAACCATTCACATTTTCTAAAATTCTGCAAGGTATCTTTTCATAATATGATGGTCATTGAGACCAATACCCTTTCTAGGAAAACATGAACCACTCAAAACCAATTTCCAAGACCAATTCGTCAGGTTCAAACACTTTTCAACAACCAAAAAAATCCACATTTAGAACAAAGATTCAGACTCAACTTAAAATGATTCACACATTCAAAACATTTTATTCCAAAAAAACTCAAGGTTAGATTATGGATAATCAAATCCCATTAAATCATTTCCACTTCCTATTTATTTCACAAAAAAAAAACCTTCCAAAAACAATTCTTTTATATAATTTCTGAAGACCCCTTTTTCAAAATTTGAAAATCCAATCCTTCTTTAAAATCCATTTTTACAATTCTCATACAAGGATTATCAAAAAAAAAATCAGAATTGAGGAAAGGTCTAAGAGACCCAAAAAAAAGGAACTATCGTCTTTGGGTGACTAGACCATATGGTTGGAGGCCATATGTTATATAAACCACCAACATAGAGAGAATTATTTAGGACCATGCCCCTGATCCACATGGCTTTCCAGGACCTTCGTGCTCATAGAGTCCATTTGTCAGACACCCTTTGTCATATCCCAACACCAAACAATCAACAAGAATAAAAGACAATAATAAAACTGGACATCCCATGGAAGCCTGAGGATCAAAACTATAAAGAGTTCACGACACTTTTACCGTACATCCCCCTCAAGTCCCACAATCCTACTCCATCTACCTTGATAGGACCCAAATAATAAGGGTGCCCTAAAAAAGGTTTTCTATGAGCTGACCTCCTCTAATACCATTTTGTCAAGAACCAGCCTGAGTCGACCCTGAACCAGACACCTTGGCCAGCCCGTGACAAGTCCCTAGTGGCATTCCCAATCCTCCCAGGATGACGACAAGCAATGAGGGAATAAATAGAGTATGTAAGGGAATGATTTCCCCCAAATATAAAAATTCAACCAAATAGTGGAATAAAATGGACATCCCAAAACACATTTACATAAACATTGAACTGAACAATATTCATACAAGAAACAGAAAGTATAACTAAACCGAAAACATAAATAACCAAAACTAATAACCAAATAACTCCATGTGACCCCTATGGTCACTCTCAAACACAATGATCACATGTCGCCCAAGTCAATTGAACTCAAGTTGAATCCTGCCTTAGTGATAAAAATAGAAGAAGACTGTAGTCATGAGTATTAAAACTCAGTAGGTTAGTCTGATATTATATGCCCAATGAACATCCTTTATAATAAAAGAAACATCAATTCCATATTTTAAATACATGATATAATTTTATGTTTTTCAAATGAGGTCCCATGATATATAAAAAATTTACCAGACAAAAAACATCATGTTTTATAAACAAGAATGCTAGTAATAATTTTCAATGATGTGCAAATTCAAAATGAAAATATTTTTCAAGAGGGTTGCTATAAATAATTTACTATTTTAAATAAATCACACAGACTACTGAATTTACCAACCAAAAAAAACATAAACTGATGATGAGTACAAAATAACCAATGATCATAAGTCATGGGAACACCCCTAGGCACTAGTGAGTTGTGAGCCCGAGGTACCTCATATTTCGGTGAAAGTAACCATAATAAATATTTTTTGTCATGCACACGAGCAACTAGTATAGAGTATACCCATAACCTAGTGGCCCCCTACATCGTCATCACCATAGTTTTGTTAGTGTTTCCA
Organism: Viscum album; assembly: GCA_963277665.1. Lineage (NCBI taxonomy): Eukaryota > Viridiplantae > Streptophyta > Magnoliopsida > Santalales > Viscaceae > Viscum > Viscum album. The sequence goes on along the minus strand of OY728165.1, from coordinate 189,555,961 downwards.
TCGTCAATAATGCTACGTGAAACAGGTGAAAAAAACCACAAGATCACTTGCATACTAGTACACATCCACCCACCTATATACTCGGGATTCCCTTTAGTGCTCAATCAAGTTATCCGTATTTTCAAATAAAAATTTCAAATCAAAATTCCATTCCCAAACCATAAACACACAAACAACCCACAAACTTGCTTCACATTTCTTTAATGAATCAATAAACCACTAAAAAGTTTATTAAACCAATTTCAAGGACTGTATTGTGACTTTCCACATAAAAACTCTTTAAAAACACTATTTTATGTATAAACACACAAAAAAACCATACCCAACCATATTTATCAGCACTAAAATGTTTTAATAAAATATTTTCATGGACCATAAAATAATCCAAATTTACAGAACATTTTAAAAACATGTAAAACTCTCAATCTCTATTTTTAGGAAATGCAAAATGAGCCATTAAGAATTTTTCCCAAAACTAACATTTGAAAAAGTTATTCATTTCAATTTTATTAAGGAGGTGTATACACACCATTTACAGTGTCAAAAAAAATTCATAAATCACTTAAAACACTCAGGATACATTTTCAATACACAACCATTTTCATAAGGATGTGAGGCGGGCCATTTTCCAGAATCCCGAGCCAAAACATGACGTAATACAAAACCTATCTGTTTGTAAAACCAAATCCACATTTTAAATCCATAAAAGTATACAAAAATATTTTTTTTCATTCTTCAAATATATTAATAAATCCTAAAAAATCATTTTAAATTGCACTAGACCCATAAATGTTGACCGGGAAATTTACCAAACACATGGTATTCACTCTTTAACAAAAAAAAGTAATTTTAAGCTCTTAAAAAGGGATAAAATACCATTTTCATTCAAAAAAATTATTCAAGATATTGAAACATATTCAATGTGTGAATTTTCATGTAATAATTTGTCAAATAATAGGAGTGCACATTTATACCAAAACAACTATACTTTTAACAAAATAAGGCATAAAACATAATTTACACACACAAAAATTAAAACAATGTTTTCATAGTATAAAATATCATATAAATATGGTTATAACAGCATGATAATGTTTAATCATAAAAGATAAACTCTAGTGCAAGGGATATCCTACCTCAAGTCCTTGGTGTAATGAAAACACGCACCCAATATCACCATCTGAGGGTTTATATACTGTAAACCTATGACGACCGGCCCCAAATGAATAAAACCCCCCCAAAAAATAAAAGGATAACATAACATTAGGTACATAATGACTTGTGTAGATTATAAAACCAAGAAAAAATGAAAGGAGGAAAACTAGGGAGGAGAAAGGAGAAGGAATATCAACTTTTCAACTAGAAAACTCTTCACCTTCCATTAGATCTAGAGCCTTATAAATAAGGAAATGAAATTAAACATCTTGGAGAGTTTATTAAGGTCACGAATATCCAGGGAAAGAATATTTGTGAGAAAAATATTAATAATGGAATGATTTAGGGATGAATGAATTTACCTTGTCAAATATGGAAAATTTAAGGAAACCTGATAACGTTTTCCAAAATATACAATTAAAATGATCTCGAAATAGGTTACATAGATAATGGGGGTTAGGGTAGGTATTTTGGATTCTCTTGGCAGGTGGAATCACATAAATATATTAAAAAATAAAAATTATATAAAATAAAAAATTTATTTTCTAAAACTGGAAATGGGCCCATGGGCTGGCCCATTACCGAAATAAGTAACCCAAATTCACCATGATTGTGAATTATTAAGGAGTAAAAATGGATTTGGAGGTTTAAATATGTCATTGGAGGAAATTTATGAAGTTTAATCGGTGAAAAATGTTGAAAAACGAAGGATTTATAAAAGAAACAAATTTGGTTTTTAAAACTAGAAATGGTCTCAGGGTTGGCCCAAATCATTAAGTAACCACCCTTTCTCCAAAAACTCCTAAAAATCAATGGGGAACCCAAATTTGGGTGATTAGAGATAAATGGTAGTTCAAAACTCAAAATTAATCACACCAAACACCCAATAAATTGATCAGGATTTTAATGAACTAGATCAAAACCATGTAATGAAAAGGAAACAAAATGGGTGTGACATACCATATCCCTAGAGGAGCCACATCCATCTCCACCTTTGATTCTTGGATAATAATTATTAATTATCAAGTGATTCTAAGAAAATCCTTCCATATTTTCTTCGTATTATTCATTAATCCATATTTCATATGATGATCCTTTTTCATAGTATCTAAATTATTAATGTGAATAAGGTATTGGGTTTTGGATAGTTCAAACCAATTATTTCACCCCTTAGATTATATAATGGAGACATCCCTACTTATACTTTTTTCACCGTTGAAGGATATATGTTTTATCTTGGTTTCCAATTCTTCCATGTGGGTGTAACTATAAAATTGTATTATTTTTTAATTCAATATATTATTGATATTTATATAACTATTTTTGTTTAAATTATTATTATATGTGATATAATTTTAGTTTTTTATATTATATTTATGAAATTTGAGATTGGAATAATGTGTTTCTTTTTTGAATTGAATTTATTCCAATAAAAATCGACCTTTTTCATGATGTAATATTTTTTGAAATGAATTTGAATATTTTAGAAATGGATTAATGTTTATGTGTTATATTATGATCTTATTATAGTATTTATTGAATTAAGGTATCATTCTAAAGAGAAAATTGATTTATAATCAATTAATGGCATCCTAATAAATTTAAAAGTTATTATTTTATGAATTTATTATGTATAATTGAATTCTATTTTTCACTATTCCCCATATAATAATTATTTCATTGATCATTATAAAGAGTTTGATGGAAATGGAAGGCCTCAGACCTTTTTTTGATTGAATATGAAAAATGTATGTTGAAAATGGTCATTAATGGACTGTAAATAGAGTGTTTAGTTTTAATGGATTTCAGAAAAAAAAATAATGTTTTCTATTTTCGTTAAATGGTAAAGGAATCAACTTCTTGAGTCATATTGTATGAAAAAGGATCATTTTTCACTATATAAAGTGTATTTTTATGTTCTTATAAGACACACTTAATTTCCCTTTGGTACTTATTTCCCCAAATATGATTTTTTATCAATATATTATGTTTATTCTACCTATTTGTATAAATGATATATTCATTCCATGGGTGTATGTTATGATTGGGGATTTTCTATGAGACGATGATAGAGGTTAGGGGGATTTATTTCTTATCACTTATGCGGTGATCATTGTTTTATTACTAATTCCCCTACTTTGTTTTAGGTCATGGGAACCAATTTAATAAGTGAAAGATCTTTATTTATGATACACTAATTGGTTCACATGTTTCTAGTATCCCTCTTTTCAAAGTAGACACTATGTCTTAGAGGGGTTTTCATCTAAATGTGGATACTTTAGATATGTTGGATATATTGTGGATGTTTACACTCAATATATTCTTGTAGTTTTTTCAGGGAAATATAATAAATTTATATGAATATCATGATAGGACCTAAGGTATAAAACAATAAATACTTATTTCATGATTATAGGTTTATATAGAAGATACCTATTTGGTGATTGGATATATCATCCACTTACATGAATTATTGTAGAAGCACTCAATTATATATTTTCATTCTCTATATTTTGACTTGTTTTTCCAACTTTGTGTATGTTTGACCCATGTATTTGGTTAGTATCAATTTTAATTTTTTAAAGGTTTTTGGAAATCCTGTATGGAATTATACACTATAGTGGTTTTTTATTAAAGATAAATTAAAAATGATTGTTTTTTCTTAACGAATTATTATTCCAGTGAAGAAAATAAATGATATTATTTAAATTTATAAAAAAGAAAAAGAATTTTCAATGGAATCATGCTCTTTGTATTGTGTTTTGATGTGTTTATGTTTAAAAATACATTCTTTTAGTATAATTTCCAATATAGAAATTATGGATTTAATTATGAAATAATTTATATATATTAAATGAGTGGTGCAAGACATGGTCTTTTATCTCATTCTTATATATTTGACATCCTATTTTCTTTGCTGCCCTCAGGGTTTTCTAACCGGGATGATGATGTGTGATTTTGGAGGTGGAGAGAACATGTGTGTTGCAAGGTGTGAGATTAGAGGATGGTTCAAGTTTGATTATTTTATTAATATATTTTTATTGTCCGACACATCCTCCAATATAGTGGTTTTTGGTTTTTTTCATTATGATGTATTTCCATGATTTTTGGAATCTTTCATTGATGATGTCTTTTATATATGATTTTTTGAATCTGTGTAATTAGTAATGTCCCATCTGGAATGCCTATACATCCCGATTATATTATTTATTTGGAATTTAAATTTAGTGTTTGTGAAGACAATACTGATCAATGGAAAATGTTATACAATTTTTTAACACTAGTTTTAGGTATAATTATTTTCCAATGGTGTTTCGTGTTGCGCATAGGTTCTTATCACTAGCCCATGGGGATCAGGAACTCCCTCATGTCATATAGTAATCCTAGACATATCCCATGTGGACAAAATCCCATGAAGTTTCATGATAAAATTGTGTTATACACAACATTAAATGGTAAAACAATGTTCTTGTGTATCCCTCTTGTAATTTGGGGGTGTGTCATTATATAATACAGAATGATTTCATCATGTCTCAAAGGTTAAGTATAGGGAGTATCTTGAGATATCATTATCATCTTGATACTCATGTGAATTATGGATTTTGGGTTTTGAAATGATAAATAATGGATTCTTTTTTTTATATGAAATGATTATATTTTGATTCTTGTCAATAAGATATGTGATATGTGGGTCTCAATTGGGTTATTGGGAGAAAATAGAGGAGAACATGAGATTTATGTATAGCATGAATGGTCTGGCCAACATTGAGATGACCATGCGGTTATGGAATCTCACCTTCACAAATCTTGTAGCATTGTTGGTGAATTATTTCCCTACTCAAATGTTCAAAAGGTAAAAAACCTATATCTAAAAAAAATTGTGTTTTTTTAATAAAATCAATTGTAGATTTATCCTAAATTTGTTATAACTTAATAGATATGCATTTTTGAGATCATTGATACTATTTGGATATGGTTCTGATAGAAATGTTTTCTAAATTTATCACGTTCTATAATGAAGATTAATTTTAAATTTTTTTCGTAAAGTTTTAATTCTATAAAATGATTACACGAAAATATTTCTCCCATTGGTTCATGAATTATGATATTAAAATATTTCAGAATATGTGTTTTATAATGGTAATATATCAAATTTATTACTTGGGGTTATTTCCCAAATTGATTTATATCAAAAGGAAATTTCTGGGAGTGATTAAATTTTAGAAAGTGGTTTTTTGTGAAATGTGGTTCTTGGAAAATGGTGGCATTATAATTGTATTTTTTTGGTGCCATGTGTTCACATAGGGGTTGACTTTTTTTAAAATATTATTCCTCAGTTTACTTTGTCTTTAAAATCGATTTATAAAATATTGTTATTTTGAAAGAATATATTCTTTTTTTGGTGTAGAGATTATTTATTTTTTCTATAATTTTTTTATTTAATCCCTATTATAATTTGGGGTCATATAATTGTACCTTTGTGAAATTGAATGAATATATTCAGTTATTATGTTTTTAATAGTATTCATGTGATACCAAATTCTCAAAAGAGAGAAGATATGGATTATTTTAAAATAAATTTCTCTTATTGAATCCTCAAATTTCAAGAAAGATGCTCCATTAGTTGAAGAATATACCCAAACACTTTACAATGGTGCCCTTTGTACCTTATTAATTATTGGAACCTATCTTAGAATTCATGATAAGTGTGTTCCTTCTTTTCTAAGGGGATTTTTTATTGAAGAATGATGTATAGTTGTCTTAAATGATTATTTTGATGCTCAATTCTCTCAAAATACATAATCACTCAAGTGTGATAATTTCATTGATGATTCTCATCATATCTAGATTAGGGTGGTGGGAGTATATGCTACACTCTTAGAAACATGAATATATGATTGGATAATTTTTTCAGAATGGGTTAGACCTAGTGGATATATCTTGTTGTCAAGAAATTTGAGACACATCTCAATTTTGTGATATTTTACTGGGTCCTACAATATGTGAATTTTTATTTCAATAAATTCTCATATTTTTTCATCTTATATCTTGGGTCCGTTATCTATGAATCTAAGAATGACCATTTCATTGGAGGTTCTCTACATCAAGAATTTGGATAAGTTTTGACTCCATATTTACTTGCATCAATTAAAGAAGTTGTCATTGAAGAAATTCATTTGGAATATTTATACTCTAGGATACTAATGATGGGTGATGCCTCAGTTATATAGAATTAAAATAATTTTATCCTAGTAGGTGTGGAGTGGAAGTGAGATAATCTAAAGTTGAAAATACTAACATAGGATATTTATCCATTAAAAAAGAATAGTTCTTTATCATATAAGAAGCAGTCCTTTAAAGAATTATTTTTTGGGGTATGTTGGGAACTATATTTCATAGTATTTTAATTATCTATGTTTTTTTGGGGGATTTGGTCACTTTATTCACATTTAGATGTTTTCCGGAAGGAATTTCATAATAAGTCTCAATCATTTTATTTTTCGGATGATGATTTTTATTGGATTATACTATATAATAATTGTAAACTTGTTGAAATTTGGGACTCTATAATTATATATTTATAACCTAGTGGATGGTTCTTTTATCTATTTATTTTCTACTATGTAATTAACATTTTTTGTTGTTTCTTTCATTATGCCTAATTTTTATGAATCATCGCTTCTGAGGGATTTGGTTTGTGATGATTGGTTTTGTTAAGAATATTATTTTCTTCTTATCAGGACATGAGGAATAGACATAGGTTAATTATTGGGTAACTAGAGAGGGTGACTCACTAGTTATGATTATATAGGATTTTGTGAATGGATTAAATTAATATGGATTCCCTGAGTGAAGGTTATCCAGTTTGTGACCCTAGGTTATCTATGTTTGTTGTGGCCTAAAGTAAGATATCATTTAGATTTTTAGGTTATTATAATTTTTACTTCAATAATATTATTTTGAAGCATTTTTTGTTAGGGTATGAGTATATATTTTGGGTTCTCTATTGTTTTGAGTAGATGTATCCATAATTTTTCACTTGGTTCCACCATATTAATGGGAAAACCATGATATGTATCCTTCCTTCTTATGGAATTTTGTTTGAGGTTGTTGTCTTAGTTGTGCACAGATACACATATAAATATGTAATAATGGTCACCTAAATTATTTTCAGGATCATGGATATTTTGTTTTGAGGCCATCTTGTGTTGATCCATTGACATTAGATGAGTATTTTCTAAAAAATTTATTTTCTATAAACTTATATAATCAACTATGATCATTTTCGGAGTAGAAAGTGGAATGGTGGAGAGAGTTTCACAACCTCAAGTAACTATATATGGTAATATTTTTTTGTTTAATATTATCTTTTCCCACTGTGAGAATTTTTTGTTTTTGGGATTGAATTTAGATGTTTTCAACATTTATGGGTGTTACATAGTTTAACCAAATGATTGGAAGTTACCATAAAGGAATCATGATGGAGTTTTTTTCCTGGGTACTGTGTATTTTTTCATTGTCTTGAAATCATTTTACAAACCTTTTTGTCCATCCCAAGATAATGTTTGGTAAGTTTCATGTTCATTGTAGTAATCCTACGTAGTTGTATAACTATTTACCAAACTATACATCAAAACAATATGACCATCCTACAATTAAATAAAAAATAATTTTACCTTATTACCTTGCTAGAATTTTTTCAACGGTAGCTCTTATACCTCCATATCCATTCAATCTACCATAATTATCCTATGGGGAGAGATCCATAATTTTCCTCTATTGGTTCATTCCACTTATTTGGTGATATTAAAGGTATTAACTGATAAATCCCTCCCCTTTTCTGTCAATTTATTTCCATATGATCCTTCATTTCATCCTCATTTCTACTAGAACAATAAATCATTGTCTCATCCATGGATTATGTTCGAGAGGGTTCTAATGTAGGGTATCAGTCTCTTATGGAGTAGAGAGGAGGTCTCACTTTTATTTTGGCGGTCTTCATCAAAGGAGATAGGTTTCATTTTGGATTGCACTCATTCCAAGTACATTTTCCAAAATAGTTGTCTAATATTAGAATTAAATTCTTCCTTGAGCTTTATAAATCATTTTTGTTGAATTTTTTTAATATTTTAGATATCCCATCAGTTTTTAAGATAAAGTTAATAAAATGTAAGCTTCACAAAAAATTTTATTTTATGAATTTATTGTTTTATAATTTTAATGTATTTTATTTCATGTGCGAATAAATTTTTAGATGCCTATAATCCAAATTAAAATGGTTTCATGTGGGTGTGTTGAATTTTGATCCCATTAAGGTTTAAAGACCGAAAACAGTGTTTGAAAGAATGATATGTTTTATAATGATGTGTTGTAATAATAATGCTGTTAAAAGAGGTTGTGTAATAATTTTAAATTGTTTCATGGTAATGAATTTTTTATCCCCCTTTTTATAATTCATTAATGTTATATTAGAATGTGTTAGTAGGAAATCGAAGACCCATGGCCATCTAATTGGATTTTAGGTGTAAAACTTTATGGACCCTGCCTTAAAACAGTACATAATCATGAATTAAATGAATAAATCACATTGTGGATCTTTTTAGGTTTAGAGTTTTAGAGAATTAGGTCATAACTATTACATTTTATCTCAAAAGTTACAAAGTATACACTTCGAATCAATTCCCCTTTTTCACAAAATAAAAACTCTTATAAAAAGAGTCATGCCTACTTCCATGTTTTAGATATCATGACCTTTCCATGATCCCATCCTGGACCCAATTCATCTTTCAGCCCTCTGAAAAACATTTCAAAACATGGGATGATCATAAAAATCTCAATAAGGGTTATAAAACAAAGAAAGAAGACATTAGTTCATCATAACATACATAACATAAGCTCTTTAACATACCTCATAAAATAATAAGATTTATGAATCACACATAGAAAACATAAATCATAAAGGTACGTAAGGAGTTACATTTGGAATACCCATCACAGTATATTAGCTAAATCTCTTAGGAGAAACATTCATGTTTACCTCGGTCACATTACCCAATGCATTGAAGAGATATCTCGAGCCTACCCGCCCTAGGATTATCACAAAACAACCCGTATACGTAATAATACCCAAGAACAATAACAATTTAATAACACATAAAACAATTATAAAGGAAAGATAAAATGTCATAACTTCAATTATAATATATAATTTTAATATATTGATATAACATATACATTATCAAAACCATTTACAATAAAAAAATATGTAAAAGAGTATATGGAATTTATTTCCCGTTTAAAAACATTTTGGCGTGTTAAGGAATCCAATGATCAAATAATACTCGCGACGGCGGAAAAGTCATTGTCACTGATTACGTTAAAAAGAAAAATTCTTTTTTGAAATTTAGTAAAACGCATTGAAGAAAAATATTCCCTTTGAATGTAATGAATATTCAATGGTGTTTATATAATGTATAAAAGAAAGTCGTGTATTAAAAAAATATGCCTCAATGAATGGTGATTGAGATGAAGTCCCTTACATCATGTCAGACATGACCCATTCATTCATTAATCTTCAGAATAATAAAATAATGTTATTTTCTAAATTTTTAAGAACCTTTTTCAAGCTTATTATTTCTCTTATATGAATTATTTCATGTTATAAACATTATGTAAGCATTTAAGTTAGTAATGGTCATTTTGTCGATATTTGGTACTTGAGTAAAAAATTGACTTCGTATAATTACATGTTGTTCATGTGGTAAAAAGTTCATTATATACAGAATTTTATTCCTGATTTTGATATCATATATATCATATATATCAATTATATACTTGTATATACAATCGTACATAACATTTTGAGGTAAGAAATGAAATGCACCATTCATGGAGATGGTAAGTCATACGTACGCATGAACACTACTTTTATTTCTATTTCATATTTTATGGAATGAAAACATAATTATACATTTATTTACTATAATTCCAGTATAATATCATATATATAATATCATTAACTCAAACCTTTATATGTTCTATGTATGGCATGAACGAGTCATGCCATTTTGAGGGTGCGGTAGTCCACACATCCTCAAATGAAATTATCGTGTTTATCCATAATGGAAACCATAAAGGTTTGCAATAAATCGAAAATACATAAGCATAAAGAGAACATAAAATTAATATATATCATATATAGATACAATTCCATCATTATTTCCACCATGAGAGGTTGTTGGAGATATTTGAACTATCATCATTTCATGAGACAATAGTTCGTCGTCCAGAGAAACAGTATGTTCTTTACTAATTAGATAGAGGTGAGTGTAAGTGTAGTTCAAATACTTCTCATAAAAATAACATAGTATATTTAGGATAATGGTTTAGGTATTAAATAAAAGAATAAAAAGTGTTTAGGTGGTTGGAGAATGAAAATAAAACAAAAGAACATAAGAGAAGGCGTTACCTTTAAATTCGATAACTCCCTTTCGTTTGAATGTAAAGGACTTCTTGAAGTTCTTTATGCCTAAGGTAAGGCTTATAAGAATAGGAGGGGGATGTATGGAGGTCAATTGGGAAGAGGTTGGATGATCCAAGGGGCTTGAGAGGTGTTAGTAATGGGTTATATGTGAGATCTTTTTATAAAGGGGAAGAGGGGCTCTTTAGGAAAGTGTGAAAATATTATATTATTATAAAATGATTTTTGGTTTCTAAAAGTCCAAAACTTATTAAAGTAAAAGATAAGATGACTCATGGTCGAAATAAAATTATCGAATAATAATTGAACAGGTTTTGGATATTTTTGTAATCTTAATATTATTATTTATTTAAATCATTTATTAAAGGGGTAAACACTGCATCATTATTGTGTCATTAATAATTTTTTTTGTCTAAAAATTATAAAAAAAATAACATGATATATGAAATCGTTTATCCTTCCAAATAATATTTATAGAAAAAAATATAACTTATATAACCATGAGTAAATATTAATTTATTAAAAGATATTTGTTTTTGTCATTTTTGCCTTTACTTTAAGTTAATTTAAATAAAGTGTCATTATCACACTTTAGTAGCTCCATGGGGTCCCAAAATAAACCCAACGATGACCATGGACGGCCATGACTCATAAAATAAGGATAGGACTTGTGTTAAGGTAATTTTGTACTATTATTATATTTTTTTACCTTGAATTACCCAATTTACCTTTAACCGTGGTAAATAAAAGTTCAAAGTTACTATTCACTAAAAAACATTTTCATCTTATTGAACCAAATTTTACATAATAATAACAATAATGTATGTCATATTTTCAAAATTTAATTAAAACAAGTGGTAAACTTTCATTTAAATGAAAACTTCAGTTTTTAACTACTACTTAGTGGTTTCACTATTCATCAAAATTGATGTTTTTCAGAAAAATACCAAAAATTCAGCCTAAGATATATTTGATATTCCAAATTAAAAATTGATGTCTATTTTACCAAATTAAAAACATTTAATTTGGATTAATTAATTTAAAATTAATTCATGTAGTCAAAACAAAAAAGTGTGTTCTTAAGAAATATTAACTATCAAAATATTGACACTTGTTTATGTCTAATTTCAAATTGAAATTAATTCCAATGAAAAAAATGGGATTAAATGGTAAAAATATAAACTAATTAAAATTTAAAACTTATTTTAAAAAAATAATATATTCATATAAATAAATTATATTAAAAGGCAGTTTTGAATTTAAAAACAGTATTTGTCACTTTTCATTAAAAATTGAATTTTTTCAGAAAAATACCAAAATTTTACCCAAAGTGAATTTTGATGTCCCAATTATAAGGATGAATTTTATATGAAAAAATAGAACATATAAAAGTGAAAAATATATTTTTAGAGGGTTCTCCATCAAAAGGCAGTAAATCTACCTTTTAAAGTAAATTATGGTTGAAATTAGATTCATTCACATTTTAAGCCTTTAACATTTATTGGATAAATGTAAAACAATTTGACCAACATGTATAATCATATTGTATTTAGTTCTATTCATTCCCACCAATAAAATGGCTAGGCATCGTCTACCATTTAAAATTATAATATTATATTGTTAGTATGCAACGTATGATTTCCAAGAAACCCATTATTATGTATCGAGTACGCCATCGAACATAGAAACCGATTTAAAGGAAAATTAATATTAAATTCCCAAATATTAATAATTATGAAAATGTATTATTCTTAATTTTCATGGGATGTTACATCCTTCCCCTCTTTTGGAAATTACACTCTCACATTTTTTATTCACTTATCGAATAAGTGGGAGTATTTATCCTTCAAAGCATTTTCACATTCCCATGTTGCCTCTTCAACCGTATGGTTTTTCCACAAAACCTTTACCTTCTAAATTAAATTATTCCACAACACTTATTACTTTGGTCATGAATCTCTACTGGTTGTTCCTTATAAGAGATATTTTCTTTTAACTGAACTACCTCAAGGTTCAAAAAGGACATGGATTTGGAATATACTTTCTAAACATTAAAGCTTGAAAAACATCGTGTACCTGCGATACACATGGAGGAATATCCAATTTATACACAACTAATATAACTTTATCTAGGGTTTCATAAAGTCCAATGAACATCAGACTCAACTTTCTCTTCTTACCAAAAAGCATCTCACTTTTCCATGGAGAAACTATGAGAAAAACATGATCACCTACCTCAAAAGAAAGATCCTTCCTTTGGTTATCCGCATAACTTTTCTTCCTACCCAGAGTTGTTGTCATTTGATTTTGAATCAACTGAACTTTTTCTAAAATCCCTTATGCCAATTCTAGTTCCATCTACTTCATTTGACCTACTTCATCCAAAAAAGCTAGAGTTCGATTGCACTTACTATATAATTCCACAAGTGGATCCATTTGAATACTGGAATGAAAACTGTTATTATATGAAAATTCAACAAAAGAAATATGTTGGTCCCAACTTCCATGGTAATCCAGTGAACAAGCATGTAGAATATACCCCAAGTTCTGAGTTGTTTGTTCTGACTATCCATCTTATTACAGAGAAAAAGTTGTACTAAAATTTATTTCAGCACCCAATGAATTCTGAAGGCCTTTCATAAAGTTAGAAGTAAACCTGGGATCACGATCAGATACAATAGAAAGGGGAACTACATGAAACCTGGTAATCTCTTTAACATACAACTGAGAATGTTTATCTAGAGACAATGCATCTCGAATAGGAAAGAAATGAGAAAATTTATTTAATTGATAAACAATAACCCAAATTTCATTATTACCTCAATATGAATTTGGTAATCCCAAAATTAAATTCATGGATATATTTTTCCATTCCCACTCTGGCATCGGTAAATACTGAAGCATCTCTTTCGGTAACTACAACTCTTCTATAACCTACTGACAAGTCAAACATCTCACAGTAAAGTTAGAAATATCTCTTTTCATTTCATCCCACTTGTAATACTCCTGAAGATCTCTGTACATCTTAGTACTGCCAGGATGAAATTAAAATGGGGAACTATAAGCTTCACATAATAGTTCATTCTTCATCTGTGAATCACAAGGCATGCATAATATCTTCCCAAATCCCAAAACAAAATCATTTTCAATTTTAAATTCTAGCAACTTACCCTTCTGAACAAACTCTACCTTTTTCTACAACTCACCATCTTCCTTATGCCCTTTCTTAATTCTTTCTAACAGAGATGATTTCACTGACACCTGAAACCAAATAGAGGAATTTCCTACACCAACAGCTTCTATTCCAAATTTCATCAAATCCCAAACAAAGGATCTCATTCCAAATGTAGCATGGTTAATGAAGCATTACTTTTTCAACTCACTACATCAACTACTTTTGTTATTTTTCTCAGATGGTAATAGATCGTGAAATCATAAACATTATTAATTTCAACCTTCTCCTCTTTCTCATGTTCAATTCATTCTCAGTGAATATATACTTTAATCTATTTTAGTCAGTATATATTTCTCATTTCACTCTATACAAATGATGCCTCCAAATTTTTAAAGAAAAAAAAACAATAGCTAATTCCAAATCATCTGTAGGGTAATTTAACTAATGAGTTTTCATCTGACATGTATCATAAGAAATTACCAGATCATTCTGCATAAGAAAGCAACCATTTCCATTCAATGATGCATCACTATAAATAACAAACTCTCCCTTTATGGAAGGTAGTGCCAAAACTAGATCATTCACCATTCATCTTTTCAATTCCTGAAAAAAATCATCACATTATTTGATCCTAATGAACTTAACACCTTTTCGAGTTAACTTAATCATTGGGCTAGATTACTATGAAAAATTCTCAAAAAACCTCCAGTAATAACCTGCTAGACCAAGAAAACAACGGAACTCAAATGTATTTGTTGGTCCTGGCCATTCATCAACAACTATTGTTTTATCAGGATCAACAATTATGCCATTTTCTGAAACAATGTGACCAAGGAATGATATTTTATGTAACCAAAACTCACACATTCAAAATATCCCTTGCAGTTTTTTTTCATTTAAGGTTTTCAAGACAACCCTTACATGACTTTATAGCTCCTCTCCAATTTTTGAATAAAACAAAATATCATTAATAAACACAACCACCATTTATCACCTGATTCAACTAATCCATCACTACAAAAGACTACTCAATTCTAATTCTGACCATCCTAGGATACTGATTTGGAAGGAAATTTCTCTCTGTATGCCTTCCTAGAGTAGCTTCCCTGATTCCTCTATGAAAAACCATTATGAACACATAAATATCTTAGGTGACGAAACATGGTAATCTGTAAATGCTATATCACTTCAATCATACCATTTATTTATTATTAGACATTAATATAACAATATCCTAAATTCTAAAGTTTTCTAAAGAGAAATCTGATAACAACTATACGGACCCAGACTTAAAATATAACATAATCTTTAATTAAATGAATAATTCACATTGATGATCATTTCAGGTTTAGAGTTTTAGGGAATTAGGTCATAACTATTACATTACATCTGAAAAGATACAAAGTAGACACTTCTAGTCAGTTCCAATTTTCTCTCAAAATAAAAACTCTTAAAAAAGTCATGTCTAGTTCCCTGTTTTGGACAACATGACTTTTCAATGATCCCATCGTTGACCCTATTCATCTTTAAGTCTTGTGAAAAACATTTCAAACATGGGATGAGCATAAAAAGCTCAGTGGGAGTTATAAAACAAAGAAAGAAAACATTAGTTCTTCATTAATTACATAACATGAGCTCTTCAACATACCAGAGGCAATCATTAGATTTATAAATCACACATAGAAAACATCAATCATCAAGATAAAATTTGGCATCCATATCATACTTACATTGTAGTTATCATAGCTACGTAGGGAGTTCCATTTGGAATACCCATCACATTATATTCCCTAAATCTATTAGGAGAAATATTCATGTTTACCTCTGTCGCATTAACCAATGCATTAGAGAGCAATCTCAGGCTCACCAGCCATAGGTTTATCATGGATCCCCCAATATATGTAACAATTCCCAAGAACCATGACATATTCATAACACATAAAACAAATATAAAGGAAAGATAAAATTTCCAAATTTCAATAACAATATATCATTTAAATATATTAACATAAAAAATATATTAACCGAACCATTTAAAATAAAAATATAAAAGAGTATATGATATTTATTTTTCCATTTCAAAAACATTTTTGCATGTTAAGGAAGCCAACGATTAAATAATACTCACAGCGGTGAAAAGATCATTGTCAAGGATTATGTGAAAAAGAAAAATTATTTTTTTTGTCTTTCAGTAAGACGCTTAATTGAAAAAGATTCCCATTGAATGAAATAAAATGTTAATGGTTATTATACAGAGTATAAAATAAAAGCGTGTATTTAAAAAATATTCCTCAATGAATGGAGATTGAGACGAAGTCCCTTACCCCATGTCCAACATGACCCATTCGTTCTTTAGTCTCCTGAATAACAAAATAAATTTAATTTATACTTGATTAAGAACCATTTTATTGTTTATTATTCCTTTCATATAAATTATTACCATGTTATAAACAATATGTAATCATTTAAGTTAATAATGGTCATTTTGCCGATATTTGGTATTTAAGTAAAAAATGGTCTTCTTTAAATTACAAGTTGTTAATGTGGTCAAAATTTAATTATATATACAATGTTATTCATGATTTATATATCATATATACCATATATATCCTGTATATACAATTATATATAATAGTATATAACATTTGGAGGTAAGAAATGAAATGCACTGTTCATGGAGACGGTAAGCCGCACCTACGCATGAACGCTACTTTTATTTTTTATTTCATATTTAATGGAATGAAAACATAATGATAAATAGGTATATTATAATTCTATTATAATATCACATATATTATCTCATTAACACCATCATTTATACGTTCTACGTATGGTATGAACGAGTTATATAACTTTGAGGCGGCGGTAGTCCGCAATTCCTCAAATGAAATCATCATGTTTACCCATAATAGAAACCATAATGGTATGATATAAATGGAAAATACACCAGAATAAAGAAAAAACATAACTTAATATATATCATATATAAATATAGTGTCACCATATTGGAAAACATGTGAGGTGGTTAGAGATATTTGAACAATCATCATTTCATGTAGCATTAGTTCATTGTCCATAGGAAAAGTATGTTCTTTACCAATTAGATAGAGGTGAGTGTAAGTGTATTTTGAATCCTTCTCATAAAAAACTAGTATATTTAGGATACTGGTTTTGATATAAAATAAAATAATAAAAAGAGGTTAAATGGTTGGAGAAGGAAAATAAAACAAAAAACATACGAGAAGACGTTACCTTTAAATCAGGTAACTCCCTTCGGTTTAAACCAAAAGGAATTCTTGATGTGTCTACTTCTTAAGGTAAGAATTCTAAGAGGAGGATAGTAATTTAAGGAGATTAATTTTTTAGAGTTTTAATGAGCCAATGGGCTTGATATGTGTGAGTAACGGGTTAGAGGTTAGGGCTTTTTATAAGGGGGAAGAGGGGCTCTTTAGGAAAGTGTGAAAATACTATTTCATTATATGATGATATTCGGTTTCTAAAAGTACTAAACTTATTAAAGTAAAAGATAAGTTGATTCATGGTAGAATTAATATCATCCCATAAGTGTTGTTCGAGTTTGAGATATTGTTTTAATATTTATAATATTATTTATTTAAAGTAATTATTAATGAGGAAAACACTACATCAATATTTTGTCACAAATAATTTTATTTATTTGATGTCTAAAAATTATTAAGAAAATACCATGATTTAGGAAGTATTTTTAGCTTTACAAATAATATTTATTCTATAAAAGATAGCATATATAACCCTATATAAAAATTGATTTACTAATGGATATTTATTTTTTTCTTTTTTTCCTTTATTTTAATTAAAATAAAGTGTCATTATCACACTTATATTGCTCCATAATGTCCATAAATAAATCCAATGATTCCCATGGTCAGCCACGACTCATCCAATAATGTTAGGAGAAGTTTTAAAGTAATTTTGTATTATTATGTTATTCTTTTCACCTTGAATTTCCATATTTACCTTTAACCGTGGTAAATAAAAGTCCAATGTTACTATTCACCAAAAAATATTTTCATCTTATTGAACCAAATTTTACATAGTAATAACAACAATGTTGGTATAATTTTCGAAATTCAATTCACATAAGAATTAAAATTTCATTTAAATGAAATAGTTGGTTTTTAACTAATACTTAGTCGTTTCACTATTCATCAAAAATTGATGTTTTTTAGAAAAATACCAAAAATTCATCCAAAGCTATTATTTGATATTTAGAATTAAAAAATTATATCTATTTTACTAAATTCAAAACATTTAATTTGGATTAATTTATTTAAAATTAATTCCTATTGTCAAAACAAAAAACCGTGTTTTTAAGAAATATTAACTATCAAAAGATTGACACTTGTTTATTTCCAATTTCAATGTGAAATCAATTAAAGTGACCAAAATTGTATTAAATGGTAAAATTAAAATCTAATTAAACTTTAAATCCAATTAAAAAGGTAATATGACCATATTAATAAATTATATTAAAAGGAATTTTTGGATTAAAATACAGTATTGGTCACTTTTCATTAAAAAATGAATTTTATTAAAAAATACCAAAATATTACCCAAAGTGAATTTTGATGTCCCTATTCTATGTAATAAATTTATATGGTCAAATATAACATATATAATTGACCAAAACTAGATTTAATGAGGGTTCACAATCAGAAGGTGGTAAGTCAACCATTTAAAGTAAATTATGCTTAAAATTAGATTCTTTCACATTTTAATCCTTTTAAATTTATTGGATAAATGTAAAAACATTTAAAAACATGTATAATAAGATTATATTTAGTTTGTTTCATTCCCTCTAATACAACATCTAGGTGTTATCTACCATTTAAAATAATAATACTATATTTTTAGTGTGCAACGTAAGATTTCAATGAAACTCATTGTTGCGTATCAGGTACGCCAATGAACATAGAAAACCCATTAAAGTAAAATTAATATTCAATTCACAAATATTAATAATTATGAAGATTTATTATTCTTTATTTACTTTGGATGTTACAAAAACCCTTATTTAAAATTTGACAATTTTAACTATAAATGGTGGGTGTAGATTCAATGGATCTCTAAAGGATGTTTAATGTGGGGTTTGGTGAAATAGTAATTGACTCACCATATCATGTAATATATTATGGTAAAGTATAAATTTAAACATTATAAAAAATTCATTTTGAGCTTTTGATACCCTCTTGATATCCCCATGGTGTTTGTATCTACTTTTTTTACTTGGTTATAATTTTTTTGAGATTATTTCCCTATTTTTAGGTATATCTGATATTTATGACCTAAATTTATGTTTATAAGTGGGAGATATTTATTTTTTCCACAATGGTTGTTTTTTGTTCTATTTGTATTCCACTAGTCATTATATGAACTTGGGATAAGTGGGGATATCATTATAATGAATCTTAGGTTGGTGGTTTATATAGATTATAGACATTTAAACTTAGCATATGATAATTTTTGTCCCATGGGAATTTTTTAAAATTATTCATGTATCATGTTATGGTAAAGGGTAGTTACCACGACCCAATTATTTATTCAATGGTTTGTTATATAGTGGATAATTAACTTCTTGTTAATTGGATATTCCCTTTAATTTCACTATGGTGGAAACGTTCTATTATTTCTATTCATTATCAATTCTCAGATAGTTGGTTCCCACATTGTATATGTTTTACCAATGTGTTTTAGTCATTGTGGTTTTAAATGGTTGTTGTAAAGCCTTTTTTGTATTGTAGACAACCATGTTGGGTTTTTAATATGTATCAAAAAAAAATTATTTTAAAGAATATTAAGGCATATGAAATGTTTTTAAATTTATTTTTTCATAAAAAATATAATGTAAATATTTTTTGAAGTTACCATAGTATTTATACTGGAATTTTACATGTTTATGTTAAAATATATTATATTATAGTTATATTTTAAAATTATCATTAATGAATACCATATGAAAGAAGTCACATAGATTCAGGGCGTGGTAACCTACTGGGATATTTATAACTCTTTCTCTCTCTCACACACACATATATACATATATTATGATCATAGTTTTTATTTTGTAATATGGTTTACTATTTGGTATGATGATGAGTGTCTTTTGATGTGGTGAGAAATTAGTGGATTAAAGGTGTGGTCTTTAGGATCAGTTCCAGGTTGTTTTTTTAATTATCTAAGTACTTTCCTTGATATCCTCCCATTTAGAAGCTTTTAATTATTTTTTGTATCTGTAAATTCATTATTATATTGTATCACCTATAATTTATATTCATTATTTTTGTAAATGAGTAAAATAAGTGTTGGATACAACCAGATTTACATGATTTTTTCTTTCTTATTATACGAGTTATATTTCTTGGATGTTCAGTGCAAGGGCATTCCATGTAGGACTTCTAAAAATGATATTTCATCAATTAACTCTACTATGAGTTTGCAATTACTCCCAATCATGTTTATAGTTGTAACATAATCACCCAATCCAACTGGTCCAATCTGAAAGGTGACATGACCTCATGTCTGCATCCCCATTTGCAAGAGGATACCAACTATAAGAGAGTGTATGAGTTTATCACTAGGTAGTCTATACAATCTATATCATGTTAGTCGAAAATAAAAAAATGTAAAAAATATAACAATTAATCGGATTACAAGTGGAAATTGAATGTATGGAAAACATGTCATACAATAATATATTTCTCCCAACGTGGAAAGACATTCTCGAGCATAGAAGATAAAATAAATAAATAAACAAACAAATAAACAAATAGTGAGTTCCTCAAGAGTATATGTTAGTCTTCTCCATATTTTTTTTTCTCCCAACCTTCCAGGAAAGGGAATTTCCCTTTTTTAGATCTCTAGCCAGAAAATATACAAGAACTATAAAATTCTATAATAGAGTGTGAGTTCAAGACCTAGTCGGATACCACCAATGTATCCATAAAATATCTTCCCAAAATATATATTAGTGTACATCAAGACATATGTAATTATAAAATAATCATACAACCATACTTATGTCGAGTCATCATGTGATGATTAAGGTGTTTTAAACCCAAGACCCACCTACATTGGCTCGTCATCATTATGGATTTCTAATAACTCAAACATGTATCACCACTATGGTGACATAGATGAACCCACTTAGATGGTGGTTATCATAAATAACTCCACATGTTGCACTATGTTGATCCCTATTTGATATCCTTTTAATCACCCATGGGTCAAGTCTGGAGGATTCCCAAACTAGTATAAGCCAATAATCCACTTATTCCAATCCCTCTATAGGGATATCCATGACTCCCTTTATGGATGTTTTTACTGGGTATTATATGTTAACTTAACACTTATGCACATCCCCCAATATGTTTATAGATTTCCTCATTTAAGAATTTTCTGACTGCAACTACCCATCATTAATTATCCACCTAATCATTATGATACCAAAAACATAGTTCTACAGGATATGAAATAATATAAGAAATAAATTTCATTACATGAAACTATTGGTTACACTAAGATCAAATTACATGAACCATACATAATCACATGGTCAGAATCAATGAATCCTTACAAACACAGAAGCACACATATTAAAATTATATCAAGAATGGGTCAATCAATCAAAAAAACATATTATGAAAAGATCATATACAGGTACCAAAATGATAAGGTAGTTCCTACCTCACAATTATCGTGTTTATGTCATGGTTTACTGATGGTGATGACACCCAACTAATGTAATCACCATCTAAAACATTATCATCTAGAAATGCCTTACCATGTTGATCATCATCACTAGGGTCCCCATTCTTAGTCTAAAAAATGATAATAATGTTTTTCTTGAAAATTAGGATGCACCACAGTGTAGGGTAGGATGATTCAACATGAAGGAGTAATAGAAACCCGAACCATTGAGCAAGGTTGGCCAATATAGTGTATATGTGAACTTGAAATAAACATCCATGGAACATGGTCAAACACTATGGTGAAAAATTGTATGATAAGAGTCCAACATAGTATAATGACTAGTATTTTGGAGTTAAGGGTGACGAAAAATCATGCTTCACAACATAATGAGGAAGACCACAACATAGAACCGCTTTGAAATATAATCTTTTATGTAATATGGGAAATCATCATGGTGTGGATTTATTTCTGTATCCCATTAGGGATCTAATAATTATGTAAAATAATTATGGTGTAATTGGTATATCATTTATATATAAGAGAACCCTAACACGTTAAATATATTGAAAGACTACTCCTAATGCCTTTTTAAATTTCCCATATTTATTTATAAAATGAATTCTAGAAATGAATTATTTGACACCAATTTATATAATTAAATTCTAAATACCAATATACTAGACTGTACATATATATCTGGCACATAAAATTTATTTTTATTGTGGTTGATGCCTCTATGGAGTAGATTCCTTGAACCAACTCTTTATATCTCATGATTCGATGTAACATCACATCACCATCAATCCCATGGTATAGCCTTTTACTCTAAATCACCACAGTTAGTCTATTATACGACTACAACACACCATCACATTCCATTGAATAAATAAAACCACTACAGTTGGGCTTTGTGAACCATGGAACAAAACCTCTAGTTTTGGTATAATGTTATCAAATAACACACTTAATTATCTAAAAAACATGCTAAGCCCCTCATCCATTTCCCCAAACATGAGATAAACATAAGATAATGAGAATAAGTGGGAAAAATAATATCATGTTGGATCAAAAAAATTTAAGGTTTTTTCAATTATTCCCCATTATGATTATTTATCCTAGATGAGATTCTATAGGTTTAATATGAAACAAAATCATGACACTAATACTGAATTTCTGCCTCCCTCTCACAAATATCATCTTAGATAATTCTCTAATGCTAGTAAATTCGAATTAATTATAGTGTTGTACATCATAGAACTTTCTCACAATGGTCTATAATATGCACCAAACACTACACATAAAATAAATCCTGAACAAAATCAAGTCCCTCAGAGCATATAACATGTGTAGGATCAAGTGTATAGCTAACAATTGGGGGACTACGAACCACATAACTCTTTCCTCAATAACCCTAATGAATTTTTAGAAAATACACCACTACCCAAACCCACAAGGTAATCTAAAACAATCCCCTCAAACATGTTTATTTCTTGAATTTATTCCTTAAAAGTTATTTACCTATCTGATAAGTCACACTCAGGATAACATTATCACCAAACATTATTTCAAAATCTCTCCTCTTATAGTCAGAAATGATGTTTTCCAACTATAATTATTGATTTAACAATTTTGAATTTGTTTCACTCTATTAGAGGTATCTTAAACCATACCGGGTCCTATAACCACCACCTCACCCACTTCATTCCAATCTTCTGTTGAATGACATTTCATCCCATAAATATTCTCATTTTGTTCCATATGAATGGAGTCCGGGTAAATGATGATGAATTTAAACATAACCAATTATATGTGATCATAATAAAATCCGCTAAATTCATGAATTCATGCCTAAAATTCATCACCTAAAATGTGTATAGTTAGCTTGAACTATTTTTATTTTTGAGGATGGTATGCTATGATAGATCTCAACTGAGTGTCAAGGTCCCTCAAAAATCTATTCAAAAACCATGATGTAATTCTTTCAGCTATGTATGAAAAATTTCTGAAGGGAAAACCATGAGGCATATGATCTCATAGATGTAAGGTTTTCCTATCACATTCTAATAGTGAGTCTCTCAAATCAGTAAAACACATGTAACATTCCTCAGATTATTTAAAATCACATACATAGTTCCATGAATCCTTTCGGTCCAAAATGAAAAATAGAAAATAAAATCATTATATCCCTACTCTTCTAAATGGATGTATAAATTTTCTAAAGGAAACCACTAGGTCACTAATGCTCAGTCTTACCCATTAATGGGTAAGACATCGAGATAAAAAAACCACAATGTTCTCTTCATCCCTAGCCACAAAAAATAATCAAAATCAATCAATCATATTGGTCTCAAAAAGATGTATTTCCTATTTAAAGGCATTGAAATGTCTCATCACCTTCCCTCAGATGGAAGATGGGTCTACTACTCTCACATGCACCAAGATCACACCATAATCATCAATTGACTATCCTAGCTTCTACTCACCACTAGCCAATGGTTCCTTTGTCACATCACACTCTGGGTATGAATCTGTACAAGTCTTCAATTGATCCACAATTGAGGACGTGATCAGCCAAGGGGAACAACTAATAGATCCCAGATCATCGAAATAATCCATCCTCTAACCATGAAACAAGATCATAAAACTCCATTGTTCATTTTAAGTCCACTAATTGTGCACACACTCAACCAATTTTTTATGTGTAAATGTTTTTAGAAGGACATAACCATTCCCAGGGTCATACTCAATACTTAATTAAAATATTTTTCGATACTAATCCGTGAACCACTATCTATGGTTAAGGATTCACGATGTGAATATATAGTGAAACCTATTGTAGTTCTTGTAAATGATAAATCATTGAATGATAACATTATTTCTTAATAACGTCATATAATATAACATAATTCCTAACTCAATATCAAGAGACAAGTGGTTCTACTAATAGTGTCAGATCTATTGAGACTCACTGGCTACATCCCTCCCTCCCTATCTCAATATCTATCCACAGATGACACATGTTACATCACAATAAAATTTATAACAAATACCATTCATAAGGAGTTTAGATAGAATAGTTATATTCAATATCCTCCTCATCACAATGTAAACTTATTCACACTTGTATTACCATTGGATGTTAACCCCCATGGTCGGTTCTATCATGGGCATTGATTATTGAGAGAAGCCCTAAATAGTTCTTTAGAAATAACTATCTAATACCTAAAAACCTTGAGATTAAAAAAATTATTAAGGAATGTGTATTAAATTATTTTATCCTCCTTATCTAGGTCTATGGATATAGAATTCTTAAACAACATTTTCCCCATGAATATCACCTCCCATATCCAAAATTCTCTTTTACACAACATGTATTAATGTTGATGTTCCTGAAGTGTATTGAAGACTTGAATATATTTTATTTTAGGATTCATAGGAATCATTGACTATCTAAGGATATTTTTGATTATTTCCAAGATGAGTGAATCTTGGTATGGGTGAAGGGTCTTTATTATGAGGCCCAGAATACCATATTCATGTTCATCGGGTCGAACAACCATACAAAATACTCATACAAACTATGCATTGTTAGAAATTTAATATTCGAATTGTACTCCTCTCTAACTCACCAATGATGCTAACTTGATCAATTTTATACCCTAGATAACCATTATGATCCCCATATATGATTAAAAACATCATAAATATAAGGAAATGGATAACAATTCTTCACTGTCACTTAGTTTGGCTTCAGTTAGTTGATGTAGAGTTGAATAATTTTATCTTACTTCTTGATAAAAAAAATATATTCAGAATATGATGAAGTATACATCCCAATAAATACCTTCTATTATAAGTCTTTAGGAACTATTTTATTTTCTTTAAACTCAGTTGGAACTATATAAGAGTTTTGTATCAAAATGGGTTGTGCACCCTCCGTGAGAACAATATCAAACTATGACCCTTGATCATGGAGGGTGACCTATGATTTCATTTTGAATGTATCCCTAATAGATTTCGCTGACTAAAGAAATAATGGAGGGATAAATCCTTTATCATTTTCAGGGATCCAAGAATTCCATCTACACTTTAATTATCTAGAGATGAATGTCGTCATCTCTAAATCTCTTTGTTACCATCTCCCACTTTATAATTATAAAATAATTATATCCATTTAGTGAATTAAAATTCACATGCCTCCAAAAGAAATAAATCTGAGATCATAATCTATTCAGTCATTCAATAAAAGGATTCATAATGAGTGTAATCATTTACAAAATCATAAACTTTAACAGATTTCCGTATATAGAGAAGAATGTTTGACACTTTGTGCATTATTTTATAAGAACCACTTCTCTTCCCAATGATGTATCCATAGAGATGAGTTTAGAGGATAACATGATTGGTATGCCATTTCCAAAAAAAAATTACAAATAAATGAATGAATTGAAAGAAATAATATTGAAAAATGTTGTAGAAAATGTGGATGTGATTATAACCAATCCTTAAATGGTAGACGACACCTCTCCATAATCTTTTAGAACTTTATGCACTCTATAAAGTTTCCTTATCTAATATCTAAGACAATATCCATATTTTTTCATGATTTAGGATGTCTGTATACTCTATGGAGGTCCTCCAGTAATTACTTATCCTGATCTCCTAGTAATACAATAAGAAATAATATTAAAAAAATCATTGTTTTGAACATTGTTGCCACAATGGTGGCACTCTATTTACTACATCCTGAAATAACTAATATAATTCTCTTATATCTCATAGTTATAGATACTATTGTGTAAAGTCTCAAACCCTAGTATCCTCTATTTAGTGTTTTCATTAATACATTGGAACTAGATAAACAGAATTTCTTCCAAAAAGAATTTAAAGACTAATAGTATGGAATATATATATATATTTGAAATTTAAATAAAATTAAGAAACATGAATAAAAAAATATTTATTTATTTGACAAAACTACTATAACCTTGATCATATGCTTGCATATAAATCAGAATACATATCATACCATCATATGGAAAGGAAAAATAGGAAATTTTTGAGCTCCAATGCTCAGAAAGGGTATGCATACAACAGAATCTATCATAATAAGAAAGGTATAATTAATATGGAATAATAAATAACTGGAACAAATTCCATTTAATAAAAAACATGAACATGAATAATAATATGGATTTAATAACCTTTGATAAAAATAATTCCATATAAATAATCACTTGAGATTGAAACTAATCCACAAATAATTTAACTTATCAAATAATCTTGTGGAAATAAATAACTAATATCATAATAAGTAATGGAATAATTATGTACATCATAAAAAGTATATTCATATAATTATGTGAACACATCAGGCCAAAAAAAAGTAATTCCACATCTAATTAACCAATCTAGTTAGTCTCATTAGACATTACGATGTATCAAGGTGACATAGTTGTCCCTGACACTAACCTACAATGTCCAATTCAGTCCTCATATAATAGGGGTAAAAAGTAAACAACAGATATATTTATATTTAAAAACTAAAATATTAAATTTTAACTCCTTCCCTAATAAAAAACCAATATAATAATTCACATTTAGAATCTAAAATATGAAATTTTAATACCTTACTCAATCAATAATTATAATTAGAAACCATCTGTTGTAATATGATGAATTGAATCAATGTAGTGAATCCCCATTGAAAATAATAACAATCCATCCAAATAAATCATTAGTATGGTATAGTTATAACATATCACTAATAAATAATAATTAAAATAATGGTAGTTTTTGTGAATTATTATAAATACCATCCTGAGATCATAAAAAAATTAATGGGGAAAATAAAATTTTCAACTTGAAAATCACTTTGAAAAAAAGTCAAGAATATTAGGAATAAAAATTTATTTGAAATTACTCATGGACACTATAAAAGTAATCTTCAAATCCATGAGTGGTCATGATATCAGGTAATTCAACAAAAGTAATAAAAACCTTATTTTCTCAATACTATAAAAAGGATAAAAACTATATCATTTAAAAAAAATGAGAATATTCCATTAAAATTATTTTGTTGAATTTCATAAAAGGAAAAATTTTATTTAATAAATCATTTGTATAAATTTTAAAACAATTTTTAATTTTATTAAAAAAACATGGATATGGAAAATTAATTGTTGATTTAAGGGATAGGTAATTTTAGACTTTATTAAAATGATTTACTCAAGACTTTTAATCCTAAAAAGTAAAATGGTACAATTAAATGAAAATATCATGAATAACCTTAGGATAAGAAAATCCATTACTTTTTTGAGAGATATATCCAAATATTTCATCTTTGGAAACTTACTCATAAAGAATCCTAATAAAATATGAGATTAAAGAATGAACATATATATCTTTGGAAACATATAAATTATATCCCCTATAATGAAAAATTAAATACCCTTAGTATAAATGTATTCATGATATAAATTATCATTGGTAGAGAATATACACAACATAGATAAAATAATTTTATAATATGTCATCAGTATTGTGGAAGTAAAAGTGATATGAGAAACCCTTAAATGCTTTGGTAACGTTTGAATTATAAACCCCATGAAATAATAACTTTATATGAAACTCTAAATATAATTATAAAATATATGTTCATGATTTAAATTTACATTTGGACATATATATACACCTTTTAAAATAAAATAGGTTTATAACTGAAAATGTATCCAAAAGAAGACAATTTGAGAAAAAAATCCCTTACCCTAGGTATTATTTTTTTTATAAATGTTCAAAACTCTTGTATAAAAATTTATATTACTTATAAAATAGTTATATAATTATTTATAACGTATATAATTTTCTAATAATTTTTTTCTCTTATTTATTAATAATTATATTTTAAAAACACTATTTTGGGTGATAATTACTTTTTTTCAGGTTTGTTTTGGTTTAATAGTTTTGGACCAAATAAATTGATCATGGTTCCACTATAAATAGAATCATAACCACTATATTAATATCATATATATTCATTATTTAATAATTTATAATAATCTATAAAAACAAATATAGAAAAATGGGTTATTCCATTCATGGAGATGGTAGGGCATACGTATACAGGAAAAATGTTTTCATTTTTTTGAAGGATGGATAAAAAGAATGATAAATAATAGTAAAACATTATAAATTAATTATTGGATCATATAAATAATCTATGTTTATAAAATTTATACTTATTATATTCAATGTGATAATAAAATTAAAACTATATCACATAACTTTTTGAAGGAGGTAGTCCACACGTACGCCTGAGATAAGTTATGGTTTTCTAATGGAAAAGAAGGTAATAAAGTAGATGAGATTATATAATTACATATGTGTAATTATTAAATAAATATAATATATAAAAACTAATTGCATAATTATATACAACATTATGTGGTGGTTTTGGAAATTGAATTATATCAGTTTGTGAGGTGGTAGTCCACTGTTTACATGAGCAATGAATTCATTTCCCATATAATGGAAGTAGATATGTTATTGGCTGTTAAATTAAAATAATAAACTCTTTATATATGTAAGATATTGGATTTTTAATTTTAAAAAATTATTGGAAATTATTAATGGGATATAGGAAGAAATAAATCGAAGATGGATGTTTAATAACTATACCTATTCTTCAGAGAACCTCTTTATGTTTATAACTAAATCTTACCTAGAATGTAATTATAATCTATAAGAGGACTCTATGTAATGTGAAGGGATTTAAGGAAGTTATGTTGGTATGTTTTATTTGATCTAAATATATTTTGATGTGTGAAGAGGATAGGAGAGGTGGTTCTCTTTTATATGTTCGGGTGAGGAAACCCAAAGAATTTTTAATGAAATAAATTATACCCACACATTCCACCTAAAATATTTCTCCAAAATAGATTATTATACAAAAATATATGGTATAAGGTATAAATATGGATTTAAAAGAGATATTGGACAATTTTTTAGTTAATTTTAGCCCATAGGTTCTTATTTTAACCCATAGTAAAACCATTTTATCCTTAACCATAGTAATTAATTTTTAATGTTTTTACATTTAATTATGAGGAAAAAAGAATAAATTTTTAATTAATATAGATTATAATGATTAAAATTATTTAATCCATATTTTCATATTTATATCACATAAGTGGGAGAATTTAATTTCAAATTTATCTTGTATGAGAGAAAAAAATGGGTTAAAAATATATTCCATAAGTACAAAGGTGATTATGTCAAAATTCAGCGTGAAATTAATTACCATTACCATGAATTTATTAAGAATAATATTATTGAACTATTTATCCTTTTAAAAAAATTAAACATAATTTTTCATTTTAAATGATTTTAAAAAATACAATTTTCCAAAAACAAATTAGTGTTTTTAAATATTCAGTGAAATATTAAACTATTAAAAAATTATAAAAATATCAATATAATATAATATTAGTATTATTACTTCAAAAAATAAGTTCAATTTTACAAAATTATTTTATAATGCTGGTCGAATTGGTTTTTATATAATTGTAAAAAATAATATAAAACATCTTTTTAAAAAACACATTTTTTAATCATAAATCTATGATTATTCTTATCTAATGACTATAAAACATATTATATGAATGTTAAAAAAATTGATTTAATACATATAAAATGTAAATTTCGTTAAAATAATTAATCAATTGTGTCCATTTTAGTTTTTTTCAGATAAAGACACATTTTTTGCACAAAAATAGTTTCCCTTAAAAACATATCTTTTCCATTCATGTTATTTTTATTTTTATTTATAATAAATATGTAATGAATAAATTTATTTTATACATGTGTAAAACCTATATTTCAAATAATATATAATTTTTAATTCATATCGGAAATTTTATTTCCAGGTTATAATAGTCATAATTAAATCATATATTTTATGGGTTGTTTAAGTTATGTGTTATAAGTCGTATACATTTTAGAACACAATGTTATTATTTTAATATAATTAGGTGTTTGATTGTCTGCACCGATTGTAAACTTAATCCTTATAATATGAACTTGTGATATAAAAAATTATTTTTATATTTAAAAATACTGTTGTTTATTTCTCATAGAATAAAAATGGTTAAAAAATATCTTTATGATAAGGGAGAAATGGATGTGTAAGGGTCATCTATAATAAGACCCAACTAGGTTTCCTTTTTTGAAAACATTAAATTGAACTGAAAATATGGACATGGAACAAAAGTATAATAAATTATATGAGATGATAGAGATCACAAATCATATGAAAATGAATGGTCAAGAGAAATTCAATTCCCACAAAACCATAAATCTATGACGTGTGAAAAATAATATTGATTAACTAGGAAATGATGGTAAATACATAATTTTTTTGTTCCAATAAAAATTATTTAATTTTGAGGGATTCTTTTACTATCAAGATAGATAAAACCAAAAATTAAATATACATGATATGTAATTATTTCATAAAAACCTTTTTATTCATTGGTTCTGCTTCGATCAATTTTGAATTCATTTCTTACTCCAAGAAATGCATATCCAATATTATTTTTTAAAATGTATGAATTGGTAAAATTAACTTTTAACATATCATATAATCCACAAAATATTTACATGGTTTTCTTTATTTATTTAATAAAATCAACATAATTTTAATAGGATATCCAATATGATAAATACAACACATTATTCTCTAAAACCACAACAACAATACCAAAAAATCAACATAATCAACTCCATCTGGATTTAATCTCAACACCATTCTAATATATTTATCATCTAATTAAAAGTATAAAAATTTATATGGGTGGTCACTAAATTTCCAAAAGCAACATAGAAGAAAAATAAAAAAAATTAAAAATTTCACATACAAAACATGTAAACAACTTCATCAACATAAAAAATCACGGAAAACATCATTTCCTAAACAAAATTAATTATATCTTTATTCCATAAATAATGTTTCATATTATCAATTATATTTCATAAATAAAAAATGTATTAAACTCTAGATAAGATTAAATAAACCACCAAATCACTAACCAATTTTTAGTTCACCAATTCTATCCCATAAACATATCTGAAAATTTATTATCTCAATCTTAGTAATATATTAAGGGATATCTTCACTATATAATTTTTTCCAGAGATTCTTATCATTCTAATGATTCAATTTTTATTATTATCATTACCGTTCAACATATTCTTTCAAATCCATAATGTCAAGCTAATACAATACATTCCTTATAAATTTCACGATTCCTAACACAATAATGTCATTGATATTACTACAATATGATTATTAAATACAAACATAAGAAATTTATTCATTCCACCATGGCAATATTAATATCATAATCTTAATCTTAATCCCTCCACTTATTCATTGTAATGTTCCATTGATTATTAGGAAATTTATTTGTGTAGTGTCTCATAACCTTAAAGGTAAAGCATTACACATTATAGGATTGTTTTATACCACTTAATTCATGTGATTGATGGCCTTTCTTTCCACACATGATAAGGGATCTCATTCCCTTCATGCATGTACCATTTTATTTATTTCCACAATTATTACATGAGATAAAATAATTCCTTAACATCCCATACTTTCCAAATTGTTTTTATCTACGTGTACATATATTGGATTACATTGATTATATATCACCTGAAGAATGATTTCTTTGTCCTGATAGCACATAATTCTACATCCTCATATAATGAGAAGGTTTGGGACACTATTTTACCTAGAAATATTTTCCTACGATGATAAAATAAATGATCAATCTTTCACTATTGGTTATTCACGTAAAACAAATAATCCCTATGTAACCATGAAAATTTTTCTTCAAACTTTTCAACATTTTACACTTCCTTTTATATTATAAAAAATAATTATCTCTCAATATTTTATCATTTCTCAAACGTAAAATATTTTCCCCAGAAGTGTACCTTAATGTACTTCCATTACATACTCATTTTCTTTTCCTCTTCCTTAGATATTTTATCAACGTCCACCACTGATCTGAATCCTCTGAGAAATGATAAACATAAATTTTATCCCTTTCTATTTAATTATTTCTTAATGAATGAAATATCATATCTAAAGAAATTATTCATTTTTATCTACCAGTTTATTTATATTCCCATCAAATGACTGAGGATGCTAAATAATAAATCAATATGTAATTTTTACATCATTATTTTTATTTATAGGTTGATCCATATGAGCCATATTATTGGTCCCAAAACAATTCTTTTTCTGCAATGTAGTTAATAAAATTTCCGATCTAGCTACAGATCCAACTTCATCTTCATTTTCACACTAAGGAGGAAATCCTCTATTAGGATTTAAAGAATCAAAATGGTCTACATTATTTACAATATGATCCATATCTATATAGTTGACTATAGTATATTTGATCAAAAAAAATTAAAATGTAATATATAATCCCAAAATTAGTGAACCGATATTCATAAATTGAAATGTTTTTTATAGATATTCTCAGAATCATAAACATATGTTTTTCGTCAATTTCATCAGATTGAAATATTTTAAAATGCCTCTTGATTGTTTTCAATCAAAATGTTAATTTGAGAAATATTATCTCTCGGATGTTGAATACAAATTAAGTAGTAATGAGCATTTTCATGAATAAGGTGTCAATCGTGTCTATTAAAAATGATACCATTTTGGAGTTATTTCCCCTATATAAAACTATTCCAAAAATTTATCTACTATTATTATCCATACAAAGATATATTTTTAGGAAATAAATATATTATAATCTTTACAAGAATATTACGGTGTTACCCTATTAATTAAAATATCGATAAAAGCGGTCATTGATTTTTTTTTCAAATATATATTTTTTCAATATCATTCCAAATGTATCATCTAAGATTTCTATAATATCGACTATAATGACCCTAACCCATGTATACTAGGTTCAATGGTTAATTTATTAAATTTTCACTAGATATAAGTAATCACATATAAAATGAAAAAATAGTAAAAAGTCTTGGAAGACTATATACATACTTGAAATTTTCATTTTATTTGGAAATATAAAATACAACATTGAATTATCATTGAAAACACCATTATTCCCTTTATCATATCCATGAATATCAATTATTATACTCTTTAAGATATCATGGGGATAAGAAAACAAAAGAAAGGGGTGAGATCTAATGATTAGTAAGGGTATGTGTACAATAAAATCTATCAGGAACAAATAAGGCCTAATAAATTTGGCATTGTATATAATTGAAACACGTGTAATTTATTGAGTAAATTACACATAAAGAATAGTATATAATTAGTAACTGATGAAAAAAATAATGAAATACAAATAATAAAATGAATATGAAACTTATCCATGGATATTATAACAAACTGAATAATCACATGGAAGGAATACCTAATCTCCATATGAGGTATTTCATAATCTTGGGCACATAATTTTACATTTAAGGCATTTTAGAAATTCCTCACACAAAAATGGGTAATTCCTCATCGAAATACCCTAGAAAGTTTATATCATGAAACTTTACAATGAATCAAGGGGGTATTTCTGGCAAAGCTTTCCAAATACTATGTCTAATTCATAACTCATATGAATGAACTGAACCATAATTAATGTAAATATTCATATTAAAAATAAATAATATTAAATATTAATAATTTACTCAATAAGTAAGAATAATCATTAAAAATGATGAGAAATATGGATAATGGTATCAAAGTAGTACATCCCCTATAATTATTTTAATAAACTTTACAGAAAACTAATAAGGATGGTATCATTACAACATATATCCAAGGAATAATAAGTACTTTAATGTTTGTTTTCATTATTAAATAAATATCTCATAATTTGGCCATTACTTTTCTTGAGGAAAATATCTTTTTCAATTTGATGATCACTTTAAAAACATATACATTTGGAAAAAATGAGGATTTTTTTCTGAAAATAATCATGAATATTTATAAAGGAGGAATCACATAAATGTGTATTCATAATAGAGGGTAGTCCTGTACATGTCATAAAAAATTCTTTATGACTATTATAAAAAGGATATAAAAGTACCTAATTTGGAAAATAATAATAATATTACATTCAAATCATTTTTTAAAAATTAAAAAAAGTGTAAATATTTTTTTAATAAAATATTTTTATAATTTTTAAAGTGTATTTGAATATATATTTAGAAAACATTGATATGGGAGAAAACGGTTTTTTTACTTAAGAGAGAAATAAGGACAGATATTATAAAAGAAATTTTCTCAATCATTTTAATTACCAAAGGGAGAAAAGTGGTACTAATACATGGTTATATAATTAATAACCCGAAAATTAGAAAATTCATTATTTTATATTATGATAAATCATTAGATTTCATCATTGTTAATTTAATCATTAACAATCCTAATAAATGAGGAAATTCTAAAATAAACCCAAGATATTGTAGATTTTTTATCATAGATCCAATAAAATAAAATTAATCCTTTAATACCATGAATGTAAACATATTCATGATATAAAATATTAAAAATGATGTATACACACAACAAAAATTAAATAAGTGGTGAATATGGAATATATTTTAGGGATGTAAAAGTGAGACGAGAAACCCTTACATGATTTAATAACTTTTTGATCATAACCCACATGTTATAATGAAATTGAATGAAACATTAGATATAATAATAAAAATGAACTAATTATATATCATGTAAACAGGGATGAATATACACCTCAGAGGGGTACATAGGTGCATAACATATGATATATTCTAAAAAGACAATTCGAGTCCATAATCCCTCACATTATGTTCATTTTTTACATGTATTGAAAAAAAAATTTATAATGAATAGATATTCACTATAAAAAAATTTCATAACCATAATCATAGATATCATTCCATATATGATTTTATTATAAAATGTTTTCACCCCTTTATTATGAATTATTTATTAAAAATACTATTCTGAGGGAGAACTTCTTTGTTTTTCATGTATGTTTTGTTTGGGAGTTTTGGTACACGTATATTTATCATGGATAAAATAACTCCATAATTTTAAAAATGATTTAAATATCATATATATTCAATATACATGTGTTTATAATCATCAATAAAAGGTAGATATAATAAAATTAGATACAACATTTATGAAAATGGTAGGCCATACATATGCATGAATGATGTTTTAATTTTTATGAAGGATGGAATGAAAGAATGGTAAATAATAATTACCATTTAAAGAATAGATGTTATATCATATAAATTGTATATTCCTTCCCCTCATCAATTTATAGGGAATGGGAATAGACGTTACATGGTCTTAAGCGACAACCCCAAGACACCAAGGGTTGGAAATAAATTCCTCGGGCTTCAAAACACGTGGGGGATGATTTTACATTTAAAAAATAAAACAACTAAAACCAAAAATGGAATATTAAAAACCACTACATGATCCATGATAAAAATGAAAACTATCTCAATGAAATATCATTGATTTCAAAACAAATCTACTATAGAGTACCACAGTGGAAGACTACACATTTTGAAGTACATAGTGAAAGAAAAATCCCACACAACCCAAAAACTCCAAAGAAAAACATCAATGATATAAAATTTCTCCCAACTATAACTTCACAAAATTTCCCATATATCACAATACACCACTAAATATGTTTGATATTTATCTTTTTCCTACATCCATATGTAGAAAATGTACAAAAGAACCAATGTGCCAAAGTAGGGGTGAGTGTTGAAACTCAATAGATTTTCCCCAAATGATAAAACTAAAAATGCCATTATGATAGATCATGTTATCAAATTTATATTCAAATATATGTATATATAACAATTTATTGAAATTTATAATAGAATAATAAAAATAATCCCTATGAATTTTTTTTCCAAAAAAGTCCATTTTTTCGATTGAAAGAAACAAAAGATTACATTTAAATAAATTTCAAAAGTTATATTTTGTCATAAACGTTACATTACACATTCCCACACATTCAACCATTTAGGAAAATTGGGACCTCTATATACTTGTTAGTGGTGAGTCAACCTTTCACTAAAGCATCACATATTGGACCATTTTTACGGGGGAAATTCGCAATCCTTATCCATTCCACTAATAATGGGGGAGACATCATACCCTTACCTATTCCAAACACAAATGAATTTTATAGGGGGATGTCCAGACTCTTATACATCCAACTAATGATGGTGGAGACTTTACACCTTTATCCATCACGAATGCACATGAACACACATAACCATTTTTCCAAAAAACAATACCAAAACATCCATTTAAACCATTTTAAAAAAACCATTATTCTATTAAAAACATTTAAACAACTATTTCAATAAAAAAACTTTTATTGAAAACACTTTCCATGCATCAAAACCAAAAAAATCATTCTAAATTCTTGTTACCGATTTTAGTTTCCAAAAAAGACTCCCAATTTCTACAATTATGTAAACTGTCACCAAAGAGGGTTATCGGCAAGCAATTCACAACAATTACATAACAAATTCCAATAAAAATAACGTGTTTTAGACTAATCCTTCATTTTATAATATGACGAGTCAATGGTAAATCCACATTCCTTCAGAATCTTGGAAGAATTGAATAACATTATGAACCCCCCCCCCCTAACTAGGTTAAATATCCCAAACCACCCTTATATCTCTTCCCCAATCAATGACATAGATAAATTTGAATATGAATAGTATAATACACCTAGATGTATCTATAGTTTACTATATCTTTGAATATGAGATAGATATATATATATAGAGGCAGACCTACGAAATAACACTAAAAACTACCCTAAACAATGACTTGTGAATGGAATTTGGCTTCAACATGCTAATAAACACCTTTAGAGCAGATATACATCAACACGTAAAGAATTATAATTCTTTGGGAGAGAGAAAATCCATGTTTGGATCTATTTGTATAAAATAGTATTGGGGTTAAAGGATAATCCAATCGAAGATCCACTTTTTTATCATGGTATTAAATAGTGTGTGTTAGTTGCATGGTTAGGAAAATTTTGCGCTAACTGTGCACCATCTTATTCATCAAAGCGATCCATGCATAAATATATCACACTTTTATACAAACCATGCACCAACTGTGAAATGTCCCATTATCCCACTTTTCCTTGTTCTCCTTTGTGGCTGCACAGTTTTCAAAACATTTGAACCTAACATTGTGCTGTCACCTTAGCCTCTACCACATTATGAGTGGTTTCTTGTAATAGTTTCGGGATTTTAACTAATAATTCACTAATACCATAATATTATAGAAACCTTACAAATAAATCAAAAATATTCAAATCCAATCCAAGCCTCACCCATAAACTTTACATTCTCAAAAATCATAGAGAAAAGGCTTCTTACTGGAAACTGAGTGTGCAACATTCTACCTATCATTGGCCTTTCTATCCTTATAATGTAGAAGAACACTACTCTCTTGAAATAGTTTGGGACATTTCATGACCTTTTCCTTCTCATATTCTTAAGTATCTTATTGAATCTGACCATGATTCCACATAACCCAAACTAGACCATTTATTTTCCTATGAAAAAATTTCTTCTTACAATCTACAATCTGCATTAGCATGTGCAACAATGTAGCATTAAGATCAAAATTAATGTGATTCCAAAAAACCGCATTGTACGGATTAGTCTGATACATTTTTCAAATGAGATAAATGTTACACATTATTCACCATACTGAACCTTGGTGGCCACACCAACACATATGCCACCTCTCTAACCCATTGTAGTATCTCAAAATGGAAAATGTATCGAGGATATAACATTACCTAATTCCCAAAAAAGATGATGTTCAGGCCTTAAAAAGATCCTCAACAACACATGACCACTCAACTCAAATGAAAATGGCCATCGAGGATGGTCCTCATAAAATTTCTGACGACATAGAGCCATCTTCATCTATTTCCTGATCAACTAAATCTTCTCAGTTGTTTTTTACATAAGGCTCAATCCAACTAATTTTTTTAACCTTTTTTCACCTAAAAAAGTATATAATGAAAAGGATGCCCATATAATTCTTCCAGATGATCAATATTTATCAAGTCCTGATATCTATTGTTATATGAGAATGACACAAAGAGTACGTTATCTTCTCATGTGCCACCAAAATCAATTACACGAGCCTAGAGCATATCTTCCAATGTTTTTACCATTCTTTTGGATTGACCATCCATATGATGTTGATATGATATACTCATAGTAAACTATGTCCCAAAAAATGTTTGTAATGATTTCTAGAAATGAGATGTAAACCATAGATCTATGTATGACACTATCATAACATGTCAGCCATCACCCTTTACCACTTCTTGGATATAGTTTTTTAACAAGTCCTAAACATTATGAGATTTAGGAATATTTATGAAATAGACCAACTTTGTGAGTTGATCCACTATCAATCATGTGGAAAAATGTTTTTGAATGGTTATTGATAGACCTATTACAAAATCCAAAGATATCTACTCTAATTTAAAAACATGAATACGTAATGAATTTAAGATATCATCTAGTCTATGATTCAATTCATTAACTTTCTGACATGTTATTATCTTGAAACAAACTCATCCAAATTCATTTTCATTAGCAACCACAATAACTATTCTATCAATGCCTTATTAATATTTGTATCTAAGAATGAAAAAACAATTTAGAATAGTGGTTAATATGTAGAATTAGTCAATAATAAGACATTGTTACAGGAATCTAATTTTTTAACCCCAATAATGAACTCTCATCCATCTTCCATCCCCCATTGTTCTACCAATCATTGATTTTTGAACTTATAGCCACAAATTCTGCCTCAAATTTTTGGGCCTCTGTAATTATCTTCAGTAAATCAAGAGAAAACGAATCTAAAATCAAATCATCAACATCTTCTCAGTCTTTACATTCAAAGTTCTTGTCTACTATCACTGACATCAACTAATATTGATCTTATGCCTATTTTTCCAACAGAGTATACAAAATTCTACTTAATTCATCTTCCACTATATTTTATTTTCCATGTAAATAAATCAAGACAATGTTGAACATTTAGATATACTCTAACCATCTACATTATCTTATATTAATATAGCTTTGTTAGATTACATGTTCAAAACATTAATGACTTGTAAACACCATAAATTTATCAACAAAGATGTAATGGAACCAAGTCACTAAATCATAGACTATAATAGCTAAATCCAATTCGTGTGTTGGGTAGTTCTAATCCTTCAACTGTAATTGTCTTGATCTATTAAAAACATGATCTCCCTACAAGAGAACACATAGAAACACTGATCTAGAAGCATCACAGTACACCACATACCCCTGTCCTAATTCAGGAAATATAAATATATTTATTTATGTAAGGGGAAAAAAATTTCTATTGAAAAGATATATGATTTTCATCAATCCATTGGAATTGAAAATTATTCCTTTTCAATTCTTTCATAGGTTATTCAAGTCATGAAAAGTCATGAAAAATGTGGCGGTAATAACTGGATAGACGCAATAAATTATGTAACTCAAATAAATTATTTGGAATTTTCCAAGATATAACATCATCTATCTTTTTTGGGTCCAAAAAAACACATTTTTCAGAAATTATGAAGATATATAAATGTACCAATTTTAACCAAAAACCACACTTTTATGACTTTTAATAGATAATTTGATCCCTAAATTTTCCCAACAATATCGCCAAGTGTTTCTCATGATCATTTTTTGTCCATGATTGTGCTAATATGTCACCCACATAGACCACCACAAATGAATCAAAATACCATTGAAATAACTGATTAATAAATTCCATAAAAATTTTGGTGCATTTGTAAGACCGAATGGAATTACCACATATTTTTAATGGAAATATCTACTTCAAAAAGATGTCTTTGTAATAACAACTTTATGAACTGAACATTAGTTATATCCTGATTTAATGTCAATTTTGGAGAACTACTAAGCTCCCCTAAATTGAACAAATAGATCATCAATTAATAGAATTTGATACATTTTTTTCATCATTACATGGTTAATATTACTATAATACACACATAACCAAATAGTTCCATACCCATTTTTAAAAAAAAAGACAAGTGTTACCCACAAAGACATGCTAGGCCGAATGAACCATTTTCAATAAAAATCTTCCAACTACACTTTCAGTTACCTTAATTATATTTGTTCCATTAGAAAATATAATAAGAAATAAGATTGGTCCCTCAAAGGATATAAATAATTAACTCCAATTCCCCTATAGTCGGTAATCCTATGAATCATTCAAAAAAAATTAGGAAACTGATGCACAAAATACTGAAATCTATTATCTTTGACCTCTTCAAACAATGAAGAAGTCAATGCTTCCAACTTGTTTGAGATCATTCCAACAGCTGGTGCCAAAAAACATGTTGTAAATGTATATACATTAATTTATCCTCTAAAGAGATTCTTGATGCCATTCTTCATTTTAACACTCACCATTCAGGTATAATAGTCCATGTGATCCTTAAACATTATCACCTAATCCATACCCATGTTTATTTTT
The DNA here is from genome assembly GCA_963277665.1 of Viscum album. NCBI lineage: Eukaryota > Viridiplantae > Streptophyta > Magnoliopsida > Santalales > Viscaceae > Viscum > Viscum album. The sequence continues at coordinate 189,514,762 of OY728165.1, read as the reverse complement.
TAGACATCCATTTCCTACATAGTGAAATCTCATATCATCTCATCTCCATAAAAAGTTATAGAACATCCTCTAATCATAGATACATGACATTATCTTTAACAAAGATGAGGTTTTAGTTTGAATAAGAAAGGAATCATCACAATATGTAAACCCAAAAAATTAATAGCATGAGAATCAAAAATCTAATGCAATTCACCCATGTCAAAGAAAGATTAAATATGGTTAGAATTAAAAAAAAATTCATAGATCTCATGATTGATGGTCGAGATTGATCATCCATAATAACCTACTCATGTCCACATAATTTCTTCCTTCCCACACTATGTGCCTTATAGCCCAATTGAGAGAGCCCTTAATAAGGATTCATGGTAGTCATGTAATCACCATGGATCGATTTTTTATACTGACATTAGGTATTGTGATACCCTCATCCCATAAAATTACATGACACTTACGACACATGAAAGGCTTCCCAAACACCTGACCCTGGAGAACTGTGACAATAGCATCGAAGATGCCAGATCTGGTTACACTTTTGGAATTATCTATGTGGTGTTGTACATTGTCCCTTCATTTGACTAAGACAACAACATTAAATATCCTGACGTGATCATGGGTCTTGGAGGGAGGTTATCTGATCTAATGATCTGATTTTGATGAGTTCCAAGATCTATAGAATTGGTGTCCCTCTTCCTTTTAATATTAATGAAAGATTTCTCACATACTCTCATAAAAAAACTATACTTCATATAGTGGGATTTACAATAGTGAATGTTATCCTAATAATGATATCTGGTTGTAGTCAAGACTCAATGGTTTGATAATCCTGAATGATTCATTGATTTACTTCTTGGTTCACATGTGGCTAAGATGAAATCAAATTCTAAACATTCTCTTCTGACCCATTCTTATGACATCTTCTATATTCCATTTATTTAATGAAAACAAACTCCATAATTTTCACCCTCTAGAAACTGAAGTCTTAACAATTGAAAATTCAACCCCATCATCTATCACAACATGGATTTCCAAAATCTACCTTTCCAAGTTCTACCATTTTTTAAAAATTTCACTATTGTTTTTAAAATCAAACCATATTTAAAAATGGCACAGCTATTTTCTTTTAAAAATCTCTCATTCGAAATTTTTTTAATCATTTTTCAAAAATAAACACATTTACAATGACTCAAAAATCATTACACCTAATGAAATATGATCTCCCAGTGGGAATTAATTTTTTACATTGCATGTCATGCTCATATTATTGGCTAAAACCATGATAATGAAATTCCAATTCCTATAAGTTTCTCCAGAACACTTATGCACCCTATACTATGGTAACTTGAAGTTTAGCATAAATACATTATCTATTATTTATTATGTTCTACATTTTACATCCTGACAATCCTACTCCTTTCAATTATTCTAACTCAAGGAATAAACCATAATGAAATTCAAATCCAAGATTTAAAAAATGATGACCACTTGTTAGTAAGGACGGAACAAGATGAAGCCACTAGATCCAAAAATATGATTGGACGGACCAAGAAAGATACACATGTGACATCCCACCTTTATTATTTTCTCAATAATGTGAAATAACATTACATGGTATTAAGAGACATCACCAATATTCCGAAGGATAGAAATAAATTTCAAGGGCTTCCAAACAAATTGGGGTAATTTTTCCATTAGGAAATAAAAAAAAATACCAAACAAAAAATATCCAATGCCACTATATAATGTATGATAAAAATTTAAACCAACTCAAAGGAATACATTGGATATCAAAACAAAAGTAAAATATAGTACCATAATGGAAGACTGCCAATATCAAAGTACACAGCGAAAGTCAAATCCCACACAACCAAAAAACTCCAAAGTCAAAAGTCTAAAGATCCAAACATGGACCCCTCTCCAACTCCACAAAATAGACCAATTATCATGATTCCTGACTAAATAAGTGTGAAACTTTACCATTTCATGTATCCCCATGTACAAAATCTACAAAAATCACTGAAGTTCCAAAGTAGGTGTGTGTAATGAAAATTAGTAAGATTCCCCCAAATGAAATCCCTAATCACCCCACTAGAATAGAACATGTTAAAGAATTTATAAAAAAATTTAAAAACATTTAAACTAATTATAATAGAATATAAATTAATTTTTTATAAAACATTTTTCAAAAAAATCCATTTTCCAAGGAAAGAAACAAACAAATACATTTAAATCCATTTCACAAGTTCCAATTTTGCATAACCATTACATTCCATATATCCCCACATCGAACCATTCATCAAAACCTGGACCTCCATATACTCATGAGTGGTGAGTCATCCTATCACTATGTTATAACTTAATGAGTAATTTTGATGGGGGATATCTCTAACCCTTAACCATCACAATAATGATGGGGGAGACATCATACACTTATCAATCTCAAATAAAAATGAACATGATGGGTGAAATTCATGAAAATTATCCATCCCACTAATTATTGTGAAGACGTCATAACCTTATCCACCCCGAATTCACCTGAAAACACACAGCCATTGAGCCCAAACCTAATGCCAAAACAATAATTTAAATAATTTCAATATAACTAGTCCTTTTTTAAAAACCTCTCAAATAACCATATCAATAAAACCATCCTTTTATCGAATACACTATTCCATGCATGAAAACCAAAAAAATATTTTTAAAAGAGAAATTTTAATGTTGTCTTACTAATTTCTCTTTCCACAAAATCACCTAATCTCCACAATTCTATACATTGTCATGAAAAAGGGTTTCCAAGAAAAAAATCAGAACAATTTCAAAATAAATTTCAATCAAAACCATCAATTTGAAAATAATACATTATTTTATAAAAGAGGAGTCAATAGTTAATCCACTTACCTAGATAAATTTGGAGAAAATGAATAATAACATAAAAACACCTAATAAATTGGCTTAAATCACCAAAAAAAACTTACCTTAGATCTCTTCCCCATTCATCGAGAATTCCAACTATACCCATGATTAACATAAACAAACTTATATAAATATGAAGTGCAGTAGAAATAAGAAACCAAGAAATATAGAGGTGGATCTCCGAACAGCAACAAAATATTACCATAAACAAATACTTAAAAGGGGGACATGCTTTGATAAACCATAAACCATGTTCAGTTCATCTCTAGATAATTGTGGAAAAATTATGTATCATTTGGGAGTGAGAAATTCGGAGTGAGGGTTGGTCTGGATTAAAAAAGTGTTTTTAAAGGCTAATCCAAATCTAGATCCAAAATTTGTGGACATTTTTTTTAATTAAGGCACGGTTAGTTTTATAGTTAGGATAATAGTGTGATTACATTGTTCCATCCTCTTCCAAAAGTATAACCATGCATGGTAGGATCACACGTTTTTCTTCCATAGTTAAAAAAACTGCATGCCAACCAAAAAAATTCCACTTTCCCACTTTTCATTATTTCACCTTGTTGGCTGCTTGGCTTGGATAAATTGTGTACCTACTATATTCCACCCCCTATTCCCTAGTCTCACTATGCATGATTTCATGTAGTAGTTTCCTTGATTTCAATAACAATGTACTAACCATTCAACCATATAAAATCCCAAAAAACTCATCAAAAGTCTTCCAAACCCTCACATATACATTACATAATTGAAAATCTTAAATAATGGGTTTCTTAATTGAAATTAGGGGTGATTCATAAACTGTATATGTTCTTCAAATAAATCCATATTACTATCTATTTAATGAAAATGAAAAATGAATCACATTGCTTCGTGGATGTGGTAGTCCACATGTACGAACGAGAAACATTATGGCTTTACAAATGGATTTGAGGTTAAAAATATAGATGTAAAAATATAATAACATAATATTACTTATTTAATAAATATAAAATATATAAATTAAATCCATTATTATATTAATCAGTGATAGGTGGTGAAGGAAATTTAGTTATTTGATTCGTAGAGAGGTAGTCCACTATAATAATATTCAATAGTTTGGTTTCCCTTTCGATAGATTTTGATATGGATTTAGGTGATGAAATTAAAATATTAACATATCATTATATAGAATATTTCATTATTATTATTTTATCATAGTTTTATAATAGTTTACAATGATAATGGGGGAAATAAATTAAATATTCATGCTTAAGAACCACACCTCTTATTTAGAGAACCTCTTTAAGTTTATAACTCATTCCATCCTAGAATATTGTTATGATAATATTTATGACTCTACATCATGGTGGGATATTTATAGATAGAATATTGTGAGTTATTGGATGAATTTTTGTTATATTCAAGTCTAAATTGTAGAGAATAGTGGTATCCATTTTATTAATGGGGAAGAGGACACTGATGAATTATTTGAAATGAATAAATTATACCCATTTTTTCACATGATCAAATTATCCAAAATGGATCATTATCAAACCATAAATGAGATAATGTTGATATAAGTCCATAAAATATAAATTAGAGAGTTTTTTTAGGTCATTTTATCCATTAACTTTTTATATTAACCAATAGAAGACCCATTTTAACATTACCTAAAATAAATAATTTTCTCTATATTAAATACTAAAAAATACAAAAATATTATGTTGAAACATTTAAATAATATATATTATTACAATTCAAAATATGGACCCCATTATTCAATTTCAAATCACAAAATGGGATAAATTTAATTTAAAATTAACCCTGAAGAAGAGTTTGTAAAATAGTTTTCCAAAAAGAGTTTTAATAAGTACAAAAGGTTTTATATAAAAATTCAACATAAAATTGATTTAAATGCCCTAAATATAAATTATAATAATTTTATCGAAATAATGTTTTTTTATAACTTTTTAAAAAAATGAATTGTTGTAACTACTTTAAATAAAAAGGAGGTTTTCAATATAAATCACGATTTCCACTACTCATCCAAAACATTATCTTTGGATAAAAATATCAAACGTTTACTCTATAGTATTTCTAACATGATAATTTCAAAACTAATGTAAAAATTTTCAAATATTTTTTTTAGTATTACTATAAATTATTTTAAAAATAACTGTAAAAATGCATGGAAATTGATTTTTAGACAAATGCATTTTTTAAGCATAAAATTTGTTTATTATTATCTCATTCAAAAAATATATATTTTATGAATGAAAAAATAATTTATTAGATATATATAATATATATATTTAAATTATATCATTTACCAAAAAATATTAATTTTTTTTATCAATATAAAATCACATTTCATGCATTAAAATAGTATTTCAAAAAAACAACGTTTCATTTCAAATGATTTTTATTTTATTTTCAAGTCAATTGGTAAAAAATTATTTTTTATAAATTTATAAAACATATAATTTTATTAATCTACCTATTCTTATTCATAGCTAAAAAAATTAATTTCATGGTTATAATGATAAAATTTGAATAGTATATTTCATGGGTCATTTAACCTTGGTGTTTTATGCCATATACACTATTGAACATAATAATCTAATTTCAAAATACATGGGTGGTGATTTTTATAATCATATATATTTTAATATATTGAAAATGTTCTACTTTGTAATGACTTCCTACTGATCTATTGCTTTGGGGCTGATTTCGTATTCCTACAAATAATAATACACTAGAGGTAGTGATGGAAACCATTATCATTGTCCCACTGTGGTTTTAAAGAAATAATACTATTATGACTTATTCTAGAATTGAATCAATGGTTTGGGACTTATTTCGAACATCTAAGTGCACATTCATGTTAAATCTCCCAAACATTAATTGTGAGCTCTGGTAGAAGTACAATTTTGAAATTTTGATCCTAATGTGCCTCATTCACAACCAAAAAAATATAAAATATAAGTTACTATTTAAAATGATCAGAGTGAACATATACACTCATAACAACTTATCCTAACACCATCAACTTATTTTAATGGTCCATCATTATAATCTAGGTAATTTACTTCTTGATAAACAACTCCTTAGAGGCCTCCCAAGTGAGACCTTCTTATCTCCCAAACTGAATGTCGTATGTCCACTATCTCTTGGAGGGTCCTTAGAGCATAGAGGTCATTAGAATTACTATTTTCCTAAGAATTATAGACCAGATTTGAAATTTTATTGATAAATTATAGCTAGACATTAGGAGCTTGTAAGATACCATTACAGTAGAATGTTATACAATATCATTACTGAAAATGCATATCATATGGGGTGATGGTCATCTGAGGGGCTCTATCCTATATGGGAACAACATGAAAGAGTCACATATGAATAGTATCAATATCCTAGATCAAATACGCAAGTATAGGAGAATTATTATGCACATAATCTTGCAGTAAGGTTGGTGGAATATGATAATCTTGTGTAACTGTAGATAGAGATCCAATAAAAACTCTAGGGAAACATCTAAGTATCATAGAGAAACTTTTGGAAACAAAATGTCCCACATATTATATGGGATCACACAAGGTCTTCAATTTGAGTCAACCTTCACTACAAGTTATAAATACTCTATAAATAACCCTTTTTGAAATTCCCACTCAATTATCATAGCCATCACAAATATTCAAACATAACAACATGCTCAGTTCAACTAATTACATCTAGTAAGTATATATCATGCAATATGTAAACTTATATATATTACAAAAAATAAATTATACAAAAAATATATAAAAAATTGAGGAATTTAATCAATGAACAAGAGTGGTGCACAAAAATAGGTATATATATATGGAATGTGAAAAAACTTTCCAAATCGAAATGCATGAACACACCCAGAATATCATAAATCAAATATCAAAATCATTTTCATCCTCCAAGGTGAATTCAAACAATAGTAATAGAAAAGAAAGATTTCCCCACATTATGTGAACTCGTAGACACACTATAAAATGTTTTTATACACTATTAATGCTCCCCTACCTGGTTCCCAACAAAATTATCTCCAATATATCTTATCCTAAATCAAGCTAAAGATAATATATAAGTTATTGAATCTGGATGCCTCAAATACCATTTTGTAACATCTAGTCCCAAACCACTGGATATTAGTTGGAAGGTCAAATTACCTCATCTTCACCTCCTCATATAAAAAAGTCTTCTAATTGGAAGCAGGCAATTGATTCCGTTAGGAATAAGATTATTCCCTCGATATCAGTTCATTATATCACACCAAAAATTAACATATATAAAAACCAATCAATGTATATTCATAAATAGAAGGGATTACACAGAAGACATTACATATTTTCTAGAGCCCAATTAGGAAATCACATCCAGAGAATATAACATTATATAAATAAATAATTAAAATTAACAACCAAAAGGATAGCTTATTTGGATTTTGTCTTAGTATGCTCCAGCTGTATTCTCTCATACTAAACATTCCACCAAAGGGTGAATAACCATTACTTGATCTAGTGTTTGTAAATATTTAAGGCCACCTAATTCTATTGTATTGTTGGTGTAAAATTCTCTACTGAAAACCACCAATTTGAGCTTAACATAAGTTCACAATATCTATAATAGTGTATTCCTGACATAAGGAATTAAAAAGAAATCATACAACTATACATTGGTTGGGTCATCATGAACAGACCAATACACTATGAACCTTGTCCCCACCAATAATTGATCCTCTAGAGTAATAATGGTTTGATAAGTAAAATTAGTACAACCAATATGGTGAGACATCTCACCCCACCCACAAGGTCGGTTTCATCACAAACACCACATGTTATCCCATGTTGGTCCCTCGTCGAGTATCATTTTAGTCACCCATGGAAAATTACTCTAGGAAACAAATAGTAGTATCATATAATCATCCACATATGGACATCCAAATATAGAGGAACCCAGATCAGCCTTTATGAAATTTGGATCCATCACCTTTGTTAACCATCCAATTGTGCACATCCCTTAACATTGATATTCAAGACATCCTTTAAGTATGTTTGGAAACATTCCACCACCCTTGAGGATCCACCAAATCATTTAAATACATAAATAAAAGCTACGTTTACAATGTAACAAAACCTCAAAGACATGTCACAGTAATGAACAATATGAAACCCCATGATCAAACCTTAGGAGCCACATACATTCTCAATGTAAAAATTAATTATGCCGTGTGGCCACTCTTTCAAAAGTATGCAACTCATATAAAACATGGGTTAGTCAATCATAATCAACATATCATTCCAACATTAACTACATAAGATAAAATGATAAGTAACTTCTTACCTTTTTGTTTTCACATCATTTGAAGTTTTATTAAACGGTGTCATCACCTAAACCACTTTTTCACTAACTATAACTTGATCATAGTCTATGGATTCCCAAGGTAAATCATCGTTAAGGGGGGTCATTATGTTCAGTTTTATAATTGAGAACGAAAGGCCTGTTGGAAATTGGTAGTCTGTATAATGGATGGAGGGATGTTGGAGCTTGGAGGTGTATTAGAAAAGTCCCTAGTAGAGTGATATTGGACACTATAATGCAGATATGTGAAAGAAATAACACCACCATAACAAAAGCATAAACACCTCATCATAGTGATGTAATAGAAGAGTCAAAAATAGTTAAAAATTTAGTGTTGTGATAAGAAGAGTTCTAGAAAATTGAGCTCCATGACACAAGCAAGTGGACTATGGAATATAATCACTTTGAAAACTAAAACACTATATAAAATTGGAAAGCGTTGTATTATAAAGTAGTCATGATGGCCCTTAGGATCTCGGGGAATGATGTCAAACATGGAGGGAAGAACTTTGAAATTAGGTATATTTTGAGTAATTGTCAGAGGTTCAATCCATGTGATGAATCCTCCTAAAGACTATTAATTTCTCCATATTCAATTCATAAATGGATTCCTGATTGAATTAAATTAAATTCATTTAATTCCATAACATCAAATGAATAATAGGAAGGAAAATATTCCAATAACCTATTTGGAGGATATATTTGTTTCATTTTATAGGCCTCTATAATGAACACTCCATAATCCGTCCCTTCACATACTGAGCTACGATACATCATCATATCACCATCAAAAGCACATAACATGCTTTTTCTCTAGGGTGTAGCTACTAATACACTATAAAACTATTGAACCACTATATATTACCTGGAATATACAATCTCGCATTGGAATGATTTTCAGCAATGTTTCAGAGTACCTGTGGTCTGGAAAAAAGGTATCCAAAAAAACACGGAACACTCCAAAAACATAGAAAATACCTTATGACTTTTACCATACATGATCTCATAACAAAATAATGTGGATAAATATGGAAGACAATGTAACACAAATAGATTTTTATGATACCGTTTTTTATTTAATTTTATTTATTTATTTCTTATAGTTTCATTGATGTCTCATGTTTTACAGAAAACCAAGATAATAGTGCACTACCTAAATCATCATATTAGCTTTTGGTATACACAATACAATTCTAGGTTTGTGTTACACGAAATTTCGAGTAATTTTGATAGAATTCAATTTACGCAAAACAGAGTTTAAACGAATAACTAAATATTATTATGTAAACTTATAACCAATCCATTATAATATCATGTATGAAATATATTAACAGAATTATAAATATATGATAAATTATTTTTTGATAAATTAAATATAAATAAAAATAATACCCATTTTAAATAAAAGGAAATGTTTTTTTTTGAAATTCTATTTAAATGAAAATAATTGAGTTTATAAAAAAATAAAATAAAATTTTATATAATTTATTAAAGAAATATATGTGTAATATATTCCATATAATATTAAAAATTCAATTTATATTTTTTATAGACAAGATATTTGATAAAATACAACTTTTAGGTAAAATAAATATTTTTTAAAAAAAATGCAATTTTACAGCCTTTTGATGGTGCAACAATTTTAAATATGGTTTTTAAACTTTTAAAAATTATATTTTAAAAAATAAAATTATTATTTTTAATTTCCTTATAAAAATTTACTTTGGGTGAATTTTTTAAATTTTTCTAATAAGATTAATGTTTTGATGAATTGAAAATTTTTAATATATTTTAATTGAAAACAACTTTTTCCATCAAAATAATTTCAGTTCAGAAATTATAATATTTTTTTATTTTAAAGCCTAAATAGTGAATATATTTATTAGTTAATATAATTTGGGTCACTTCTTTTTATTTTTACATGAATTTTTTTGTAAACACATTTCAATCATTTGCAATGTTTTATCATTTAAAACCTCTTTTTTCAATATGTCATCAAGATTAATTTTAATTTAATTACAGAAAATTATGTGTATCAAATATTTATAATTGGACCCCATTATTTTAATCAGTGGGTCCAAAATATGGAAACACATTGATTTTTTTGGGTTTTATGAATTGTATGTTTGGTAATTTTTATTTACCCCAGTTAAAGTAAAATGAGGTAAATAAGGGTAACAAATAATATAATAAGAATAATAAAATTACACTAAAACCGCAAAAACTCATATTGCATAAATAAAAGTGGTCATGTAACACATGAGGATCAAAATTGACCCATTAAATTGACAATTTTATATTTTATATTATATATTTTTAAATAAAAGAAAGTGACAACATGTCACCCTCTTGTTTCTTATAAGTAGAATAATTTTATTATATTGAAAAATATGATATTACATCGAAAATAAATAGTTTAAATAATTATAAAAAATTGTCTAAATCATAGTAATTTGTTTATAATATTTAGTATTTAAATAATTTCCATAAATGCTTATACAATATTGGTGCAGTAATCATTTAATTGGTGAATAATCAATTAAATAATTTTTAATAAAATGATAATTACCATTAAAAGAGCAATACTATTGAAACAATATTATTTCGATAGTATATATTAACCTTAATCGTCCAATGTTATAGTTATTGAACATTTGGAGCATATGGAAATGATAATGACACATATAACATTTCATTTAATGTAATGTTAAAGTTGTCAGTATCATGTTTTAATAAATGTATCATTTTTAATGTAGTATTCTACATATTATATATTTGACTATAAGTATTAATAAGAAAATAAGAAGATTTATCTTCTTCATTGTATATGAATTTTTATTTTTATTCAAAAAAATAATTATATTAAATAACTACAAAAAACTAATATAGTAATAATTTTATTAATGGGAATATTAAATTAATGTGATTAACAATATCAAAATAAATATATATTTGGATTATTAATATATTAAATTATTTTTATATATTGCATTGATTCCATTGGTATATAAGATTTTTTTAGAATTACATCTTATCTTTATATTTTTAAAATCGAAGAAATGAATAGTGTGAAAATTGTCATTATTGATATTTTATCAAAAAAATGATTTATAAAATAATTGAAAAATCATAATAAATTTTTAAAAATATTAAATAATTATTATATGGTCAAAGAAAACAAAAATTTTCATTTATGGTCTAATTTACATCTAATAAGTAAATATTAAACCCATTTTAATATTCAAATTATTATTACCTTAGTTTGGAATGATATTGAATAAATAAGTGTTAAATTAAACTGATAATGTTTAAATTGATAAACAAACATATCCAAAAATATTTGTGTGAAACTATAAAAGAATTATCTCTTCAAATAATTAAAACCATGACATTTTTGATGTTTTTGGATTTATTTTTATTTTACTATAAATTAATATTTTTGGGGAATTCATAAGTACCTCTCACCTCAATTATAATAGGTCACATCCTCCCTCACAATTAAAATTCACATTAAGCCTTCAAGATCAACTATATTCTTACCATATACCTTATAAATATCCTTAGTTACATTATAGAGGTTTTTGTCTTCTCAAAATAACAACACTAGTGCCTTTAAGAGGACATCTAGAGGGAGCTCATCAAATTAGAGGTAATCCCCTCTACCGATTATTTAAAATTACATATTCTTATACATTATATTGATGAGTTTATTCCATTATAAATTAATTACTCCAATAGAAATTGTATAATGATTGCTTATTATCATTATTTTACAACCATGCTTCCAATTCAATCGATCCTATGAAAAACAAAATCACCACACGTGCGTATGTATGGATTACCGTCTCTATTTCGTGGTGTCATCTGTTTTTCACCACCACCTGACTTGGATGGGTATAATGATAGAAATAATTACTAAATATGATTATTAAAATAATTTATGTATTATTCAAAAATACATACACCATACACTTTGAATCCATTTCATAATGAATGTAATGATACCATCGCTCGTGCATACGTATGACCTACCATCTCCACGATGTGACGTGATTCATTATAAATAATGTGCATTAAATAATGATTATATAAAAGTACCAAATAAAAAAATATAATACATATTATGTTAATATAATTTTGCAATGATATAACTATGACCTAATTAGGATAACAAAATCTTATTTGAAAAAACATGTATAATAAAATGGAGTAGTTAATACGTGCATAACAAGAAATAATGAAATATTATTACAAAAATGATAATATGGTCGTATATCATATCATAAAAATTACTATGAATCTGTAGTAATTAAATTACATAACATAAATGATTATACAAGATTTTTTAATACATACAAATGATAGATGACATAAGGTAAGGGACTATTTTCTCTCACTTTTATTTCTTTGAGGCATATTCTTTATACACTTCATATTTCTTTTGTGTGGTGTTTATGTTGTATATGAATGTTTTTCTGATTATTATTATGAAGGTTTTGATATTTATATAGAAATATTTACATTATGATTCATATAATTTGATTGATTACAAATTTTCAAGGTTAAGTTGTTCTATCTCATTATTATATGAGATTGTTTACTTTTAAAAATTTACGGGGGTATATTTATCATCCTCATTCATATATACTAAATATGTGTCCAAAAATATTATTCATATATTTATAATTTTTTTTAAAATAAACTTTATCCATTTGTGAATTTTTATTAGATATTATGAATGGAATATTTTGTTAAGAGTGATGTACTTTTTTGAATTTCTGAAAAAAGTACGAGAAAAATGTTCTATTTTAAATTATATGACATGAATAGATTTTTACACATTCATAACACCTTATTTACATGAATCTTGCTTTATAATATTTAAATTTTATTCAGAATGCAATTATTTTCTTTTAAAATTTCATGGAATTTTGAGAAAATAAATCATTTTTGAAGATTAAAGGATACTTTCATCAAGAATTAATTTCAAATGTTTTATCAACATTATTTTCCATCCAAGATGACATTAATTAAATAGATTAATATTTATATCCATATTATTACTAGGAATTTATTATTTTTATGATGTAATTCCATGAGATACATTTGTTTTATATAGATTGTGATGGAATGATGTTTAAAAATTCTATTTTATTCATGGTGTATTCTATGGTGAATTTTTTTATGTTTTTGTGGAACACATAATAATGGATTCATTATTAGATGGTTGAAGACTATATCTCTCTCCAATTCATTGGTTAAATATTTATATCTCAAGATATGGAAATAATTGTAATATTACATTAATCTGGTTCAGTAATATAGTGTAGGAATAGTAAATAAATCTTGTTCAGTAAAACAAGGTTAGTACGAGGAGTGAACTCGGTTCAGTAATAAACCTTTTCCACTATTATGTCTTGGAAATTATCCTCCCATAATTTGAAAATGATTTTATATTCTTATTTTCTTCCCATTATTACATGTTTTATGATAATGTTATATTCTCATGGCTCGTGTTTCTTTATGATTTTTTCCTTATGAAAAACCTAGATTTATTCCATGACTTGTAATTTGGATATATGTTATACGTGGTATGATATTTAATATATATGTTCATATTTTTTTATATATTATTATGTCATGTTCTATTTTTTTACCCCTACTGGGCATCTGAACTCACCCATTATTTTGTTTCCATTCCCTAGGTGATAATGAATTTTTTAAAGTGGGTGTACTAATGTTGAATATCTTTTTGGGAGTTTTTGAAGATCATTAACAAGTTATAAGAATGTATTCCAAATTTACAAAGGCAGTAAACTATTATGGTTCTCAGGTTTTCATTTGTAAAATGTAATGAATATTCATATAAACATATGTAATATTCATATAAATCATGATTGGGTCCTTATAGTTTGTATTAGAGGTAATTTTTTGTCATCCTTTAGAAACTAGGATGAGAAATTTTTAGAGAGATTCCTATATACATTTCTATGGTATGTCTAGGGATGTCCCTAATCATAAATCTAAATATAGGCTACAATAACCATATATGAAAACTATGGGAATTATATGTCCTAAAAGGAAGTCTCATGAATAGAATCAAGAAAGTGGTACGTGTATTAGTTATACAACTCTGTATAAAAAGACTAAAAATGATATGTAAAATTTATTAAATGATCTAACCATATCATTTACCTTAATCATAATAATCATGGTTAGATTAATGTCGAAGAACCTTAATACATGATAAAAGTTTCATATTCTTTTTATGAAAAAAATGAAGTTTGAATAATGAGCTATGAATAAAGTTTGATGATGAAGTGCATATGTTTCAAAATTCAAGGATTATGTATAAGTATTTTCATTATATGTTTTTCATTAACTATTAAAATCATATGTTTGAATGGTGATAAATATCTAGAAAATTGATTTAAGGGAAGTGTAATAAATTGATTAAGGAAAGTTATCCTTTAATGTGTTCAATATGCGAAGAATTGTTTTTATCTTGGATATCATATATTTGATAAGAATAAGTAAATTGGACCGTGATGATTTACAAAGAACAAAATAAGGATTTATTATCAAGAGTTTTATAATATCATATATAAAGTATACATTTTTTGGGACTTAAGTAATATATCCAATAAGATTTTTAATAAGTAAAATTGCATGTTTTAGTTAAGGATATATGTTAAATCATGTTATTACCAAGACTCAAGAGAATAAATAATAAAGCTGTTCCCATTTTTGGAGTGCGACCAACAAGAGATACATTATGATATATGCGGGATAAATGTTAGGCCATGTTAGTGAACCTTTTTCTATAGTTTTGTACTTTTCTCTTTTAGAAGGATTGCAAGGTAATCAATTTACGGAATGTTTATGTTAAAAAATAGATAAAGATTTTTATAATAAAGTATTATCTCACTATAGGTGGACTTATTATATTTTCTTATGCTAACAATATTTTTGTGGTAATGACAGATGGAGTGACATATCTTTCTATTTATGGATCACATGTTCTACTAACACTCAATGAATGAACCAACCAACTTCGTTTCTTTGAATAAGATATCATGTTGAAATTATTCACATCACGACCAATGATGATATTAAACTAATATAAAGTATGTATTTATTCTCACGTTCATCTACATTATGGAAAGGATCTTGAAAACCAATAATGTTACCATAGTACCTTCTTATACAATGAATCATACGGTCCCTTAGACCATCCTAGATTTATGTATTTGTGATTATTATATTTTTCCTAACAATTTTCACATTCAATATCTAGAAGAACATGATAGTTATATTTCTCTTCAATATCTATGTTTACACATCCCACCTATGATCTTCTATGTGGAAACTAAGTGATTAGTTACTATGGGTAATAGTTATGTTTCTCATCTATCCTTTTTAAGAGTATTTTTAGTTTTAATTTTTCTGATGTTGGTTTCTATAAAATAACATTTAAATTATTAATCCTTTTATAACCAACAAAAATTTCAGAGGCAAAATTCATTTTATTGGGGGTAGAATGAAATACCTTGAGATTTTTATGAGATAATTTATTTTATTTTTTTATTTTATTTATTTTATTTTAATTTATAGGATGTTTTTTGTTTTCCACAACACCAATATAGTCCTGATCTACATGCAACACCATATTAGCTTTTAGTATACACAACACTATGTTGGGTTTGTGTTACACACTAATTAAAGTACTTTTGATAGAATTCTTTTTACGCAAAACCAAGATATAGAGAACAACTAAATATTATTATGTTACCTTGTAACCTAACAATAATAGTAGTGGGTATAAATATTTTTAACTAAAATTTTAATATATGGTTAATTATTTTGTGATAAATTAATTATAAATTGATTTAAAACCCTTTTTAAATAAAAATAAATGTTTTTTTGAAGCACTATTTTATGAAAATAAGTGAGTTGATAAAATAATAATATCACTCATTATGGATTTTAATATTTAAATATATGTTTAATATAATCAATTTATTCTTTAAAATTTACCTTACATGTTTTCAAGACATGATATAAGAACAAGTTCAATTTTTCAGATAAAAGAAGTATATTTTAAAAAATATGTAGTTCTTCCAACTTTTGATGGCACACCCATTTTAAATAATTTTTTGAAACGTCAATATAATATATTTAAAAAAATTAAATTTTTACTCGGAATAAAGATAAAAAATTAAATTTTGATATTTTTTTGATATGTTTTATTTTTTTGATTAATAGTAAAAGAATACTAAATTTTAATTGAAATATACTTTTTTCATTGAAATAATTTATTTGGAAAATTTATATTATTTAGTGTTATTAAAGTATAAATTAAATATAATTTTATCATTTATTATATTTTTGGTCATTGGAATTAATTTTACCATTAATTTTGATGTAAAAACCTTTCAATATTTTGGAAGGTTTTAATTTTTAAAGCTCATTTTCATTTCGACAACAAGATTAATTTTAATTTAATTACTATATTTTATTTTTTAAAACATTTTAAATAGATTCAGTGTTTAGAATATTTAGTTCCAAATTAGGTAAATAGACTCCTTTTATTTTTTTGGATTTTATGAATAGTATCTTTGTTAATTTTTATTTACCACGCTTAAAGTTAAATCAGGTAATTTAGTTTATGAAATAAAATTTTTAGGACAATAAAATTAATATAAACCCTTCCAAACACCTATTTGATGAATAAAATTAGACCCTTAAAAACTAATGATCTAAATTGACCTATTTAATGGACTCGGGTCAATGAAAATTAAATCTATCATTAAAATAATAGAATGTGACAACTTGTCACCGTCTTATTTATTATAAGTATAATATTTTTAATATATTGATAAATATGAGATAAAATCTATGATAAATTGTATCTAAGAATATAATGAAATTTAATAAATAATGGAAATTTATTTATAATTTTTAGATATTAAATAATTACATTAAATTCTTATACAACGATGACTCTGAAATTATTTAATTATTGAAAAATAAATAAAATAATTTTAAATAAAAATATATTGACCATTAAAAGAAAAAAAAATGAAAAGAATATCATTTATAGTTAATATCTCGGCCGTAATAATCCAAGGGTTCAGTTATTATAAATTTGGATCCGTATGGAAACTATTATGAGACGTGTAATATATCATTTAATGTGATGTTAATATTGTCACATTCACGTTTTAATAAATATTAAAATTTTAATGTAGGATTATAAAGAATATATATTCCACTATAAGTATTCATATAAAATATAGGATATTTATATTCTTAATATTATTTTTTTAGTTTTTATTCAACAAATAAGTATATTATATAATTAAACATACTTTATGTAGTAATTATATTATTAATGGAAATATAAAATTAAGGCGATTAACAACATTAAAAAAATATAGTTTTCGATAATAAATATATAAAGTGAAATTTATAGATTACATTGACCCATTATTGATATAATAAAATATTAGGTTTGAGGTTAACGTCATATCTTGATATTTTTTAAAATCCAATAAATGAATAGTGTCAAAATTTACAATATTGATATTTTTTCCAAATAATGAATTACATAATTTTTTAAAAATCATATTAAAATTTTAAAAATATTAAATAATTTTTATTTGTTCTAAAATGTTCTAAATTTTACATTTTTATCTAATTTACATGAGAAAATTAAATATTTCACCCTTTTTAATATTGAAATAATTGTTACCCTGGTTAAAATGAAATCGAATAAGTAATTGTTAAAATAAAATGATAAGGATTAAATAGACATAAAAAATATACCAAAACTTATTTTTTAATGATATTAAAACCTTATCTAATCTTATATTAAAAAATAAGTCATTTTGGAGGTATTTTTATGTAGTTTGATTTTATTATAAATCACTATTTTTAGAGATTCCATAAGTGCCCCTCACCTCAATTATAAAAGGACACATCCTACCTTGCAATTTCTATTCACCATGAGATTTCAATATCATCCATACCCAAACTATTTCCATTTAAAATTTCCTAATACACGTTCTATAGTTTCTGGACTTCTTAAAAAAACTAGCTCTAGTGCCTTTAAAATGAGATCTATAGGGAGATTGTTGAAGAAGAGGTAATCTCCTCTACCAATTCTTTCGAATTATTTATCATTATACTTCTTATTCATGAGATTTCCCATATGAAATTAATCACACTAGTATCAATTGTATACTAAGATAATATTAAAATTATGGAACATCCATATTCCATCGTCTATCCATCCTATGAAAAACAAAATCACCACACATGCATACGTACGACTTAATGTCTCCACACTGTGGTTTCAACTGTTTTAACCACCACTTCACATTAATGGGTATATTGATAGAAATAATTAATATTTATGATTATTATAAAAATTTAATATTTATCAGACAATATATATACCATCCACTTCAAGACAATTTCATAATTATAAGAATTATGTCATCGCGTGTGCATATGTATGGCCTACCGTATCCATGATGAAATGTGATTAATTATACATAATATCAATTAAAGCATGATTATATAAATGTAAGCAATAAATAAATACAATAGATATTATGTTAATATAATTTTTCAATGTTATAAATATGTCCTAATAAGGAGAACTATAACATATTCGGCAAAACATGCTTAAGAAAACGAAGCAGTTAATACCCAAATAACGAGTAAGAATGAAATATTATTACCAAACAGATGATAATATGTTAATATGATCATATATCATATCATAAAAATGAATATAATTTTGTAATAATCCAATTACATTATTTAGATCATTATATAGTAGTTTTGGATAAATACAATTGATATAGGACATAATGTAAGCGATTCTTTTGTATCAATTATATATTTTTGGGACATATGCCTTATACACCAGTTATTTCATTTCTTTGGTGTTTATACTACACATGATTATTTTTGTGATTCTATTTATTTATGTTATGATATTTATATATACATATTTATTTAATGATTCAAACTATATGACTGATTATAAATTTGTAATGGAAATTTTTTCAATCTCTTTATTATGAGGGATTGTTTACTCGTAAGTATTTATTGGGGTATATTTATCATATTCATCAATGTTTTCTAAATATGTATTACAAAATATTATTTCTGTAATTCTAAAATTTTTTATAATCAATTTTACCCATTGGTGAATTTTTATTAGATGGTATGCAAGAATTTTTTTTTTGTTTTCGTTATAAGGTACATTTTTGACTTTTCGACAAAAGTATGAGGGGAATTTTCTCTTTTAACTTATACGCCATGAATGTAATTTTATTATATGATAATTAATTATTTACATAAATATTACATTAAAATATTTCAGATTAAATTTCTCGGAAATTATTTTATTTTAAAATTTTGATAAATTTTTTGAAAATAAAATGTTCTTAAAGATGAAATGATATTTTCTTCAAGAATTAATTTCAAGTGTTTTATAAAAATTATTTTCCATTCAAGTATACATTATTTAAATAGGTTTATGTTTCTATACATATTATTAATATTATTTTATAGTGTTCAAGATGGAAAACAAGGAAATCCATATATTTTTTTGTATTACGATGGAATGATGTTAAAGAACCACTTTTTTTATAGGGAATAATATATTGAATCATTTTTATATTTTTTGGCACATATATGAATGGTTTTATTATGAGATGGGTGAGACCTATAAATGAATTTAATTTATTAGGTAATGATTTAAATCTCATGAGATAAAATTACTAGAATGGTAAGAAAATCTGATTCCTAAATTCATGACTTGAATGGAATGTCAATTCAGTTTAGTAATACATGGCTAGGATGAGGAGTGAACTTGGTTCAGTAATGTACTTTTTCCATTATTATAGTCTTGAAATTTATCCTTGAATAATATGGAAATGACTTTCTGTGCTTACATGCTTTCCATGATTCTATGTTTTATTCCAAAGTTAGTTTGTTTGGGATCATGTTACATTATGATTTATTCCTTATTAAATTCTATGATTTATTCAATGACACATAATTTTGATATAAGTTATATGTGGTATAGTTTTCAAAAGTAATGTTCATGTTTTCTTAAATTATTACGTTTATGTTTTGTTTTTTTACCCTTAATGAGAATTTAATATCCCCCATTATTATGATTTAATTCCTTTGGTTATAAAGAAAGATTATAAGAAGGAGTACTAAAGGAGATGATATTTAGAGAAGATGTTTATGATCTTTCACAAGTAAAAAGAATGTATTCATTGTTTCTAAAGGCACTAAACTATTACGGTCTTCATGGGTGCATATATAAAATGTAATGAATATTCATATAAAAATAAGTAATATTCATGTATGTAGTCGTTGTGTCGTTATTGATAATAAATTAACTTTTGAAACAAAATAAAAAGAGGGAATTATTCTAGTAATTTCGAGTGTCTATCAATAGCCTGTGGGGATAAGGAATGTTATTTAGGTAATGTGGAAAGCCTTTATTGGTGATAAGAAGATGATTGACTTAGAATATTAATTCGTATAGTTCATCCAAACCCTACCAGAATCTCTTACAAACATTTCTCCCCACATACCAGAGGTATTTTTTATCACCAAATGACCATCCTAAGAGGGTTTATGTTTTAAGACAATGTAAGATTCTCAATGAAGAGGTAATTGACATTATTAATCTATTTAAAAATCATTTATTCTTTCACCACATCCAAATCATTGATAACAAACATAATATAATTATATTTATATCATTACTATAATAAAATGTTTTTTATATAAAGGGTACATCCATTTTCTATCACTTTTCTATCCATTTGAAAATTAATGTTTTTCTCACCTGTATGAACGATGAACAAGTTTACACTGAAATATTTATTATATTATAATATTATTAATATATAGATGATTAGAAATTATAAATGAATTATATATGGAAATATAAGTAAGAATACTATCATGATATTTATTTTTAATATATCTAAAATTATTTTATATTATATAAGAGTGTGTTTGAAGAAAGTTAGGGCTTAAGGTAATTTTTTATGTTGAAATATCAATTTTAATCAACATTATTCATGTTTAAATACCAATTAGAGAAAATTTATACTTTATATCTCTTTAACCCCATGTATTTTCTTCAGTTGTAGTAGTTTTTTGGGTTTCCAATTATTCCTTCCATTTTACTCTCTATGGTACTCAGTAAACTAGGTGAATGTTTTTAAGTAGAGATTCCATTATATCTTCATTTTATTTAGGAATATTTTTATTCATTTTCTATATTATTTAAAACATTGAGATGATTTTCTTTTATATTATCAAATAATTGTGTAAAGTCATTTTAATCAAAAAATTTCAGTATTTACAAAGTTTTAAATATGAATTTTTACTATGTTTTTATTATGAGTTATATTTAACTTTTTAAAAAAGTCAAAGAAATTTTTCTGAATGATTATTGGATGAATTAGTTTCCCTTTATAATGAATTTTATTTGTTTTTAACCATATTTTACAATTTTTTGTAGTTTTACATGTAAATAATTTTCCTATTTTTCTATTCTTTTTTACATTATAAAGGATACCAAAATAAATGATTATTTTACCTAGTTTTTCAAATAATATTCTTAATTTATAAAAGTATTTTTCATCAATTTCGACATTATTTAATGGATAATATGATGATTTATGGATATTATTTATGATCAAATCCTCATTATTTCTCTAAATGACCTATGATGATGATGTTTTCAGGATGTTTTCATGAAACACATTTTATTCCCAATGTTTAGTTCTGATATGATGAAATGAGGAATGTTTTTATAATATTGTGGAAAAAATATACATGGCCTTTATTATGTGGTAGATGTGATTATATTTATATTTCATTATAATTCATTAGGTAATGGTTTCTATCTCATGATATAATATGAAAGGGTATGGGGTAAACTCAATCCAACTTTGGAATCTATCCACTATGATGAAAAGGTAACATTTAGTGAACCCAAACCAATATGGAACATTATCCACTATGTTATGATATTATTGGTTATGAGACATGTCTAATGAAATGATTTTATATGCCCATGGTTATACCAAATTCCCATGATATATTCTTATTTGTTTGATATTCTCTCATATCTCATTATTATTTATTCATGATTTCTCATAATAAGAGATCATGTATTTTATTATGAAAATGTTTCATAACGTGGCACATTATTTATGATCTATGTATGAATAATTCTTAATTTTGTATGTTATGTACTATATCTCATAAACATATGATTATATTTTTTTGAATTATATTATCTATTTGATGTCTCCCATGTCTACCACTGCTAATAATCTAAACTCACCCTATATTAAGTCTCTATTTCCCTAATTTATATGGAAATGTTTTAAGTAGAATATTGGAGCGAAAGAAGGAATACATCAAGATTCTCAAACAATATGAGCCTCAATCACAATGGAAATCGGCTGATACTGATGATCTGACTAGGTATGAATGTGGTTATTATGACTATTCTGACATATAATCTTTATCTTGCTCTCTCTTGTTTGTCTCTACACTTTTTCTTTTTATTAATAAATTTTGGGGTCCAAATGTGCTTGGATTTGACTTTTTGGGTATTAAGTAGAATATTAATAAGAAGGTTAATATGTGAAATGAATTTTTTGGGATATGATTTTGATCATTCTATAATTAATTTGATTATGTTTAAAGTTTTTAATGTTACTAATCTATTACAGTTTTTATACAGGTATTATTATGAAATGTACAGAATATCATAAAAAATGATGTAATATTTATAAATGGAATTCTTTAGTCACCTTAGTATGAAAATAATTCATCTTCATATTATATTCCCCTGTGATATAGATGATCTTCATGAATATCTCATCCAATTAATTTTTTTTATTCACTGAATGTTATTCCCTTTTCACTTGAAGAGATGTGTAAATCCTTCCATGGGAGACATCCTAATTTCTTTTTCTTATTATTTCATATTATAGTCACTGAAATTAATTTTATAAATATTTGATATATAAAATTTTGAAGATATTATTATGGTGATCCTCTACCTCAATTACATCAATTGAATCCTTGCGATATATTCCAATGATCTCAATTTAATTTCCTCAACATCTTACATGGTTGTTCCCCCAGAATCAGGAATATTAATTTTATATAAAAACATTCATCTTTTCTAATTATAAAATTACATTTTCTCAATTTTCCCGTTTTCTCTCTAGAGAATATGTCTCAACATTATTCTCCTAGTATTCTAAAGAATCGTCATAATTAAATTATTATTTTAGTATCACATAATTATATTATAAATTATTAATTGTAAATGTTTGATATAATTTTCACCAAAATATTCAATAAATTTAATGGTTAAATAATCTTCTTAGTAATACAAAAAATCATACATCGCATTACTGATATGGTGTGGTTCTATCATCAAGTGAGAGAGAATCATAAAATACAATGATAATCTATGATATCAATGTTCAATATGAAGATAGAATCATAGATCAACTTTCACATTCCTATATTGATTGAAAATTCTTATTGCAGTATTTCATTTAAGATAAATTATGTCTTATAAAGACCTACTTTAATTTATATAATTATTTATTATGTATTTTCATCATTTCATACTAATTCATTTTCAATATAATTCCTCTCATTTGATTTTTATTTTCAAAAATTATCAATATAAATATTATTAATAATTTCTCTAAATTTACAATATCTTTTATGATGTTTTAATTAATAAATATTATATCATGTATCAATAAATTTTATTTGAACATTGATTACAAATATTTTTATTCCAATTTTCAATGTTGAAATTCACTGTTAAATGATTTATTAATATACTTATCTTCCCATATCATATCATATTATGTAAATCAAATTTGTAATCTTGGATCAACAATACATCACAATATTTATTAACTTAATATCACATATACAACCACATTTAAATTATTTTCTCTTTAAAATAATAATTATTGAAAAATAGATTTAATTCAATCATTATTCTAAAAATTTCCCAATGTATCAGACATAGGATTACAATTATAAAGTTTACATGTACTATTATGGTGTTTTATTTCCTTCTTATGATGTCTCAATTTACATTCATAACATCTCGAATACAATTTTTAGTTGACCATTAATCTTATATGCATAGATATTTTTTTAACTTTATGTTAGTCTTCTGATGTCTCAAAGTACTCTTATTAACTCTGGAAAATATATTTCTAAATTCACAAGTACTCGTGAAATGTTACCAATTTTTTTTAAAGATGTTGGTAATTTACTAATCTCTTAGAGTACTGGTATATGTTACAAAAAACTATTTCAATGTATTTTATTACACCTCTAAATCGATTTATAGAATACTTTCATAATTAACTCTATAATCCTTAATATCATAAAATCAACTTAGTGCTTCTTGAATTTATTTATGGGACAATGAAAAACATAAAAATATTTCATAATATATTCATGTATCTATAGGAACTATCGAAATAATTAAAAAACTACTTTCATATTTTTTAAGACATTTTTTGGGTTATATATATTAAATAATAATTATTATTTTAATAAAACTCACCAATTAGTTTCTATCCTCACAATAGTATTCAAAAACCATTAGCTGATAGTTTTTATAAATAGACATTAGAGTCATTTATATGAATTATTCCATGGATTCTCCCTAATTTAAACACTCTCTCATGAATTCATTGATCCAATTAAATCACTCATGTATTCATGAAATTTTAAGAATTGTAGCAACAATTTCAATGACGGATATTCATATTTTTCTAAAAACTATTATAGATAAAGAAGCAACTTTTATTATCACTTATAATATTTACAATTATATCATCTAAAAATAACCATGGTTTTAAATAGAATATAATATTTTATCCTTCCATCCTCGTATTAGAGGAAATTATATCTAAAAAAATTACCCAATGGTATGGGTACAATCACCATGTTCTTTGGTGGTTTGGTTTTCCATCCATCAACCAAAAATCCAACACATAGACATTCCTTCAAAACAATTTTGAATACAAATTTACAAAAAATAAAATATTCGATCCATAAATATTTTTCCAATTAAATATATACCTTTAAAATTAGTTGTCAAAACCGAATTCACATAAAAATTAAATTCCAATATTCTACCCATTCTGCAGCTACCATTACCCACTCCATATTTTACTACAACCCAAACTCCCCTTCACATACACTCTTGATTGAACAAATTTTTCCATTGTTATTTTGGTTTCCTCTCCCTTATCCCTTCATATTTTTCATGATGGATATTTAGGGATGAAAGCTCTCTATGCTACCTTATATTGATGATTTATATCTCTCTCAAGGATCCCTGAAATGATGATGGAGGTATTGCAATCACTATTGGTGAATTTATCCTCAGTTCTTGAGTTTTCCATCAATGCCTTATCAATGTATATTTATTTTCACAAGTGGATTCTGGTAGATTTAATTGGATTAGAACACCCACCTCTTAGAGTATTTCAATCCATCATAGATTCATGGGGCTTGGCTTCACTATTGAGGGTGTCAATGCCCCACCAAAAGATTTATGTGTGGTGATTCCTTCTGTAGATTAATTTTTTAAATCTTGGTTCTGAAGTAGTGGTTTTCGAGAAAAATGGTGCATCACCCTCTCTAAGTGGTTTGTTGATGTTCCCTAATGTGGGGACTCTTCCCAAGATGTGTTTTGAATCCCTCTTTTGGATATTACTCTCTCATTCCTCAATATATCTTTTACTAGGGGTATCGAATATATAAATGGGACCTTCCTATTCACTTATGATTGATATATTCATCTACTGAACTCATTGTCCACATAGATATGCATTGAGATGGATCATTCTAAATAAGTACTGTCACACATCCTTCTTCATGATGTATCATCAGTTTCTTAGTGGAATAATATATTCTACACATATCTTCCAAAGTTCTTATCACCATTCCACATTCATCCTCACTTATTTTCTTATAGAAGAAGATATCTCTATGTGTTCAGGTATCCCACATAATAAAAACAACATTTCCAGATCTGAGGCTATTTGTAAACCAATATATCTAGCATGATGCCTCTTCATCCCATGGTTCATGATCTATTGGATGTTCTATAAGCTCATTAATTCTTATCTCTCATCCTCTAATTGGTCTCACCTAAACTATGGGTGTTTCTATACATTTAAATCAATATCTAGTCAAGGATAGGGAGTTCTTAGACAATGTTGACTACAAGAAAAGTTATGAGTCATCCTTTTCCGAGTCTCCTTCTTCTCTAGAAACTCCCATAGCTCTGGAGTCCATTCCCCAGTTTAAAAAGTCTATGGTCTCTTCCATGTTCCTTCTATAAGTTCATTATTTATCTTTCCATGGATCATCATGCAACTCAAATCATTCAATATCCAATGGTTTCAAGTCTTTGAATATGAATGAACCCTATTCAATGTCCTTGGGAGATCCATTTGTTGGCATAAATTTGTGATCATCTTCTCCCGATAGAGTCTATTTAAGATTCCATTCAAATAAACATTTATCTAAATAACATCTCCAAACAAGTGATTTTCTATTTCCAGGTTCTATATCCAGGAATCTTCTTATCCAATGATTTTTCTATTAATTGGGAATGGTCATGCTATAGGGGATAGAGTGAAGATGTACTAACTTTACAAGGGGTTTCATCATCAAATATCTCCCTTATTAGTGTTCCAAATGAAAAATAAGACCCAATTATGGTCTTAAAGAATGCTAGTAAGATTGGAATCCATGACTACTTGTATAAGGACCTCACTAACTGTCACATTTTAATATTTTGGAAAAGGAAAATTTTCTTTGAAGAAGGTGGATACTTATGATCAGTTCATCATAGTAAAGGATAGTCTTGGATCCCATTTTACTTTATTATATTTTGTTTAGTAAGAATCCATTCCACTCACAAGGGATGATTGGTGTCTTGAACTTTCATTTTTCAATCCCAGAAATTCGGAATGGTATATTAAAAGAAACTTCAATTCCATTATCAATATCTTAGTGAAAATGGAGAGGGGGAAATATTAAAGAAATTAATGAAAAATATTTTTGGAATATTTTATATAACTAGAAACATCAACATCTATTTAAAAAGTGATAATTAAAATTTTTCCACAATCAGAAGGGTGAAAGTAGGATGTGGGGACACTTGTATTGATTATTTTTGAACATCCAATATCTTTCCATGTATTTGAACGCTATAGTTGACCATATTTTCCGACTCTCTTAGACCACTAGTCACTTCTCATTTACCTTACATCGATTAGTTGTGATTTTTTTCACTACTACTTCTCTAATTCTTTACCCTTTAATATCATGTTCCTCTCAGTGGTGTGGGTATCCTAAAAAATACCAATGAAATTGAGTGCATGTTATGGACTCTATAAAAGTTTAAAATATGTTAAAACATAGTTACCTACATAGAATAATTGCATGATGTCTTGTTTTATTGATCATAACTCCCTTAAAATAGGCAGAGGCCACCTCAATAATCATCTTGATGAAGGATGGTAAGATGTCATTTTTAATCTCTCACACATAAGAAAATATTGTAATTGAAGTTTTTACTATGGAATGATATGGAGGATTGCAATTAGTCTAATGATACATGGCATAGGGAATGTGGTTATAATATGGATTTTTTTCAAGGTATGTTTATGGGGGAAAGTTTCTCATATGGTTCCACTATTACCCTATATGATGAATCCAACACTTACAATCTAGAAATTGTGGGAGGGATGTCCAAGGCTTCTTTTAGAGAAACACTTTCTGATTTCAAACCATGCATAAAAGTAGGTGATATACGGGGTCATTTTGAGTTATTTTACATTATTCCACATTAATTATATAATCATCACAATTCTATGCTCGATAAACTACATAAGGAAACGGAGATCTTGGAAGCTATCCATATCATCAACACCAAAAACAATATATGCAAGGATAAATTCTTGAGTTCCTTCTCTGTGTCACTGTGCTACATGCTAATGAAAGAGCTAATTGAGTCTGTTTAGAACATTTCAAGGAGTGGAAGTATTCCTCTGGTGGCTTGTTCCACTTCCTTGGTCCAATTTCCAAATTTTCATTATATGTTTTCTTCGTTCAAATTAAAACACAATAGCATGTGTAATTTTACCAACAATGGCATGGCTAGTATTTTCGACAAAACAATTTCAATGGTCCTTCATCATATTGTATGTGAGGAGAAACAAAGAACAATCAGGGGGAATTAAATTGAAGGAGAGATCAATATTACCTAATAATTTATTGATGATATCAACTTGAAAGAATCATTATGAAATTTTTCTATCTGAATTGATATGGATACAAAATAAGATACGATGCAATGTAACTTTATCCTTACGGTGATATATTTATTGGTCTTATATACTTTAGAATCTGATTTAATTTAATATATATATTTTTACATATGGTTTTATATTTATTTTTTGGTAAGAAAATGAGGCCTCATGAAATTTGTTAGTGGGATGAGGCAATGTTATACATTATCACTGATATCGGTTCAAGATTATCTTAGTAGATATATTGTTCAAAGTCTATAAAAATAAGAATATTATTCCATTCTACAGAGGCTTTCACATAAATGAAATATTCTATATCCTTTTTATAGATGACATGGTTTTCAAATCGAAATAACGAGATCTCTTCATTGATTTAACAAGGTCGTGGAAGATTCTTTTAGATGGATTGGTAAAATCATTATCATGATAAGAGAAGTGTTTACTTCACAATCACCTATAATAAGTGGAATCCTATTAATATTTATTTATCCCTAGTTATCAATAGAAGTATAATTCCCATGGAGTACCTAGGTGCCCCAATATCCCCTTGTGGGATGCTAAATCACCATTTTGTGGGGTATTTGATAAAATTTTATATAATATCGATAATTGAAAAAAACCAGTACTTATCAATCAGTGGTGGGATCACCTAAAGTAATTGTTTTCTCACCTATATTCTTATACAAATTCTCTCCATTTATTATATTTTAACGGATATAATCAAGGATATGGAGAATGTTTTATCAGGCTTCATCTATGAAGCCCACTCTAAGGGTTGGACTCATTGTACATCATTGGAATGGTTGGGTGATACCACTGAAGAGGATGAAGTAAACATGAGAAACATTTTTGGCATGATCCACAATATGTATGCTAAATATTCATGAAAATAGATTAAAGGTCATACCTCGTGGGGATGGTTTATTGTAAACAAGTATGGGATGAATCTGAGGACTCCAAAGGGGAAGTCCTTTAAACATAAGAATTTTATTTAATGAAAAATCCTAGATATTTTGGATAATTATAATTTGTTCATAGTGTAAGGGGATATTGGTTTCTAAAATCATAACTATGTTTTTTTTACACTTAATTAATAAAGTGTACTAATCCAGATATCGTTTTTCTTCAAGAAAACATTTTTGCTTCATTAATTAAACTCTTAAAGTACTAGAAATAAAGTACAATATTACACAACATCCACATGAATGATAGGTGACAAAATTGTTTAGTCTTGGGAAACACTTCTCTTTTTTCTTAGAAAAGGACTACTATTCTATATTACTAGTGAAATATAAAGGCGATGCATGGGGTTTCCTTCTCTATAGTAAATATAGACCCCCTGAAATTGAACATTTTCTTATAAAACATTCAGAAGAAAAATATTTCCATTGATTCATATATTATAAGGAAAGGTATTTCATTACAATAAAAAAATTTATGTTACATGAATTCCAATAAATAGTCATGTACCCACCTCTTTTTCTATGGTGATTGGGTGAAATCATTCTGGTGCACATTGGGTGCCTTTATAGGGATTTCATCCCATAATACTAACAATCGGGATTTATCCCATATGTGATTAAGTGGTGTTAATATTAAAATCTGTAAGAGAAAATAAATAGTGACTATTTTCAGCACCAAATTTTGGTGCATCAAGAAATTGAGGAAAATGGATTCTTGTGAAAGAATCTACTACATCCTATAGATCCTAGTTATTAAGATCAATTGCTAGGTGGCTAAAATGCGCCCATCCTTAAGCACATGGATAATTTTATTGGTTTGATATAATTTATATGCATTCATGAATCAACTATTTCTAGATAGTGTATGACCTCTGTGTGGCAATTGGTTCATTAGATTCCTCCTCCCAGTTCCCATAAGTTGAATGTTAAAGGGTCCAATTATTCCTGTTTTATGTGGGATGGTGGCATATTAGGTGACTCTAATGTCCATAAGATGAATATCAAAGGGTCCAATTTTTTCATTTTAATTCAGGTTTGTGCCATATTATGTGGCTCAGGTGACTCAATGATCCATTAATCTACATAATCATACAGGAATGGTTATTCCCTCATCGTAAAGGAATGTACTATAAAAAATGGGTAGGTTCTTTAAAAAGAGAAGTACAATGATCTTTCTACAATTGAGACTAATTACATGGTTATATTTCATTCACTGTGTGGATAGAATGTAGTTCCTTGGTCTATTACATATCATATTCACATATTCAAGTCTATGATATCCAACAGGACAACCCAACATTAGACATGAGAGAAAGGTAATGAAGTTGTGGACATTATGGATTCAAGTGTTAGCATGGAAAGCATTTGTACTATGTTTTCTAGTATTAGATCACTTCTAACGGCTGTGTAGACATTGTTAGAGGAAAATGTCTCACAGTTCACCATTTTGATAGGCCTTTGATTGTTATTTTATTATCATTGTATTATGAATTTATTTTCAAAAAATAAAAAGAGGAAAGTCATTTCCACCTTGATGAAAACATACATGTAACATATAATATTCTTATAACACCCAGATATTTTATAATATATTTATCATTAATAAATTTCATGTTTTCTATTAATTTTGACGAATAAAACAACATAACTAAATAATTCTTTATTAAAAATATAAGAGGAATGAGATTAATAGATAGTAAAATAAAATTTATAAAATTTAAATGGAATAACATAATAAAAATATTAAAAAAATTAAAAAAAATTATGTAATTGTAGTTTATTTATTATTAGAAAAAATAAAATGTTTTTTTATCCAACAATGTTATTTTATTTTTTATTTAATTATTAATTTCATTTCGTTAGGACTATTAAAATTATGGAAGAATATTATTTTCACATGATGAAAACCAATAATCAATCACACATCTATTATCAATTGGTTTTAAATAATGATAAAATCATTTGATGATAAAAATAATTTGTTTTTAGAAAACCTTTTCTAATGTTCCCAATGTTTCTTATCATAAAAAAAATTAATTAATCAATATTGATGATTTAATTTAATTTAATGGGAAGAAATGAAATTTAATGAAAAAAAGTAACATTCATTTAATGGGTTTTATCAAGGTACTTTATACCCACACTCCTAGATCTAATGAAAAAACCATATAAATTAAAAAACATATTTGAAATACTATGAGATTACCCATGAAAAATGTACAAATATTTTATTTTAATATTATATCTCACAATAATATTACACAATCTAATGTACTATAATGTTTTAGATTTAATTGTGTTTATCTACATAAAAACATATTTTAAAAACATTTGATGAGTTTATCATAATTTTACTCCAATATATCCCCATATAGACATATAATATTTGGTACTCACAATCATATTTTATAGAATTGAATCATAAGAATGTGGCGATATCAATTGATTATTAATGAAAAATGTACCAACATTTTATCAAGAAATAGATCATTATTTTATCAGATACATGACCATGGGATAAATAACTTACTAAAATAAATGTGAATGAATAAAACTTTTCCCCATGTTATGTAAGTGGGACATATAATTTTACATTAGTAATAATATTCCACTAAATAAGATAGAAATAAATTAATCAATAAACATGATCCCTAGATCATAACATAACCATATAATAAAGTACGTGGCCTAATAATGTTCATAAGAAGTCCAAACATTATGGTCATGGATATTAAAAATTATGAGCATGTGATGCCTTTGTTAGCATATCAAATTGTACTAAAACTAATGAAATGTCTTTATGAGCATTATTATATGAAATTATAATCATAAAAAATCATTGGGATCAATGATAATTGTACAAACACTCACAAATAGTCTGTATGAACAGTGATATCAACAATTAAACCCACTCACGGTATTATTGAGCATAGAATCATGAAAATAAACCCATGGATAGTCTTTATAAGCCTAAATAATCGATAATACACACATATGAAAACTAATCATCTCATGAGATAAAAATAATTAAACTGTTAATGGTAGGGATTAAAGGGACCATAAACATATCATTTTGAAACCCATACCTAATTGTTCTATAAGATCAAAAAAACACTATCTTATAATTATATCTTAAAAAACTCATGGGAATGAAATAGGTTTCATGAATCCTTATAAAATTCATATTTCACACCATCTAGATAATAAATGGATACTATCATAGTCACATATCCCAACTGTAACATAAAGAACCTCAAAAGATAATGACATGGGTGAAAAAACATATTTGTATTACTAGATTTATAACATTGATATACAAGAAGAAATATCCTTTAAAATACTAATCTATGTAAACTATTTTCTACTAAAATAAAATAATATTATCTTAATAAATTAATTTAAAAAATTCCATTAAAAATGTGTTTTAGACAAAATTAAATTAATAATGTATTATAGATTGAAATAAGTCATTTGAGAATATATAAAACAAAAAAAATTCATATTTATGAAAAACACCACCCACTTAAATACCTTTTCAAATCAAAAACTTGTTTTTCAAAAACCGTATTTCTTTTGAATAATATAAAAATATTTATATTCCTTTTCAAAACCATTATGAATTAAAATTCATTCATAATACCATTTAAAGACATGAAACAAAAACTTCTTAAAGAACAATGTTTATAAATGAATGTTTTCACATGGATAAAATAATAAAAGGAACATTTCAAACATTTAAAAACACACCATGGGGAAAAATTAATAGATTTCATTAATAAATTTTTAAACAATTTCAGAGTAGCATAAAATCATCTTACTCAATTATTGAAACATATACGAGGACACCTATTAAATCATATAATTAATATAGATTGTGGAGGAAGACTCATGAATAAAAAGATGTGGGGTGTGTTTCACTTAAAAGAATCACTTCAAGTATTATATTCAACTATGGAAAAGAAATTGAGTACAGACAAGAAAAATATTAATCATTAAAAATGTGAATAAATTATTTTTAGGTTTATAGATAAATCTTATACAAATTTTCCCACGATGAGGTTTAATCAAAACATTATTGATTTGAAAATGATATTGGAAAGAAAACCATTACTACTACGTTACCTTTTATGTCGAAACCACATTAATAGAAGAGAATAATATGGTTTTGTGAATCCACTTAATTTTATAATATGTATTTAAAAAATTCTTCTTTAGTATATAATCCAGAAAACAAAATTTGTAGTGAATAGGACATATGTTCAAAGAGAACAGTGTTAGATGAAACAATCATCTGAATTTCATAAAATTTGGTTCAAAATTAGTTTGAAAGAGATAAACCAATAGTTTACAATTAATAACATGAATATAGAGTTAATAATAAAATAATATTTGATATTAGTTGAATATATAAATGTAAAATACATGTACATATTATAAAATCATGTCTTAATCAATGAAATGTGAGATAAAATCCTTACCCAATATCTTAACTTCCTTAAAAGTGATTAAAAATAATTTATGATGAATATAAAAATGTTAATAACCCATTTGAGAACCTCATTTATATATAATACCTTATATAAAATTCAATTATAGTGATTTATTATACATTTATTAATTATTTTTAGTTTATTTTCTTCATTAGATGATAGTGGATTTGATTGTTTCACTCATGAATTTTTATATTGATGTCGGTATCCATTCATTTATAATAATTTGAAAATTAATAAATTATCCAAGGTATTATATTATATTATTTAAAATGATATATAATTGTCTAATTCATTTTCTTTATTATTCTTGTCATTATTCATAAATAAGAGATTTGTGATGATCTTATTTGAAAACTTTTTTGTGAAAATAAATTTGTAATGTTAATAATGAATTAAACATTAATATTACTCTTCTATAACCACAAATATTTTTTTAAAACATGGAATTTATTATAAAATTTAATATAATCATCCATTTAAGAGTGTGAGGGAACAAAATTACTTATTTCCATGGATGTGACAGTTTGTGCATACACATGAACAATGTTTTCATTTTCAAGTGAATGAAAAGGTGGAAATAGATTATATATTAAGAATCATAACAGTTTTCTAAAAATAATTTCTCTTAAATAAATATTCATTTAGAACTATCCATGTATGGCAGTTTTGAAAAAAAAATGTAACTTCATTAAGGTGGTAGTCCGCACGTATGGAAAAATGACGCTAACATTATTTTATGAGAGAAGAGTAAATAGTGGTTATATAATTAACATGACAATATTTCGAAATAACAATTAATATTATTATATTATTATATTATAGTGTCCAAAATACATTTTATGTACAATGATAGTAATGAAAAAGGTTAATAATGGATTAGTTCTCACCTTGAGAGTTTGACCCTTATATTGAAGTGCCTCTTGGAAAAGGGGGATGTTAGGATTTTTCATGTATGTAGGGGTGAAAATATGGGTATGGATATAGGTGAAGTAAAAAAATGGTAGTGGATCTAGAGTATATCTAATTTTAGAGTATATTTGTTAGGGTGGTTGAATTCAACTTTTATAAGTTTGGGGTGTGGAATTTTGGTAATAATATGACAATATAAGTCACTAATCAGGGAAAGAAGCTCTTAAATACTTAAATAATAAATATGAGATGAGTTTGGGTCTATATGACTCTAAAACACACAATTGGAGTGTAGTTTTTATTATTTTATTATTTTTCTCTATAGTGTTATCTTTTTACCAAAATAAAGATTTACCATTGTTACTCTTTTTTAACCATTGTAATCAATTTTTATAAATAATATAAAATTTTCAAAATTAGATAATATGAATAATATGATTCCAAATATAAAAAAAATTTCCTTGTATGAAAAATAAAAATTCATTAATATAAAATATCAAAAATTAGAGTTCCACCCATAGCCCAATTTTTTTAATATTACATAAATTTAAAAATGTTTATCTTATGTTTTTAAATTTGAATTAATTTTTTAAAATATTTCATTTTTTTATAAAATAAATAAATGGTATGGAAAAATGTATCAGGAATTTTATGAAATGAAAAGTGTAGTATCATATCAAAAAGGTCATTTTATTTTTAAAATTTTTATTGTGAACCATTTAACCAATAATTATTCATTTTCTTATTCCAAAAAATACTAAATTTAAAGTCTCATGAAAAATCCAAAAAATTAGGTTATTTTTTCAAATTAACATTATTATAATTAGGATTTTAGCAGTGAAATATAAAAAAAATATGCTCGAAAATTATTGTAACAGTGAAATGGTTTTTTTAATATTATCCATTATTATTCTAATTTGATATAAATTAAAAATGATATTAGTGTTTATCAATTTTTCATATCATATATATTTTTTATAATCAGTAGACTATAATATATTTAGTTTTCAAATTTAAAACATATATATATCTTAAAATGAAAATTAAAAAATATATATAGTTAAATTTTTTCTTATTTATCTATACATGTTGAATTTTATCAGTTCATAAAAAACATTATATATTTTTTCTATATATATTTGAAAATTTAGTTACATTTATTTGAACTAGTCAATTGAATTGATAAATTGACAATAGTTATGTTTCATATTTAACATTTTCTCTTGATAAAATGCATCACTATTTTTTTTGGTAAGAGGTTTTATATGGTGTAACCTAATCAATATTGTTTTTAATTAAGGGGAAATATACACTAAAATAATGGCAAACTACATTCCACCACATGAAATAAATTTTATCCACTATATTTTAGTAATAATTCACAAATTAAATAAGATAAGGTAACCATATTTGACTAAAGACATATTCTCTGTTATGATATCAACTTCACAATCATAGATACTAGAAGACTCAACATTTCTCAAATAATATGAAAGTATTGAGATTTTACTTTATTTAAAAATAATTCACCAAATTTTCCTCATTAAATTATTATTGGATTTTCTAAGGTCATAATTTTTATCGATTCATCTTAGTAAAAAAAATCCTCAACCAAATACTAATTAAAATGTGGTTATAATGATACCTAACAAAATTAGAGTAAGTGAACAAGTAAAATAGAAAAAAAATATTATGTTATCTTCTACAGTGAACCCTTCATTTCAAACACATGATACTTCTTGTAAAAATATTATTTAATTTTATCAAAATATAACTCATGTAGTTTAACCTATGTTGTTATTGGTAATATTACTATTACACTATCAAATTTAATTTAGTTCCTTTACAAATTTTTGTAAATTTCATGAGAATCAATCAGAGCACATCACAAAGAATTATCAAACTAGAAATGTAGTTAACTTAATTTTCATGAACTGAGTAAAGATAGAATTAATAATCATTAAATATTTTTCAGGGATACTAACCTATGAAGCATCAGGGCCGGAGATTATATCCACATTTTTATATCTACATTTTTTATCCATATGGGGATTCCATTTATAGGAAACCTAACACTCTTTATTTTACAAAATAATATGTTTATGTTCATTATTTTGGGTTACCATAAATTTTTTACTAATTTTATATTATCCAAAATCCCTAAAAATAACTACACATACTTTGATACCAACAATGGTACCCCAGACACATACTCCAAAATATAGAACTAAAAACACAAACTTTAAACAATAGTTTTGATAAAATGTTGGTTAAACCAAGATAACCTTGCGTATTTTTCACAAAAACATTGTATTTAAAAATAATATCATACATCCTTTGGGATCATTATGGTTTAGTTTCTTTAGATATTGGATTCATAAACAACATATTTTACAACACCAATGAACACTCCACCATAATTTTATCCAACAAAATTTCCTTCTAGACTTCTCCTAGGATATACTAATCTTTATGAACATGGTAATGGATACAGGAGAAAGGGGTGAGATTTAATTCTTACTAATGGAAAACATATCAATATGTCATCATGAGATATATCATAATCATATGTGAAAGTAATAATAAGATAGTAATGTATTGTTAAAAAGGACATGAAAAAATAATATTTTTCTAAAATAAAAGATTGAATGACATGTATATTTAAATTAAAAAATATATATTGAGTTATAAGGGTGTAAAAACAAGAGACAAAAACAAAATTCATTGATCACAAAAAAAGTATATATAGGGAATAATGTGACATAATAATAATAATACTAAATAATAACATTATGGAAAAATATATTCATAATTATAAACAAACGTGGCCTTTACAAGAATTTATAATCTTTCTTAAAGCCTTAGATAGTCTTTATGAGAATTATAATAAGAAATTAAACATTCACACAATGTTTTTATCCTATATAATTACATGTACCATCACAAACTATCATTTTTAGCATAGATATATAAATTAAAAATAAGGAATAGAATTTATAATAATAGATACCAAAAAATAAATTCTCACATGGTCTTTGAAAACATGGCTACCCAAAAATGCACTCACAAAATAATTCATTATATCATGAGATAAAAATACTTAACCAGTTCTTGTAAGGGGCATATAGTTCCAAACAAATATCATAATTAAAATTTTACATCATTATTCATCTGGATCATAAAAACTGTCTATAAATCATCACAGTTTTATTAACCAGTTTAATTAAAAGTAGTATCATACAAACATATATTTATCATTATATTAAACATCCTTCAAGATAAAATTGGTTTAATTTATCATAAGAACATATCTCATGTGCAATATGACAAAAATTAATTCTTATTTACATAGATAAAAATCCATCTAAAAATGATTGGATAAATCACATTGAAAGTCATGAAAAAATACCCCATTTTAATCTTTTTGATGTTCTTAAAAGATTTTTATTTAAAAAAATTAATAGATTTTTATGAATAATTTTACAAATTACCCTTTAAAATGAAAATAACTTTTCATAAAAGTTCTATAAAATAAAAATGCATTATAAACATTATTTGAGAAGAAATAAAAAACCAAAAAAATGTATTCTTTAATAACAAACCCTTTAAAATACCTTTTATAATAAATAATTTTTTATAATAAATCTTTTACATTTCAAAAATTTGAAAATATTTCCATTTAATTTTAAAATAATTTTTAATTATAAATCATTTGGAAACCAATTTTAAAATTGTTAAATGAAATTTTTTGAAGATTAATTCTCGTAAAATAATTATTTTTAATAAAAGTTATACATTAGAAGACCCCATGTCTTTCATAATAGAAAAAAAGTTATATGGGTTTAAAAAATGAATTCTATAACAATATCCATAAATGTGATGAAAAATATTTCAGGGAGGGTGTCCATCCCTGAATGGTCAAAGTTGTCCAATCCCTTATTAGCAAGTGTTTCTATGATTAGGTTTACTTCATGATAAGAGTGTGTAATTAAAAAAGTCTATAGAGTGAAGAAATTCAAGGAACTCCATTAATTGAACCATCAGTTTTCATGTGGGATACCTATTTTTTTATCCTAATTTCATGCACTATTGTTGTAGAATTACTATCCAACCATATCTATAACATTCACTCTACTTTTTCAAAAATTACACATTGATAACTCAAGAAATATAAGATTTTATAGAATATGTAACTCTGCATAGAGAAGAAAAATAACTAATGATATAACAATTATGGTCTCTGAACACAGATCAGGATTCTGAAAGGTCATGATTTAAACTGGGAGCTCCATCCACATTTATCCTCACCAAGCCTAAAAATTGATGTTTATAAGAAAATGGAAGTGTACCTATAATGTGATACATATTTCTAATGATTCCAAGATTCGTCAAGGAAAATAATTCATGTGTAGATTTGATGAAATATCCTCTTTTCATATATTTTGTCTCCGTTTTGATATAGATAATAAGTAGGAATGAATCATGGAGATTAAAGTCAGTATGTTTATGAATGAAGTCAATTCACCTTTAACATATTATATAAACCAATTCCTCATTATCAAATAGAATGTGGTTAAGAATTTGTGAAGATACATGTTTGTTGATGATGGATAAAAACATGTCATTAATGGTAAAACATTGAAATGAGGTAGACTAAAGACATAAAAATTGAATTTCTATAAAGATGAAATAGTTGAAAAACATATAAATAAGTGATACAATTAATCATTGTTCTGATTTCACAACACACACATTGAGTGGATAAATATTCCGATATTTTGAAGCTGTATATTGGTTGGAATTCTACCATGGGGTATCCTATAGATGATTGAAAACATGAATTTTGTCTCAAATACCTTGTATGTTTTTGATCTTGAGAGTGTATTCCCATGAAATCCAATATTTGATAGTGATAGAATAGGTTAGTATTCAATATACCACTTTTGGTAGCATCCCATACAAGCAGACCATCATGTCTTGTAATGAAATAACATTCAATAATCATATTGAACACTTCTAGTGAATTCAATCATTATACATCAAGAAAATATTTAATAGACATCTATAAATCAATGTTTGAAGATAAAATATCATGTTAGTGAATTTGTAGGGACTTTTTTCAAATATCTATCCATAATTTGGGTTGAGATTTTCTGGTAGTGGGATAATATTTCAATGAAGGATTCTTTAAATATTTTCCATATTATGGAATCTATGTAATTGAATCTACCATTTATTAGCTTCGAAGGAAATATAGAATTAATAAAGGCATGAGATCGAGAGTTTCTAGCAATAAGACACCACTAGAAGTGAACCTACAAATATTCAATGAGGAAGGTATGGTTGTTAATACCCAAGTCACTAAATTTGATCATTTTATACCATTTTTTCTTGGACATAGTTACTGTCCTTATTTTTGAGATATTTTTTTTCCAAAAATGTTACTATTG
Organism: Viscum album; assembly: GCA_963277665.1. Lineage (NCBI taxonomy): Eukaryota > Viridiplantae > Streptophyta > Magnoliopsida > Santalales > Viscaceae > Viscum > Viscum album. The sequence continues at coordinate 189,474,215 of OY728165.1, read as the reverse complement.
TAGATTTCAAGAGCTTTTATTATAGGGTTTGTAAGCATATAAACCATAAAGGGATAAACCATCATAGAAAAAATGTTATAGATGAAAATGAAAAACCATCCCTTTATGGATAATACTTTCTCTTTCCATGAAGAAAGTGTCATTTTGATCTTTCCAAATGTATCATTACAATTAGTAGACTTTGGTCTACACCAAAACAAGAGAACACCATGACATTTGAAAGGCATGACTTCCTATTTAATGTCATGGTCATTTTGAAATATTAGTTTCCTTAGTTTTGGGAAAAAAATTCAATATAAATCAACGATTTGTTCCAACCAATGCATTATCCCAAAATTCATATAATGAGTAAAGGTTTCTAGGAGAAGATGGACGTTTCTTTTATCATCACTATTAAAAATATATATATCGTCAACAAATAAATGGTTTGAGGGATAATTTATACCCTTTCTAGCTTGAACGGTCTTCTAAGAACCTTGATGTACCAAATTTTAAAGGATTATAATTGGGGAATATTCTATTAAAATAACTTTTTCATATATAAAAAATTAAAAAACTGCCTTTTCACACATTTGGAAAAGAAAAACCTAATAAAAAATTAATTAATTTTATTAAGCCACGTGTGAGAAAAAAACTGTATCAAATGACCATAATAAATTATTAATGGAGGGATAAATAAATCACTAAAATAATCCCATTAATATCAACATATAAAAAGATGATTCCCAACCAAAAAGAATTTGTGATGTTCATTTCTCACACAAGTGACACATTGGGTAAATTTTTTACAAAGGGAAAATAAAATTCATATGAGAAATAGAAAAATAAACAACAAGTAGAGGATAATAAAATGATTTTATTTTTAGAGACAAATCTTAAAAAAAATTCCCAGGATTTATTTTCATTCATTCCAATCTTGATTAGAAAATGAGATTGGAATAAACCCTTAAATCATTATTACCATTCAAATAAAAAACACATAAATATAAAACAAAATATGGATGTATGAATTATATAAATATAATGATAATAATATTATGATGGAATAAAAGGACCATATATACCACAAAACAACAAAATAAGTTGTGAATCTGTTATATATCTCAAAGAAATAACGTAAGATGAGAAACTGATAGGACATTCATAGAATTTCATCCATAAAAATATTCTAAAGAGATGTATTCAAATGAACAATTAAATATAGTTAATATGGATATAACAGTAATATAAAATTTCAAATAGAGATCTTACAAACCACTTAGAAAAATATATGTTCAAATTAGGTGATATGTGTCAAAGAATGAAATTGTTCCATTTTTAGCCCTATAAACTTAATAATCTTAATGATAAATTTCAAAACTCATTTATATCTAAAACATTATATAATAATCAATTATATTAATGTATTATATATTTATTAATTAGTCACATTTTATTTTCATCTTCAGATGTTAATGTTTTTTAGTGCTTCATGGATGCTTTAATTTTTTGATGATGATACCCCATTATTGATACCTTGTATATAATTCATAGATTATCCAATGTAATGAAATTTATTATTTATATTTACTAATATCTCTCTCTAATTCAATTACATAATAATTTTAGTCAAGATTCATGAAGATGGGATTAGTGAGTTACATGTTTTGATAAATTTTGTTGATGAAAAGTTGATATTTTAATAAAGATCTAAATACTTATATATCAATTATAGAACCAATAATATTTTATATATATCACAATAATTCATTATATAAATTCATATAATCATTGATTTTGGTAGGCGATGAATAATTAATTATGTCATTTTATGGAGGTAGTATCCCACACATAAACACAAACAACATTTTCATTTTCCATAGATAAAAGGAAAAAAAATTAGTACAAAAAAATAATGTTCAAAATGTGTATATATATAATTAAATACCAGATTATATCCTACAATGTAATGGAGTTTGGAAAATAAAATATGTCTCTTTAGAGAAATGGCAGTCCCCATGTTTGAACGAATGAGGTTTATATTTTTTTATGAAAGGGAGAATGATAGATAATGGTTATAAAATTATTATAAAAAAATAAATTTTAACAATAATGATGATATAATTATATTATAATGGGATTAAATTTTTCTAGGAGAATGGTATAGATGAGAAAAGTTTAAGAAGTGATTATTACTCACATAGAGAGTTTTAACCCTCTCTTGGAGTACCTCTTAGAAATTGATTATTCTGTGAATTTTATTTGATTAAGGGAATTAAAAACATGGAATATGGATCAAGGGGAAGTAAATAATTTAGAGATTCAAGATTAATAGTATATTTTTATTTTATGTGAAGGATTATTAGAAGAATCCTTTTATAAGTTATGGGAGAAGCAGTTTTTTGATAATAAGATTAGACACATCGCTATTCAAGGAAATAGACTCCCAAACTATAAAATATTGGAGAGGGGATAGTTTTTTCTAAATTCTCCCCTCATCTAATCATTTAAGGACATGTTTTTTCAGAAACATTATTCTTAGCCTTATGTTTTTTCAATATATATTTATCAACATGATAACACTTCTATTAATATTGGTGACATATTTTAAAATCTAAAATAATGTACGAATTATAATACAATATAAATATTATAATAAAAATAATAAAGAATATAAATATATCTAATTTTAAAATGTGATAATGAATATTTTCAAAATAATAATTATTCTATGTTTAAATTTTTTTATTAGTATTATAGAGGGTGGAAAATATCAATACATGGTATATAAATATAAAAAAATATATTTTATATCATTAAATTATTTTATAAAATAAATAACTAGTTATGAATATAGTTACAAATATTTTAATTTATTATAATGCCATAATGATGTCATAAAATTCATTGTATTTGAATAAACATTGTTTTTACTATTCAACTAAAAATAAACATTGTCATAAAAATATAAAAATTCTTCTTAGGATAATAATTTTATGCTAAATTCATAAAATAATTTATTTGTTCTAAATTAAATTTCGTTAATTTATGAATAACCCCTTTAAATGGAAATATAAAATTTAATGAAAAAATATTTTGTAAGAAAATGAATTTTAAAATATTTACTATTTTTTTTATTATTTTTTATCAATTAATGATAAAATCAATGTTAATGTATTATTTATACAATAATATATTTTAACATCATTAATCATTGATATATTAATATTCTAAAAATACATTAATAGTGTTCTAATATAATTTTTATAGAAAAAATATTTAAAATCATAAAATGACCTTATTAGTTATTTCATTACACTAATATAATATTTTAAATTAATATAAAATTAAAAATTCATTCATATTTCCACATATATTTCAAAATTAGATTATTGTTATTTATATCGGTCTTTTAAATGGTTATATTTATAATGATCACATTAAGTATATTAAATTTAATCTTAATAATGTATATCAGGACTCATTTTTGGTTGGTGTTACATGTGAATAAATATATTAAAAATATTAGTTAATTAAAGTTAAATATACACTAAAATTACATAGTGTTATAGTTACTATGAAATAAATGAGAAAAAAAGTATTTCTATGCCTAAAATATATTTTCTTGAAATATTGTTGTTATACATTTTGTGCGTGGATCATAGATTAATTTCCACCACCTCTAGGAATTGAAACTTTTAAAATAAATTAAATATAAGGAATTAGGATATTATTTGTTTTTAATATTTTCAAATGAACATTTATCCATAATGAATTGTTACCATAGTATAAATATGGTCTCCAATATAATGGTTAAAAGGGTCCTCAAGGGGGTTAAATTTAGAAATAAGGATTCAATTTTCACTAAGACATGTCTAAATGTGATTGGAGATTACATATACATTATCCAATAATTAAAAATTTGGCCATTTGGATCCAATTTTCAATTGAAATAAAATTATATTATTGTACAACATCAGATATTCTCATGGGTTCTATCCCATCTCTTATAAAAGGGAACATACAATCCTAAATTCATAACTCATCTTGATCACTCTATATCATCAAATAATTACCTAGATCGCCTCCAAATAATCCTACCCACATCCTATAGAATTTTTTTTTTAAAAAAAGAACACCCTCTGAAGGATTAAGGTGTAATTCGATGGATGATATTCAAAGAAGAAGAAAATGGATTTTACGGTCGATAATAAGTTACTTTCTTCTTCTAAATTCACCAAATATTCTAAATGTAACAAACTAGGTAATGATATAATCAGTAATTTTAAAATTTATTATCATTATTGAATTATATAGTTAAAATAATTATAAATATATTATTTATATCTTAAAATCAAAAAGGAAATGGTTTTATTAAACACATTTAATTTATGATTTTATTAAGATTTTATTTTTTATGTAATAGGATTTTAATTTGAAACAAATGAGTATCATTTTTCAATTTCCCATGTAAAAATTTTATTTTGAGGACTTTTTTTTGAATTTTACAAAAATATTGATTTTTTAAGGAATAGTAAAATATACTAATATTTATTAAAAAAATTAATTTATTTTAAAGTATTTACATGGAAATATTTTGTTTCCAATTATTTTTACGTTTTAATTATTTCATTTTTTAAATTATTCTTTTTCAAAAGGCTTTTTTACATTAATTTATTGGAAAAAATATTTATATTTTTAAAAGTCAATTTTTCCACACACAAAAAATGTTTTCATTACGATTTTCGGATTCAGTTTTAAATTAAATTATTCAAATTATTTTATAATAATACAGAAAAATTGACCCAATATTTTTGAATCATTCTGTCAATTTTTTTTTAAATAGTTGCCCTTTATTTTTATAAAATATGAATAGTTACATTAGTAATTATTATTAACATGGTAAAAGGTAAATTGGGTAATTTTGGTTATAAATAAAATAATAAGAACTATTAAATGAAAATAAATATACATAAATATTATTATACAACTATATATCAACCCTAATAAAATAGGGGTCTATGTAATAATCATTTAAGGGCATATAGATGAGATTATTACATTCATAGTATTCTACATAAAAATATGTCATATATGTTAGACTGTTATTTATAAGGACAGTAATATTTTTAATATGGTTTTACCCAATGAATTTGTTCGAGTATCACATCCACAAAATGATGAAAGGGAAGCACCATGTTTTATCTTTTCTATAAAGAAAGCGCTGATAAAGTGGTGACCTTTATCAGCACTAGATAAAATCTCTTATAAATCTACCCTTTATTAGCACTTTTTTAGCACTGATAAATTGTAGATTTATCAGCACTAGTTGTAGCGCTGATAAAATTTTTAAAAACTAATTTATATAAAAATATTTATATTAAAAAATAATGTTTATTTGTAGATAGTATATAAAAACTGTATGTTTATAATTAATATATATATGTTTGTAATTCATATATATATATATATAATGTTTTTTAAAATGTATAAGATTATAATTAACTATATATATGTGTGTGTGTTTCTAATGAATTTGATCAATTAATATATCGATCATATATGCTTATAAGTTATCTATCATCATGAATGTTCATTTATAAATTACACTCTTCTTATTATTCAAGGTGTTTATTGATTGCTCATTCTCTATTATATATATTTTTCTATAGTTGTATGTGATTAACTCATGTTACCCATATAAATACAATATTATGTTCTCAATACTTTCAAATTTTCATTAATTATTTTTATGGAATAATCATATTTATTATATTTATAATTATTAAATATTAAGTATGTATAAATACATTTTAGATATAATTTTTTGTAAATATAATTATAACTGTATAAATATATTTAAATATTTATAGAATTACATTAAATACATATATTTTAATTTTTTAAATACATATATATAAATATATTTATTTATATTAATAATTATAACTATAAATATATATATGTGTGTGTAAAAAGTTAAAAAATTATAATAAATATAATTATTATGCTACTTATAATGATATAAATATATTTACAAATATATAAAAATATTTATAAATAAATAAAAATATTTATAATAATAATACCAAAATAAATATAGATGTATTTAAATAATTAAAAAATTATAATAAATATATTAACAATATATACATATATACAAATACCTATAAATAAATTCAAATAGTTATAAATATAATTCTTATTAAATATAGATATATTTAAATATTTAAAAAATTATACTAAATATATTATTTATATATTTTTAAAAAATAATAAATATAATTTCTCTAATTTTATAATTATATATATATATATATTTATTTATTTATTTATAATTACAACTATAAATAATTTATTTATTAAAATTTTAAATTACAAATAAATGTTTATTTATTTGTTAGTTATAAATATAAATAAATATATATTAATTTAAATAATTATTAATTAATAAAAAATATATTTTTATTTTATATATAATGTTATATATAATTTAATAAATATATAGAAATATTGAAAAATAAATACAAATATTTACACTTATAGTAATAAATAAATATAGATATATTTATATAATTATAAAATTATAATAATGATATTAAATATTAATATTAATAAAATTATAAATATTAAGAATATTTATTTTTTTGAATTTTATAATTATTTAAATATATATATATATAGTTATAATTATAATTATATATATATATATTCATAAAAATAATTATAAATTTTGAAGAAAAATAGTTCTATACATCTCTAATATTATAAAAATATATAATTAATATATTTATCAAATATATTCCTAAGATTATAAATATAATAAGTATTTTTCTTAGAATTTTACAGTTATTTAAATTATAATTTTATAAATATAAATTTATATTTATCAGGTATATATTTTTATAAATATATATAATTATAGAGTAAATTATTAACATTATATCTTTATCTGTGCTTTTTAGATAGGGCTGATAAAAGGTTCACCAAGTATTGTAAAAAACCCTAACTTTCTCCTCCTTTCAGGCACCTCTCAAGCTCTCGTGGAAGCTGATCGCCACGGTCGCACCTCCTCCTACTCATATTGCTCCTCCTCCTCTCTCATTGCCTCCTCTCTACCGTGAACCACACCTCCTTCGTGTGCCTCTCCTCCACTGTGAACTAGACTATTGTGCCCCTCTCCTCCTCCATGTGCCACACCTCCATCGTGCGCAAACCAGATCGATGTGTGACTCTCCTCCGTCGTGCGACACACCTCTGCCACACGCCACACATTTTTTTCATGCCACAACTCCCCTATACGCTACTCCTTCGTCATGCACCCATCCTCTTATGTGCGCCTTTCCTCTTTTGGATTCTTTTCCTCCACATGAGGAATTCTCCAATGTGTGCCTCTCTTCCACTACGAATGCACCTCCATTTCATGGTTTCCACTGTCAGGTGCATCTCCTCTACCGCAGGACTCCTTCACTGCATGCCTCTCCTCTGCCGCGAACACACCTCCACCTCGTATGGAACGACACCACCACAATGAGTTTTTTCCTCTATCTTTATTTTACGGTGATATATGGAATTATATGGGCTAAACACCCCAATAAAAATTGTTCTTGTCGGTGGTCCTTGTTTGCGCACTAAATGAATAGCATGTTGTTTGCTCTTTGAAAAGAAATTAGTTGTCCTTTAGTGGAACATGATCATATACACTTAATGTTTGTGTGTGTGTGTGAACAAGGTAATGGATATGCCATGTATGAATGTATCATAATGATTAGTTTTATGTATTTCTCATATGTATTTCAGTTATACCTTTTAAAATACATTTTAAATGTTTTCCAATCATTTTTTGTGTTTATCAAAAGATATCAATAATACCAACCCTCACATCACTTCATCAAATGTTTCTTATCATCTGAAATTTGTCTAGATTGTTATTTTTAAGAAACACTTTTTAATTGATAGGCCCCAGGTGTTTTAGTATTTTGAACCCTATCATAATCTAATGTATATTTAATTATTCTAGTTTGGATAAGGATATATTGATTTCGTATGAAGGTGACATTCTAGTTAACATAAATGGGTTTCTCAAAGATTATTTATATATATATTATTAGAACAAATTCATAATTCACTTAGTGTGTAAAAACCTGAATATTCTTTTCAGGTATGTTTTACTTTTTTGTGTTTTTGAGTAAAAAGAGGAAAATTTTGGAAATTTTTAAGTACATATTGTGTGCTTTATGAGTACAGAATGTGTACTTGGTTACCACGGGTAGCTGTGTGATGGCCATGTAACAGCCATGCACACGACCATGTGTGCTGACCTGAAGACCGCTTAATACAGGGGCCAGTGAAGGCAAGTACGCACTGTGTACTTATAATGCACACACAATGTACTTTCTTTTTTTCCTTAAACATACCCAGGTCACGTCTGAAGGATAGAACCGTCTCCTTCTAGGTCTGGTTCGTCTGAGAGATACTGTACAACCGTGATCTTTCCCAGAACCACCGACCAAGCATCTGTTCTTTGAATCGAGCATCATCGATTGCGTTTCGATTAGCTGGGTAAGCTCTTTCTTCTTCTAGATTTTCAGTTCTTGATTCCCTCTCTTTCTCATGTTATCTCTAGTTGAGAATTTTAGCCGTTTTTGTAAATATATGGTATTTTTTGGTGATTCAAGGCCTGAGGATCATGTATAGTGATCCTACAACACTAAGGACGGTTGTTTGTGCCTTTCTAAAGATATTCTTTTAATTTTTATTAGAAAATTTGAAAAATACCATCAATCAGGGTATTTCGTGTTTATGATGTTATCCCTATTAATTGTCTGTCATGCTTTTATGCTTGAGTAGAGGTTAATTGAATGTGAATAGGGTGAATTACTATGCTATGGAAGTGGTTTCCAATTCATGTTTTATTTATGACCGTTTGGTTTTGCTTTGCCTGTTTGGCTACCTTGTTTGTTTTCCATTCCCAGTATTGTTAGGATGGAGTGATTGTTATTTGTCTTGAGGTTATGCTATAGAATGGTTAGCCAAGTAGTTCTTGAGGTTTATTTTGGACGCTTTGCATTTCTCTTCTCATTTGACTTACTCATGGCCATGAGAACTTGGGGTAGTATACCATAGGGATAATAAAAGTACGGACTTCTCTAGAGTGTCTATTTATTATCATTCTTCAAGGCCATAGGGGGGATTAATGGTGAGTTCTCCCTCAGAGTGTCTATATTTATATTATGATGCCCAATGAGGAATTGACGTTGAGTGATTCTTCAGAGTTCCTATAGGTTCCATTAAAAGACTATATGGGGAATTGATGGTGAGTCCTTCCTCAGAGAGTCATTAATCATACATATATATAGGGGGAATTGATGTTGAGTTCTTCTTCAATGAGCCTTTACAAAATATTAACCAGAGGGGTTAGACTGTGTGTACGTCCTAAAGGGTTGCTTATGTTAGCTAGGTTGGATCAGTGGGGACAGGTTGTGAATACATCCCAGAGGGTTACCTTTTTTTGATCATCAGCTTACTTGATATCTGAAAATTGAATGAATTTTAAACTCTAGGAATGTTTACTTTTGAGTACATCCTTATTTACCATTTCTTTTACTTATTGTCTTCCATTCATATTCACTGACTGTTAGGCACATATATCTTGGTGGTTTCTTACTCGGATTTAGTCACACACCATTTTGGGTCATGCTTTTGGTCCCAAACTGATTATATTGTTGCGGGTATTGATAAGGGAAAGCTCCCTTCTATGTCAGGTACTTGACTGCTTTGGAGTTGGAGGGCATGGGACCAAGCTGTGGCTTGCGAAGCTGAGGAGTTTTTTTTCTTGTTTTATTTTGTACATTGTTTTAGTACTATATTTCCTCATTGTGACATGTTTGGATGATTTCATAGATATATGTATCATGAATCATTATATATATATATATATCCTCTAGTTGTTTCTTCACCTTTCTTCCTCTATTTATTGTTGATTAGCATTTTTACTATTTCTGCTATTGAATATCTATTTTACTTCTAATGTGTTACTCTGCTAATGAGGGCATAGTTTTCCCACTATCACACCCAAGGCCCTTACTGCCAGTTGGCAGCCTCTGGCATTTGGGGAAATGCTCTTGAGGCCATGTGACCAACCGGGTATGTGGCGCCTCTAGGTGGCCTCTAGAACAGGGATGCTATAAAGTGGAATTAGGGGGATTTTTTTGTCTTGACTTACTATTTGGAGCCTATATCTAGGGATATAATGGAATTGGTACTTGTTAATAAGTTGTGCCCGGAAGTAGATCCCATGTGTACAAGAAAAATATAATCTACCTCATTTATTGCAATTTTTATGGTTTTACAATTTTACAGTCGATTCGATTTTCACATTGGTTTATTCACATGTTTTCTGCTATTATTGTTGATATTATTGAATCAATACTTCTGTTGCGACTTGATGAGATGAGGGTATGTTATCTCTTGCATTATATTGGGAATTTATAAAAATCACTTTTCATGCATTATTTTCATTCCATTTAGGGTGCATTAGAAATTTCATTATGTTGTGATAGATGTTGTTCTAGAAATTTATGTTATTGTGATTGATTCCTTGATAAAATAGTTATTGTTTGATAGGGTTTGTTTGTGTAATTTTTTGTTTGAATGAATGCCAAACATTGGTTCTTGAGGTGTCATAGGACCTCATGGACCAAAATTTTGTGGATAATTGTCTTGTTTACCATGTATATGTCATGCATAAATACCATGCTTTGATTCGTGGGGAGTATGGGCCTTCACGGATCAGAAACTGGAACTTTGATGTTAGTTTCAGTGTTTTTCTAGGGATAATAGTATTTTCTGAGGCTTACTTTCCTGAAAAACATACAATACATGGAATGTAATGTTGAATACATGCCATGTGTTATTATATTCTGGAAGAAATATTTTTTCATAGGTTCACAACCTGTACTATATGTACACACTGTGTAGTCTCTAACTGTGTTGCTGGCTGTGTGGGCAGAGACACGGGGCTGGGAAAAATCGTGGTGGGACACATTGTGTATCCGATGTACACGTCGTGTGTTTAGATCCTGTGTCTTCTTGTGTGACAAACGACATGGGTGGATCAAATCATGAGCAATACATGTTGTGTCATTCTTGAACACACCATGTAGCGTAATCCCATGAATCCTTCCATGTCACTAACAACACAGGTCTGAAAAATCTTCCTAGTACATGGCATAATAATTAAGAACACGTGGTGTAGTTTGATCTGTGTGTACGGTCGTGTAACTAACCACACGAGTCAGTAAATCTCATATAGTATATGTCATTTCTGGCACTAACACACCATGTAGTCTTGTTTTAGAAGAACTGTGTGGCCTAGCCATGTAAGGGAACTCAAAAAGGGGAAGAGGATTTAAGTACATGTCGTGTGTTAGGGCAACACACTTTGTGTTTGGGGTGATACACGACCAGTTTGGCAGGAGTACACACCCATGTGAAAGGCTTAAGGTAACATGACATGTAAAAATTATACACTCCATGTATCCATATTTTGAAGAACATGAAAGCTTTCTTTCTTATTTTCCTTTCGTATCCTTCTAATTTTCAGTCCCTGGTAATAATGATCTAAGGTGTGCGCTTGACCTAGAAAAGTAATACCACTGAGATGTCCTCCGGTTGTCTGCCTGTTACTGGGTAGTGAGTAGACACCAGACATGGCTGGTCAGGGACTACCACCATATCCTCCAGTTGTGCCTGTCATGGCACTGACCGTCATTCTACACACAGGTGCTGATGCACAGTTCCGAGAGGGATTCATGGGGTTCATGAAGACCTTCCAGGGAGTTCCGCCTCTTACCCCGTCGATGGAAGAATTGACTTCGGCCTTTCAGCAGCAGCATCCTCCTACCTTCTCAGGGGATGGAGGACCCCAGGCTGCAGAGTCATGGTTAGAAGCTATGTTGATGATATTCAAGCATCTGGAGATGGCTACAGAGAGGAGGGTCAATATCACTACATTTATTCTTCAGGATTATGCCAAGAGATGGTGGGATGTGATCTCACAGGCGGGACGCCAATAAGATATGGCTTTAGAGGAGTTTAAATGTAACTTCTAGGATTACTTCTATCCGGAGACTTTGGGTGATGATCGATCCAATGAGTTCATGAGTTTAGAGCTGGGTTCTCTTCCTGTTATAGAGAAATCTTCTCGCTTCACTAAGCTGCAGCACTTTACACCCTTCCAGGGGGATATTAGTTATTCCTAGCATGGATGTTTTAGGATGGTCTCAGGCAGGAGATTCAGGCTCAGGTGAACATCTTCATGTTGACTTCGATGTCTTCTATAGTAAACTGGGCACTGATCACAGAGCGTAACCTAAGGGATTCTAGAGCTATGAGCCAGGGCAGTTCAGTATCCAAGGATATTGCATCACCGGTTGATATCAGAATGCGCCACAGAGAGACTACACGTGGAGATCCGAGTAGGTGAGATGCACCTTCAGGTATCTAGGTTGTATGAAGAAAGTGTTGGAAGGTCAGGAATATGAGACCACGTTTCCCGATAGACCTAGTGGATATCCGATCTTGTAGCAAGATGGGTCATCTTCAGCGTTTCTATCAGATCTTCTCACTAGAGGCTGGTGATAGGGGTAATTCTATGACTTCGCATTCAGGAGTAACACCACCAGTTTCCCATCAGTTTGGGAACTGGAGTTGTTCTGGCCGTTCCGGCCGAGGTGGATATCATGGACATGGTAGTTAGTCACTAGGATTTTAGTGAAAATAGGGTGGATTAGCTCAGAGTGGTCTGGTAGGGTCATAGGGATGCGTTGTAGGTCAAACTTTTGTAATGGAGCAGACCGAAAAAAGTAGGATCCCAAACCCTCTACAGTTTGAGGTATGATTTTAGTTACCAATTTTTTAGCTTATGCTCTTTTCGATACAGAGTCCTCCCATATAATTATATATGTTGTTGTTATTGAGAGCCTTGGGCTCTATATCTTTACTTCATCTGATGTCTTGACGCTGGACACACAGTTGGGGACAAGGACAACTTGTGGACGTCAGTGCAAAGAGTGACCTCTTGAGGTTGGTGGGTTTCACTTCTTATGGGACCTTTTTGTCTATGAGATGATAGGCTATGATGTAATTCTCATAATGGACTAGTTGGTTACCTTCTAGGTTTTTTTATTACAATCATTGTAGGGTGAGTTTCACATCACCGAAGGGTGGATAGTTTCTTTATAAGGGATAATGGTATGTCCAAGTTAGTAGAGCAGGAATCGAGCACATGGGTTGAGAGGAGTTATAACCCATATTGCAAGTCTTTATCTGGATGACTAGGGAACTTCTCAGATGAACTTTCTCTCTGTGGTGTATCATTTTAGGGACGTCTTTTTAGGGGTATTTTCATGTTTATCTCGAGAGTGAGAGGTAGACTTTTTTATTGAGATTGTGCTAAGAGGGGCACTTGTTTCTATTCTTCCTTACAGGATGGCTACACTAGAGTTAGAGGAGCTTAATACGTGGTTGGAGGAGTTTCAGGCTTAGGGTTTAATCGGACTTAGTACTTCTCCATAGGGTTTGCCTGTCCTATTTTCGATGAAGGCGGATGGTACTTTCCAAATTTGAAGGGATTATCGGAAACTAAACTTGTTGATGGTCAAGAACTGAAATCCCTTTCCAAGAATTGATGATCTCTTTGTCGAGCTTCCATTAGCCTAGGTGTTCTCGATTATTGACTTGAGGTCTAGTTATCATTATTTGTGTGTTAGACCATCCAATATACCACTTATAGCTTTCAAAAGTAGGTATGGTATAAATGAAAATGTTGTTATTTCATTTGGTCTCATTAGCGTGCCGTCAGTCTTCATGGATTTGATGAACCAAATGTTCTATTCATAATTGGATTCCTTCATGGTGGTCTTCATGGATGATATCTTGGTATTCTCTCACACTCGATGCAACCATGCTACCCATCTTTAAATCCTTCTAAGTACACTGAGAGAGCATCAGTTATATGCTAAGCTCTCAAAATGACACTTTGGGATGGACTATATTCACTTCTTGGGTCATGTTATTTCAGAGACAGATGTATGAATAGACCTATAGAAAGTGAGACCTGTAGTTTCCTGGGAGCAGTAGAAGAACATCTTTGAGGTGCTATGTTTTCTAGGGATGCCTGGGTACTACAAATATTTCATACAAGACTTTTCACTCATAACATCGCCAATGACGTGCCTGAATAAGAAGGGTGTGATGTTCTTGTGGTCAGATTCTTGTGAGTCAGCCTTGTATGAGGTGAAAGGAGGGTTGACTTCATCACTGATACTAGTTTTTCCAGAACCGGTCAAGATCTATACTCGGAATAGTGATGCGTAAGGTATTTGGCTTAGAGTAGTGATTATGCATGGGGAAGGAGTTGTTGCTTACTGGTCTTGGTAGTTCAGGCCACATGAGAGAAATTAACCTATGATGATCTTGACTTGGCTGTAGTTGTTCATGATTTACGCTGCTGGAGACAAAATATTTTGAGAGAGAATTTTGGGGTTTTCACCGACCAAAAAAGTATATTTTATATCTTCACTCAGCGTGACTTGAATTTGAGACAGTGAAGGTGGGTTGAGTACCATCAGTCTTTTGAATTTGAGCTTGCCTATACGCCTGGGAAAGGCATTGTAGTGGATGATGCGTCGAAAATGGGGACTTAGATATAGGGTGTTCAGGAGGACAATAGTGAGTAACAACTTCTGGCTCTATTGTCTAAGATGCATTTTCAGGATCACGATATGTAGGTGCATGAGTTTCTTTTTTATGTAGTTTTTACCTCTAATATTCTTGATCAAGTGTGAATAAGGAAGCTATCAGATTTTGAAGGCCTTATCCTATAGGAATGTGTGTTAGGAGAAAACCATATTCTTGGGTGGACCATAGTCAAGGAGGAGATATTGAATTTTCATGGGTGCGTATGGGTGTCATAGACATACACAAGGAGCTGACGTGAGATTTTTATTCCACATCTTAGCCAATTCATCCTTGTGTCACTAATATGTATCGTGATACACACTATCAATATTAGTGGCCAGGTATGAAGAGGGATGTTTCTGGTTTCGAGATTTGGTGTTCCACCTGTTAGTAGGTAAAGGCAGAGCATCAGTGGCCAGCATGGCTTTTGTAGAAGTTACCTATTCTCGAGTGGAAGTGGAATGATGTCACGATGGAATTCGTGACAGGCCTGCTGAGATCACCTCGAGGGAATGATGTATTTTGGGTTTTCATTGACATAATCACAAAGTTTGATCACTTCTTTCCGATCAAGGAGACTTTTGGTGTTGATGAGTTGGGAGGGTTGTACATTCGTGAGATTGTACATTTACATGGGGTTCCACACTCCATTGTTACAAAATGGGATGCCCATTTTACATATCGGGTCTAGTAGGGATTGCAGAAGGCGTCAGGTATATAGGTACTTTGGAGTACAACTTACCACCCCCAGACAGATGGACAATCTGAGTGTACAATTCAGTTTCTTGAGGGCGTGCTTCGTGCATGCATCCTTGACTTTGGAGGTTCTTGGGAGAAGGGCTTACCTCTTGTGGAGTTCTCCTACAACAATAGTTTTCATACAACTATTCAGATGACCCCTTATGAGATTTTATACGGTAGGTCAGGCCGACCATTCTTATGTTGGCTGGATACAGGAGATATTTTAATGCTAGGATCTCGTCTTTTCCAAGAGACCACTAAGTAGATAGAGTTAATTCAGAAGAGGATGGGTACATCACAGTCTCAACAGAAGTCTTATGATGATAAGTAGAGATGACCTCTGTAGTTCGAGGTCAGGGATCAGGTTTTCCAACATGTCACACTGACGTTGGGACACAAGAGTATTAGGAGATATGGTAAGCTTTCATCGAGGTGCATCGGGCCATTTGAGGTTTTTGAGATGGTTGGGCCAGTTTCCTATCAGTTGCAGTTACCTCAGAGGTACCAGGCTATGAATGATACCTTCTATGTTTCTCAGAATCGATGTTACAACTAATAGCCATCTAATGTTTTTCATCCTGTGGAGTTTTAGTTATAGTTGGATGCCTCATTGGAGCATCCTATCCGGTTTTTATATCAATGTGGTAAGGTTCTTTGTGATCGGTCTGTTCCTCTTGTATGAGTGCTATGGCAGCATGGGTGACTACAGGATTAGACCTGAGAGAGGGTGGTCGATGTATGATCACAATGGCCTAATCTATTACAATATTCTTCTTCTATTCTGCCTTTCTAGGGAAATTCGAGGATGAATTTATTTAAGGGGGGATTTTTTTAAGAACCTGGATCTTCATTTTAGGCATGTTTTCCTTTTTCTAGTGTTTTTGTGGAAAAATAGGAATTTCTTGATATTTTATAAGTACACATCGTGTACTTTAAGAGTACACATTGTGTAATTTGTTACCATGGGTAACCAGGTGCTGGCCATGTAACAGCCACGAACACAACCGTGTGTGGTGACCTGGAGACCACATAATGCACGGGACGGTGAAGGCAAGTTCACGCCGCATACTTATAAAGTACATGCTGTGTAGGTTTTTTTCATTAAACGTATTGGGGTCGCGTTTGATGGACAGAACCATATTTTTATAGGTTAGGTTTTTCCGAGAGAGATCGTACAGTTGTGATATTTCCCTGAGCCCCTGACTGAGCATACGTTATCCAATTCAACCATTGTCGATTAATTAGAGATTTCCTCGGATTTCTCTTCCTTCTTCTAGAGCTCCATTTTCTGATTATTTATCTTTCCCATGTAATCTCCACTTGATCGTTTTAGAATATTTTATAGATCTACTGTGTTCTTGGGTGATTCAAGGCTTGATGTTCACATATAGCTATCCAACAACACAGAGGTAGGTTCTTTGTGCCTTTTCGTAGATATTATCTGAATTTTAATTTGAAAAACTACCCAATACCCTCAATCGAGGTATTTTATGTTTATGGTTTAAGCCCCGTTAATTGCATTCCATGCTTTTTTTCTAGAGTATATGTTAGTTGAATATGAATATGGTTCATTACTATGATTTTGAAGTGGTTTCCCATGCATGTTTTGTTTATGAACATTTGGTCTTTCTTAACCTGTTAGGATGCCTTGTTTGTTTCCCATGCCTAGTATTGTTAGGATGGAGTGATTGTTATATGTCTTGATATTATGATGTAGATTGGTAATCCAATTAGTTTTTGAGGTTTACTTTGGCAGCTTTACATTGCTATGATCGTTTGACTTACACATGGTCATGAGAACCTGGTGTTATTGAAGATAGAGAGAATGGATGTAAGGGATCCCCCAGAGTGTCTATTTATTATCATTATATGAGACCATAGGGGGTATTGATGTTGAGTTCCCCCTTAGAGTGTCTATATTTATGTTATGAGGCCACAAGAGGAATTGACGTTGAGTGCTTCCTCAAACTTCATGTAGGTTCCTTTAAAAGACTATAGGGGGATTTAACAGTTATTTCGTCCTCAGATAGTATTTAATAATACTTGTCTATAGGGGGAATTGATGTTGAGTGCTTCCTTAGAGAGCCTTTACAAAATCTAAACCAGAAGGGTTAGACTGTGTGTATATCCTAGAGGGTTGCTTGTGTTTGCAAGGTAGGACCAGAGCGGATAGGCTGTGAGTACATCCCATAGGGTTACATATTTGTGATCATCTACTTACTTGATATCAGATAATTGAATTCATTTGAAACTGTAAGAATTTTTACTGTTGAGTACTTCTTTATTTACTGCTTCTTTTGCTTATTGCCTTCCATAAATTAACTGACTTTTAGGCACAGATCTCTTGGTGGTTTCCAACTAGGATTTAGTCTCACACCCTGTTTGGGTCATGCTTTTGGGCCAAAACAGGTTATATTATTGCAGGTATGTATAAGGGAATGTTCCATTCTACTTTAGTTACTTGACTGCTTTGGAGCAGAGAGCATGCGACCCAAACAAGGCTTGTGATGTGGAGGAGTTGTTTTTCTTGTTTTCTTTTGTACTTTTTTTAGTACTTTATATCAGAAATGTGATGTGTTTGGAAAAATTCCTAGACATATGTATCAGATATCATTATATATATGTTCTCTAGTAGTTTCTTCATCATTATTTCGCTGTTTACTATTGTTTGGAATTTTTACTATTTCTGCTACAAAATATCTGTTTTACTTCTGCTGTGTTACTCTACCAATGAGGGAATAGTTTCCACATTATCATGTCGAAGGCCCACGCTACCAGTCTTCAGCCTCTGGCATTAGAAAAAATGTACTTGAGTCCTTGTGACCAATCAGGTATGGGGCGCCTCTGGGCGGCTTTTGAAACCAGGATGTTACACATAGTGTTTGTGTAAATTCTTTATAGGCCCTTTATAGGTACTTATATCTATAAATAGTTGTTCAAGACACCTAATGACCTTGAAAATTATTCTATATTTAATAATTTAATAAATATAATTAATTTTCCAATTAAATTTCGATTTTGGAATTGGATTTGTTTATTATTGAAATTTGGTGTTCTTTTGTTATCATTTTATGAATCTTATAGATCAATTTGATTTCGTAATATGTAATGATATCTTATATTATTTTTATAAACCCTGTTATCTATATTTGATATATTTTTGTAGGAATTTAATTCTTCATTGTTTAAAGCAGTTGTTAACTATGTCTGTAATCGTGTTTGGTCTTCAAAAAAGAATTTTATGTGTTCAAATTGGGTGAAATAGTGATGTATAATTTGGAAAATTCATAAAAATAATTTCATGTCTTGGTTATCAATGAATTATCAAAGGGCTGGTTGGACCTTTATAAAAAGTGTTTTTGACTTTGGATCATTTTTTTGTATTGTATTTGTATTTTTATAGTTGTATAAAGTGGGTTGATTTTTGTTTGGAATGTGTTATACATGGGTAAAAGGGGTTGATTCATTGAAGGGTTTATAGAGGTTAGATAAATAGTTTCTTTAGGTCATTCAGATTTTATATGATTGACTTCATGATCCATTTTGATCCATGCAATTTCATTTATGATGAGATCCCAAGTTACATAAGAACGACCTAAGACATGTACTTGATAGACATTGATATGCTCTCCCTATTCTGGGATTACATCCCATCAATTATTAGGAATCAATGTGGTCTCCCTAGTTATGGATCAAAATGCTTCACAGTCTAGGCATTGATACATTCTGACCAACAACCACTGTTGCACCAAAAAAATCGTCCAATCATACTCCTTATTCCCTACCTCTACTACACATACACCATTATGGATCAATATCATGAGGAATTTCCTTCGTCCCTATTGGATAAATATTTTCTTGAACACACCATTAAAAAATTTATAATGATTTAATCTCATGGATTCCCAACATACTAAACATCTCGCTTTTGACAAAATCAAAATATATGTAACATTTGAACTCTCCATTAGTAGGAAGGCCATTTTCCCTCAAATTTTGAAGCATCCTCCATTTAATATCAATCCAAAACATAGCCATTTAAATGGGACCCCACTTTGTTACTAGTGAGATTCCACTAAATAATAGAAAACCACTTCACTAGAGGACACCAAGTTTTCTTGATGTCAATAATTTATATATATTCTTGATAAAATAATCCACATTAGTTTGTAACCAAGCATTAATACCACTTTTGGGTAATTTATATTAGGATAATGAAAACATTTAATACTACTAGTTGTATTTGGTACAAATCAACAATACTAATGTTAAACCCCCAAAACATAAATTAAACCCCCAAAACATATAGATAGTGGATGAAATTCTATAGCATACCTGAATTGAAACAAACCCACAAACCTGATATACCAAAACATATAAGTAATGCTGCAATTAAGTCACTACATCATATATCTACCTTCTAGTTCATGTAACCTCATGGTTTTGAAAGTACTCCCATATAAAAATGAATAATTAAGGATAAATGCATGACATAAATGGAATAAGCACACCATAAGAAATTATTGTAGTATGGATGAAAATCATACTTTATAGGTGAACACATTAATATTTTTATTAAGGGAGAAATTTAGTTATTAGGGAAGCATATATTTTATTTTACATACCTATCCAAAACTACATGAGACACTTCATAGAAACCCTATTCAAATAACCATAGAAACACAGGTAATGAACCCTTCCAACCACAAGTACTTTATAGTGAATCCGAAAAGGTAAAAAAGATATAATTCAAGGGATTATAAAATCATATTTTATTTTTAGCATAATATTATATCTAAATATATAAATAATTATTTTATTAAAACATTAAGAAATTATATGAATCTATTTTTTTATAGACAGTAAATGTTATGAATTGGTCATGGGATTTAGGATGATGTATCCATAAAAGGTACCAAGCCTAGATTTTATTTGTGATTTTTTAAAAGGTTCTATAAAATATTGGGACATGATGTTGTTAAAATCAAGAATGAGTTTCAGAGAGGTAAGGATTCTCTTGAGACATATAATGATACTCTCATTCCTTTATTTCTAGAAGTTATTAATATGAGTTTTTTTAAAATTTGAAGAATTAATAGTCTTTGAAGTGTCATTTATAAAGTCTATTTAAATTTTTTAGATAATAGACTATGAAAAATTATAATATCTATTAGTGTAGTTCCATATCACTATTATAATTTTTACATGAGACATGATAAACTTAAAAGGATTAGGAAAACAATATAGTTTCTTCTAGTGATGAGTGGAATGGGGAAATTTAGTGTGTGAAAGGAATGAAACTAGAGAATTTTTTAATTATGTTATGGGATCAAGAATATATATTTTTATAGGGGTATTTATAGTGGAAGGATCCAATATTACATCATCTGAGAGACACATACATTTTTCTTGAGATGTAATACCAATTTATTTGATACGAACCAATGATCATTGGGATAATGCAGTGTTTGTAGTAAATTGGAACACGAGTGTTTCATGGTTTCAAGTGTGGTCACTGACTATGGAACATATCCATTGGGGCTCTTGTGTTGTGGTGAAGGATAATTGATATAACTAGACAATGGAATCATGGATATGGGATATCCAATTGTGGGGAGCACAATATCAAATACTTATGAAAATTAATATTATGACATCTACCTATGGAATAATGTGATGGAATCATACAACACTTATTGATTTGGGTTGAATCGAGGTGTTTTATATGTATCATTTATAAAGTGTCACTGTTGGAATCTATGTCTTTGTAAAAAATCCTAAGTGCCTCTTTTAAATTGTTTCATGTGTTTCGAAATGTTTTTAGAGGGATGTCACTCATTATAAATGATTAAGATTGTTGGGTCCTGAAGTTGTATTGAATGTTTAAAAAATGGAATTTTGGTTTTGTTAAAGAGTGTTTAGAGCTGATTGATTTATTTTTAAAAGGTTGTTTCATTTTGAAGATAAATTTTTGTAAATGGTTGTTTTTAAGATAATTTAATGTGTGATTTCTTAATAGTTTTAAAAGGTCATTTGAACTGTGGTTTTTTCATAAAAATTTAGGTTTATATTTTTATAGAATTAGGATAACCATTGCATTACATCAATATTTTGTGTAATTATATTTCCACATACTAATATAACCAAATCAAATCGGATGGATATGAAAAAGTAATGGATGGATTCCAATCATTTGAAAAGAGAGTGTGAATATGGAGTGAAAGAGTTCGTCAAGTTTGAAAATGATAATGCAAATGACACATCAAACAATCATTAATCTGTGTTTACATTGTTGTTATTCATGAAATGTTATTCTAGAGAAGTTCGAAGAACACGTGATCAATATTAGAATAGATTGAAGTTAGAAATGTTGGAATAAACAAGGGGGGAAATAGAATGTATCTAGTGTTTGAGATAAAAGTGTTTTTTATGGATAATATGATATGATTACAAGTATGGAAAATGACGAAGACCCTTTCAGGATGTAATTGGAAATGTGAATGATGATGATGATCGTATTGAGGAAAAGACAAGGAAAATTGAATATGGACTTCATGATTTCACAAATTTCTTTAAGATGTTAAAGAGTTATGAAAAGATGCCTATGTATTTTGGTTTCACTAAATATTCAACATTATCTATTGTAATGAAGCTATATAATTTGAAAGTAGGAAACATATGGAGTGACAGTAGTTTCACAGAATAACTTTCACTCTTGAATGACAGGCTCCTAGAAGACAATGATCTCCCAAGCCAAACATATGACACAAAACAAATTCTTTGATCGATGGGTAGGATCTATGAATGAATACACACCTACCTAAATTACTATATACTATTTCACAAGGACCATAAATCACATAGAAAATGCCTTAAGTGTAGTGCTTCTCTATATAAGAATGTTGAATCTGGTCATATGAATATTTTTTGGTTCTTTCCAACATTGACAATGATAAGGTGCCTATATGGATGTGAGGAGACCATAGGGTAATTTTCATGGCATGAAGATAGAGTAAATAAATATGTGAAACTACGTCACTCAAAATAATCTCCTCAATGAAAGAGGATCGACCATGAGTATCCGTGTTTTGGAAATGAGATGAGAATCCTTTGTCTTTCGTTATCTACTCATGGAGTGGATACATTTCGTTTTAAAATCATTAGTCACGGTAAATGGCCGGTAATGTTGGTAAATTATAACTTTCCACCATGGTTATGGATGAAATGAAAACACATCATTCATTCTATGCTTATATCAGGAAAGAAATAACTGAGTAATGATATTAATGTTTATTTTCTCCACTGATTGAGGATTTGAAATTATTTTGAGATTTAGGTATTAAATTTTATGATAATTATAGAAATGGAGGTTTAATAGGGATATCCATGTTTTATGGGATGATAAATGAATTTCTTGCTTATGAAATTTTTTTGATATGTCATTAATAGATATTATGGGTGCCCCATCTATAAACAAGGTACATAGTAAATTATGATTTAACATTCATCAAAAACTGTGTTTATAAGACAACACATATTTCTACCCCGAAGACATAAGGGCCAATCTTGGATGAAATCATTATATAGTAATTCATAAGAAAGTATAGAATTGTCTCTACTAATAGATGATCAATTGTCTAATATATTTAATGATGTGGACAATGATTTTGGTAAACCATTTTCGAAAAAAACTTATGAAAACTGGTTAGAAGAAGTGATAAATTTTTTAATTACCATACTGGAATTGTCTATACATCAGAAACATTCATTATGTAGTGCATGTTGGTGAAAATATATGTGATAGTGTCATCGACACGTTGTAAAATTCAACCAGAAAAACAAAGGATGACATTACAACTCGGTGCGAAATTGTTAACATGAGAATATGAGAATAGTTGGTTCAAGTTAAGGGCGAAAAATAGCCTTTTCTTCCTCCAACTTATTTTACGCTTTCTAGGAAAAAGTGATATCAGTTTTTTAACATCATTGATGATATAGAGGTTCCATAGGGGAATTCATCGAATATCAAGAACATAGTGTCTATGGAAAATTTAATGTTAAAGGGACTAAAATCACCTGACTTCTTTATTTTGATGAAATATCTAATTCTTATAGCTTTGCATTGAATTTCATCCACGAATGTCTATTATACAATAAATAAGCTTTTTTTCTTCTCCAAATATATATGTAGAAAAGTTATATACCTGGAACAATTAATGAGTATGTGACACGAAATTGATGTCACATTATGTAAATTGGAAATGTTCTTCCAACCAACATTCATTAATATTATGGTTCAATTGATAGTTTACTAGGTGAGGGAGATTTGTTTATGTGGTCATTTAAATTATAGATGGATGTACCCCATTGAGCTGAATAAAAATTTTCTAAAAGGGTATATCAAAAATTGAAGTCGGTTGGAGGGTTGTATTGCAGATAAATATATTGTTAAGGATGTCGTTGAATTATGTACAGAATACCTGTTCGGTGTGGAAAGCATTGGTCTATCAAAATCACGTTACACTGGTCGGCTTTTAGGGGAAGAAATTTCTAGACAAGAGGTTGACACTATCAATAATACATATCACCAGTAGGACCTCCTATATGTTTTCCATAAAAGTTCTTAGGATGAACTATATGTCAAAAACCTTAAAAAATTATTAGGTATTTGAATCCGTCAAGGGAATAAATGAAAATCCAACACACATAATCAATAGATTATTGGATGGTTTCAGAACCATATAATTAAGGATTCATATGAAAATATGGAATTAACATTAGAATGCCTTTGATGGATAGCTAGAGGACCAAGAGTGTACTTATTATCTTATAATTATTGAGTAATTAATGAATATAAATTCTATACTAATGAACATGATAAAGATAGTACCTTGCCGAATAGTAGAGTTACACTTGTGGTTGAAGAAATGTATGTTTTCAGTGCTAAGTATCTAAATCCAATTTATTAAAATATTTCATCATTTGGTATCATCAAACAAATATTGGAGTTCGATTATATAAACTTCCATGTGTCGATGTTTTAATGAATGTGGGTTGATAATAGGGGTGTTGTTAAAATTGAAGGTTTGGGATTCAGGAAAGATTATTTTAGTTAGGAGGGGCATAAAGAAAACATGTTTATAATGGAATGACATGATGTAAACGTATTTTATGTTACATTTCCTGAAAAACAAAAGTGGTTAATTATTCTGTTATCGAACAAACCCACTGATGGTTCAAATGAAAATTCAACGACAGATGAACCTTTCATTGGGACCTTACAATCATTTCTATGGGGTCCCAATGTATAAATCGTTTTGTATGCTAGAGGAGACCACAATGAAGGGTTTTTTATTTTTTGATAATGGGTTCAAATCCCATCACCCTTTAAAAATGAGAGTTCAATAATCAGGTTATATATTATTTGTTATATACATCATATTACCATATGTTATTAACCATTCACTTATAATTTTATGTAATCTAAATTAAATTTTAATCCACTTCTATAGATAATGATATTTTCATATGATGATGATCATAATCTCGAGGCATGATAGGTCTCTCAACATGCTACAACTCACAGTGCATAGGAACAACAATTCTCTAAACCAACTACTGCTAGCAGTGTAGAGGGTGAATAGTTTTCCCAACCTATTGTTGTTTATGCTCCCAGTACAGAGGTACAAACACCATATGTTTATGTCGATGATGGAACTCATGAGGAAATTATTGATGATAATTAAACTGAGGAAATTGTAGGCAATGAAAGACTAGAAGTGCATAAAAAAGGATCATCATTGTTTGTTGATGGTTGAAAAAATCCTTAAGCCAAAAGACAGAGGCAATAAATATGAGATATGATGGAATAAATAGTGCTAACATGTTAACACCAACAAGGCCATCTTTATTAGTTACAATGGAATAATCACCCGACAACGTGTGGCGATTGATGTAAATTCGTGGAACTATGTTATCACCAAAATTAAGACAATAATGTGCGGAGATATTATGGTAACATTGTGATATCATTTTGTTAATTTACTAAAAAATAAAATAATGAAACATTGTCTTACTCTTCATCATCCCTTAAAGAGTGTATTTATAGTGGATGACTCACACAAGGACTATGTATTAAGGTATTATAAAAGGATTCATAGGGGATTTCACATAATTTTAATGAGTTTTTATCTTACAGATGTTGAAGTGAAAATAATCCTGCACCCACATCTTCTTAATGCACTCTTGATTACACAAGGATCCTTGGATACATTTATTAACAATTGTATGGAGCAGTCCATTTAGGTACATTGTGGTTTTCAATACATTGTTTGACAATACATGTATTCATAACATTGTTTGATACCTTTTTTTATAAAAATACAAATGAGTGCATAAAATATGGAATGGGAAGATAAACCAGTATACCCCAACTGTAAATAAAGAATGGGGTATGCTTTACTAGAAAAAAATGTGTACATGTTTTAAATCTACCATAATAATTTTAAGTTATATAAAACAACATCATAACTATGTTCCCCAATTTATATTATGATTGATGAATCTAAATCTAATTTCACATCCATCCCACACCATGTTCTAGGGAAGAGGTTTGTGTAAATAAATATGGGATACTAATAGATGAAAACACACAAAAAGAATGGGAATCATGTGTAAGTATGACATAATAAATATTTTTTCCCTTAAATATTTATTACATAAAAATTATTACTTATTTTCCTATATTTTATATCTTACATATTCATAAGAATAAAAAACATCCAAATTGGATGCAGATTTACATTAGGTAGCTGTAAAGTATCCATAATAGTGTGGCCTCATCATAGGTGAAGTGTTTGGGGTGAGACTACAAACATTTTATGAGAAAAGAACATGAGGATCAAAGTGAAGAAATATAAATGGAAAGGGAATGAATAGCTATACTTTAAGAAAATATTCATTGGAAAGAGAGTTCATGAAACATATAATTGTGGGGGGGGGGGGGGTAGAAGCAACGCAAGAATAACTAGCATCTAAAGATACCTCCCCACTAATAAATTTCTTTGAGGTGAGCCATTACCCTTATAAACCTGACTTAGTTGAGCTAATAAATGTTCTAATAATTGTTGTTGTGAATTTGAAATTATATGGATACTGATACCTTTCTAGTACTAATATTGTATAGGTTGAAAATGACTGTGATTTATATCTATCAACACCTACCCATCAGCTAGTTGTGAGGGCTATGATGTTCAGTATTTATAACACCATGCTACACAACTCACCAATTCCGAAACATCATGCCAAAGTGTTGATTAATGTATCCCATGAGTCTAGTGATGTGCTACCTATTCCTATTAAAGATGAAGATATTCATAAGGTTAGACATGCTCTTCAAATATTCATTAAATGGACATCACATCTTGTAAAAAAGATGTTGACAAAGTGTTATTCGTTTAAAATTTATTTTTAAATAAAAAAATATAAAATTTAATGAAAAAAGGTTTGAAATGATGAATGTTATTACAAATGGACCTTGGAAAGGTGGTGAAAATAAATAATGGATCAAAACCATCTCACAGATCAACCAGTCAATCAAAACGATCAACTAAAATCACATTAAACCCGCCCATTATATATTTTCATTTATTATCATTGTAGGCTATTGTGGAAATGATGTTGAAAGGTATTGGTACTCAAACAATAATTTTTGTTGAATATATGTATGGTGTAGAATATCTAAATTTCATAGGTGTTGAAAATGTATTTGAAATCTTGATGTATGATTGGCTTGGCAGCTCAGCAGAAAATGTATATCGGAAGTATGTTTTCATGATTTTATTTTCCAAAATCTGATATACTATGATACTTTTCAAAAAATAAACTTCATATATTTCGTAAGCATATATATGAAAAACAATTGAAGGTCTTTCCCCATGATTTTTGTGGACTCATTAGTACTCACATCACCTATATAGAACAAAAAAATAGAATCTGAGAAAGAGGATGAAATAGTGTAAGGCCTGCTCAAAGCATTTAACAACAAAATTACAAATGATAGACACTTATTAATACCAATGATATAGGGGTAAAAATCCCCCATTTAATCATATCAAATATATTTTAATTTCATTCATTTCTTATTCCTTTTGGTGTTTTTCGGCAATATAGGATGCTCATTGCGGTCAATTTGGATACTCCAAATATTTATTTCTCAGATTCAATTAATGGATATCCAAAAAACTAACCACAAGTGATGGTGTTTTTTAATTTGTAATACAACACATCCAACATTTTAGAACTTAACATCTAGTTATATAATTTATATTATCTTTCAATAAGGATTCTATTATAATAGGGTGGGGCATAAATAAATTCTACATCATTGAATGAGTCCATGGTTAAAGGAGAACGAAAATACCAAGTATTAAGACTTGATAAGTATCAGGGTATATATAATTAGATTTCACTGTCTAAACACATATAAAAATATATTCATTTTTTTCAATGTTTTTTTAGTGTTTGAAACAAACAAATGGAAGAGACTATGGTTATTATGTTTTTAAATTTATTAAAGATATTTCATTCCATGAACACACCAACATCACTGAAGAATACTTTTTTAATATAATTATTATTTTATTTAAAATATTTTTTAATGTTTTTTGTATTTATATTTTTTCAGCACTACCTTGATTTTCAGAAAGACTCATTTTCCAAAAGAACATGTGTCGTTCTAAAAATTTAGAAAACACATTAATATAGTTTTGATACTTAAGGTAAACAATACATAAGTCATTTTTTATGTGTAGGAATCAACAAAACCCAAATCTGATGCATAGTGTGACCGTTATGACCTTAAGTATTTATTTTTATATTAAATTAACAATTAATTTAGAAAAATAAAAAAGTGACATACTAAAAATTGAGAAAAAACATTAATATTATATTGATACATAAGAGCAGTGATCCATCAACCATTTGTTATGTGTATGAGTCACACATAACTCAATATGACAAACAACAAGACCAATGTTACTAAAAGTGGCTAATATCAGTCTAAAATTGATATTCTGTATTCAAACGTGTCACTCACTAAAAACCAAGAAAACTCACTCTGGTTTTCTCAACAATTTTGGACAATGATTCATAAGTTCTTTGTGACATGTATGAAGCAATATCATGTTAATCCCAAACATGAATCGACTTGTATTACTAAAATGATTATTTCCTATTTGAAATGATGTTTCTCAAATAAAAACACAACTGAATTACGAAAAATTTAGAAAACTCATTTCGATTGTTTTGATTCTTCAGAAAAATGACCTATAAGTCATTTTTTGATGTGTAGGAATCAGCCACACCTCAATATAATGCATGGTGTGACTGATATGGCCTAAATTGTTTAATTTTATTTAAAATGGGCATTAATTTTAGTTAAAAAACACAATTAGTACACTGAAAATTAAGAAAATGCATTTGAATTGTTTTAATAATTTAGGAAAACAATCCATGAGTCATTTTTGACGTGTAAAAATCAGCCCCACCTTAATTCCACACATGATGTGACTGGTATCAATCTAAATGTTCCTTTGAATTTAAAATTAAAATTAATATAAGTAAAAAAGAACAACTGACATTCTAAAAAAAATGAGAAAATGGATTTGTATTGTTCGGATACTTTAGGACAATGATCAATTAGTCATTTTTTGACATATAGGTATCAACCTCATCTTAATTCGACATAAAGTGTAACCAATATGACTACAAGTATTTTTTATCAGTTTAAAATTTAGATTTTTTTTCTCAAAATGTCTCACTCACTAAAAACCAAGAAAACCCATTTCTATTGTATTCATAATTTTGAACTAGGATTCTAAAGTCCTTTATTTATTTAATGGATTAGTCTCACCTCAAGTCAATATAGGATGTTACTGGAATGACTGAAAATGTGTGTTTCGATTTTGTAATGATATTTTAGTAAAAACACACAACCTCCATTTAGAAAACCATGAAAATGAATTTTTGTTTTTTTATACATTTAAACAATGATCCATGAGTCATTTGTCACGTGTAAGAATTAACCAAACCACAGTCCTATGAATGATGTGACAGGTATAAATACATATGTTTTTTATTTGAAATTGACATTAATTTATGTAAAATGAACAAGTTATAAACCGAAAAACATGAAAATACATTTGAATTGTTCTGATACTTTAGAAAAATTATCTGTAGGTAATTATTGATTTGTAAGAATCAAACGCGCCTCAATCCTACACATAGTGTGACCAGTATGGCTAAAAATATCTGTTATCAGTTTAAAATGGCCATTTGAGTTCAAAATATATCAGTCACCAAAAACAATGAAAACTCCATCCAATTGTCTTCATAATTATGGAGAGATATAAATAAGTACTTTGTGATGTGCAGGAAGAAGCATCACTTCAAACATACGCACGATGGTACTAGTATTACTCAAAATTGGATTTTTTAGTTTGAAATTATATTTTAGTAAACGAACACAATTGTCATAAAGAAAACAGAGTAAACCCATTCATATTGTTTTGCAACTTTTGAAAAAAGATCCACGAGTCAATTGTGATTCATTGGAATCAACCGCACCTCAATATGATGAATGATGTGACCAATATAAATCCAAATATGTCATTTAAATTTGAAATTAATTTTATTAGAAAACAAGAGACATACTCAAAAAAACCCCATTCATATTGTTTTTATATTTTAGTACAATGATCTATATCTAATTTTTTATGTCTAGTAATCAACTCCATCTCAATACAATGCATGGTGTGACCTATATAACTCCAAATGTGTATTTGTTTTATTAAAAATTTACAATTTATTAATGTATTCTTTCAAGTTAATGTTTAAATTATTTCTATCTTGTATTAAAAACATAATATTTTTGTTAAAATATAGTTGGAACATTTGTTAATTGGGATAATTTGTTTGATCACTAATACCATAGGCGGACACTTTTGATATGGGATCACAAATGTAAAAAGATGAAACATTAATGTTTTTGGTGCTTTGTTGGATAATTGTAAATATAATTATATAAAAAATTGTTTGAAATGAAAATATAATTTTTTTCCAAACCCTTTTGTTCGATGATTTTTTCTTATGTTCACTATTATGCATGTTACTTTGTTATTGTGTGCACTATGCAGGTGGTGTGTGTGATTGTTGTGTAGGTGGTAGTGGTTGTAATGTTATATAAACAACAAATCATAGGCATATAGGCCTTTATTAGTGCTATTTTTAGTTCTAATAAACTCCCCCTTTATCATCCCTGAAAATGTTTTCCTTTATCAGAGATTTTAATAGCACGGATAAAGGACACACTTTATCAGCGGGTTTTAAAGCTGTTAAAGGTGACCCCTTTATCTTTTAGGATATTAACATCACTTTTATAGCATTGTTAAAATTGTATTCTAGTGATTTTAAAATCCCTATATGTAGTAGTGTATAAATATTATTTTAAACGATAAAACATTTAACTTCATCATATTAATTTATTTAAACTTTTTTTGAAGAAATAATAACATTTAATTATTGTACAATGCAAATGTAGTAATTATTAATTTAATGAAAATATGAAATAAATGAACTTAACAATATTATAATAAACATAATTGGAGATAATTAATGTTATCCTAAAATTTTAAAGTTGAAAAACCTATGATATGAATGTATTAAAATACTTTTTTAAAATTATATGTGTTATATTGATATTATTAAATTCAATGTAATGAATAAATTGTGAATATTTTGATTATTGATATTTAAAAAAATTTCAATTATAAGATATAATAATTATAAAATTATTATATTCAAACTAGTGATTATTAAAATATTTAAAATTTAAACCATTTTATAATAATTGGTTTTTTGGAATTTTATTCATTCTATAATAACCCTC
Source organism: Viscum album (assembly GCA_963277665.1). Taxonomy (NCBI): domain Eukaryota; kingdom Viridiplantae; phylum Streptophyta; class Magnoliopsida; order Santalales; family Viscaceae; genus Viscum; species Viscum album. The sequence continues at coordinate 189,442,807 of OY728165.1, read as the reverse complement.
AAAGAGTAAAAATCCTTGTTGGTATGGGTAGAGTTTATGGTTTTAAATAAATGTTAAAAAATATGACTATATAAATATAGAGAAAACATATATAATTTTTTATGATGATATAAAGATCCATATTAATCTGATCATCAAAATTATAAACTTTTTAAAATTTTCGTGTTGAAAATAATTTTTATCAATTTATTATTTATTGAAATTCCAAGTGTACCACTCCCCTCTCTTATAAAATAAAACCTCTTCATCTTAGTTATTCACACGTCAATAACCATTTTAGTCCAACCCATACCCAAATAACATCCTATTGTACATCCACACATTATATTGTTATTAGGAATAATTACTATCTTAGAGGTCTTAAAGTGTTAATTGAAACATGTTTTATAAAGAATATGTATAGTTTTTATGCACTTGTTTTAGTTTTTTCATTATTCATATCACAAATACTATCTTATAGAATTATAAACTAATAAATAAATTATTATATATATACTAATATTGTATTATATTTTACGCATGATTTATATCAATATCATATTCCATGAAGTGGGATAACAATTCACCATTCATGTGTTTTGGAAGACCACCACCTTGGGAAATGATGCAATTGATTTTCCATCAACATCTCTCAAGGATGGTTATAAAGAGAAAATGAATGTCTATATATGATATTAATGAAATTTTTATCTTTTAAAAATATATAATAAATCATTTAATTTATTAGCTTTCCTTGAATATAATAATGATAATATCCTTCATGCTTATATGTGGACTACCACCTCTAGGAAGTGATATGACTAATTTTAATCACCACACCACATTAATGATATATATATCAATATATTCAAAGAATTTATGTAATATTTTTTATATTAAGATAATTATGAAAACATAAAATTTTACTTACCTTCATTCAATTATTAACATTCAAAAAATGAAAACTTTACTCTTGCATACGTACAACCCACTGTCTCCAACAATGCTACATACTACATTTTTCATAAACATATTTCAAGGATAGATTTATAAATATAATTATTAGACAAATTGATTATTTTATTAATGATTAATTTTATATACATCATTTAGTAATGAATAATTTAAACATAATAAACATATATAATTCATTTTGGAGAGAAGTACAAGATATCATCAAAAAATATGACACGAACATAATTGATTAAGTAATTTTATATAACATGGAAATAAGTTACATAAAGGGAATAATAAAAATGAAAATGATTCTTAAAAATATAAACAGTTTATCTGATACTTTTTTCAAGAATATAATCAACATATGTGATGAATTAGACTCAATGATACAGACTTTCTTTTAAAAATCCTTTTAAAATTCATTCTTTTAACTATTTTTAAAAAGGTCAAAGTAATGTATTTTTTTAACAAATAAAACATGTAATTAATTCCCCTCTATCATTATTACTTAATTATTTTATGTTTCCTTCATTATTTAAAATTGAAATTTTAAAATAAAGTTTCTTCTTTATGATGTGTGTAGATTTTAGATTTTAAAAATACATTTTTAAAATAATTAGGTATTTTGATATACAGATGTGTTTTTATAACAATATAAAAGAGTTTAAAAAATGTTTTTATGATGAAAAAGGGGGAAATATATTTTATTATACATAAATAGTTCATGATAATTATATAATAAAAGGTCTCACCTGATACAACTTATATGATGGGTTGATCCCAATTATAGCACCTATGTTACACAGATATAACTTATATAAAGGGTTGAGGCCATTATAGATGTTAAAAAATGGGTAATCATCATATAGATAATATAAAGGGTTTTCCCCATTATAGTTCATGAAAAACTGATGAGTCTAATATATCTTATTTGAAGGGAGAGCCCCATTATAGCCACTGATGCATTGGGTAATTACTTATGTTCTCTAGATAATTAATTTGGAAATCGACTGTATGGTTATTCGAACTGAATTGTTTTTGATTTTTTTAAGAATATGATTCTCTATGATTCAAAAAATGAGTTTCATTTTATTTTTTTGGGGTTTAATGGTTTTCATTGAGGAAGAAGTGTGTGTGTTTTCAATGTTGAAATGTTTTATTTCATACTCTAAAATTACATTTAAGACAAAGGTAATAATTACATGAGATTTCATCTATTTCACTAGACTAATGGATTTATTCACTTTTATGTCCCATACTATGCTTTTTTGTGCTCATAAATCATTTAAATAAAACATCATAGGGTTTACAGATTGGTAATGTAAAAGGATAAGGCTTGATTAAAGTCAAGAAGATTTATCACGAATAGAGATCATGTTCTGGTTTAAAAGTTTTATATAAGAAAAAATTGATATTGGGTAGAAGTGTGTAATTTTTAATATATGAGTTTTTATTTATTATTTATGACCTAATTTAGTAAAACTCTAAACCATAAATATTCTAGGTATTTTAATTATATTAATTCTATTTTCAAAGTCACTAGAATCTTCACTTCATAAGGGTGTCCTTAATCTATTACAATATTAATATAATGAAATATGAAATTATGATATAAATAAATGTTTTTGTTTTAATGGAATAACCATTTTACCTCTCTATTATTCCCAATGTTAAATTAATATGTTTCTCAAGTGTAATTAAATAGGACCATATTCATGAAGCGGCTTGTGTCATTTTCACTAGTACCTCACATGGATGGTTATGTCGAGGTCTTTAATAAATATTCATGATATATATTTTATAATTATTATTTTTTATATAATTATAACATATTATTTACCTTAATTCCTTATAATATATTGTAAAATTAATGCATCACTTTTGTGTAAGTAGAGGCTACAGCCTCTATGACGTGAGGTAATTAATTTTTCAACACATCATTACATAGAATTTTCTAAAATTTAATATGATTAAATGAAATTAAATTTATGACATTATTCGAATTATAGATTTGGTAGAACCATAAAAATAGTGAAATTATAGAAATCTAAAAATCGAAACATGCATGAAAAAAAATAGTTAACACCCAAAACAAAATGTGTATTATGGATGAACAAAAAAATAGATTTTTGAATAGAATTATTGACAAATAAAATTATAAAAACTATGAATGAATCATAACATTTAATATAATAATTAATATGGTTTATCTATATATGTAAAATAAATATAAATATTTTATACAGGAGGATAGTTTTTGAACTATGTATAATGGGACATTATGTAAGGGTTCATGATACAATGTCATTTTTAACAAAGAATTTTCAGGTTTAATTTTATATTAGGGAATTTTTATGATCTCTATATCTCTTAAAACCTATATATTATTTGATCCTATGGTTATTTCAATGGTTTTTAACTAAAATCTCCATTTTCCCCATCTTTTATTCTCAAAATAAAAAAAAATTAATTTTTTTTTCCAAAAAGTCAAATTTAATTATTCTTATGGTAAGAGAATATTTTTTTCCCGAAGTTCGTTTTATTTAAAATGGATTATAATATTATTTTATACTATCAAATGATTGTTTATATTAATTTTAACTAATTTTTATCTTTTTTTCTACTTTTGAAAATGAAATATTTACAATGTTTTCTATAGTTGTTATATTTGAAATGTTACAAAAGAGTGAAAAGAATATTTTTATAACATTTACTAAATAAACATATTTTCATGTCAATACAGAAATTATTAATTATGGTTGTTTAATTTATCATTTTAAATGGGTTTAAATAAAAAAATACTATTCCAATTTTTCATGGAATGTTTAGTTTTTTTATAGAACAAAAAAGGATGTTTTCACTTATTTTCAATGAATCTTTTTACTAATTTTATAAAGTTATTTCTCATCTATGTCAACATCCTTCAAAAATATTTATTCTTCTATAAGGTAATGTCCTAATGATACCATTATTTTATATCTCTGGATAACTAAGTACTTTTTGATGAATAAATATTTAGGAAAATTGATTCTTTTCCATGGGTAATGTTATAATGAAATTAGGAATGTTTTTATCATCATTTGAAAGACTTCGTATAGTTTCCATTTAGTTATGGGAAGGCCCATAATTATATATACGACCAATGAATATGGTAATGATTTATTCTCCATGAAATAATATGAAATAGAATGGGGAGTGAAACTATTTTTATATGGAATATTTTCTACCATTACTGAAAATGAAATGGGGAGTTAAGAAAATATATTACGTGACATTATCAACTTTGTTATGAAAGACTTGGAAATGAAACGTTACTCATGAAATAATTTTATATGAATAATATAATTCATAACACCTATGATATTTTCATATCATTGTTATATTTTTTCAGGGATCATGATTGACTATAACACCCATATATTTTAGATAATAAAACCGTGTTATATAGTGTACCTCATAAACAACACAAAACATAATGGAAGCACAAAATATTATTGTGATCATTAAAATCATTCCTTTAAATTGATCGAAATTAATAGTATTGAATAATTTATAAAAAATAAATATATGTTTTCAAATAAATATAAAAAAATTTACAAATTATTTTTAAATAATCAATCACATTTGAGTAATATAATTTTATTCTTAAAAATATATTCTCTTTAAAAATTATTTTTAAGAATTTTTGTGTGAGAATATTATAATTAAATAATATTGATTATAGAGAAAATTATTTGTTAAATTGTTAATAAATTTTGAAATCAAAATATCAATATAAAACTATGGAAAAATTTTGGGATTTCATGAACACTATTTATTTTCATATGATTTGTAAAAAATACATATTGTTTTTAAAAATTGTTCATTTATAAAAAAAAATTAATTAATTTAATGCACTATTATGATTTTATATCTATTTTAAGAAATGTAATTAATAATTATTTATTGTTATTCTAATTATTTGTTTTTAATCATCATTTTATTGGATTTTAATATAAGTTTATTTTTTGGTTTCAAACACATTTTTCTAAAAACTCTTTTAAATTAAATTATGTTTATCCATTTTAATTAATTTATGAAATTTATATCTAGTTAAGAATTAAAATAATAATTTATATTTTATAGTTATAATATTTATTTAAATTTATTTAAATATTATTATGACTCATCGAGTTAGTATAAATGCATATTAATCTTGAAACATTATATTTATTGAAAAAATGTTTTCTTCTATCCTTGTGGAGTTCATTTTAAATAAAAATATACTACATTAATGAATTTTATTTGTTAAAATTAATTACAAAATTAGAATAATAATTATTTATATAATATTAATTTTTCATATTAAATTATTTCCATAATAATTAGTAAAAATAATAAAAAACATATTGTGGGTTTAGTGAAAACATGTTTAGTATTAATTTAACTAAAAATATAATCATCAAAATAACCTAAAAATTAATAAATTCTTTTTTATGGTCATATTTAGACCCTATATCATATAGTACTTAAAAATTTACATTTTTGAGTGGCATTACATGACTGTGAGCATTATAATACTTTATATAAAGAAAAGTTAAAAGTGCCACTTTTTTCCTTTTATATATTAAAATATTTAATGACATGGATAAATCCAACCTATGTTTGATTATAAATATTTATTTTGAATATAAATGTTTTTTATTCATTACCTTAATATATTTCTAATTTCTTTTATTAAATCGTTGCCTTAAATGTCAATGAAACACCAATTAAATAAATATTTTATTAAAATGAAAATATAAAAATTAATATTAAAAATATTTAAAGTAATATAAATATAATGAATTATTATTTTTCATGAGTATTTTGTAAAATTATATTATATAATGAAGGTGATAAAGTTATAATTTCAATTTCCAACTTTGTCTTGATATTTTTAATGAAAAATTAAATGAATAGTTCAAAATCAACATTAATGATATATTATTATATATAATTTTTAATTAAATGATTTAAAATTTAAAAAAATTACCATGTAAAGAAAATGTATTATTATATGGTTTATAATATCTACAATGTTCCAATTATGTTCAATTTTCCTTTTATAGTGACTATTTTGACCCCTAAAGACTAGAAAACTAGTTACCATAGTTGAAAACTAAAAAGGTAAAAGTGAGAAACCATAGTGGTTAAGTAATATAATGTTTAAAACCTGGTTTTTAGTGTATGTGTGGGTTTAACTTATATTACTTCCACTCTATTTTTTTTTAATTTTTGAGTAACTTGATTTTAGAGTGACTCCATATTATGGACTAATCTTGGTTATTAACAAAAAATTCCACTATTCCTAGTTATAAAAAGGTCATCCCCTCTCCTCTCCACATAAAATCATAAAATCCTATTGGTATAGAAAAAACTACCCTTATAACTTCCCAAATTTCATATTAACGTCTTATATCAACTGGTTTGACCAAAAAACAAACCTATGGATGCTTTTGGTGCTATACTATATGGGTTTTCAGAATAAGTGGTATATTTATATTGGTCAGGGTATGACACTCAAGAGGGGGTGTGAATTGACTTAGTATAAAAATTTATATAAAAAACATAACTTCAAAATTAATGAATTTAAAAACAAATCAATTCACTTTATTAAAGTAGTAAATTTATAATAGTTTAACTATTTATTTTATTTCTCAAGATATTGATTACTTGTATGTTATATCGAAATAAAAGAAAGAAATAACTTTTCAAACCAATTTACTAAATCAAACTGTTATAAATACTATCCATGAATAACTATCAAAGTGAAACACAGATTTTATGAAATATGAGTTAAAATATATTAGACTGAATTTGAAAACACCATAGATAAGAAATGGGTCAGTCTCAAGATGAGACATAATCTTACCCACATTATGATCACCTATCACCAAGAAAAATATATATAATGCTTTCATCCACATAATGGATCGGGATTTACACAATAGTACACAAGACTATCCTTGTCACGAGACCTCATACAAAGTTATATATGGGAAATATAACATCCATGTCACACTATAACTCTTCCACAGTTATACGTGGATGAAAAAAAGGTGTAAATAGATATTTGTCGGAGAATATCTTGTATCCACCAATTCTGTGTAGGAGACCGTGTGTGTTTAATAAACAGATGAACAAACAGCTCAATAAATTAATAAAATAGTACACAATATATCATAATATAATGATAAGGAATTAGAAATGATATAACTACTTTTCTATGCAGCTATGGACTTTATGGATGTCGGAGATTTGATGTCCAGGTCCGCTTCTGGAAGCAGACTCCTAAACAGAGTATCATGATTTTTATGTTCTGGTTTCAGTTCAGTGAGGTTCTCTTCTTCTCTTTTCTTGAGATAGTGCAATAATGATGTTTACAGGAAGGTATAAAATAATAAAACTCGAAAGGAAATGAGAGTTCATCATTTATTATTCTTTGTGTTCTTTCATGCATGTATGTTTTTATCTTTAATTTCACATTCGGTTAGTTTATCCATCTCGTGATCAAACTATTATTTAATCAACGAGTGTTTGTGTGTTGGCTGAAAAGAAGCACGATTTAGTCACCTCGTACCTCGTATTGTCATGTTTCATTTCTAAAATATAATTAATTACTTTAGTGTGATTAAATGACTCAAATATGACCATTAGAATCATCTTTTAAATTTTATTGAAAATGACAAAAAAATTATTGTGTAAAGAATGGTGTCACAAATGGTGGTGAGACCAGAATGGTGCTACAATCATGGTGAGTCATAATAAGTTCCATAGTCCTAAATGATGACCTTCATGAGTTTTGTAAGTGGAAGCACAGTTACAGTGTCTAGTCTTTTTCAAATTCTATAAGTAGTAGCATGGCAATAGTTTCTAGTCCTTTTCAATTTGTGTATCTGGTAGTTTGATTATGGTGTCTGGTCATTTTCAATTTCTGGAACATATATCACAATTACAGTGTCTAGTTATGGTATCATGGAAACCATCTCACGGACATTGCCGATTTCTAGAATAAACGGTGAGACCGTTTGGGCACAGAGACGGCGTCTCATACATAGTCAAATATATTCCATCTATCTTAAGAATTAATACTCACAGAATAGATTAAGGTTAAACATAATCATAATAAAACATAATAGAACAAGAATAATCCTGATATAAATGATTTAAAAAAGATTTACATGAATCAGATTATTTAGATGATTTTCATGATTATCATTATTTGTGAGCATTAAAATAAGAGGGGTCCAACAATCTCCCCCCTTTTGATGATCACAAATCATGTCATTTATAAGCAATAAATTTTAGAATGGAATAAAAATTGTGCTCATCACATCAAAGTATTATGTCATATATTTAATAAATATCATAAATTTAATTCATCTACCACAAAAGTTATTCCAATAAATAGCTAAAATCTTGTTCTTATTTCTCCCCCTTTTGGGATTATCAAAAAGAGAATAATAAACAAACAGTAAATAAAACCAATTAATGAATAAAAATTAGAGATCACTTTTCATTGAACATTCATACAGAGTTTAGTTACTATCACAAAAATATAATACATCACTTCCCTATAAAAAATTATCCTTTACTTCTCTTTATATTATGTAGCCTTTACATTATCCAAGTATGATACAACAAAATTAGAAGACTTAAGTGCATAAGTGGAGGTTGTAGAAGCAGTGGTGAGGAAACGCAATGGAACTCCATCAATGATAGAAGGGGAAACTATTGGTCCAGTGGAAGACTGAGGAAAAGATCTCTAAAAAATAAAAATTGAGGTTTGACTCTGAGCCTGAGAAACAAAAATGTCAGTAAGGGAAAATGAAGTGGATGAAGATGGATAGGTGGAAGGAGGTAGACTAGTCCTCAAATTAGTCATTGAAGGTTCCATGATGGCGGTACTCTGAACATGTATATACACTTTCAGAAAGTTTATCAAATCCTTAATGATTTCACCACCACACTCCATATCATTTTTATTTTCATTTTTATTTTCCACAAATTTCTCCAGAGTAGATTTGAAGTCTAATATCTTCTGAACTTGATCATTGAAATCATGAGTTATATGAGGTAGTCTTAAATTCTCCACAAGATAAAAGAAATGTTAAGTCAAAAAATGCTTGGAAAAAATCCTCTTGATGTAGTAATCCACTTTATTATATATTTCTTCTTGTGCATCACTAGCAATTTTAGAGTGATCTCTTACAAGTCCAAGAACACGATCAATGTTCTTAACAACATTATCATGAATTTCCTTATCAAATACTCTAATCAAATACTAAAACTATTCATTCAATACAGATATAACCATTTCACAATACAGGGTATAATATCACTGGGAATAAATAGATTGAGAATAAAAAGTAGTTGATAGAGCATTAAGATTATTTATAATTGTTTGTAAACGTCATTTGTACTCAGTGGTCTGATTATTGATTTTTGAGACAAGTGGAAACATCTCATTTTTAAATTTAGTGTTTCTCTCAAACACCTTTTCATAAAAATTAATCATGTACAGTTGAATTAGAGATACACCATTCTTCATAATCTTACCACCATCATCCTCACTGAGATGATAAATAGGGCCTTGAGAAAGTTTCAGGTCCTTCTTGATTTCCTCAACCACAATTTTAATAATTTCCACACATCACTCAATTATCTATTCTCAATCCGGACTTCTTGAATCTCATGAAGCATCTTATGTTTGAAATTCTATATGATTTTTTCTAGAAGAAATGCAACATCTCATTCACTGAGAATGGTTATAGGGGTAGGCTATGACTTCACGAGCTTCTCAAAACTAAACAATGAATTGTCTCCAAACACTTTCAAATCATCACGACTTACATAAAATTTTACAACCTAGGTATTAATAAAATAAAACTTTTTTATTTCTATCAATACATTTGAATAAGATATTAATTTTATGTTAAATGGGATGCTTTTTATGATAGCATACTCGATATGCAACAACATGCTTCTCCGAAATCTTGCATTGCACAATACATTGAGTTATACTGAAAAAATAATTCAATAATATTATTAGTATTTTAAATTGTTGTTAATGACTATACATTAGAATATAAATAATTTATAATATCATTTTAATTATGAAATATGGTTTACATATGTTTAAATGATGATTCATTGGTTGCCAAATTTATTAGAAATGGAAATAAAAACCAATTGAATATAATGGATGTGTTTTTATGAAAGCCTATTAAAATGAAAATAATTGTGTTCTCATATAACACATTTTGGATTTTTTATTTAATGAAAAATATATTATATGTATTCAATTAATATTTTAAATTTATATTATATGTTTTCTAGATATGATATAAGAATAAATTCATTTCATTCAGATAAAAGAATTATTTTTCTAAACATACAATTGAACAAACTTTTGATGGAGAACCCTTTTTAAATATATATATTATACCATTATATGTTTTATTTGAAAAAATTATTTTCTTATTTAGATGTGTAACATAAAAAATTTAATTTAGATGATTTTTTGGTATTTTTTGTTAAAGTTCAATTTTTATGAATAGTGAAAAATACTGCATTTTAATTCAAATCTACCTTTTAAAATAAATTTATTTATACATTTATATTGTACATTAAATTTATTTTAAAGTGTAAATAGATTATATTTTTACCTTTTAATCCAATTTTCATCATTATAAGTAATTTCACATTGAAATTGGACATAAACACAAGTCAATCGTTTTGTAGTTTTTACTTCTTAAAACACATTTTTTGTTTTGACAATTGGAATTAATTTTAAATTAATTTCATCAACTTTTGTGTTTTGAATTTGGAAAAACGGATTCCATATGTGGAATTAAGAGGTCCAAATTTTTTAAATAGGTAATTTTCATTTTTACACATAAGGAATAGTAACATTAGTAAATATTCTATTTATCATGGGTAAATGTTAAATATGGTAAATAAGGGTAAAATTAATAATATTATAATAATATTAAATTACCCTAAAACATTTTCTATCCCAATTGAATGACACATGTCTGAATATGGGCATACTTTGGATGATTTCAGGACCCCATTGAGCCACTTGTAAGTGAAATTGGCATTTTATAAATATTAATTTACAAGTTAAGGAAAATTAAATATAAACATATATCTTTTAGTAAAATCAATTTTTATATGGAGTTATATAATGGATATTTTTTGACTATAAATAGTCATTATAAAGATAAAAAAAATTCATAAATCATCTTATTTTATTTATAATTTTTTGAAATAAAATAAATAAAATTATTTTTGAGACAATGGTCATGTGGATATTACCTTATTAATGAAAGATTTAAATAAATGTGATAATAAATATTAAAATAGATTTATTTTGAAATATTTTATAAGATCCAAAAAATTATATAGATGCATATAACTTTTTATATATGAATTAATGTTGGTTGTTTGAAATAATCTAGTTTTTATTGATTTTTTAAAAGTCTTGATATTAATAGTTTATAAATTGACATAAATGAGTTTTTAAAATAAATACAATTTTATAAAATGATTAAAACAATACTAAAAATATAAATTCATCCAAATAAAATATATAATGTTAAAATTTTCACTAATGATCCATTTTTGGATCTCCTGTAATTTATGAGTAAATATATTAACCATATAATATGAATATACAAGAATAAATAATAAAAGTGAAATTAGTTAATTAATGGTTAAAGCTAAAAGATAAGGATAATTTTAATCCCTAAACTAGTCTAAAACCCATTTGATGAGAGGATTTAGAACACTAATCATCTTAACTTCGAATTAAATGAGTTTGGGACCTTTTAAAATCGAAATACAATTTCTAATAAAATAATACTTTCCATCTTTCCTAAAGTGTCCCTCCCACCGCTTATAAAATGGCCCCACCTCTAACCCATTACCCACACCAATAAAGCCCATTGTCTCATCCCAAATATACTAAAATAATATCCTAACATCCCTATATTCATCCTATAATCCTTACACAAGGAAGAAGGCAATTCTAGAATGCTTTTTGGCTGATATCGAAGAGACTGGCATGTTTTAAGAGGTAGCCTCTTCTTTAAAATTCATTTCCATTATTCTACTTCTTCACTCCATAAAAAAATTATTTTCTTTCATTACATAACAACACCAGTATCTTCAATATACTAGGATGTTTTTATGAGATGTATTATAGCTTCACATAAACACACCTCCATCTAATGGGTATAGAATATACTGTTTCTGTGACGGTGAACAGCATCCTCACGAAACAATGATTGTTCAATGTTATCCTACCGCCTCTCATGGATTACATTATAATGGGAATAAAATTATATATAATATATGTGATATTTATTTTCTCTATATGATTCTATAATTCTCATTTAGAACATACCTTTTACTTTTCATTTTTTATAAATATGATAATTTTATTTATGGAAGTGTGAACTACCACCCCCTCAATATAATATAACTTTTTTATGCCATTCATGGAATGTATAAAGTATTTAGTTAATTAAATTATGTAACATATCTTAAATATTATATTGTAATGGAATTATAATATACCTATGCATCATTATTCTTTCATTCCATTAAATATGAAATATAAATGATGGTAGCGTTCATGCCTACGTACGACTTTCTGTCTCCATGAATGGTGCATTTCATTTTCTTATATCCAAATGTTATAAACTATTATAAATACAAATATACTGGATATAAATACATATATACAGGATATATATGATATTTAAATATTGAATAAAATTCTAGAGATAGTAAACTTTTAACCACATAGACAATTTATAATTACATCAGGTTCATTTATGACTCAGGTACTGAACATCGACAAAAGACCGATATTAACATGAATAATTATACGATTGTTATATTAAAGTAATAAGTAATATAAATGGAAAAATAAACTTGAAAATGATCTAAAGCAATTATAATTAACTTATGTTTATTATTCAGTGAGATAATTAACGAATAAGACAAGTTGGACACAAGTTAAGGGAACATCGTAACCCAAATTTCATTCTTTTGGTAGATCATGTACTTCTTTTCCAGGTATTATTATGTGAGAAATGAATTTTGAAATCATGTCTTTTATTTTTACTCTTTTTATGGGTACATAGAGTGAATACAAATAATCGATATATTTTATTTACAAAATGATCATCATTAGGAAACCTTTTACCCTCCCCTTTTAGTCAAAGACTTTTTTATGTTATATCTTTTAATTTACATTTTCTAATGTCAGGATATGTTCTTCTATATCCTTTTTGCTGTAAATTTTATATATTAGTGGTGAGGGACCCTTTTCTCTCCCATTATATCATTTTATGAATATTAATGTGACATCTTTAGGGTGTTGATTTTTTTAAAGGACTTTGTCTCAATCACCTATCATTGAGGCATATTTTGTTTATACACGACCTTATTTTATACGGTGTATAATTATATCTTTTTTCATTAAATTTCATTCAATGGTTCTCAAAATTAATCTTTTGTTTTATGAAGTATTTTAATAAATGGCAAAGGGAATTATTCTTTTTAAGATATGTAGTGACAATGACCTTTCCACCGCCGCAAGTATTATTTGAAATTTGGCTTTCTTAATAAACCATAATGTTCTTAAAAGGAAAAAATACCATATACCATTTTCATGTATTTTAGTAATTAAAATGGTTTTTAGAAAGCATTGATTATGTTAATATCTTGAAATTATATATTGTGGTTGCGATGTGGAAATGTTATCTTTTTTATATTGTTTCATGTGTTATGAATATGTTATGGTTCTTGGGAATTATTTATATATACGGGTTCTCCCATGATAATCCTAGGGCGGGAGAGCCCAAGATATCTCTAAAATTCATTGGGTAACATGATGAAGGTAAATGTTAATGTTTCTCCAAATAGATTTAGGGTTTATACTATGATGGGTATTCCAAACGTAACACCCTATGTAGCTATGAAAGGTACAATGTAAGTATGTTATGGATGCCAAAAGTTACCATTATTATTTATGATTTCTATATGTTATTCATAAATATTATGACTTCACGAGGAATGTTAAAGAGATTATTTTTTTATGTATTGATGGAATAATGTTTTCTTTCTTTATTTTATAACCCTTACTGTGCAGTTTATACTCATCCCATGTTTTTGAAATATTTTTTACAGGGTATAAGGAAATGTAAAATAAATGAATAATTCAAGAAGATTCATATCCAAAAACGAATTCTTGTTTTCTTTTAAGAGTATTTATTTTATGAAAAAATGGATACATAATAGAAGTGTATATTTTTTAATATTTTATATGTAATGTTATAGTTATGTCTTAATTCTCTATAACTATGAACCTAAAAAGATCCTCAATGTGAATTATTATATTAACCCAAGATTATTATATTTTTTAAGGATGTGGCCTTATAATTGGTATGAGAGTTTGGATTAGATAACATTAGAGGTTAGGGTGTTATTTAAGAAAAAGTGATGTAATCGTATTGGTTAGAATATTATAAAGATTAATAGTTATTTTAGATAAATCGAATGAGTTAAAGATAACAAGAATAAGTATATATTAGTTTTTACCCTTTTCATAAGATAATATATGATGATTTTTCTGACATACTCACACTGGCCTTTTTGGTTTTAGTAAACTGATGGATCTAGAAGGCACCGAAGTAACAATGGATGTAAAGAAAACTGTAACGCTTTTATAAATAAGCAACCGAATGAAATGGGTGGTTCAATGAAAACTCTTGTGGTTATTCTCAACCAACTATATGTAGTATTGATTTACCATCTAAACCTTGGTGATTTTTATAAGGCATCATATATGCGAGAAACAAATCCCTATGGATGTTCAGGTAAGTATATTAATAAACATATGTGTCCAAAATGTGGAAAGAAACACCTTGGAAAATTATTCAATTGTATGGTAAGATGTTATAGATGTGGAAATGAAGTTCATAATGCAAGAACATGCCATGTAAAAAAGGAAGAATCTAGTATACTCGAAGAAAGGGAAATAACTTCTTTCCAATGGCTCAATTAAATGTTATAAATGGGGTGTGCAACGTCATTTTACAAATAGATGTCCTATGAAGAAGGATCGGGAATGGGATCAGTAGTACTGTACAAATATATGTTTACCCATACCTAATTTCATTCCATTTTAGGATAAAGAAACAGTCAATGACCAATAAAAGTTATGGATTATTTCTTTGGTAATGTTTTCACATTATTGAATCTTAGGATATGATTCATGAATTTTTGTAGGAAATAAGTATTATAGAACAAGTTGGAAAAGAATGGTTAATGGATCATTAAAAAAATTGATTGAGTATTAAGTCTATATAAAATGGTTTCAAGAGTTATGGTAGATTTTAGGATGATGAAATGATTAATTTTATTAAGGCTCTTTTGATGATGTGGATACTTTGGAAGAATTTTTATACTCTGTGTAACTCTAATGTTTGATATGTGAAAATGTTATACAAGGAATAATTATATTTTCTTGTTAGAAAAAATGGATATCCTTAGAGGTCTATATGATATTTTTTTGAGTTGAATAATGGTTATTACATTTTGGGATTCAAAATGGAAGTTTTTAGATAACCTTTGTGGATAAAGTAGAGTGTGTTAATTTCTAAGGAAATTATCTTATTTTTTAGAATGTTGTATGAATGCTATGGTTTTAAAAAAAATTAAAACCTATAGAATGGGTGATAAACCATCACCTCCTGTAAGACTACAGGAATTGAAGCCCCAACTGATGGGAGATAAGGGCACATCGCTTACCACTGGCCTATGTGAAGTCCATGATTAATATGATTTATTTTAATTAGTTAAATGTTTGTATTGATCAAGAAAATTTTGATTTGGGATATTATGTTTTATCAAATGGATATCCTTAGTATAATAAAATGATTTCATTAGTATGAAATAAAGATTATTTTGGAAGATGTTTTCGCTTTTGGGAACACTATATGCATATGGAAAATAAAATACTATTGGACTTCATTTGTGAAATAATGGTTTAAATTTTATTTTGGAAGAATATATGTTTTTTATTAAAAATCAGGTGATTTGGGTTATTTATTGAAATAATTAATGTTTCATAGAGAATATGTGATTAGGTTAATTACTTTTATGTATGCGACTTTAAGAGTAGACAATATTATTTGGAGATAAATATTAATATTTTTGTGGAAGACTATGGGATAAAATCATTCTAAATTTTGGGTTTCCAGTATAGTTTAGATTATTTTTGGATAATTTTAATGAAAATTGATTATTGAATGGTATTTGTAGAGGATTGGGGTTTTTTGATCAATTTTGGAGATTTAAAATGGTATTTATTTTTAAAAAAGATTATACTTTTTGGAGATTATTTATCCTTGTACCGACCATTTTGGTTTTGAATAATTTCTAAAGATTTAGAAAATATATCATTCATATTTTGTGGATTATAATATTCTCTATATGTTTATTCTAGTGTTCAGGTATGACCAAGTCATATTCAATACTCGTCCTTTGGAGAAAAGATGTGTTTTTGGTAGAAACTTATTAAAGGATGAAACTATACTTGAAAAGTAAGTATATATCCTTATGTTCTGATTCAATCATATAAATAAATTCTCATATTTTTTAATGGGAACATAAAACATTAAATATTTTCATATTACTTTTTTTTGGGGAATAAAGGTCTATTTAACCTATCACATGTTTGTGGTTTTCTAGTGGTTAACTATCTCCTGATTATGTTTTCTATCATTCTCCATCAGAACATGATACATAGTTTCACTTCCATATCCATGATTTTCTACATGTAATCCTGGTATGATTTATCTTGGGTTACATTTATACTTCTCTTTTTTCTTTTAATGTGATTGTTTTATTGACTCATTTTCCAATGTGGGGTGTTCAATGATGTTTTTAATCCCAATTTTAAAATTTTCAGGACACAATTTTCAAAAGGAGAGAAAGATGTAACGACCCAAGTATATATAGAATAATACTTTTTTATTTATATCAATACTTTTAAAAAAGATATTAATTTTAAGTTAAAGGGGAAACTTTTTTTGATAGTGTACGTGACACGCAACAACGGGCTTCCCCAATATCATACATTTCACACATCATTGAGTTATACTAAAAAATAATGCAATATTATTATTATTATTTTAAATGGTTATGAACTCAAAGACATTGGAATGTAAGGAAAGAATAATATTAATTGAATGTTAAAATATTGTTTACATAGGTTTTAAAGATGATTCATTTGTCACCAAATTTATTAGAAACATAAATAAAAACCAATTGAATATAATGGATGTGTTTTTATGAAAACATATATAAAAAAGAATAATTTTGTTTTCATCTCACAGATTATGGATTTTAATAATGAAAAATATATTACATATATTTAATGTAATGTTTTAAATTCATCTTATATGTTTTTGAGATATGATATAATAATAAATTCAAATTTTCGGATAAAAAATTATTTTCCAAAAAATGTAGTTTTATGACCTTTTAATGGTGTTCCCTTTTTAAATATATTTTAGTAATTCATAATATGTTTTATTATAAAAAATAAACTTCTTATTTAGAAGTGTTATATCAAAATTTACTTTGGATGATATTTTGGTATTTCTCTACTAAATTTAATTTTTTATGTATAGTGTAAAATATTGCATTTTAATTCAAAACTGCATTTTACACTGATTTATTTATATAGTTAGATTATACATTAAATTGGATTTAAAGTTTAATTGGATTATATTATTACCTTTTAATCCAATTTTGATTATTATAAGTAATTTCACTTTGAAATTGGATATAAACACATGTCAATCTTATGGTAGATTTACTTCTAAAAAATGTTTGTCGGATTTGATGATGGGAATTAATTATAAATTATTTTCTGCAAAAAAAAAATTTTTTGAATTTTATAAATGGATTCCATATTTGGAATCAGGAAGTCCAAATTTTGTAAATAGGAAACTTTTATATTTATACATTATGAATAGTGACTTAAGTAAATATATTATTTATCTGGGTTAAAGGGTAAATCTGGAAGATGAAGGAAAAAAATAATATTATGATAATATTTAATTATTATAAAAAATTTCATAACCCTATTTGATGATACATTTATGACCATGGCCATCCTTGTGTAGATTTTGGGAACCCATAGAGCCACATCTACCTGGAAATGTCATTTTATAAAAATTAATTTAAAGTTAAGGAAAATGTTACATAAATTTATATTTTTTAGTCAAAAAGATTTATATGGGGTTATATAACAAATATATTCGACTATAATTATTAAATAGAAATTTAAAACGATTTCCTACATCATGTTATTTTATATATGATTTTTAGACATCATATAAATAAAATTATTTGTGACACAATGGTGATGTAGTGATTACTTTATTAATTGAAAAATAATCCGAAAATATTAGATTTATCCAAATAACATATATTATGTTTGAGATGTCATTAATGGTCCATTTTTTATTCACATGGAATTTTATAGTATATATAATAACTATATAGTATGAATATACAAGTGAATATGGTAAAAGTTAAATTAGTTAACTAATTTTCGAAGCCAAAACCGTTGGTTAATTCTAAGCACTGAACATCTCTAAAACCAGTTTTATAAGAGGATTTAAAATAATACTAACCTTACCTTATAATTAAATGAGTTGGGGACCTTTTAAATCAAAATTCAGTGTATAATAAATAAGAAATTCAAACATTCCTAAAGTGCCCCTCCTCCATCTTATAAAAGGACACCACATCTAACAAATTACTCACACCTCCAAAATAACTTTTCTCATACAAATTATACTCAAATATTCTCCCCACATCCATCTATTCTGAATAGAATCATTCTCGTAGTCATAATTCAAATCAAGAAAGCCTTTTTCCTCAAATCAAAGAGAGTTACACGTTTTAAGAGGTAGCGTATTCTCTATAATTTCATTCCATTATTCTACTAATTCACTTCCTTATATATTGTTTTTCATTAATTACAAAAGAACACATGTATAATCAATATTCTTGGTTTTTTATGAGAATGATTCGAACTATACTTACCCACACCTCTATCCAATGGGTATTGAATATACTGTTTCTGTGGACGACAATCTACCGCCACACGAAACGATGATTATTCAGTCTTCTCCTACTGCCATTCATGGAAGACATTATAATGGAACTGTAATTACATATGATATCTATGATATTTATTTTTTCTCTATTATTTCTGTAATTATAATTTAAAACATACTTTTAGGCTTTTCATGTTTTATAAATATGATAATTTCATTTGAGTAAGTGTGGACTACCGACCCTCAAAGTGATATGACTCGTTCATGCCATACATGGAATGTATAAAGGATAGTGTTAAGGTTATTTTGTGACATATGTAAAATATGATATTATAATGGAATTATAATATACCTATGTATCATTAAGTTATAATTCCATTAAATATGAAATACAAATGAATGTAGCATTGATGAATATATATGGCTTACTCTCTCCATGAACGGTGCATTATATTTTCTTATATCATAATCTGATGGACTATTGAAAATACAAATATACCGGATCTAAATACATATATATAATATATATATATATATATATGATATTTAAATCTGGAATACAATTCTGGAGAAAATATTCTTTTGACCACATGGACAATTTATAATTATAAAAATTTCATTTATAAATCAAGTACCGAACATTGACAAAAGAACGATATAAACATGAATAATTATATTATTTCTATATCAATGTAAGATTTTATATAAAAGAAATAATAAAATTGAAAAATGATTTGATGAAGGTATAATTAATTTAGGTTTATTATTTTGTGAGATGAAGAACGAACATGACAAGTTGGACACAAGGTAAGGGAAATTCTTAAACCAAATCTCATTATTTTGGTTGATCTTATACTTCTTATCCTGCTATGGTTAAGTGAGAGGTGAATTTTTGATATCCTATCTTTTATATATACTTTCAATATGGGTACAAATAGTGAATAGACATAATAGATCTATTATATTTACAAAATGATCATTGTAATGGAACCTTTCACCCTCATCTTTTAGTCAAAAACTTATTTTATGTTATGTGTTTTAATTTACATTTTCTGATGTTTTGATATGTTCCACTGTATTCTTATTGTCATACATTTTATTTCCCAGTGATGACAGACCCTTTTCTCTCCTATAAAATCATTTTATGAATTTTAAAGTGACGTCGTTAGGCAATCGAATTTTTCTAAAAGATATCATCTCAATATCTTTTCATTGTGGAATATTTTGGTTTATAAACGATCTTATTTTATATAGTTTATAATAATAAAATTTTTCATAATATTTCATGTAATGTTTTTCAAGGGGAATATATTGTTTTACGAAGAGTTTTACATAATGACAAATGGAATGTTTCTTTTTAACTTACATGGTGAAAATGACCTTTCCGCTGTCGCGAGTATTATTTGATATTTGTAATCCTCAATTATGCATAATGTTTTTAAAAGGAAAATAAATACCATATACATTTTATACATATTTTGGTAATTAAAATGGTTTTTAGAAAGCATTGATTTTGTAAATATCAAGAAATGATATATTTTGATTGTAATTTGAAAATGTTATCTTTCTTTTATACTTGTTTTTGGTGTTATGAATATGTTATGGTTCTTTGGGATTGTTTACATATAATAGTGGTCCTGTGATAATACTATGGTGGGTGATCCTGATATCACTCTCCAATGCATTCGGTAATGTGACGGAGGTAAACATTAATGTTTCCTCTAAGAGATTTATGGAATATACCGCTATGGGTATTCTAAACATATCTACAAATGTAGTTGTGAATGCTAAAATTTAAGTATATTATGGATTCCACAAGTTACCTTTATGATTTATGATTTCTATATGTTCTTAATAAATCATAATATTTCATGAGGTTTGTTAAATACCTTATTTTTTGTATGTATTTATGGAATATTGTTTTTATTCTTTATTATATAACCCTTACTAAGCTTTTTATGCTCCACCAATGTTTTTGAAATGTTTTCAATAGGGTATAAGGAAGGTTAAGAGAATGGAATAATTCACGAATATTTATATCAAGAAAATAATTATTCATTTCTTTTAAGAGTTTTTTGTATGAAAAAATGGATACTGATTTGAACTGTCTACATTGAAATATTTGAGATGTAATGTAACAGTTATGTCCTAATTATCTAAAACACTAAATAAGAAAAGATCCTCAATATAAATTGTTAACATAACTAAATATTATGTAATTTTTTAAGGCTGGGGCCTTACATAACTAGGAGTTTTTTTGAGAAGGTTCAGAAGCAAGAATAGATACAGGTTTTGCCTCCTTATCAGATACAACTTCTTTACCAGAGATTGGTTTATGCTGAAACATAGTTGAAATATGTAATCCTTGAAATTAGGTTCCTTGAAACATATCTACATAAATATAACTGGGAATCCTATAACAGGTATCCAATGAGCTTGAGTCCACATGGTTTTCACTTCAACCCTTTCTAATATGGGGGTTTCTCTCCCTCCAAAGATAAATCTCTTTGATAACTAATAGAGTCAATATATTGACTAGATTCCATATCCTCTGTAATATCATATTCAACCATATCTATAAATAATTAGAAAGCTTGATCCATTCTTTTCACATCAGATAAAGTCATTTCTTTTTCTTCTGATTCATCCCCTATCTATTTCTTATTGAAAACATGTTCTTTCACAGTAGCATATTCGTCTACAATATATTTACTTTTATCAGTAGCGTATATTTCTTTGATAGAATATTCAACACCCTTATATAGAGGGGATTCTCCAGAGGGAACATCCTACGGATGCCTAGGATATTCAAGAGTGGGTTCTCCAGTCCTTTTCCAAATCTATTGATTGTTTTTTCTCCACTTGAAGCATTTTCTTCATTAGTTCTAGGAACATAATCTTCCACTTCTTTAATTGAATATTACACAAGCTCATCAAACTATTACCAAGGGTTAATGAAATTCTTAGGTCATGAAGGGTTATCATTAGGATTAAAATCCTCATAGGGTTTATCATTATCTTCAACCCATGATCTCTTCAATGGATTCCAACTGATCATCATTCATCTACATGTATCCTTAGATATACAAAAATTGCAATCTTCGACTACTTCTTCATTCATACCAACCACACATTTGGCTAGTAAAATAGTAGATATAAACCTTGAATAATATAAAAAGGTTGAATTTGATATTGTCTTGATCATGTCACATATGTGAAGGACAATGTACTTTAATAGATTAATATTTTGTTCATTCTTGATAAGATATATAAAAACACATCATGAAATTTGAGTATGTAAAAGTCACATGTAACGACCCGAAATTTTGAATAAATCTTGTTTTCTAATTTCATGTGTTATTTTATTTTATTTTTATACTCAACAAAAATGTTTTATTTGATAAACATGATTATAATTAAAATGAGATCAGTGGGTTTTGACTATTATATAACCATCGGTCAATATGACCGCTGTGAACAAAATGTTTTGATTATTGTCTCTAAATATAAGTAATCTTGGTTAATTATTATAGAAAGAAGATTCGATGGCCTCACCTAGTAGTCTTGGACCGATCGAAGCCCATCTAACAGAGCTTGGGAAGGAGGTAGCACCATTGGGCTTTGCTCTGGATCAAATCCAAGCTGAACTTCATCATGTGAAGCTGGAACGGAATCGCCTTCGTGAGAAGTTCAAACTGATAGAAATTACTACTCGGGCAATGTTGACTGAGCCGCCCCAAGCTTCTATCACCCTAGCACACCTTACTCTTAGGTCCTATGCTGGTATTATAAGGGGCTATGTAACGAGACTGTAACTACCTTGTGTAATCCTTGTTTTAAATAAAAATTGGGATTTCTTCTTATGATGAAGTTTATGAATTTTGAAATGACCGGATAAATATAGTATGCATATTTTTGATGAATTTTAGAAAAAGGATATTTTAAAAATGTTTATGTAAAACCTAAATAATTAAAAATGTGTGATGATTTTCAAAAAATGGTCTTCTGCAATTATGTTCAGTACTAAATTTAGAGTCTAATAAGATCAACTTGATTTTTGATGAATAGTAAATTATGAATAGTGATTTTATGATTAGGATTAATAATGTGTCCAAATGTATTAGTAATCTCAATTAAAGAAAGTATTAAAATAAGCTAGGCACTTTGATTAAGTAATGTGATTCAATAAAATGGTTAAATAACGGTTTCATAAATTATTATTCAAGTATTAGTTTTTTCGGATGAATAGTGTTTTTTTAATTAAAAATTTAATTAAAAATAATTAGAAAATTATTTTTATAAAAATGACATTATTTTTGAACTCAGAGCATCGATATTATGTTATGGTAATTTTTGAGGATTTTTCTGAAAAAAATGAATTTTCGGTGAATAGTGTATTTATTTAAAAATAAAATTTAAAATATGTAGAAAATTATTTTTATAAAATGGAGTTCATTTTTGAAATCGGAGCATTGATATTTAGTTAAGGTGAAAGTTTGGGATTTTTCTAAGAAAGATGAATTTTTCAGTGAATAGTAAAAATGCAGTTTTAGGGTTTCGGTATGTTTAATGACATCATAATTGTGTCATGATGATGTCATGAAATCTTTTAAGGGTTGGCCGGACATGGGTGATGAATTATTGTTTTGGGGGCCCCATGTGGCCTAACTCCATGATAAATGCCAAGGGAGAGCACATGGGTTTGAGAAAAGCACATATGAGGTGCCCCTTGGCCATTAATGCCTTGTCCCCTCACTTTCCCTATAAATACCAAGCCCTCCTCTCATCCATTCGACTCCCTACTCATTCCCAACGAATTTATGGTCTCATTACCTCCCAAGGAGTCCTCCCAAGGTTCCCCCAAGCCCTCAAGGTCCCAACCTTTGAGGTTTAAGAGTTACATTTTAAGGTAAGGGATCCGACCTCTCTCTTTCTTTTCAAGTAATCTCTTTTTTGTCATTTCTTTTATACTCCATGTTCTTATGTTGGAGGATGTTCTTTTATATTAATCCTACTGCCTATTTCATGTTCATATTATGAGAGACCCCCCCTTGCTCTCATCAATTCGTTTTAAGAATGTTTAAGTGGCGCCGTTAGGCTGCCGAATTTTTAAGGGATTCTTTCACCTTCCTCATTTTCAAGTTCTATTTTCATTCAAGTCTTTCATGTTCCTTTTTATTATGTTGGGGTATGATCTATAAATTATCATACTGATATTTTATGATCATATTATGAGAGACCCCATTTGATCGCTTCAATTCAGTATTTTGATGTTTTAAGTGGCGCCGTTAGGCTGCCGAATTTTTAAGTGGTTTTTCACCCTTCTCGTTTTGAAGTTCTACTTTCATGTCAATTATTTCAAGTTCCTTTTTGTTATATTGGGGTATTATCTCTATATATATCATACTGGATTCTTATGTTCATATTATGAGAGACCCCATTTGATCTCTTCAATTCAGTATTTTGATGTTTTAAGTGGCGCCGTTAGGCTGCCGAATTTTTAAGTGGTTCTTCACCCTTCTCATTTTGAAGTTCTACTTTCATGTCAATTCTTTCAAGTTACTTTTTGTTATGTTGGGGAATTATCTCTATATCTATCATACTTAACTCTTATGTTCACATGATGAGAGACCCAATTTGATCTTTTCAAATCATTTTTGTTGATGTTTAAGTAACGCCGTTAGGCTGCCGAACATTCATAAGAGAAATCTAATTTTTGTCTTCCTTCCATGTTTTTCATTTCAAATGGTATGTCCTTGAAATTTCATTACCATGATCATGTATCCTTCTTATTCTGTCCATGTACTATTTTATGGGTCATTTATGAATGTTTGACCCATTTTACCTCTCTTTTAATGTCTTCTAAAACCTCGGAACATAGCCGTTATGCTGCAGAATTTCTGTATCAAAATCTCTCTCTCTTTTTCTAAAGTTCTTTTATATTATTAAGTGAATACTCAAAGCTCTTTCTTCTAAAGGGGTATTCACATATATACCAAAATGTTCTATTTTAAATTCTGGGATTTACATACATGAGACCCACCTTCCTTTTCTGTGGGTTTTAAGTGACGTAAAGATCATGTCTTTAAAGCAGTTTTTAAAACGTTATGATTATGAAATGAAACCCATTTATTTTATGATATATGGGTTATTTATGAAATGTTTGATTATGATATATGTGTCTCACATGATAATAAAGGCAAATTTAAGGGTGTGCCCTGATAGCAATCCAATGCATTGGGTAATGATGTAACCACAAGAGATTACAATTTTCACGATACCTTGGTGAATAGCCTTGGTAATTTTCAAATGACACCTTGGGGATGGACCTTGGTGATATGTTCATGATTGTCTATGTTAAATGATGTAGCCACATCTTCAAGTTATGAAAATGTTATTTTTATTATGATATGCCACATGATTTTTTTTATCATGCCTTAAAGTTCTTGTTCATGACATAGTTGATGTAGCTCAAGTTCACATGTTAAATGTTTCCCTCGTTTCCCTTACTGGGCCTTCTGCTCACCCTTTCTTTTGATGTATGATCCCAGGTTATGTGATGCCGTAATGAACCTAGGATGAACCTGAGGAGAATCCTTTCAAGTCTTTTAGAAGAATGTTTTATGTTTTCATGTTTTAAGTTCCTGGTTTCCAAGACACTAAACCTTAAAGATCCTCAGTTTTGTATAATGTAATGAAAGTTTATGTGATAAAAAGGTGGGATTCCATAGTTGGTATCAAAGGATGGTTTAGTTATTTGTGGAAATTAGGATATGAAAACTCTAGGAAGAACCCTATAGAAAGGTTTAATATAGGAAATCTTCCTGGTATTTTGGTGAGTATTGAGTAAGGGGTTGCCAAGCAAATACATCCCTGTCTGGATACGAGCAGGTAGAGGTGGCTCTGGCATAGATGTACATAGGGGTAAAACCCGAAAACACCGCTTTGAGCTAGACTCGAACGGGAACTAGTACACGACAACGGGCCTTGCTGCACTCTTGGTTACGACACTCCCGGGGGATATGCTTTGGTAAATTCATAAGCTTGGTATGAACCATTGTTAGAGGAACAAAGATAAAATAAAATAAAGGTTCACATAAGAATATATGATCATTCATAACCTAGATGGGAACCTAGGAGATCACAAGTTAGGGTATACCTTTCATATACAAGTTATCCTTATATGCTTTCAGTTACTTTTCATGATTATTAGCTAAGTACTTAAGCCCCTAATTATAGTTTCTTTTCTTAGTTAATGGCGGGAAATAGAAGAACATGTCTCAACAACCAATGTGATAGGAAATGCTATGATTGCTGTATTAAGATGATAGAGATGATTAGGGGATTAAAATATGATTTTTATTTTGTAAGACGTTCACTATTTTGGGGACCCTATATGATCTAGGTAAATAGATTACAACGGTATTTTCATTGAGGAGTAAGGTTGACTTATATTTTGAAGAGTCGATGAATTTAAGGTGGACTTATAGTAATTTAGGTTACTTACGGGAATGATTAACCTATCTTGGGTAAAATATGTTTAGGTTAGCTACTTTTGTTATAAGATGTTAGGAGTGGTTGATGTTTGTTGGAGATGAACAATGAAGTTTATTTTGGAAGACTATGTTATCAAATCTTTCTTGTATTTGGGTTTCAATCTTAGTTTGGTTTATTTTGAGGAATCTTAAGGACCATTATTTACGGAATGGACTATGATGAACTTTGGGTAGTACCATGGAATTTGATGATTTAAAAGTAGTTTCCATTCCTATGGGATTCTTTCTTCTTGAAGAGTTGTTTTACCTTAACCTTTCTGTTTTTGGGATAATGTTTAAAGACAGAAGAAATAGATAGTTAATCTTTTGTAGATTATGTGATTCTATAGAAGATGATTCTTGTGCTTTTATGAGACCAAGTGTTTTTGAATTCTCATCATTTGGAGAAAAGATTAGTGTTGGTAGGGACTTGTTAAAGGATGAAACTCTACTTGAAGGTAGGTATATTTTCTTATGTTTTTGTTCTATGTAGTAAATGAAATCCTCAAAATTATGAAAAGAAACGTAAAACAAAAATTATGTTGGTTTACGTTTCCTACTAGGTAATCAAAGACCGTTTACACACATCATAAGTTTGGGATTTTCTCATGGTTAACTTTCTCCTAATCATGTTCTCTATCACTCACCCTCAGAACTTGAACCTTTGTTTTCTCCTCCATGTCCATGTTTTCCTACATGGAACCCTAGCGTGGGTTAACTCGGGTGACCTTTGTACTTCCCTTTCTTTATTTTAAAGTAATAGTTTTACTGACTCCTTTTCCGATGTGGGACTTTAAATGAAATTTCAAAACCCAATTTTTTTTTTAAAAATTGCGAGGACGCAATTTCTTAAGGGGGGAAGATTGTAACGACCCGAAATTTTGAATAAATCTTGTTTTCTAATTTCATGTGTTATTTTATTTTATTTTTATACTCAAAAAAATGTTTTATTTGATAAAAATGATTATAATTAAAATGAGATCAGTGGGTTTTGACTATTATATAACCATCGGTCAATATGACCGCTGTGAACAAAATGTTTTGATTATTGTCTCTAAATATAAGTAATCTTGGTTAATTATTATAGAAAGAAGATTCGATGGCCTCACCTAGTAGTCTTGGACCGATCGAAGCCCATCTAACAGAGGTTGGGAAGGAGGTAGCACCATTGGGCTTTGCTCTGGATCAAATCCAAGATGAACTTCATCATGTGAAGCTGGAACGGAATCGCCTTCGTGAGAAGTTCAAACTGATAGAAATTACTACTCGGGCAATGTTGACTGAGCCTCCCCAAGCTTCTATCACCCTAGCACACCTTACTCTTAGGTCCTATGCTGGTATTATAAGGGGCTATGTAACGAGACTGTAACTACCTTGTGTAATCATTGTTTTAAATAAAAATTGGGATTTCTTCTTATGATGAAGTTTATGAATTTTGAAATGACCGGATAAATATAGTATGCATATTTTTGATGAATTTTAGAAAAAGGATATTTTAAATATGTTTATGTAAACCCTAAATAATTAAAAATGTGTGATGATTTTCAAAAAATGGTCTTCTGCAATTATGTTCAGTACTAAATTTAGAGTCTAATAAGATCAACTTGATTTTTGATGAATAGTAAATTATGAATAGTGATTTTATGATTAGGATTAATAATGTGTCCAAATGTATTAGTAATCTCACTTAAAGAAAGTATTAAAATAAGCTAGGCACTTTGATTAAGTAATGTGATTCAATAAAATGGTTAAATAACGGTTTCATAAATTATTATTCAAGTATTAGTTTTTTCGGATGAATAGTGTTTTTTTAATTAAAAATAATTAGAAAATTATTTTTATAAAAATGACTTTATTTTTGAACTCAGAGCATCGATATTATGTTATGGTAATTTTTGGGGATTTTTCTGAAAAAAATGAATTTTTGGTGAATAGTGTATTTATTTAAAAATAAAATTAAAAATATGTAGAAAATTATTTTTATAAAATGGAGTTCATTTTTGAAATTGGAGCATTGATATTTAGTTAAGGTGAAAGTTTGGGATTTTTCTAAGAAAGATGAATTTTTCAGTGAATAGTAAAAATGCAGTTTTAGGGTTTCGGTATGTTTAATGACATCATAATTGTGTCATGATGATGTCATGAAATCTTTTAAGGGTTGGTCGGACAAGGGTGATGAATTATTGTTTTGGGGGCCCCATGTGGCCTAACTCCATGATAAATGCCAAGGGAGAGCACATGGGTTTGAGAAAAGCACATATGAGGTGCCCCTTGGCCATTAATGCCTTGTCCCCTCACTTTCCCTATAAATACCAAGCCCTCCTCTAATCCATTCGACTCCCCACTCATTCCCAACGAATTTATGGTCTCATTACCTCCCAAGGAGTCATCCCAAGGTTCCCCCAATCCCTCAAGGTCCCAACCTTTGAGGTTTAAGAGTTACATTTTAAGGTAAGGAATCCGACCTCTCTCTTTCTTTTCAAGTAATCTCTTTTTTGTCATTTCTTTTATACTCCATGTTCTTATGTTGGAGGATGTTCTTTTATATTAATCCTACTGCCTATTTCATTTTCATATTATGAGAGACCCCCCCTTGCTCTCATCAATTCGTTTTAAGAATGTTTAAGTGGCGCCGTTAGGCTGCCGAATTTTTTAAGGGATTCTTTCACCTTCCTCGTTTTCAAGTTCTATTTTCATTCAAGTCTTTCATGTTCCTTTTTATTATGTTGGGGTATGATCTATAAATTATCATACTGATCTTTTATGATCATATTATGAGAGACCCCATTTGATCGCTTCAATTCAGTATTTTTATGTTTTAAGTGGCGCCGTTAGGCTGCCGAATTTTTAAGTGGTTCTTCACCCTTCTCGTTTTGAAGTTCTACTTTCATGTCAATTATTTCAAGTTACTTTTTGTTATATTGGGGTATTATCTCTATATATATCATACTGGATTCTTATGTTCATATTATGAGAGATCCCATTTGATCTCTTCAATTCAGTATTTTGATGTTTTAAGTGGCGCCGTTAGGCTGCCGAATTTTTAAGTGGTTCTTCACCCTTCTCATTTTGAAGTTCTACTTTCATGTCAATTCTTTCAAGTTACTTTTTGTTATGTTGGGGAATTATCACTATATCTATCATACTTAACTCTTATTTTCACATGATGAGAGACCCTATTTGATCTTTTCAAATCATTTTTGTTGATGTTTAAGTAACGCCGTTAGGCTGCCGAACTTTCATAAGAGAAATCTAATTTTTGTCTTCCTTCCATGTTTTTCATTTCAAATGGTATGTCCTTGAAATTTCATTACCATGATCATGTATCCTTCTTATTCTGTCCATGTACTATTTTATGGGTCATTTATGAATGTTTGACCCATTTACCTCTCTTTTAATGTCTTCTAAAACCTCGGAACATAGCCGTTATGCTGCAGAATTTCTGTCTCAAAATGTCTCTCTCTTTTTCTAAAGTTCATTTTTATTATTAAGTGAATACTAAAAGCTCTTTCTTCTAAAGGGGTATTCACATATATACCAAAATGTTCTATTTTAAATTCTGGGATTTACATATATGAGACCCACCTTCCTTTTCTGTGGGTTTTAAGTGACGTAAAGATCATGTCTTTAAAGCAGTTTTTAAAACGTTATGATTATGAAATGAAACCCATTTATTTTATGCTATATGGGTTATTTATGAAATGTTTGATTATGATATATGTGGCTCACATGATAATAAAGGCAAATTTGAGGGTGCGCCCTGATAGCGCTCCAATGCATTGGGTAATGATGTAACCACTAGAGATTACAATTTTCACGATACCTTGGTGAATAGCCTTGGTAATTTTCAAATGACACCTTGGGGATGGACCTTGGTGATATGTTCATGATTTTCTATGTTAAATGATGTAGCCACATCTTCAAGTTATGAAAATGTTATTTTTATTATGATATGCCACATGATTTTTTTTATCATGCCTTAAAGTTCTTGTTCATGACATAGTTGATGTAGCTCAAGTTCACATGTTAAATGTTTCCCTTGTTTCCCTTACTGGGCCTTCTGCTCACCCTTTCTTTTGATGTATGATCCCAGGTTATGTGATGCCGTAATGAACCTAGGATGAACCTGAGGAGAATCCTTTCAAGTCTTTTAGAAGAATGTTTTATGTTTTCATGTTTTAAGTTCCTGGTTTCCAAGACACTAAACCTTAAAGATCCTCAGTTTTGTATAATGTAATGAAAGTTTATGTGATAAAAAGGTGGGATGCCATATCACCTTTCATTGGCCATGTTAGTTTTTGAATAAAAACGAACAAAAAACTACTCTCTCCATCTAATTCAGTAGTAATATGACTTATTTTCATTTTGGTTTACATCAACTCACCCAAATCCTAATCTAAACTAAATATGTCACATTTGAAGAGGATTTCCTCTTTGATAGTCCTAAAAAATTCCATTATGTGTTATTCCTAAGTCAGCAGACCACAACTTCGAAGAAAAGGTACATCTCTATCCCTTCACCTCAAAGATAACCACATAATAATATTTATAGTTTAATGAAATCTTAACATAATTATAACATTTGAAAACTAGATTCTGATAGATAACTCTTTTATCTATTGTAAAACACTCTAAACATCCCAGTTCTTTCCATACATTCAAAACAAGAAATTTACTTAACAGGATCAAATTCACACATATTAATTTCTCAAGAAAATATTTTCAGACTTCAAGACCTGGGTTTAGCGGTTTCTCAGGGATTTTAATCAGAGAAAAATTCTATTTATTTGAATAGTGATTCCTATTAGGATACAATGAAGATGGATGATTCATCCTAGGAATTCTAGGTTGGATCAAAAATGATTAGGAGTTTGAGAGAAAATAGACTAGTTTCGGGAGTATGATGTACGAGTGAAGAGAGAATAAAAAAGATGAGTTTTAATCATTTAGGGAGTCCAAAAATTTTAAAACCGAAAAACGTGGTAGAAAAGAAATAAAATAATCAATACAGCTGTACATGAATAAGATTTTAAAAAAATCTTCACCATAACGGTAAGACCGGAACCAATAGTCACAATGTCAACATCGTAGTGTGAATATAAACAGTTATACCATAAAGATTGAGATAAAAAACATGAGATAACATACATGAGACAACAAACAAGTGATAAAAAATTGATACAACAAAAATGAGACAACAAACTAAGAGAAGAAAACATGAGACAAAAAACCGAGAGACAATATCTAAGAGGTATTAACTGAGAGACAATAACTATTTTTTAATTAATTGTTAGATAATAAATTGGTCACTCAAGGATAATCAATCCTAATTCATGAATGATTTGAATCATACTCTCCAAATTTAAATTATTATTGAAAATGTCAGCAAGATGATTTTTAGTTCCAATGAATTCTAACATAATATCCTTCTTTTTTATAATGATATCTCAAAAATTTATTTATTACATCGATATATTTTTTTCTTGAACGAGAAACATGTTTCTTAGAGAGGTTAATATACCTTGTGTTATCATAATTTATAGGGACGTGTCTAAATTTATATCCATAATCTAGAAAAGCATGTTTCATTCCCAAATTATGATTACAAAAACTACCTTCAATAATGTATTCAACTTTGCAAATGGACAATGAGAAATAATGTTCATTTTTACTACACCATGATACTAGCCACTTGTCTAAAAAGTGACATTTTCTAAAGGTTCTTTTTCTATCTAACTTACATCCACTAAAATATTCATCTGAAGAGATAACTAAAAAAAATGATTTTCCCCTAGGAAATAACAGTCATAAGTTGGTATTTTGTTTGAGGTATTTAAAAAAACATTTATCCACAAGAAGATGTGACTCTTTAGTATTTTCTTGAAAATGAGCACACATACACACAGTAAACATAATACCATGCATGCTTGTAGTTTATAGAGTGACTACCTAATTATTTCTCTATAAGTAGATCGATGAATAAGTTTTTAATTTTCATCAATATTTAATTTACAGGCAGTACTCATATGAGTATCACAACTTTTTGTACTATCCAAACCAAATTTTTTTATAATATATTTATCATACTTACATTGAATAAAAACATACCATCATTATTTTGAATGATTTGAAAACCTTGAAAGAATTTGAGTTCTCCCATTAAAATAATTTCAAATTCACTTTTCATAATTTTGGAAAAATCAATAAATTTTGAATTTTTAGAAGATCCAAAAATAATATCATCAATATATATTTGAAAAACAAAAAAATCTTTGTAAATTTTTTTATAAATATAGTAGGATCAACAATACCTATTGGAATGGCTTTAGAAATAAGATAATTACTTTTTTATCATACCAATATCTTAGATTTTGTTTTAAACCGTATGAAGCTTTCATTATTTTTTAAAAAATGATTTGGGAAATGAGGGATATTAAAACCAAGGGGTTTTTGAAAAAAAAATCCTAAACTATATACGCATATAAGAATGAACTCTTACCATCCATTTGTAATAGTTTGAAATTTACATGTACTGCATATAAAACCAAGATTCTAAGGGATTCAAGTATGAAAACTAGAACATAGGATTCCTCATAATATATCCTTTTTTATAACTATAACTTTGTTTAACTAATCTAGCATTATTTCTTATAATGTTTCCACCATTATCTACTGTATTCCTAAACACCCATTTATTTCCTATGGATAAGGTTTCATTAGGTATATCCAATGGTTTATAGACATTATTTTGTTCAAACTAATTTAACTCTTATTGCATTGCTATCACCCAAAAATCATCATTTATTTCCTCATTGATGTTCATAGGCTCAAGATGTTACAAAAAGTCACACTGTGCAACCTGATTTCTTATAGAAGCTCTTGTCTGAGTTCCTTATCTAAATATCCAAGAACAACATCAAACGAATAATTTTTAAGGGTTTTAATAGGTTTAAAAAAATTGGATCTATTAATTTATTTTTCTATAATAGGTTCAATTTAATTATGACTATATTCAAGATAATTTCCAAAAATGGAAGATGTAAAAAGTTTCTTGATAGCAGGGTGAAAATATTTTTCTTTTGTGTCTAGATTTTACACATCTTCCTCATGGTTTTCTAGGGTGGTCTTGGATTCATGTATATCTATTTTATCAAATTTCACATGTATAGATTCATCCGCACATTTGGTTCATTTATTAATGTATATATGGGCTTTACTAGAGATTGAGGAAACTAGAAAAAATTCTTCATCACTTTTTGATGAAAATGTGTCTATATTTTGGTTAGAATTGAGAATATAAACATCTCAACTAAAAGATTTGATATAATTTTCTTTTGGGTTTTCTATTATTCAACAAATAATATGTAGTTTTCTTAATAATTGGTCTGATTAAGACACTGTTACTAATATAGAAATATTTATTTATAGATTTATCCCAAAAGCAGATAGTTTTATCATATTCATTGAGAATGGTTCTTGTTATTTCATGCAAGGTTCTATTTATTCTTTCTACAACAACATTTTGTTGAGTTGTCTGAGGGGTATAAAAGTTAAGACTAGCCATTTTTTAAGAAAAATGATTCAAACTCTTGAATTCCAAACTCATGTCCATGGTCACTTCTTATGGTTTTAATTTTAATTCCACTCATGTTTTCAATTGTTCTAGAGTACTTGGTGAATTGAGAACAAGATTCGGTTTTGTGAGATAAGAAAAAGGTCCATGTATATCTAGAATATTCATATATAGGAATACAGACATAGTGATTCACATTTAGACTTGAAACTATAGATGGTCTAAACAAGTCCATGTGAACCAAATCAAGTGGTTGAGAAGTTGAAACTTCTTCTTTGGTGTTAACGATATTTTATGGTGTTTACCCTTTTGGAAAGGATTAAAAACCTTTTCATTTGGAAACTCATGTATTGGTATATATTTAACTAGTCTTTTCCTAGTATAATTTCTAAGGAAGTGTATTTAACTATGTCCTAGTCTTCTATTCCAAATCCATGAATCCTTGTGAATGACAGTCAAATAAGAAAAAGTTTTAGAAACTAAAGAATCTAAGTTAACAACATAAACATTTTTAGTTATATAAGAATAAAATACTACTTAATTTTTATAATTAAAAACATTTCAAGAATCATTTTCATATTCAATAGGAAACTATTCATCACATAACTGTTAAATACTAAGAATATTATATTTTAATCCATCAATAAAAAGTACTATTGAAATTAAAATTGAGACAGAGATTCGAATATGTGAAAGGCCCATTATTTTTTCATTTGAATTATCACCAAATGTGACATTTCCACTATCAATATTTATCATATTATTGAAGCATGATAAATCACCTATCATGTGTCTTGAGAACCCACTGTCTATGTACTATAGACTTTTAAAGGATCTCTTCAAATAGCTTTCCAACAAATGAAATATTAAAGAGATAATTCTGGTACCCAGATTTGTGTGGGTCCAGTAATATTAGTAATAAGAGCTTTATAAACCCATACTTTCATCATGGGATTCCAATTCATAGTTTGTAATGTATTGGAAAATCAAAATTTTGTTGGTCCTAAAAATATTGAAGCACTTATTGACATCCATGAGCTAGAACTAGTATAGTTTTTATTTCTGTGTATGAAGATAGATTTTCTAGATTTTGTTATAAAATGATATTTATATATGTTTCATTATCCAGGTATGAATCATATACTAGTAGTGCACATAGGAGCTATTTTTTACCAATAATATGTGTCAGAGTATTCCTTCCATTGGAAAATTTGTCTACGCCCTTATTCAATTACTCAGTAGAAAATTTAAATTCATTATTATCTTTAAGTAATTGAGAATTACTTTCCTTTTCTATAGTAAGCTTAGATTTAATAGTAAGAGTAAGAGCATAGAGTTTATTCAAAACATTATATTTATCTTTTAATTAATATCATTTATCTTCAAGTAATATAAAGTATTCAAACATTTTCTCATTATTTATATTTTTAGAATCACATACATCTCCATAATAATAATAATTTTTTAAAGGTGAATCATTTGTTACCTCTAATGTTTTTTTCATGTAACACATGTGGTCTTTTTGATCCTTTTCATCAGGTTAATATTATGAGTCACTTGAGCTATTCTCAGAAGAACTCCTTGTTTCTTTCATTTTCTTTTTTTAATTTCAATATTTTTCCTCATACATAATTTTTTACTTTATCTTGGGACAATTATATATTAAATTTCACTTTCTCTTACATTCATAGTAGTTTATCTCATTTGATTTCTCATCCCTTTTAATTCCTTCTTCTAATTACCTTTATTGTCATAGTTTCCTTTGTAGTTTGGATTCCGAATGAATTTTATCCCCCTATAACCCTTTATAACCCTTAAAGCTAATTGATCTGTTTCCTAATCACTATATGATAGTGAATCATAAAAACTTGTACTGTCAGAATGAGTCTTTATACTTTCCTTTTAATTATTTTTATGTAGTGGTTTTGAAAGCCACTAACATTATATTTGGGGCATCCTCCTCTTCCACTTTATTTACCTTTAACTCTTTATCATAAATAATCACTTTACCTATCAGCTCTTCGACTGGAAACATATGGATGTCACATTATTCTATAATTGATGTTGAGGTTCCTCTCCGTCTTTCCAGTTGGCATCTAAGTAGTCCCATGGTTTTTTCTTTATCACCCATTGGATTTCCAAGAGTTCTCATTGTATTGTCTATCTTGTTGAACCTGAGATACATATGAAAAATAGGCTCATTAGGATTCAGTTTGATGTTATCATATTTAATTGTATTTGTGTTTAGTCTCATTTTTTTAATACTATATGTTCATTTATGTGAAACAGATAAAGTGTCCCAAATTTCATAAAAACATTTACATGTAGAGAGTCTGTTAAATTATTCCTCCCCTATAGAAAAAACATGGAATTCATAGATTTACAATTATTATTGTAATGAGTTTTTGTGGCATCACTCAATATAGTTCTTGGAGTGTTTGGTATGTCATATTTATCTTCTATTTCTCTCTAGATATCAAAACCCATTCTTTCTAAGTGCATTTTCATTTTAATTTTCCATTGTGCATAATTTGTACCATTAAAGTTGGGAGGTCTATTTGTAGTATAACCTTCTTATCAATTATCAAAAATAATAATAAAATCTATATTTTAAAGAGATATAAATTTAGAACTAATAGGAATTAAGAGATATTTAAAACACAAATAAAATCATAGATGAAAAGATTTTAAATATCTTGAAACCATTTAAAAATAATTGTTTAAAAACAACCTCTAAAACAAAGTAGTAATTTATAACAGTTTGAATGTTTATTTAATTTTTCAAAATATTGATTACTTCTCAGTTATATCTACCAAAAAGATTGAAATAACATTTAAAACAAATTTACAAAATCAAAATATTTATAAATACTTTCTAATACTAAATATCAATGTGAAACTTAATTTTATGAAATACGAGTAAAAACAGAGAATAAAACAATTAAAAGACCCATGGATAAAACAAGTGGTTCAGTCTTATGCTCAGACAGAATCCACTCCACTTGGTGATCACCTTCCACCAAGAAATATATATATAATTATTTGATCCACACCCTAGACCGGGGTTTACACAATAGTACACGTAACTGTTCATGTGACATGACCACAACCAATGTTCTACGTAGAAAATATAATGTCCAGGCCACATATAATATCTTCCACAATTATACATGGGTTCAACACGGTGTAAAAAAGATATATGTGTTAGGATATCTTGTATCCTCTATTTCAGTGCATGAGACATTCTGTGTTTAATATACATATACACACACTTCTTAAAAGATTAATAAAATAGTATAAAATAGAGTATACTATAATTAGAAAAGATTATATATTCTCTGAGTGTATTTCTATGTAGAACTGTAGTTCTATGATATAGACGATTTGATGTTCAGGTCCTCTTCTAAAAGAAGACTCAAAAATAGAGTAACATGATTTTTGTGTATTGGTTTCCAGTTTAGAGAGTCACTCTTACTATCTTTTTTGAGTTGGTGCTGCAAGGATGTTTGCAGGATGGTACACAAAATTACATCTAGAAAAATAATGAGAGTTATTCATGTATTCATATGTGTGTTCTTTCACACATGTGGGTTCTTCTCTATAACATCTCTTTCAGGTACTATATCCAGCTCATGCACCACTTTGTATCTGATCATTGAGAGCTTGTGATTGGGCTGACAAGAAGCATAATCTATTCACCTCGTACGTCATATTTTCAGTTGTAATGTATACTAACAATCATTAATAATCTTAGTGTCATTAAATGAATCAAGTATGAAAATTAGAATATACTTTTAATTTTATTTAAAAATGATAAAAAAAATTTATTTAAGTAATGGTGTCATAGTTGGTGGTGATATTGGAACATATCCACAATCATGGTGAGTCATAAGTGGTGCCACAGCTAGAAGTGACTTACTTCTAGAGTTCTTGAACCGGTGTCATTGTTAGGGTGTCTAGTCCTTTTTGAATTTTGGAACATCTATCATGGTTACGGTGTCTGGTTATTTACAATTTCATGAACCAGTAGAACGGTTATGGTGTCTATTCCATTTTAATTTCTGGAACCAGTATCATGGATACAGTTTCTAGTAATGGTTTCATACAGTTCTTTATTTTCATGACCAAATGGTGAGACGATTTGGGCACAGAAACAATGTCTCATACTTAGTCAAATATCTATTATTAATCTTTATAATTAATACTCAAAAAATTGATTAAGCTTACATATAATCAAAAAAAATTATAGAACGATATTAATCATGAATTATAATATTAAAACATTATTTACATGATTCAAATTATTTAAATGATTTTCATTATTTTTAGTATTCTCTTGATTTGTGAGCATTAAAACAATAGGAGTCCAACACATTCTTAATAGAGCGTTTTTCTTTAATTTATTCTCCCTCCTCTCTAAAATAATCTTATTCCAAGAAACATAATAAAAGATTTATATCCTATATTTTGAAATTTTATTATCAAAATGGAATAACATAATTATATTTTCACTTCCATCATGTGGGAAATGAATAATTCATTCTTGGGTACAATGAACTACTTCCTTGCGAACAGATGTAATTCATTTTTCATTATCACCACTGATGGACTGTTAAATGATGAATATAATGTGTATATACATTATATATAAAATAATTTACTTCTTGAATTATTATGTCACATATAACTTCTTATTTAAAATTCTGTGAGAGGACATAATAATAATGCTCATGAGTATGACAGACTACCTCCTCGTAAAGCACTATGATTTATTTTTCACTAACACTATACATGGATGTTAATATCAATAAATTTAATTAGTATATGTTCTATATATGATATAATCATTTTATAAATTAAATATTTATAATCATAAAAATTTCATATATCATTCCCTTTATTAGCTTTCCCCTCACTGAGAAATTATAACATCATTTGTGCGTATTTGTTGACTTCCTACTCCAGGAAGTGATTTGATTATTGTTCATCACCACATGAAATGTATTATATATATAATTAAATTTAATTAAGTAATATAAAATTTATGGAATTATTATCATTCATGAAAGATTAAGTATCAGTTACCTTATTTCAACATTGAACATTGAAAAATGTAAATGTAACTCATGCATACATACAACCTACCGTCTCCCTTATTGTAACATTGTTCATTTTTTATTACTATAGAATAAATGATCAGTTATAAAAATATAATTTATGTTTAAAAATTTTAATAATTCAAGATTATTATTCTATGTATTATAAAATAATTACCACTGTAACCTTAGTTAACATATATAAGCAATTTTGGAAACATAAGACAAATTTAATCATAACATACAAAATAAACTTAATTGGTAATTTATCTTTAT
Source organism: Viscum album (assembly GCA_963277665.1). Taxonomy (NCBI): domain Eukaryota; kingdom Viridiplantae; phylum Streptophyta; class Magnoliopsida; order Santalales; family Viscaceae; genus Viscum; species Viscum album. The sequence continues at coordinate 189,403,218 of OY728165.1, read as the reverse complement.
ATGAATTGATAAGAAGGGAAATTAAAGTAATTATAAAATTTCAAAATTTTCTTATAAAATTAAATAAATAAAATATTTTAATTATCTTGGAATATAAGTACAATTCATGACAAATCAGACTCGAGACAAGGGACTCCTTGAGAGAAAACCTCATTTTAAATGTTTTTTTGATTTATTTTATAAATCAATATCTTCCATATAAATATTATTATAATTATTTTATGGATTTATTTATATAGGAATAAATTTATTTAAAAGGATATTTTTTGACCAATTTTACATTCATTATATGGTTTTTGAAAATGAATATTTTCATAAATAGGTTGACATTCCTAAATGAGGGAAAAAGTGATTTTCTATTCAAATGTATACAATAACAAAATTTTCCACCATAATAACCTTTATAATAATTTTTGATTCTCTTATAAGAATTCATATTTTCTTCAATGAAAACCTATATTTCCCATTTTCTTTGTATTTTGTTATTGAGATTTGTTTTTAATTGGAATTGATATTTTAACATCAAGACATGTTTTCATATGGGGGAAAAGAATATTTTATGAGTGCAATGTTTAAAACTGAAGGTCTTTATGTGTTATGATTTTGTTATGGTTCATAGGAATTATTTTTGATGATGGGTGGTTAAATTTTTTAAAAATTATGTGTCGTTATGTTATCATCCATGGATAGGTGGTCACATTATGAACCAATGATGGGTGGTTATGATATAAACTATTTATAGGTGCGTTTGTGATATGCCACCTGTGAATTGGGTATGGAAGATGACCATATTGCTATTTTGTTTGTAATATTGATATAGAAAATGTTCTCCCAAGACTCTATACATTTTATCTATTATTTTAATAAATTTTTATGATAGTAGCATGATTTCTAAAAAGGTACTCAATGAGATTATTTCAAACAATATTATTTACTACTAATGACAAGTGACGATTATGAATTTATGAAAAGGTTTTCATGAGTTTATCAAGTTTTTTAATAAACCATTTTGAGTTTTGTTTTTAATTTATGTTATTTATGAAATTTTTTTGGAAGATTATGTGATTTCTTAGGTAATAATATGTTTATATTGAGAGAAAATATTGCATTGAAATGGATCATTTTAATAAGTTTTCATGGACTAACCGGTTTCTTTTTTTCTTTATTTCTTGTCCCATGATGACATCTATTCCTCATCCACCAATTAAAAAAATAACATAGTTCATGGATAGTTAATAACAAATAATAAGTCAAGATGAATGTCATGAATATTTTTCTTGAAAATAAATCATGTTTCTTTTAAAACATTTTATATTGTGGGAAAATTGGAGGCTGAATATAACTGTACAAATTTATAAAAATCTCTTTATGTATGTGTTATAATGTAATTTTCCAAAAAATATAAACTTGGAAAAATCATCAAAACTAATGAAATCGAATTATTTACTAAAAAAATTATTATGTTATGTTTAAGGATGGGTCCTTATATATAATATTTATGATTTTTGACTCTTATGACTTGTGTATTTTTTTATAAATACTCTATATTCCAAGAAATGTTATGTATCATATTTGATTTCATGGGTATGATTTGGTATGTTTTGATCACACACTCATACCCATATGATTATGTTATATTAACTTATTCGATTCAATTGATGTCTCCCTTTTTAACACTTACAATGTATCTTTTCTTTCACTCTATTAACATTCCATTTATTCTTGGTTATAATGATATTTATTAAGAAGGATAAGTCTAAGAATGCCACATTGAATTAATAACTTTCTGAAAAATATTTAAGAACATTTAACTTAATATTTTGATTATATATATATTTTATAAATAAACAAAAAATTTATAATTCTAGGGAATGTATTATTGTGTAATGGAATATGTTTTAATTTTAAACTATTTAATATCTATGTTTAATATACATAGATTTCCTCAATTATCATCTATAAGTAACATCAACCCATTTTTTTACCACTTTATTTATGTTCCATTTTATTGATAGAATTAATCAAATCCATATGATAGATATGTGGAACCACATATTTTTTTTAAATGTTCCATCAATTAGTCAAATCTAGGATTTTATGGGATAAACTGATGATGGAAGCAAGGGTGGAAAATTTCAAAAACAACATTTTCTATTTACATTAATCAATGTAAAACTGAATCTAACATCACCAATTAGGGGATATATTTTTTTAATTAAATTAATAAACATCACTTAATAAAAAAATCATAAAAAGGATAATGTATAGATTAATTTCTCCAAATTTTGATATATATTAACTCCCTCTGAGTAACCAAATTAATCATGAAACAAAACATAATTTGGAGAGTAAGAATCATAAGTCAACCTTATGTTATTCAGTGTTATTCTATAATTCCAGATTATTTTGAGTTAATATGGTTTCTTTATAACTCTTACATTCCTCTATGTTTTGAATTTCACAAACACTCTATCTCAGGGAAAATTTCTCTCCATAATTTTTATCTTAATAAAGAAAATTTCCCTTCCCTATGGATATTTGTCCTTACCATGTATTCATTGTTCATATTTACGTTTCTCTAAATCTAACTCTTTTTATTCCTATCTGATAAAATTCCGTTTTATATCTAAAACCTCATAATTCTATAAATACATATATGTAGAGTATTTTGTTTTCTGGATCCATATTCTGGTCCCGAATTCTCTATTATTCAGACTCTGAATTATCTAAAATTCACACTCCAAATTCTCTGAAATTCAGAATCAGAATTCTGTGAAATTTAGTTTCCAAATTTTGTGAAATTTAGATTCCGAACACTCTGAAATTCAGACTCTGAATTCTCTGAAATTCAGACTCCGAATACTCTAAAATTCAGACTCCAAATTCCATAGAATTTAGTTTCCAGATTCCTTAGAATTCAGACTCCAAATTCCATAGAATTCAGACTTATAATTCCTTAAATTTCGGCCTCTGAATTACCCCGAATTTAGGTTCGGAATTCTATAGAATTAAGACTCTGAATTCTTCAAAATTAAAACTCCAAAATCTACAGAATTCTGATTCTGAATTCCAAGAAAAACAGAATCCAAATATCCATGTAATATAAATTCCAAATGTTTTCCACTTTGACTCCGAACATTATTTTTCCTTATACTCTGAAAAATGAGTTTGGTTGAGCGACCGTATTTTAATTACCCTTGTTTTTGTTATAAAATGATATCATGCATTTTGTTTCTAACTAACCATTGTTTTATTGAAATGTGTACAGGTCCCTCTGAAACTCAGGGGAAAATATTACAATTGGAGGCGGGAGAAGACCGTTAGATATGTGACTATAAATAGGATCTCATTTGAATGATCTCAACAATGTTATACGACTCTAGAGATTACATGCTGCTAATGTGATTTATAGAGAGAGAGAGACTCTCATGCTTTGTGCATACTGATCATCTTGTTCAGATTTATTTGTGTGACTCTGATTTTTGTTTTTTACAATTGAGGAATTTCGAGGATTGGAGGACATAGGTGCTAACTACCTTAAAGTTTGAGGACATCCTTGATAAGGAAGACATAGGTGCCGACTACCTTGAATTTCAAGGGCTTGTGGGGATATCAATACAGAATCTAATATTATTATCGACGGCTTATCATTTTGTGGGTAAGATATAATTTCAAAAATTTATATATCAAGGGACCTTAATCCATGGTTGTTGGATACCCTACTCTTTTGGTTAAAAGATTTCATACTTGATACTTGTATTGTTTCAAGTTTGTATTCCATATAATTTTGATTAATAAGGAATGTATAAATATCTTATACTTTCTTGTTCTTGTGTAATCTGATTAGTAAGATTCTATACTCTTTAAGGTAGAATATTTTTCCTTGTAAACTTTTCTTAAGATTCATTTCTAGAACCATATTTATAGAATCTATCATGTTTTTAGAACTAAGAGGACTTGTGAATTAACCTTGTTTATCATTGTTAAATGTAATGATCCGTAAAATTCAAGGAAAATTTTTTATCAATTTTTTTTGGAATTTTACTAGAATGTGGTTTCTGACGGCACCTGATTCCAAGGCCCCGTGTGCCCGGAATCAATTTCCGAAGTTTATCTTGGGTACATTAATTGAACGAACGAGCTGGAATTCCTATCTTTTGAACCCGTGCTCGGAATCAAATTCCAAGGGCACCGATGGAACCGTAGCACCGGTAATTGGTTAGGAAATCTACTTCTGAAGTTGTGTTTACATGCGGTAAGTTGTTGGAATTTGTGGAAGTTGAAATAAAAATTAAACTACAATTTTTATTTTAACTAAGTGGATTAGGCTTTGGGTGGAAGTTGGGTTACTACCCAACTTCCCAAGGGAGGTTATGAAGGTGGTGGGGCCCACACGAACCCTACCCCTTCACCATACCTAACCTTCCATAACTCTTCACATTCTTTAACCCCCCTCAACTCACATTTAATATTTGAAAACTTAAGTTTGATAACTTATGTTATTAATTAAGTGAGTTAAGTGTGGTTATTTGAATTTTAAACATTTGAAATTCAAATATTTGTTATGTTAATAAAATAAGAGGTAAGCTTACTTTATTTTTGGGTTGGAACGTTTGTTTCTTGAATGGTTTGGGGAGAAAAGCTAAGGAAATCAAGAGTTATTCATCTTATTCGTCGAAGAACACGAAGAACTTAAAAACCCGAAGAACGCATCGAACTCCATCGAAGAACGCCGAGTCCTCGGAGACCGACTGCGTGACGCCTTTTAGCGCGACGTCTCTTTCCATCACGAATCCTTGTTCGACGAACCTCTGTTCAAGCTCGCACGAGGTAGGGGGTTTACGTGTTTTCTATATGTGATTTCTCTTCGGTCTTTTATCCGCGTCTTTTTGGACCGCATGATATCAGTTAACGGGAGGAGGCCGGACCGCACAAACATGGCCTCCCCCCTCACTTATAGTTTTCCTTGTTATTGCGGATCAAATGAAAGTAACGCGGTGCCGTCACACCACGTGGGATTTAGCGTCAAGAAATGTGCGACGTCGTCCCGCCGCGCATTCAAATTTTTTAACAAATTCCACGGTGCCGTCGCGCCTTGCCGGAGAATCGCAAAAGAACCGCGGCCAGAGTCGGGCCGCGGGGAAGGGGCGCGGCGCCATCGCTTCGCGCCAGAAAACCACAAAGACGGTATGTTTTGTTAATCGACGTGCGGAATGACGGGAGATGAAAAATGGGGCTGCAATGTATTTTTGAAGCTTGCGCAGTAACGTTCGAGACCCGAGATGAACACCGGCTCAGACGGTTTTGAAAACGGACCACCGGAGCAACTCCGGGGGCCCGTGGAAACACCCAGAGGCGCGGGTCGCCGGCGCGGTGCCGCCGGCGACCAGGGGTGGCGGCCGGGGCCGTCCGGCCGCTAGGAGGCGGTGGCACCGGAGCGCGCCTCTGGAAGATTGGCGGCGGCGGATCTGCCGCCGGCCTCAATCAACGATGAGGTTGGGCCGCGCACACCCCTGCTCCGCGGCTTCTGCTCGGCCGCACCGGCCGAGCCGCGGCCGGCCGGTCGGGCCGGACCTAGCCAGCCGGGCCAGGCCGAGACCATCCAGGTCGGACCCGAGTCAGGTCGACCTGGTTCGGGCCGACCCAGGTGGGGTCGGGCCGGGTCGGTCTAGGCCCAGACCCCACGTTTTCAGACTCTCTTTGGTTTTTTCCCATATCATAGGCTAAGGACCTCCGATCGACGCACCGTCGGTTGTGTAGCGATCCTTGGAACGAGACGGTAATTTCGGTATATCGCACTCAAGGTTTCAGAATACTTTGGGTTTGGCCAGGTTGGTTCGGATACGAAAGCAACCGGGCCCTCGGAGTAGAAACGCTCGTAACAAGAGCACCGGACGTCCGATTAACATGTCGTCAACTTTGTTGGATTCCTCTTAGTGAGACAGTTCTTTTGGATTACTCTGCTCGAGGATTGGATGTCGTCGGAGTGCGGTCGGGTTGGTTCCCTCACGAAACCAACCGGGCCCCTAGGACGCAAAAGCCAATAACTCACAGACCGGGCGTCCGATTGACACGCCGTCTATCTTGTTGTTTTCCTCTTGATGAGACGGAACTTTTGGCATACTTCGCTCGTGTTTTGGTTGCTGTTGGATAGTGGCCGAGTTGGATTGTACCCGAAATCCAACCGGGCCCCTCAAACGGAAAAGATGATATCTTTCAGACCAGACATCTGTTTGACGAACCGTCAGAGGCGTTGGTGATCACGTTGAGAAATGGTCCCTTTGAGTATACCCAATGAGATTTCGGGGTATAGTTGAGTTACAGCCAAATTGGTTCGCACACGAAACCAACCGGGCCCTGGGGACGAAAAGGCTAGTAACTCACAGACCGGGCATCCTATTGACGCGCCGACTATTGTGTTGAGACCCCTATGACGAGGCAGTCATTTGAGATACTTCTTCATGGGACTTTGGGATACTTGGAGTATCGACCTGTAGCTCGTGGAGCGGACCCTCCCGGAGATGAACGTACGGAGTACGGAGACCGTGTAGCCGGCTGAGACCTGAAGACTGCTTGACCGACTCGACTTGGAGTGAGTCGACTAGCACAGTGGACGGAGCGCTCGGTATTTGGCGACAGACCCATAGTGGACAGAGCACCCGGTAGTTGGCTGCAGACCCACGATACTCGACAGGAGGAGTACCTCTGTAGGCTATTAAAGGTAGCACCTGATATTTGGCGACAGACCCACAGCGGACGGAGTGCCCGGTAGTAGGCCGCAGACCCGCGGTACTCGACAGGAGGAGTACCTCAGCAGTCTTAGGTTAGTGAGCAGTACCTCGGAGTCGTGATAGGACCACTGTACACTCCAGATACGGAGATCTTCAGCAGTTTCGGTTTCGATAATGAAAATCATGGTTTGAGATGAGACTTTTGACCTTTGTGTATACCCCTTGATCGAGATAGGTCACATGATAACTTAGGTATATGTATGGGCATATACCTTGGTGGAGGTTATCCGTTGATTTCATGATCTTGGTGTTTTCCTCATGATTGAGATGGGTTACTTGATAACTTAGGTATATGAATGGGCATATACCTAAGTAGAGGTTATCTGTTTAGATCTTCTTGTGGTTATCCTTGTTGGTTTTAGTGAGACCATGAGGGTCTTGGTGTCCCTACTGAGTATCGTTATACTCACCCCTGCACGGGCTATGCCCGCACCTCGTTGTGTTGGTTGCAGACACCGGGCAGTGATGACGGAGGCCGACTGTTCGAGGACTGGACGGTACCCGGAGGTGGACTACACAACGAGTCGGTATCTGGAGGTGGACTTCACGGCGAGACAACACACGGAGAAGGTTGATGGGCGAGAGCGTTGTGGAGGCTATCTGTACCTACCCTTCATGTAGGATCCGTGGTGGACGATTCAGGAGTTGCACCATCTGTATCTATCCTTCAGGTAGGATCCGAGGTGGACGACCCAGGAGCTTCTTCCTTTCTTCCAGATGTTTCTTTTCCTATTGTACTTTGTTCAGTTGTAGTTGTACTTTCATTTGTTTTTGTATTCTAGCCCATTTACCTTTCATCACTTCTCTTTGTACTTAGTGTTTTACTTCTTCTTGTACTCTGTAGTGTTCTGTTTACTTTTATAAAGGAAATGCCTTCCTAGTTATCGGGATTTACGCCATTGGTGCTAGTCTCTAGCCCCTGGCCTATGGAAGGCGGGCTTGGGGTAGTCACGGCACGGGCCCCGAGGACGGGTCGTGACAAATTGGTATCAAAGGAGTCGGTTCTACCGTAGAACTTATAACTATGATATTTTATTTCTGTGAAGCAATAGTGTTAAGGGTACCAAGTGTGGTCTTCAGTTTAGGGAGTCCAGTGTTGGTGCGGGCAGCCGACGTATCCATACACCAGGACCCTGACAACTGATTTCCAACTTTGTGCACGAAAACACTGATTGCGTGTGTGTTTCCAGAAGTTTTTAAATGTCAGCTCAATCCAGGTCAGCTCACCAGGTATAAGTCTTTTGACCGTGTCATGTTTGTTTCTTTCAAAATGCCTCCCCGCGGATGACCAGCTAGAGCCCCAAGAGTTGTTCGTACTGACATCCCACCGAGCGACATGGCCTTAGTACATGGCTCTATTCCAGTTGAGGCACCAGTGGTACTGCTACCCGTTGGGCCACCAATGCCACCAGCCCCAGCAATAGAGGGTGCACGTGGCTTGAGCGCACTGCACGAGTTCCAGCGCCAGAGGCCACCCAGGTACCAGGGAGAGACGGACCCGCAGGTGGCTGAGGATTGGCTGGAGGCTGTGGTGAGAGTCTTGAAGCTAGTGGGGATGCCGGTAGACTTCATGGTGATCCTTGCTTCCATCCTTCTTCAGGCAGAAGCAGGAAGATGGTGGAGTCTGATGCTCCAGATGCATGACGAGGTGACACTTCTTTGGGCAGACTTTGAGAGCCTGTTCCGAGAAGAGTTTGTACCATCCACCCTTCGAGTGGTGCGTATACAGGAGCTACTTCAGCTGTGGCAGGGAAACATTATAGTGGCATAGTATTCAGCGAGGTTCACAGACCTCTCGCGCTACTCCACAGATATGGTACAAGGCCCGTTCTTTAGGGCCTGAACCTCCGAGCAGGGGCTCAGGAGAGAGATTAGAGCTTCTGTTGCTTCTCACAGCATTCCGATGCAGACAGGGGTGTTGGAGAGAGCACTCTTAGTGGAGAGTTTCCTTGCTGATCAGTCTCCAGCAGTAGGACCCACCACTATCCGGCTTGCGGAAGAGTCTTCTGCATCAGGCAGAAGACAGATGACGCCAAGGTCCAAGAGGACCAGACCTACCGGTGGCTGACTGCATGACTCAGGTTCAGTTGTGTGGGGAAACCGGGGTGGAGTCAGAGACAGACGTGCCGAGAGTGGACAGTGTTACTCCTGCGGCGGAATTGGTCACATGGCACGTGATTGTCCGACCCGCCATGCAGATGACCATCAGTTAAATAAAGAACCTCCCAGCCAGAGGCAGATGTTCGATCAGGGAAGACCGCAAGGAGCAGGCGGCCATGGAAGAGGATCTGGTCGTGCAGCTGGAGTTGGACGACGCTTTGGGGTGTTTCCAACCCCACCACCCGGAGGCCCACCCCGACCGTAGAGGATAGGAGGACATGGGAGAGCTCAGCTTCTGGCAGCTGATACCTATGGTCATGGTGCTCCGGAAGCAGATGGACAGGAGCGGGACTAACTCTAGACCTGGAGGCTATTGATCCTGTTGCTTCTAGTTTTGTTGATGTTTGTTTTTAGTTGCTTCGTGTCTTTTTACTATGAGCTTCATTAATAAAAAGACACTTATCTTTGTGATGTTTGCTTTCCTGTCCTTTTGTTTGGTTGATACTGAGTGGTTCCGGTTAAAACTGTTGACTTGACCCTCACTTTTGAGATTTCTACTGGAGGAGACCTAGTGACATCACACTGATGCCGACAGTGTGACTGGACCCTTGGAAGCGAGAGTGACAGTTGGATCTCTTGGTAGTTACGTCGAGGCTTTATGACATCATCCATGGAATGAATGCATCATTCATGTCAGGATTGACTGTATTAGGCAATGAATGTGGTTCATCCAGGGGATGAGACATGATCTCTCTTATTGGCAAAGAATAAATCATAGCGGCTCTTATGAGACTATAGATGGTCCAGGTCATCCATGAGCGGATTAGGACAGGACAAGGCCGACAGAAGCCTTATGCTGACAGGACATGGAGGCCTCTAGAGTTCGAGGATGACGTTCACGTCCTTATACGGGTTTCACCTTGACGAGGTTTACAGAGATGTTGCCAAGTCGGCAAGTTATCCCGGAGGTTCAGTAGACCTTCTTAGGTCTTCAGCAGGGCAGGCGAAGTGGTTTACCACTTGACGCATACACCTCAGTTGCACCAGGTGCACGACGACTTCCACGTATCTCAACTGAGGAGATACGTGTTCGACCCTTCGTATATCATCGACCATGGTGAGCTGGACTTGGCGATGTGGTGATTTTCATGGAGGTTACAGTGGGAATCGAGGATCGACAGGAGCGGATCCTATGAGGATGGACGATTCCTTGGGTGCACTTTCACTGGAAGTACGGAAACCTCCAGGTGAGCACATGAGAGCGGGAGGCTCAGATGCGTGCTCTACACCACTTTTGTGACCATATTTTTTGTTAATGATTTACGAGGACGTAAAGCCCTGAGGTGGGAGTAATGTAAAGACCCTTAAAATTCAAGGAAATTTTTTTCATAATTTTTTTTGGAATTTTACATGAACACAGTTTCTGAAGGGACCTGATTTAGAGGCCCGGTGTGCCTGGAATCAATTTCCGAAGTTTAGCTCGGGTACACTCAGTGAACGAACGAGCGGGAATTCCTATCTTTTGAACCGATGCTCAGAATCGAATTCTGGGGGCACCGATGGAACCGTAACACCTGTAATTTCTTAGGAACGCAACTTCCGAAGTTGCGTTTACATGTGGTAAGTTGTTGGAATTTGTGGAAGTTGAAATAAAAAATAAACTACAATTTTTATTTTAACTAAGTGGATTAGGCTTTGGGTGGAAGTTGGGTTACTACGCAACTTCCCAAGGGAGGATATGAAGGTGGTGGGGCCCACACGAACCCTATCCCTTCACCTTCCCTAACCTTCTATAACTCTTCACATTCTTTAACCCCCCTCAACTCACATTTAATATTTGACAACTTATGTTTAATAACTTATGTTATTAATTAAGTGAGTTAAGTGTGGTTCTTTGAATTTTAAACTCTTGAAATTCAATTATTTGTTATGTTAATAAAATAAGAGGTAAGATTATTTTATTTTGGGGTTGGAACCTTTGTTTCTTGAAAGGTTTGGGGAGAAAAGCTAATGAAAGCTAGAGTTCTTCATCTTCTTCGTCGAAGAACACGATGAACTTGAAGAACACGAAGAACCCATCGAACTCCGTCGAAGAACGCCGAGTCCTCGGAGACAGACTGTGCGACGCCTTTTACCATGACGGTTCTTCCGCGATGTCTCTTTCCGCGATGAATCCTCATTCGACGAACCTCTGTTCAAGCTCGCACGAGGTAGGGGTTTACGTGCTTTCTATACGTGATTTCTCTTCCGTCTTTTATCCGCGTCTTTTTGGACTGCATGATATCAGCTAACGGGAGGAGGCCGGACCGCACAAACACGGCCGCCCCCCTCCCTTATTTTTTTCCTTGTTATTGCTGTTCGAATGAAAGTAACGTCGTGTCGTCGCACCGCGTGGGATTGAGTGGAAAGAAATGCACGACGTCGTCCCACCGCGCATTCAAATTTTGAACCAATTCTACGGCGTCGTCGCGCCTTGCGGAAGAACTGCAAAAGAACCGCGGCCGGAGTCGGGCCGCGGCGAAGGGGCGTGGTGCCATCGCGTCGCGCCGGAAAACCACAAAGACAGTACGTTTTGTTAATTGACGTGCGGAATGATGGGCGATGAAAAACGGGGCCACAATGTATTTTTTAAGCTTGCGCAGTAAAGTTCGAGACCCGAGATGAACACCGGCTCAGACGGTTTTGAAAACGGACCACCAGAGCAACTCCGGTGGACCGTGGAAACACCCGAAGGTGCGAGTCGCCGGCGCGCACCGCCGGCTACCAGGGGCGGCAGCCAGAGCCGTTCGGCCTCCAGGAGGCGGCGGCGCCCGATCGTGCCGCCGGATGATTGGCGGCGGCAGATCCGCCACCGGCCTCAATCAACGGTGAGGGCGGGCCGCGCACACCCCCGCTCTGCGGCTTCCGCTCTGTCGCGCTGGCCGAGCCGCGACAGGCCGGTCGGGCCGGGCCGCACCGGCCGGGCCGCGCTGGGCCCATCCGGGTCGGACCCGGGTCGGGTCGACCCGGTTCGGGCTGACCCAGGGGGGTCGGGCCGAGTCGGTCCAGGCCCAGACCCCCCGTTTTCAGACCCTCTTTGGTTTTTTGCCCATATCTTGGGCTATGGAAACTCGATCGTCGCACCGTCAGTTGTGTAGTGATCCTTGGAACGAGTCGGTTGTTTCGGTATATTTCAATCAAGGTTTCTGAATACTTTGGGTTCGGCCGGGTTGGTTCGGATACGAAACCAACAGGGCCCTCGGAGCGGAAACGCTCGTAACATGAGCTCCGGACGTCCGATTAATGTGTCGTCGACTTTGTTGGATTCCTCTTAGTGAGACAGATCATTTGGCTTACTCCGAACGAGGTTTGGATGCCGTCGGAGTGCGGTCGGGTTGGTTCGGTCACGAAACCAACCGGGCCCCTAGAACGAAAAAGCCAATAACTCACAGACTGGGCGTCTGATTGACGCGCCGTCTATCTCGTTGTTTTCCTCTTGATGAGACGGAACTTTTGGCATACTTCTCCCGAGTTTTGGTTGATGTTGGATAGTGGCCGAGTTGGATTGTACTCGAAATCCAACCGGGCCCCTCGAACGGAAAAACTGATATCTTTCAGACCAGACGTCCGTTTGACGAACCGTCAGCGGCGTTGGTGATCACGTTGAGAAAAGGTCCCTATGAGTATACCCTATTAGAGTTTAGGGTATAGTTGAGTTACGGCTAGATTGGTTCGCACACGAAACCAACCGGGCCCCGGGGACGAAAATTCTAGTAACTCACAGACCGGGCGTCCGATTGACGCGCCGACTATTGCGTTGAGACCCCTATGAAGAGGCGGTCCTTTGAGATACTTCTTCGTGGTACTTTGTTATACTTGGAGTATCGACCTGTAGCTCATGGAGCGGACCCTCCCGGAGACGAGCGTACGGAGTATGGAGACCGTGTAGCCGTTTGAGACCAGACGACTGCTTGACCGACTCGACATGGAGTGAGTCGACTAGCCCAGTGGACGGAGCGCCCGGTATTTGGCGACAGACCCACAGCAGACGGAGCGCCCGGTAGTTGGCCGCAGACCCGCGGTACTCGACAGGAGGAGTACCTATGTAGGCTATTAGGGGGAGCGCCCGGTATTTGGCGACAGACCCACAGCGGATGGAGCGCCCGGTAGTAGGCCACAGACCCACGGTACTCGACAGGAGGTGTACCTCAGCAGTCTTCGGTTAGTGAGCAGTACCTTGGAGTCTTGACAGGACCACTGTACACTCCAGAGATGGAGCTCTTCAGCAATTTCGGTTTCGATAATGAAAATCCTGGTTCGAGCTGAGACTTTTGACCTTTGTGTTTACCAATTGATTGAGACGGGACACATGATAACTTAGGTATATGTATGGGCATATACGTGGGTGGAGGTTATCCGTTGATTTCATGATCTTGGTGTTTTCCTCATGATTGAGATGAGTTACTTGATAACTTAGGTATATGCATGGGCATATACCTAAGTAGAGGTTATCTGTTGAGATATTTTTGTGGTTGTCCTTGTTGGTTTTAGTGAGACCTTGAGGGTCTCGGGGTCCCTACTGAGTATCGTTATACTCACCCCTACACGGTCTATGCCCGCACCTCGTTGTGTTGGTTGCAGACAACGGGGAGAGCTGACAGAGGCTGAGTGTTCGAGGACTGGACATTACCCGGATGTGGACTACACGACGAGTCAGTATCTGGAGGTGGACTTCACGGTGATACGACACACGGAGGAGGTTGACGGGAGAGAGCGTTGTGGAGGCTATCTGTACCTACCCTTCTGGTAGGATCCGTGGTGAATGATCCAGGAGCTGCGCCATCTGTACCTACCATTCAGGTAGGATCCGAGGAGGACAACCAAGGAGCTGCTTCATTTCTTCCAGCTGTTGTCTTTTCCTATTGTACTTTGTTCAGTTTTAGTTTTACTTTCATTTGGGTTTGTATTCTGTCCCATTTACCTTTCAGCACTTCTCTTTGTACTTAGTTTTTTACTTCTGCTTGTACTCTGTAGTGTTTTGTTTACTTATATAAAGGCAATGCCTTCCCAGTTATCGGGATTTACACCTTTGGTGCTAGTTTCCAGCCCCTGGCCTATAGAAGGCGGGCTTGGGGTAGTCACGGCATGAGCCCCGAGGATGGTTCATGACATTAAACAATAAGAAGGTTTATACCATCATTAAGAGTTCCAAATTGTTTTTTATCGTACACAATTCACCCCCCTCATTTATATTGGTCATCTACATTATTATTTCGATCCTACAATTGGTATCAGAGGTGGTGTATGAAATAATTATATTCACATATAAGTTTTTTGGTTCATGTTTTCTTTGTTCTATATTTTCCTTGCATAGGATATTTTTATCCTTGTTTACAAACTTTTATTACTAACATGTTTTTCTGGAAAGATATTTTAATTGAGATGGCTAGAATGAGTTTCATTTGGATTGACAATCTTAATCCTAATAGACCACCTATATTTAATAGGAATTATTATGAATATTAGAGAGATCATATGAACACTTTTGTCATTAACACTAGAGTGGACTACATTGTAATTCTTACTGGAGATTATATGATTTTTGATAAGGAATTTAGAACTTTTATGCATCACGAAAAGTTAGAATATCAACTAAACTAAAAGGTATGAAATACTTTAGTGTCTTCCAGGACCATGAATATGTGAGGCCAAATTTTTTCTTGTGATTCTAGTAATTGTATTTGGAAGAAGCTTTAGGTAACTCATTTTTGAAGTTTCAATGTTATCGAAACCAGAAGAGTTATTCTTAGAGATGAGTATCATGGTTTTTTCTTTCCTTATAGAGAAATAGTTTGTATGGTAAAACAATGGTTTAAGATGATTGTCAATAGTATACATTCTTTGGGTGAAAAAGGATTAGATGATGCGACACTTATGAACATGATTGGAGATATCATGCCTAACTAGTTGGAATCAAAGAGGACAGCTATAGGTGAGAATTGGAAAGTCTCATAGATTACATTTTATGATCTTTTTGGAACTCTACTTCAATATGAGACAAGAATGAAAAGAGATGTTGATCAAAATAAGAAGAAGAATGGTAATGGAATTGTTACTTTTACAAGTGCTTCAAATCATATGAAATCCTAGAATCCTGAGAGAGTTACAATATCTAAATCCAATAAGGTCACTGTTTTATCTGAATCAAGAGAAAGTGAACATTTTGAGAATGAACTAGAAAATCATTCTCGAAGGATGAAAAAGATAGTTGGGAAGAAAAAAATTCATTATAGATATATGAAGAAAGAAAGAAACGAAAACAAAGACTCCAAAGATACTTTCTATGAATGCAAGAGAGAAGGGAATATAAGGCTAGATTATCATATGAATAAGAGAAAAGACAAGAAGGAAAAGCATTCTTAGAGGAATCGAAAGATGTACTACAAGGAAAATTCTAAGAATTTTTTGAAAGCCAATGTCTCCTAGAGTTCCATTGGTGGTATCTTTTCTGAAGGATCCCTAGAGTATGAATCTTCTGGTCAGAAGAATCTTAGTTTATTATCCAAGTTTCCTATTGAAAATCCTTGTTTAATGGATAAGGTACATAATACTGAATATATAAAAAATGTATCCTTGAATTATAGTTATAGTGATAATAAATATTATGAAACTTTAGATGAAGAATCTCATTTTTGATAAAGATAATACTTTACGGACTTATGAGGAATTGTCTAGGTTTTCTAAGCTCCATAAGAATGAAAATTCTAAAGTCAAGAAAAATCTTGATAAAGAATATTCTTGGATTTCTATTCTTACTATAGAAATATCATATCTTTCTAAAGATCTTGATAAGAAAACCTTTGATTTTGAAATTATTTCAAAAACTATCGAACAAAGTTAATTCTTAGAAGGATAAACTTTCTAAGGATCTTGAAAAAGTAATTTCTTAGAAAAAGGTTTTCAAGGCTAACTGTAGTGCTAAAACGAATTTTTTTAGGATAAAAACATAGTTATTACACTAAATTCAGAAATAGTTTCCTTGAGTAAGTGTTAGTCAATATTTAACGTAGGTAATGAAAACTTTGATAAAATGTATTCCCATATTCGACCTCTAAGGAATAATTCTGGTTTTGGTTATACTCATTCAAAACCTATTTTTATTAACAATTATTTTGTTCCTGAAAGTTATCCATTATGCACTAAGTGTCAGTGTGGTGGGAATTTGGGAAAAAATTGTTCCTTAAACAAAACTCAGTCTTTAGGTTTTCTAAAATCTTATTTTTCAATGAAAATGTGGATTTCAAAAAAAATTCTTTCTGAAGTTTCCAAATCCATGAATGTTTAGGTTCCAAAAGTCTAACACTCTTTTTTTCAGGAAAGTAAAGAATGTTACAACAACAAATACATAGTACATGGATAGTGTTTATTCCTAGAACATGTCTACTAACAAAAATTTATTTGAAAATATTATCAAGACGAAGGGAGGAAAAGTAACTTTATATGATAATTCTAAAAGAGATATCATTCTTCAATTTATCAGAACACAAGACCAACTTGCTAATATTTTAACAAAAGTTTTACCATTCGATCGATTTGAATACATTAAAACACAAGTTAGGAATGATAACTATAAGGCAATACTCCATATTAACTGTTTTTGAAACATATCTCCTTACAGTAACAAACTCTATTTCATAGCGGGAGTACATTTTCTTGTTAGTAAATATTTTTCGTAGTTAAAATTTTTTCGTAGTCAATTTTATTAGTAGTAAAAATTTTTCATAGATACAATTTTTCATAGATAAAATTTTTCATAGTTAAAATTTTTCATATTCAAACTTTTTTTGTAATGAAAATTTTTTGTAGTTAATTATTTTTGGCAGTCAAAATTTTTCATAGAAAAAATTTTTCACAGTAAAGTTTTTTTATAATATTATTTTTTTGAATCTAAAGATCATCAAGAACAATTTTACTTATTATGAATAATAATTCAAGAAATATTAAAGGTATGTTTCCTTTTGTATGTTTTTGTAATCATCTTTTACTTGTTGGAATTCTATTTTTGTTCCAAAAATTTTTGAATTCACTTTTCCATAAATCTGAATGTTTTTCATTAAACCCACAAAAGATCTGAATCTATCAATATCATTATTCCTCTGTCATCTCAACCATTAGATCTTCTAAATTTTTTTCAACCATTGGATCAATAATAAATGGTGAACCGTCACCTCTATTTCTTATATAAAAGACCCCTGATGGTTTTCCCACATTGAATTCCAATCCTTCGCATGCTAAATCTCTGCCTCTATTTTTGAAGTTGTACCTGATTTTTAATGCTTCCTTACATCCAAATGTCTATTGAAGCCTCTTCTCAGATATAAATTTCAACTGTTAAGTAAATATCTAAGTGTAAAATCTACCGAGAAAGGTTATTCGATCTGAATTTTAATGCCATGTTTGATTCCATTACCTCTAAGAACATCATGATGAATAGTTGGGAGAGTGTATGTATATCAAAACCAAGAGAACAAGATCCGGTGTATCCGTAATTATGGGTTGAATTATATAAGACAGTTAGTTTTTTCAATGAAGGAGGAAGAGATAAATTTTCTTTCAAGAGATATGGAAATACATACTCTCTTTCTTAAAAAATGGCATTAAATATGATAGCTATTTTTTTGAAGGAGAAGCAGATTTTTTTCTCACACAAGCTACCTGAAGAAATAGGTTCTTTTGATAAGAAAAATGTTTTAGCTTGTCATGGTCTTCCAAAGGTAAAGACTCTGAAAATTATTCATCTCTCTACAAATCTTCGTATTCTTCAGCAATGGGTTGAAGGTTTTCTAATTTCGAGATAAGTGGACAATGATACCCTAAAGGAATGCGATATGTATGTTTTGGATTTCCAAATGAACCTAAGAATGATAAACTCAGTTAATCATATCTTGGTTAAGATTGAGAATATAAAGAATAGAAATCTAGAGTCTCAGATTATCATGTATCCAGCTATTCATTCCAAGATCATTGTTCTTTGTCTTAAGTATTTCAATATTCCTTGAAGTTATAAGATGAGAAATTGTAATGTGATTTTTTTGAGCGATGATACTCTAATGAGGATGATGATTGGATTTAATAGTTAATCTACAAAATTTCAAGATTTGTCAGAATCAGAAGTTGAAGCTCTATAAAAAAATCTAGAAATGGCTGAAACATCTAAAAATGGTGGAAGGAAGAGGAATGTGAAGGAACCGGAAGGAAAAGAAAAAACAACTGTGGAGAAGGAAACTCAATACTCACCCCTAAAACCTAAGAAGAAAAAGATGTATACAGATAAAGTGGCTACTAAATATAAAGAGGACAATAAGAACAAGAAATCAGGGTAAGCTATATTTGGTTTGGATCCTAATGAGGAAAATTCCATGAAGATAAAGGGTGTTGAAGAGCTTGAGATGTAACAAAAAGAGAAAAGGAAAAAGAAAAATATGTTTGAGGTTGAGATAGTCCAATCCCATCGTAAGGGTGCTGAAAAAAAAATCTTAATAACTTTTGCTATGAGAATCATTTTTGATAGAAAAATTACCAAAGAATATTGGAAAGAAGTTAGTGATTCCAGAATAACATCAAGAAGAAAAAATAGTGCAATAAGAAGAAATGGAATAAGAAGAAGGAGAAGGAAGTGGTGATACCAAAGATATAATAAACCAAGTAGAATATTAACATCAAAAAAATATCCCCTCATAGAAATTATCAATTTGAAATTCTGAAGTCGAGTCTTCAAAACTTTCTACCTCAAGAAAAGATGAGAAGGATGAGGAAGATGTCAATATGTTGTCTGAAAATGAAAGTAGCAATCATGATTTCATTCACCCAGGGAATGTTGAGGCTAGATCTGAGAAGGATGAAGTTGATGAAGATAAAATTGCTCAGCTATCCGATAGTGAACATGAATCTCCTAATCATGAATAAATCATTCTAGAATATTTTAAGGGAAAATAATTGTTAGTCAATAAACCTATAAAAACTGTGGTAAAGAAGAAAGAAGTTAGTGATTCATCAAAAATTAAGGCTACTAAGATTAACAACGAATCTTTACCGACCAAACTCTCATATTCATAATCATCTTCACTTTGACATGAATTTTTTTTCCAGTTGTTGAAGAATCTGGTTGGGAGTATTCTAATATTCCCTAGTATATAATCAAGATGTCAGATACATTAGCATATGTTAAGTCAAAAATTTGATTCAGTATTCATGGTGATGGATAAATGTATCAGTCTTGAGGCAGACTTCCAGACTTTTCTCATTGATTATGGGGCTCATAAAAGATCTTGTAAAAAGATGACAAGTTGGTCATGGAAGATAATAGAAGAGACGAGAATCATTGATGAATTTCAAGATAGTGTCAAGGATACATTGGCTATAGAATATGTGAATATCAAGGATCTCACTAATAGTTTTGAGGAAAATCTATCTCTTGAACAGACTTCTTGGAAGCAAGAAGTTAAGGATTTGAATGGAATGATTAACTATATGGCCATGAATTGGAAGAGAGAAAGGGATCTCAGAATTTAGACAGAAGAGAAGCCTTCTAAGCATAAAGAAGTTCTAAAGGCCAAGGTATAATCTCTTAAAGATCAGGAAGAGAAAATTAAAGTCTTAGTGAAGAAAACATTAGATCTAGATCACATGCTCAAGCATTAAGAATAAGATCACAAGGAGCTCAAGAAGTTAAGAACCATTGTAAAGAAGCTGATGCCGAAGGAGAAGGAAGGATAATATTTTCCAAATCTATTTTTTTTATTTCAATGTTATAAAAATTCTATCAATCTTAATGAAATTTTCTTTTCAATTCATTTTTTTTTTGTTTAGTAAAAATATTTTAGGTACTAAATTTCATTTCCAGTCCCTTTATTCCTTTTTGAAAATCAAAAAGGGGGAGAAAAGAATGTCAAAAATAATACTAACTAAAGAATTAATTTCCCTTTTTAAGGGGGAGTTCATCTAAGGGGGAGTTTTCATTAAGATGATTTCCAAATGCAAGAAAATGTAAAATCTGATTCCGGAAATCAAGAATATGATCCATAGGGTTTCCAAAGCCTATGGTTGAGTTATTCGTATCCACTATGATCCATATGTAAAGGGAGATATGTTTTTTTTGTAAGATCATAGAAATTTCAAAATCCTTATATTCTTTTTAGTTAGTATTTTTGTGTTTTCCAAATAGGGGGAGATTGTTGAGTCAAAAAAAAATTTATGACTTTTCCATTCCTCTGTGTTTTGAAAATTGCAAACACTCTCTCCCAATGAAAATTTCACTCCATAAGTTTTATCTTAATAAAGAAAATTGTTCAAC
Organism: Viscum album; assembly: GCA_963277665.1. Lineage (NCBI taxonomy): Eukaryota > Viridiplantae > Streptophyta > Magnoliopsida > Santalales > Viscaceae > Viscum > Viscum album. The sequence continues at coordinate 189,382,995 of OY728165.1, read as the reverse complement.
CCTAAGGAAATTTATCAAAACCATTTTTTTTATTTCCTCATATTTTATTTTCTCGAAATCTTACTCTTTTTATTCCTGAGTGATAAAATTTGGTTTCACATCTAAAAACTATGAATTATATAAATACTTATATATAGAGTTTTTATTTCAGGATCCGAATTCCTGTTCAAAATAATCTTAAATTCAGACACCGAATTCTCTGAATTTCAGAATCCGAATTCTCTGCAAATCAGGGTCTGAATTTTGTGAAATTTAAACTCGGAACTCTCTGAAATTCTGACTCCGAATTCTCTAAAATTCTGACTCCAAATTCCCTGAAATTCAAACTCTGAATTCCTTAGAATTCAGGATTCTAATTCCTTATAATTATGACACCGAATTCCTTATAATTTAGACTCCAAATTCTACAGAATTCAAATGACTAATTCCTTATAATTTCGACTCCAAATTCCTTAGAATTCATGTTCATAATTCCATAGAATTAAGACTACAAATTCCTCAAAATTTAGACTCTAAAGTCTACAGAATCCTAATTCTGTATTCATTGAAAAATATAATTTGAATATCCATTTAATATAGACTCCAAATTTTTTCCACTTAGACTCCAAAAATTATTTTTTACTTATTCTCCAAAAAATTAATTTTCCTGAGCAACAATATTTTATATTACATTATTTTTGTTATAAAACGATGTCGTGAATTTTGTTTCCAACTAACCATTGTTTGATGGGAATGTGTATAAGTCACTTCAAAATTCAAGGAAAAATATTACCATTAGAAGAGGGAGTCGACCGTTAGAGATGTGCACATAAATAGGAGATCATTTGAACGATCTCAAAACTGTACTACGACTCTAGAAATTACATGGTGCTAAAGTGATTTCTAGGGGAAGAGACTCTCATGCATTGTGCATACTGATAATCTTGCTCGGATTTCTTTGTGTGACTCTGATTGTTTCTTTGTACAATAAAGGGCTTATGGGATTTGTAAGAAAATGGTGCAGACTACCTTAAAGTTTGTGGACTTCCTTGATAAGGAATAAAGAGGTGCTGACTACAATGAAGTTAGAGGGATTGTGGGGATTGCAAGATAGACTTCGATATTCTCATCGAGATCTTACCCTGGTGTGGGTAACACATACTTTCATTGATGTATAAATCAAGGTAACTTTATCCATGTTTGTTGGATACCCTACTCATTGGGTTAAACAATTTCATACTTGTTACTTGTATTGTTTCATGTTTTTTTGTAGTGAATTTTGATTAATATGGAATGTATAACTATATTATACATTTTTCTACTTATTTACTCTGATTAGTATGATTCTATATGCTTTAAGGTAGAATATTTTTCTTGTAATCTTTTCTTATGTTTCATTTCTGGAACCATATTTCCGAAATCTAGCAAGTTTGTAGAACTAAGAGGTCTTGTGAAATTACCGTGTTTAACAATATTAAACAATAAGAAGGTTTATACCATCTTTAAATGTTCCAAAGGAATATTTAATGGATACAATTCACCCCCCTTGTATATTGAGCATCTATATTATTATTTCGATCCTACAAATTATTCATAATTTTTTTTGACATTGTTAGATTTGAATTATAATATAGATCCCCCATAATGGATTCTATTAAATTTCCTTCATAGTGAATTTTTTTTCATAAGAAATATTCCTTAATATTTTTTGATACATGATGATGGTTAATATCGATTTAGATATTAAAAGTTTTGTGTTTTAACGAAATAGAATGATAGAATTTGAGATTTGACGTGCTAAATTTTTCATATAAGTTATATTGAAATAAAAATATGTAATATGATTTCTATTTTAATCAACCAACTTAAAATAATAAAAAAATCAAAAAAATATTTGATATTTGAATTATGTGGTACTTTACTGGCTCATTAATTTGAGAAAAATGGATGATCTAATATCTCAACTGAGAATATCTATCCTCTTCATAGATAAAATATCAAGAACTCCTCGTGATAGCTTCACCCTTGATTTCCCTAGTATTAAAATCTTTTGAAATCGTTATTTACATACTTCTTGGGTTTTTATTAAATTTTATTTTCCTTTTTTCCATTTTTGAATGTAATTAGATTTAACTCTTTTCAGCTAGATCCACCTTTTTATTTATTTATAACTTGGATAGACATATAGTTAAGAAATATCATGACATAGTGAGAAATTAATTCATTTTTGCAGCTTCTTACTTATTGTAATATTATTTTTAATATGAGTCACTATTTTTTCATTTACTATTAAATATTTTTTCATTTCTCTATTGAAATTTCATTCACTTTATATTTGAATGAGTTGAGATTTTTTACCATATATATGGTTATTAACATAAATTTTACCCATTTTATGAAATATCACAATTTTTTTTAATAGTCTCAACCACTAATCCAATCCTACTCTCACTTTCATGGATTAATTTAATCGTATAATCGATCATTCTGGAATTATCTTTAGTGTTCATTTCCAACATGAAATTGCTCATGTTGTGGAATTTCATACTATAATATTCTCATCTTCTCTGTGGTTTTAAACATTTTCAACCTCATTCTTAGACTATTTAGAGTATTTGGAACCCTAATCTACTTTTTTTAAATACCCATGGTTGACATGTATTCCATTTTTATAATTTCACCTTTAAATTGTGGTGTTGTCTTCATATTAAGTTATTCTTTTCGCTTAGATGGTTAGTGAAGACATATTATTAACTATGACCACCCTCTCTACAATATTCATATAATTTTCAATTAATCAACATTTTTATTAGTATTTATATCACATTCTTTGTGTAATATCATTTAGAAAATAAATTTTCTATTAATGTCGACTCTTCTCCACTGAAAATACATCATCTTATGATTATTATATGTTGAAGTATTATGGTTTCACACAATAGACTTCTATAAGAACTTCCAAAATCACTAGTAGTAGATGTGAGATATCATTATTTTTTGTTAAGTATTAATCTATCCCTAATTTTGTATCTAACATTTTTTAGGTAGAATCTAGACTTTTTAATTATAATATGTGTTTGTTCTTTCCTCGATAGGCTGATATAAACCAATGATACAATGGTGGATCTTAGTGAAGTTTTATTCAACCATATTTTATACATTTAATTTTTCTTCTTATAACAACTTTTAATATGATAATTGTTTAACAATTAATACAAACATGAACATAAAACATTATGAGGACGAGTTTTAATAAATTTACATGATAAATTATAAATTTGACTACCATTATATAGTGTGGTTTCAACATCATAACAACACATGTATTTATAGAATAATAATTTTTCATTTCTATTAATATTTATTAATAATTTATTAATTTCATGTTAAAGAACACTCTTTTTTTTGGTAGTGTACTCGGCCCACAACAATGGGTTTCTCCAAAATCGTACATTGCACACAACATTTAATTATACCAAAAAATTGTATGATAAATTTATTATTTTAAAAGGTAGTTAATTCTTATCTGTTAAATTTTAAGGAGTGAACAAAACTAACTGCAATAAGATTATACATATTTTTTAAATGATTTTACATTTATCCAAAGAAAATAGATGATTAAGTTGATAATGAATCCAATTTGATGAATGAAATACTCAAATATTTTTAAAAGTCTGTTTTCCTGGCTTTTGAGGGAAAAACCTTTTTAAATATAGTTTTTGTAAATTTTTTATTTTATATGTGACAAAATAAATTTCTTATTTAGATGTAGAAAATATAAATTTACTTTGGTTGAAATTGTTTTATTTTTCTAATAAAATTCACATTTTAATAAATATTAAAAAATACTACATTTTAATTCCAAACTACCTTTTCATATAATTTATTTATATAGTTATATTGATTTTTTAAATGCTATTAAAGTGTAATTAGATTATGGTTTTAGCATTTAATCTTATTTTGGTCAGCTGAAGTAATTTCAAATTGATATTGGACATAATCTCATGTTAATCTTTTTGTTGTTTTTACTTCTTAAAAAATATTTTTTCATTTTGAAAATGGGAATTAATGTTTAATTAATTAATGAAATATATGTGTTTTGAATTTGGAAAAATGGTTTCCATATTTGGATTCATAAGGTTCAAATTATGTAAATATGTACGTTTTATTTTTAGACATTATGAATGTTAACTTCAATAGTTATTTTATATAACATTGTTAAAGGGAAACTCTACTAAATAAGGGTAAAAATAATATTAGAATAATAATAAACTACCCTAACACATATCCTCATCCTATTGGATGGGATATGTCCACCCATAGACATACTTGGGTTGATTTTAGAACCCTATGAAGCCACATGAGAGTGAAAATGACAAGTTAAAAGAAATAATTTAATGTAAATAAAAAATATAACATAAGCCTGTTTCCTTTGTAAAATTTTTTTTCTATGCGGATATATAAGTGATATATTCAACTATAAATACTCATTAGAAATATAAATTTTTTTAATACATCATGATAGTTTATTTATAATTATTATATAATAAATAAATAAATTTATTTATGATACAATGATGATGAAATTATTGATTCATTAATAAATTATTCAAATAAATGATATTGTAAAAATTAAAATTAAAATAATTGGATTATTTTAATGCCATCCATGAACTTTTAAGATGATACTGACATATTGAGTTAATTCCTTTGGTTTGATGTAATCACGTTGTTATGAAATTATAAACAAGTGAAGAATAAATAGTGTCCAAAATTGATACACTACTGGAATTTGAGGTATTCGCAATGGCATCCAATCACAAATTGCATGTTGTAGAAAACAGTGTTGCAAATAGTTTTCTTGTGACTGGACGATTTCCTATTGCTAATAGTGTTTTGAATATATATTATATATATAACAACCTTTTGTAATGGTCTGGTCAAAGAAAAGTATTTGTGACATTCTTGTTTTCCTGTCACAAATAGCTTTCCAATAATATTATATATATATATATATATATATATAAACCTATTGCGACAAGCCCATCCCAAAAACATATTTGTGCTGGGCCTGGTTTTCCAATCACAAAAACTTTTTTAAACAATATACATACTATTTTCAATGGGAACCCATCACAAAATGTCCCATCACAAATACTTAATAAAATAAAATATATATATTTAACTAAAATTATGCTAAATTAATATTTGAAAATAATATGAATATTAATACTATTAATATAAATAATATAATAATATATAATAATAATATGAATATTAATAACATATAAATTTTATATTATTATAATACTAATAATAAAATAACACTAATAATATAATAATTTTATTATTATTATTAGTATTTAAGAAAAAATAATATTAATATTATTAAAGTAATAAATAATTAAAAAATATTAAAAATCTCAATATTCGCAAAAAAAATATAAGAAAATATTATTATTATTATCAGTAAAATAAACAAACATTAAAAAATATAATACTAATAATAAATAACAAAATCTAATAATATTAAAAAAATTAAAAAATTAAAGTATTCAATATTCACACCAATATAAAAGATAGAAAATGTAAACAGTTAATATTATAACAAACATTGAATTCATATGTTTTTTACATAAAAAAATTCATTGGGGGGGGATAGTCTCCTAGATGAGGTGGAGGAGCTGGAGGAGATGTTGGAGGAAACTCTATCCTTAAACTACGAGTCAGATGGCGCATGAACTCCATCGGCTCGTGATGCTGCTGCTACCAACGATGCCTCTCCTCCTAGTACTACTACTAATTCTGCTAACGCATCTCTTCCTGCTACATACACAAACTCTCTATAAGCTCACTCTAAGCTTGTAGCTGCTCCTAATATTGTGATCCAGAATATGATGCCTCTCCATGAGCTCCTCTGGAGCCGGACGCCAACATCGCAACAATACAATAATAAGTCTCAGGAGTCAAATAAGAGCTGATAACAACTACTCAGCCCTTCTCGAAGCCATATTGGGTCACCTGCTTCCCTGTTGCCTCATCAAAATGGTGGGCACTAGTCTGATCCACCGTCTGGGCCTGACACTTAGCATGAGTCTAAGAGTTCACGGCCTAATATGAATCTCTCAGTTCCAAATTGATATTAAAATAGTGAAAATATCATATGCAGTTAATTTTAAAATTTAAAAAATAATACTAAACACAATAAGACACTGGAAATCACCTCTAATCTCTCTAGTGGTTGGATCACTGTACATCATCAGATAAATGTTGTAGTCCATATTATCAGGCTTCTCCACAAACTATATGAATATAAAAACATTTTATATTTAATGTTATATAAAATATTTAAATAAGTACTTACCAGATGCTCTCTATGTGTACTGAATGTAAGACTACTGGCTCGATGTGTCATCTCTGGGCTCGCCCTGTCATGTCGGTCCCAAGAATATCTTCTCTAAAATCCCCCACCCAACCAGTTTGAACATAATCCATCCCCAACATGAGATAAAATGTACTCTAGTCAGTGGGCTCTACACGACTCTTCAAATACTACAACTCTTTCTTTCATCATAGATGTCCTTCTCAAATTATGAAATAAACTGATAGAAACGGTCATACATAGACACATCCCATGCCGCGTGGATAACGTCACACATGCTATCATCAATGGGATAACATAAAACCTACAAATAATTTATAATATCAAATTATAAAAGAAATAAATTTCAAAATAAATATAAGTTATTTACATAGCAGCCAAATATCGATTATGTCGAGATGAACATCAATGGGAATCTACTCCCATGTGATCTATGATAGAGAAAAATAATTCCGCAAGATAGCGCTCATTGTCCAACAACTATATGCACAAAACTATGAAAATAGAACCAATAATAATATAATTATTATATAAATAAATAAATGAATGCTAACTAAAATACACAAGTTACCATACCTCTACATGCATGGATCGAAGCCAAGGCGTGGACGTCACTTGGAGATAGGGTCAGGAATCATTAGTCGTGCAATATTGTTCCCCCTCCACATACCCCCTGAACCGCTAATAGGATGATTATTTCTAATTATTGCAAATTATTTCTAATTATTGAAAATAATTGCTAATTATTTTTACTTATTTGTAATTATTTCAAATTATTGAAAAATATTACTAATTATTGCTAATTATGTCTATTTATTTCTAATTACTACTACTAATTGCTGCTAATTATTGCTAATTATTGCTAATTATTGATTTTTAATTATTTCCTTTTTAATTAATTCATGCTAATTCTTTCTTGATATTTATTGTTAATTATTGCTAATTTTTAGAAATTATTACTAATTATTTCTAATTATCTTTATTATTTCCAATTTTTGCAAATTATCTCTAATTATTCAATATAAATCCTAATTATTACTGATTAATACTGAATAATACTAATTAATAAAAATATTTACGAATTATTACTTATATTTAATAATTATTACGAATTATTAATAATTATTAATAATTATTTCTAATTATTACTAAATATTACTAATTATTACTAATTACAACAAATTTTTTCTAGTTGTTACGAATTATTACTATTTTTTTCTATTTATTACAATTTATAAGTATTTATTAGTATTTATTGATAATTATTTCTAATTATTTGGTAATTATTGCTAATTATTGTTAATTATTGCTAATTATTTCTAATTAATGATTATTATTACTAATTATTACTAATTAGTACAGATTAATAGTAATTAGTGCTAATTAATACGAATTAGTAATATTTATTACTAATTATACTAATTATTCCTAATTATTACTAATTATTACTAATTATTGTTAATTACTACTAATTATTCGTATTATTCCTTATTATTGATTATTATTTCTAATTATTACTAATTAATCATAATTATTACTAATTATTACTAATTATTACTAATTATTATTATTTATAAGCATTTATTCATATTTATTGCCAATTATTGCTAATTAGGTCTAATTATTACTAATAATTACTAATAATTACTAATTATTATTATTTATTGTGATTTATTACTATTTATTACTATTTATTTTTATTTTTGAGATTTTTTTTTAATAATAATTGCAAATTATTGGTAATTATTTATTATTATTACTAATTATTGCTAATTATTGCTAATTTTGACTAATAATTATTGCTGTTAATTATTGCTGCTATTTATTACTTGTATATTATTGATAATTATATAGAACTATTGCTAATTATTGATAATTTTTCAAATTATTTCCAATTATTGTTAATTATTCCTCTTTTGTTGCTAATTATTGCTAATTAATACTAATAAATTCTAAAAATTATTAATTAATACCAATTAATAGTAATTAGTACTAATTATTACTAATTATTACTAGTTATTACTAATCAGTACTAATTATTACTAATTATTACAAATTATTATTATTTATTATTAATTATTAGTATTTAATAGTATTTTTTTAGTATTTATTCTTAATTATTACTAATTATTTACTAATTTTTACTAATTAATACCAATTATTACTAATAGTTACTAATTATTAATAATTAATACTAATTATTACTAATTATTACTTATTGTTATTAATGATAAATAATTATTAGTAATTGTTAGTAGTTATTAGTAATTATTAGTAATTATTAGTATTTATTTCAAGTTATTAGTATTTATTAGTATATATTTTAAATTATTAGTATTTATTAAAATTTATTACTAATTATTAATATTCATTTCTCTTTTTACTAATTATTACAATTTATTCTTTATTATTACTAATTACCGGTAATTATTACTAATTAGCGTTTATTACTATTAATTAATGAAAATTTCCACAAATTACCACTATTAATTACTAATTAACGCTAATTATTTATATTCATTAATAATTATCGTTATTAATTCCAAATTACTACAAATTATAAATAATTAGTACAAATGATTTTAATTTATTATTGCAAATAAATGCTGATGAAAAAACAATCTAAATCTAATTTAATTACAACAAATAAAAAATAATTCATATAAATATAAAAAATGAAATAAATATTAAATTTAATAATACATAAATACCTTTAAACATAGTGTTTAATAAGTTTAGACCACTTCAAAAACATGTTCATAAATGGAAATTCAATTCATATAAATTTTAACTCTAAAATTCGAGTTTAGAGAGAGATAGAAAGTAGGAATTGGGAGATAGAATGAAAAAAACATATGGGGTATATTGAGGGTAGGTTATTTTCGATGGGACATTGGTCACAAATACCTTTGGATGCATTAATAACTATCGATGGTTAAAAGGGTATTTACGATGGGTCCCGTCAAAAATAGTGACATGCCGACACACTATTTGTGAAGAGGGCCTATCCTGTCGCAAAATAATATTTACCATTGCTGGGTATTTGGGACGGGGGGGAATCCCTATCACAAATAGAATTTACTACCGCTGGGTATTTGTGACAGGGAGCCCCCCTCGCCCATCGCAAATACCCTTCTCATGGTTTTGCGTATAATCTGCACCACACCATGCCAAACGATTTGCGGCGGGACCCCAAATCCCATTGCAAAAAATTAATTATTTGCGACGGGATTAGGGGTTCGTCACAAATAATCCATTCGACTGACTTTTGGTGATGAGAATAGATCTCGTCGCAAATAAAATGTCGCAAGAGTCCATTTTTCCCGTAGTGACATAATCCATAACATAAAATATAAAATAGTTTATTAAATAAAAATAAATTCAAAAAATTCTAATATTTGGGAAAATTTCTAATATAAGTCCAAATATGTCAAACATTACTTTTTCGTGGGTTTTAAATGATATGGTGACTAAATTAACCTGTAATGTTTAATGACCTGATATCACGGTAAGATTAGCAAAGGTAAAATCAGGGTTAAACCAAAAGGATAATGATAAAAAAATATTAAAAACATTTCAAAATAAAATTGGATGATGGGTTTTAGAACCAAAATCATTTTTTCTTAGAATTAAATTTGTTTAGGAAAATTTGTAATTGAAATTGAATTTTTAATAATTTAATATTTCATGACATTCCTAAAGTGCCCCTCCTCCATCTTTTAAAAGGCCACTACCTATAGCCCATTACTCTCACCACTCAAGCCCCTTGGATCATCTAAATTCTACTCAAATAATATCCCAACAAAACTCCATTCCTCTTAGAAGTATTATGTTGGGTATAAGGTAATTTGAGAATGCCTTTTGGCTCAAATCCAAAGAAGTTACACGATTTAGAGGAAATGTCTTCTCTCAGGTTCCTTTCGTTTATTTTCATTCTTCACTCCCAATGCTCTTCTTATTATTTTATTACATAACAAAACCAGTATCCTCAATATACTGAGATTTTTTTATTAAAATTATTCTAACTACACTTACACACAACACCATCTTAAGGATACAAACATAGTGTTACTGTGTACGATGATCTACTGCCTCACGAAAAGATGATTGTTGGATTTCCCCCTACCACCTCTCATGGTTTTCATTATGATGGAACTGTATTTATATATGATATATAGTATATTTATATTGTCTCTATGATTCGGTTACTTTTATTTATAACATACCTTTATTTTTTCCCGGAAGTCTAAATACGATAATTTTATTTGAGGATGTGTGGACTACCGACCCCTCAATGTGATATGACTCATTCATTATATACATGGAATGTATAAAGGATGGTTTTATAAAACATATGATACCAAAATTAAATAAATATAATACTTTTATTATCATATATACATTTATATCATTTGATTTAATTCATTTAGTATGGAAAAAAATCCAAGTTGTGTTCATGCGTACGTACGACCTACCGTATCCCTGAACGATGCATCTCATTTCTTATATCAAAATGTTATGGACTATTATAAATACATATATAATGGATATATAAGATATTTGAATCATTAATTTCATTCTGGAGATGATTTAACTTCGACCACATGGATAATTTAAGTAATAAATTTTCATTTTCGACTCAAGTACTCAATATCGACAAAACGACCGATATTAAATTAGATAATTATTTAATTTTCTATAAAGTGGAAATAAGTGATACCAAAGGAATAATATACATGATAAATGTTCTGAATCAATTAAAAATTAGATTAAGGTTATTATTTAAGAAGAACAAAGAACTTACGTGACGAGTCGGACACAATGTAATAGACTTTGTCTAAATCTTCTTTCATTTGGGAATATTTTGGTAATATAAATCTCATTATTTTATACGGTGTATAATAAACCAATTTGACAATTAATTTCATTCAAATTGAATCTTTTTCTATGATTTTTTTTACAAATGGTCAAAAGGTATTTTTTTAACGTATGGGGTGCCAATGTCATGTTAGCCGCCATAACCATTATTTGATATCAGCTTCCTCTAAATGTCTTAATGCATTTAAAAGGAAAATAAATACCTTATTACCTTTTCTAGTATTTTGGTATTGAAAATGGTTTTTCTAAAGTATTCAATATTTCAATATCTTGAAATTATTTCTAATGATTGAAAATAAAATGTTAAATGGGGATATTTTGCAATATTTTGTGTTCAGTGATTATATAATGGTACTTCGACATTTGACAGGTGGTTATGGGATAAACCAATGATAGGTGGCCACTTAATAAACAAAGTGATGTATTTTTCCATGATAAACCAATGATGAGTGGTTTGGTTACAACCTCATGTGCATTGGGTTTAGATAGCAGTTGTTTGGATATTCTATTTTGTGATATGCATGGAACTCGACTGTATGGTTCTTCCATTTATGTATTTTTATGTCCCATGTTACCTTTATATGATATATGTGTCTTCATAAGAGATTTATGATAATTTATTGGTTACAAAAATGGTAATCAATGAGCTTATATTTATTAATGTATATTTACTACTTCTTAATGGTGAAAAGTACTGCTTTATGATAAAGTGTTCATGGTTTTCATGTTATCCCAGAACTAATAGTTTTCCATCATTGTGCATCGCTTACTGATATTTTTATACTCATCACATGTTTGGAAATTTTTTCACTATACATAAAGAATAATAAAGTGAGGGTTGGGATTAAGGAAAATTCATGATATTTAAAACATAAAACGAAACATGTTTCTTTTTAATGAGTTTTAATTTTATTCAAAAAATGGATAGTGAGTAGAAGTGTCCACATTCAATATTCAAGTTGTTATGTATAATTTATAACCTAGTACTATAAATCTATAAACAATAAATATATTCAATGTGAATTAATTTCAAATTACTGACTTATCTTAAGGTTAAGTAATGTTTAGGGTTGTTTCGATATAGTTGTTCTCAGTTGTTGGTTTAGACAACATTAGAGGTTAGGGTGTTATTTAATAATAAGTGAATATTTTAATATAACCATAGTGGTTAGAATATTAAAACGATTCATAGTTATATTAGATAAAATAAATGAGTTTAATATAACATTAATAAGTATATATTAGTGTTTACCATCATCATAAGATACAAAATGATGATTTTACTGATATTCTCACACTAAACTTTTGGATTTTAGTAAATTTCTAGATCTAGTAGGCACCAAAGTAAGAATGGATGTGAAGGAAACTATGTAAGATTTCTGATTAAGAAATCGAATGAAATGGGAGCTGCAATGGGAACTCTTGTGGTTATTCTTAACCAACCATCAAGATTTATGATTGACCACTCGAACCTTGGTGAATTTTTAAGGCATTATATAAGAAAAAAATGAATCCCTATAGACATTTAGGAAATAATCAAAAATATAAGTACATTGAAAAACTTATGTGTCATGTATGTGGATTGAAACAATTAGGAAAATGCTTCAATGGGATGGGAAGATGTTATAGATGTGGTAATAAAGGTCCTATAGAAATATCCTTCCAAAGAAAATGGAAGCGTCTAGTTGACTCAAGGAAATGGAATGAATTTATTACTCAGGGATCAATTGAATGTTTTAAATGTGGTGTGCATGGTCATTACACAAATATATGTCCTGAAAAGAAGGTTTAGTAATGGGATCAGTACGATAGTAAAAATATATGTTTACTAATACCTAATTCTATTCCAATTGAAGATGAGGAAACTGAAAATGACCTAGGAATGATATTGATTATTTCGTAGCTCATGTTTTGACATTATTGAAATATTAGGACATTATGCAATGATTTTCTTAGGAAAGTGGTATAATAGATTAATATAGGAAAACATGGATAAAAGATCATAAATAACGTTCAATGATTAAGATGTCAACATTTTAGGAATTGAAGTGTTATGTTCGATCTAGGGATGATGATATGATTAATTATGCTAATAATGGGATTACTTTAGAATACTCTTAGTATTTGTAACACTTATGTTTTTATATAAAAATGTTAATTGAGGAATAATTGTTTTTTATTTATTTGATATAGTTATAAAGAACCATTAGGGATTGTATAATCTTTGAATTTGTGGCAATTAAGTGTTACTACTTTTTGGGATGAAAAATGAGAGGTATGAGATAACCTTTTATGTTTAAATATGTTAAGGTTATTTTTGAAAAATTTATCTCATTTTTGGAATGTTTTAAGAATTATATAGTTTTTGAAAAAGGACAACACATAATCTGTGAGACAACTCACCACGTCTGGTAAGACCATAGGAATTGAACCCACAATCGAAGGGTGAAAAGGGCGCATCACTTACCACAATCCTAAATGAAGTCCCTAGTTAGTATGAATTTTTATTTTTAGTTAAATAATTTTATGGATCATGAATAATATTATTTTGGTAACATATATTTTGTTAAATATACGTCTTTAGTATAGTAATATAATTTTGCGATTAAGGGATAATTGTTATTTTGGAAGATGTTCGGTCTTTTGGAAAACAATATACCTAATAAAAATATAATACTATGGGATTTTATTTTAGGGGTAATATCTAAATTTTTATTTTAGAAGAATCTGTATTTTTATTGGGGAAAAATTGAGATTTAGTTTATTTATGGAAATGACTAACCTATCATGGAAATATTTGATTAGGATAATTACTATTAATTAGGATACATTAAGAGTAGTCGATATAATTTGGAGATAAATGTTATGATTTATTTGGGATGGCTAGGTTATCAATTAATTTGAATATTCGGTTTTCAATCATAGTTTGTATTAATTTAATGAATTTTAAGGACACTTGTTTATTGAATGGTCCCTGTTGAACTTTGATGTATTGTTTGTTGATTTTTGGAGATTAACAGTAGTATTTATTTTTCTAAAGTATTATCCTTTTTTGGGATTATCTGATCTTATTCTAACCATTTTTGTTTTTGTTAATGTCTCAAGATATGATGAATAGATAATAAATATTGTGAGTATTATGTGATTTTTAGATGTTTATTTTAGCACTTTACGTGTGACTAATTTGTCTTGAATATTCATTGTTTGGGGAAAAAATAAGTTTGTGGTAGATATTTATTAAAGTATGAAACTATACTGGAAAAGTAGGTATGTTTCCTTATTTTCATAGTCCATCTCATAAATGAATTCATCAACATTATGAAAAGGAATATAAAATCAAAACATTACCTATTTAATTTTCCTAGTAGGGTATACATGACCATTTAACCAATCACAAGTTTATTGTTTTCGGGTAGTTAACATTCTCCTGATCATGTTTTGTATCACTCTCCATTAGAACTTGATGGTTAGTTTTATCTTCCATATCCATGTTTTCCTACATAGAATCTTAATATGTTTATCTTAGGTGACAATTTTAATTATCTTTCCTTATATTAAAGTGATAATTTTTTAAATCTCCTTTTGATGTGGTATTTTCAATGAAGTTTCTAAGCACAATATTAAAATTGCAAGGACGCAATTTGAAAAGGAAGAATGATGTCATGACCTAGGTATTTATAGAATAATACTTTTTCTTTTATATTAATATTTATTAATAAGATATTAATTTTACTATAAAGGAGATAGGTTTTTTCTGATAGCGTACTCAACACACAACAATGAGTTTATCTGAAATCATACATTCCACACAACATTGAATTACACTAAAAAATAATATAATATTATTATTATTTTAAATAGGAGTTAAAGCCTAGCTTTTATATAGTGGGAATGAATTGAACTAAAAACAATATGATTATACATGTTTGTTATTTTTTTCACATTTATCAAAAAAAATTAGATTCTTAAATTGAGAATGAATTCAATTTTAAGCCTAAAATACTATAATATTTTAACTGGCGTTTTACCAACTTTTAATGGAAAACCATTCTAAATACTTATTTTTTCACTTTCATATGTTCTATTTGACAAAATAAATTTATTCTTAATAATAGTAAGATAAAAATTTACTTTGGATTAAATTTTGTAATATTTCTGATTAAATTTATATTTTAATGAAAGTGAAAAATTTTTCTTTGTAATTCGAAACTTCCTATTCATAAAATTTATTTATAAATTTAGAGTTCTCTTTTAATCGGTTTTAAAGTGTAATTGGAATATGTTTTTATCATTAATTCCAATTTTTTTACCAAAAGTAATTTCCTCATGAAAATGGATATAAATACTTGTCAGTATTTTGATAGTTTTTACTTCTTAAAAACAACTTATCGGTTTGGACAATGGTAATTAATTTTAAATTAATTGCATTGTTTTATGTGTTTTGAATTTGTAAAAATTGATTCCTTATTTTGAATTATACGGTTCAAATTCTGAATATATATACCTTTTATTTTTTGACATTATGAATAGTAGTTTCAGTAATTATTTTATTTACAATGGTTAAAGGTTAAATATGGAAAATAAGGGTAAAAAATAAGATTAGAATAATATTAAACTACTCTAACACATATCCTAATCTTATTGTATGTGATATGTCTGACCATGGTCATCCTATGATCAATTTTAGGACCTCATAGAGCCACATGGGAGTGATAGTGACAAGGTATAAACATAAATTTAAAGTAAAAACAAATTAGACATAAACATGTATCTTTTATAAAGGAATTTTATACGGTGATATATAAGTCATTTATTCATGTATAAATAGTATTTAAAAAGATAAATAGATTTTATACATCATGATATTTTATTTATAAATTTTATATATTATATAAATAAATTTAATTATAACACAATCATGATTTAATGATTGATTAATTAATAAAGGATTCAAATAAATAATATTATAAATATTAAAATAAACTAAATTTTATTATTTTGATGTCATCCACGAATTTTATGGATGATATTGACGTATTAGATTTTATTTAAAGCCTTTGTATATAAGTAATCAAGTTGTTATGAATTTTTAAAAAAAATTCAAGTATGATTTGATTCCAAAATTGACATAATTCAAAACATAAAATATTAAATAATTTATTAAATGATATTAAATTCCTAAAAATATTATACTTGTCCAAATGGTTAACATAAGTTCAAATTGTTATGATAATTAATAGTATATCAAAAATTACTTTATTGGGTAATTTTATATGACATGGTAATTAGATTAACCCACAATGTGTAAATAACATGATATAATGTTATGATTAAAAATGGAAAAATAAGGGTGAAACCAAAATGATAAGGATACAAAAATATTCAAAACATAGAAAAAAATTTTAGGAATATGGTCAGTCGAACCGTAAATATATTATAATTGAATTTAAAGGGTTTTGGACCAATTTTAATCGAAATTGAATTTATAATAAATTAATATTTAAAGACTTTCCTTAAGTGCCCCTCCTTCCACTTATAAAAGTTCAACAACTCTACTAAATTACCCACACCTCTCAAGCCCCATGGCTCATCCAAAAGTTACTCACATAAGCTCAAAACATCCCTACATTCATCTTATAAGTCTTACCATGGTAAGAAGTAAATTCAATAATGCCTTTTGGCTCAAATCAAAAGATCTTACCCGATTTAGAGTTAACATCTTCTCTCAAGTTACTTTCATTTAATTTCATTCTCTACTCCCTATGATATTAATATTTTATTATTAAAAAACAAACCAAGTATTCTCAATATACTAGTATGTTTTTTTGAGAAGGATTCAAACTAATATTACACAGACCTCCATCTAATTGATACGAACATATTGTTTTTGTGTGCAATGAACTACTGCCTCACGAAAGGATGATTGTTCGATTTTACCCTACATCCTCCCATGGTGAACATTATGCGGAAACTATACTTATATATGATATATATAATATTTATATTGTTTCTATAATTCTTTAATTTTTATTTACCACATAGTTTTATGCTTTCAATGATGTGCAAATATGATAATTTCATTTGAGAAACTGTGGACTACTGGCCTCTCAAAGTGATATGACTCGTTCATGATATACATGGAATGTATAAAGGAAGGTTTTTTTAAATGTAACAGACATAGATGACATAAATATAATACTATTATTATAATATACATTTATATCATTTGATTATTATTGTTTTAGTATGAGAAATAATTGAATGTAGTGTTCATGTGTACGTACGACCGACTATCTCTATGAACTGTGCATTTCATTTCTTATCTCCTAATATTATGGAAAATTATAAATAAAGATATACTAGATATATATGATATATAAATCATTAATATTATTCTAGATATGATTTAATTTTGACCGGGTGGACAATTTACAAAAAATAAAGTTCATTTTTCACTCAAGTACCTAATATCGACAAACGACCAGTATTAACATAGATAATTATGTAATTTTAATAATGTTTTAATAATTTATATAAAAGGAAAAATAATATTGAAATTTTTTTATGTAAGTATAAATTAACCTAAATTTATGATTCAAGAACAATAAAGAACATATGTAATGAGTTAGCTTCAAGGTAAGGGTCTTCGTCCCAATCTCCTTTCATTGAGGCTTATTTTAATAATATACACATCCTTGTTTTATAAAGTTTATAATAAAATACATTGATTTTTAATTTCATTCAAAGGGAATATTTTTATATGAATCAATTTACTAAACAAAAAAATAATTTTTTTTAATGTATGTGGATACAACAACCTCTCTGCCGCCATAACCCTTATATGATATTGGAATCCTCTATAAGATGTAATGTTTTTAAAATGAAAACAAACAGCCTTTTCCATTTTTGGTAGTTTGGTATTTTAAATCGTTTTTGAAATGTATTTAAAATTTCAATATCCAGAAATGATTTCTTTGGTTCAAAATAAAATGTCAAATGTTGATATTTTTCAATATTTTATGTTTTATGATTATATAATGGTACTTTGACATTTGATAGGTGGTTACATGATAATATAATGATGGGTGGCAACATGATAATCCAAATTATGGGAGGTTCCTTGATAACCCAAGGATAGGTGGTTATGTTATAATCTATATGCATTGGGTGTGGAAGTTGACCATACAGTTATTCTATTTATTAATATGTAGGTAATTCAATCGTATGGTTATTCATTTATGTATATTTATGTCCCAAGTAACATTTATATGCAATAAGTTTCATTATATGGGATTTATGTTAATATTTTGGTTTAAAAAAGGGTAAGTAATGAGATTATATACAGTGAATTACAGATACTACATCTTAAAGGTGATAACTATTACTTTATGATAAAGTATTTATTGTTTTCATGTTATCCCAAGAATAACACTTTTCCTTCATTGTGTATCCATTATATATATTTTTATACTCATACTATGTTTTGAAATATTCTTCATAAGACATAAAGAATAACATATTCAATTATGGCATTAAGGAAAATTCATGATTTTTAAAACATGAAATGAAACATGTTTCTTTTTAAAGAGTTTTTGTTTTATGAACGAAATTTATATGGAGTAGAAGTGTCAATTTTTAATATTCAAGTGGGTATATATAATTTATGACCTAACTCTAAAAATATATACTTATGAAAAGATCCTTGATGTAAATTAAAGTTAAATTATTGACTCATCTCAATATTTGGTAATGTTTAAGGCTGGGGCCTTATGAAAATTAACTTTTAAATTCATTATAAACTCCTTTTAGCTTATATTTATTATGTGTTTGTGTGTATTAGTTGAATCCTCTATTTTATTAACATGTGTAGAAATAGTATCATCAATTTAAGTTTCTTTTATTAATTCATTATATATTCAATTCATATATGTGGATAAAAACCCAATAAAATATAATTCAGATCCAATCATAGGGAAACTAGATTTGGGTAAAAATTGAAATTCTGACATTATATTGTTCATAGAAACTAATTATGGGGGGGGGAAATTTGGTGTGTAAAATAATTTATTAAATTATTTTTTATCTTTAAAAAATTTAACCCACTTTAAAATTTTAAATTATATTTAATATAACCAATCATCAACTCCAATCCACTCCACTATGAATGAAAAGGATGACAAGAGAACCTGCCATGCTACATAATTACCTACCATTTCAATGAGTATTGAAAAACAATTTTAGCAACTAACTAAATGTAAATATAGGGTGAAAACACAAATCTATGTAGGATAACACCATATAATATATAAAAATTATAATATCAAAAAGAAAAATGTTCTATATTTTAAAAATTAATACATTTTATAGATAATTTTTTAAATAAAACAATTTTTAAAAATTACTTTTCATTCAATTGATACGTGCCATGTTCACTAAAAATGAATATATAATATATAAATGAAAACCCAGTAAATTAAACATCTAGGAAAATATCAACAAACTAAGAAATCATGCAATAAACAAGGTGGAATAGAAAAATCTTGCAATTTGGGATCTAGCATATGTGAATGAATACTAGACATAGTATAATCCTAATGTAGGATGTTGTTGAGTCCCTACATAGTCCATCCATTTCAAAAATGAAATCTCGAGTTGAAATACACACACACACACTCACACACATAGTAGGGTCTCCAATGTATATATTTTTACACACCCAATGTTCCAAATGTTCCATGTTTGTTCACAACAACTTCCAAAACCATGATCAAATTTAATTTATTCCTTTTTGAACTGAATAAATTCAACATTATAAAGAACATATAGGAAATCCTGTATTAAAAACACCTTCATAAATTCACCTACCTTGGGAATGATGGAACCCTATCCTCCATCGATAGTAGATATTGGGAGGCTATTGATCATACTTCGAAATAAAAGTGATGGAATGAAGATGTAATGGATCAATAGAAGAGACCAATCAATCATAAATCTATTTTATAATCACATCCATTTCTCCATCCACTTCAAAATTAAAACAACATGCAATAATATATCTTACATTGTGAGATTAATCACAATAAGAACAAAAATCAATCACCGAATGGATGATCTAAATTTAGTGGAGGTCTTCAAAAAATCTTGGATGAGCTCTAGGTAGTGAAAGGGTATGATGCATATAGAATAAAAAAATCTCGATGACATATTATTTTAAACCCACTCTACTCAAATATTATATGTTGTGGATCCATTTCTTGTTTTTTAATTAATTTAATTGATCATATTTTAAAAAGTGTTATTCCTCGGATTAAAAACCCGGACCATGACCATTATGTGATGTAAAACCAATAAAATACGTGTAAAACTTTGACAACCTAAACCTATTCATGTAATCAACTTCATGAGAAATATATTACATGAACATGATTCATTGAATTGAAATATTTAATTCACTAATGAAACTCATGAAGTCTTCTTGAAAACCAATAAACAATGCAAGAAGTTTACATGGTGTGTAAACCTTTCATGATGTGTAAACTTCCCACAATTTGAAATCTCCCCAAAGACTACAAATAGACTAGATTCAACTTAAAATACCAAAAACCACATACGATATTATTTAATGTTAGGGAGAACCCCAGGAATCCATTTTGATGCATAAACATAGACTAAATTAATTCTGAAGATCTTATATACATATTTAATAGGTCATTTTCCCTAACAATGAATATCTATTCTAGATAATCCTCAAAGAAATTAAATAGAAATGGAATCGAAAACAAATAAATATAATAATTACATAATGGAAGAAAATGATATGTTTCAATCCCCCAATTATAAACTATTTTTTTCTTAGATATTACTTGGATTTCTAGACTCATAAAAAATGATGTCCACAATAACCCAAAAAAAAATTTTCCAACCCCATGTGTCATTACTATCTTGTCTGAACATCCGCAATAAATGGACTAGTGGAATAATTTTACCATGAATAACTTTCTATCATCAATCCATAATCTGAACTGGGTTCTTTAAAATATTATAATTGACCTTAAGAGTGAAATCCTCCCATTAGACAACATGGGAAAGACTTTATTGATACCTACTTTGCTAGGAAACTTGAAACAATCCATGGATTGAATTAAAACTGGAATTTAATTCCGACTGATATTCGATATTCACTAGTACTCCAATGATATAAAAGTTTCCCACACAACTCAGTGCCTAATTACACTCCTTAACCAACCATCAATGTCCCAATAAAGGTGCAACTCTAACAATGACCTGATCACCATCCTAAAACTCCATCAACTGATGAAGACGCCCCCCACCCCCAATATTTTTGATGACTCTATATACTAATCAATATCTAATGAATCAAGTATAGTCTCACCATCATTTCTTAAACAAGACTTATCTCAAACAAGGAACCCTCTTCAAACTCTTCCCATCATAAGAGATATGTACAAGTCTATACATAAAAATACCCAAATGAATCAATTTTTATTACGGATTAATAACTATTTTTAAAGTAAAACACTACTAATGGAAAATTTATTTTCCAAAAAACCACTAAAATTAAGATCCTAGTCCCAGAACATATCATTAATAACCTGGATAGCCTTATCTATCTATCCATCTATATTCAGATGATATCTTGATATTAATTTTAACTGGAAACCCATCACCTCCTGTAATAATATCCAAAATGTGGGTGTGGACTTTGAGACCCTATTATAAACAAACATAGAGGGCACCCTGGGTATTTTGAAAATATCATAAATATAGAATATCCCATGTTATTCCACCTTCATCATCTCAATTATAGTCAATAAATACATCAATTTTCTAATATGATAAATGAGAAAAAGCATCCTTCCCTATAGGATTTCATTGTAGTAAAATGTTGAAATCCAAAGAAATCTCATCCCATTCCCATAAAAGAATGGCTATGGGATATAACAAACTAGTAGGCCTCTGGTGTTATACCTCAGTTCACTAAAAATTAAGCCAATCAGATACTAAATCTTCACTCAACCATCTCATCCCCTACCAAAAATACCAATATCTCAAATAATTGTACAAAATTGTATTACCTATGTGTACTGACCTATAAGAAAAATCACCACTATCCATCAACTACAAAATCAAGGAATTAAGAACGCCAACATTTAATTGAAAAAAAATATCCACTATGAGACCAAGACCGCTCACCCACAGTCTCTCAATAATAGTGGGTTTTTTTAATTATGGGGAACTTGGGGTCATAATTATTCTCAATTTGAACCTACTCATTAATAAATGATTGATAATTTATTGAAACTAGGTATACCAACCCAAAAAATCCTTCCATTCCCAATCTCATAACAAAAACACTCATCAATTGTCACTCTTCCATTGATTCCATCAGTTATTATGTCAGGAATTTCCTACAAGGTTCTTCAATGGAAACATTACCTTTTCCATAAGTATAATAAAAATTGAAATTGTTGTCTATATATGCTCGATCTTGTGTCTATATCATAGGTTCAAATCCCTATGAGTGAAAATATTCCACATAATTTTATGATTAGAATATATTATAAACTACTCTATAGAGAGGTAATGAAACCAAATTTTGAGTGCATACTTACCCATTACTAACTCAAGGTCATGTTTAGGGAATTTATTTTTATGTGGGTGTTAAAGTTGAGAGATATTGACTACCACTTATCTTACCTATATCAGGAATCACCCCAAACACACACTAGATGCATCATAAGAAACATAATAACCCAGACGTTATTTTAGAATAATCCAAACTAGAGCTAAATTCAATCTCACCTTTAGTTAATCAAAATATCATTGAATATTTTATTTCCAATCAAACTTTACACCCTTATGGGTTAAATCTATCCTTAGATATTCAATATGGATAAGTCTCTAACAAACCTACTATAATATCCATTTGATCCTAAAAACATTGTATCCCAAACCTATTTTTAAGATTCTCCCAATCCAAAAATAAATGTACCATATTTTGAGCCACAGTGATGATGATCATAGATATAACATTCCCCTAAAACATTACATCATAATTCCACAACTCGTACTTGGAAATATTACCATATAAAAGATTTATTCTCAATATTATTTGAATGATATCCAAAAATTTCCATGTCACCCTCCTCTAATGTAATGAAATCCAAAATATATTCCTTGAACACAAAAATAATAGATTCCAATATCAAATGAATTATTTTCTTTATTAATTACTTAATTAATATAATAGGATTTTCTAGACTTAATGGCATAACTATAAACTCGAACATCCCAAACAGGCTCCTAAATGAATTATTACGTATATTCTCTTCTTGGACAATCAACATGTGGTACCCCAATCACAAGTATGTCATTTGAATACCACTAATCCCCTATAACCTGATCAAATATATCATCAATTATGGGTTGGGGATATTTTATATTAGTTGTCACCTTAATTTACTTCTGATAGACAAAACAAATTTTGAGGCTCCTGGTCGCCTTCTTATCAAAGAGGACTTGAAAATCCCATGGTGAGATTATAGGACCAATAAATCCATTATTATATAGGTCATCAAGAAGATATTTAGTTTCTACATACTTTTAAGGATCCATATGGTAAAATGGAATAGAAATGGGAATCTCACCAAGGAGCAGGTTAATAGTAAACTCGACCTCTCTCTATGGTGGAATACTATAAAAAGCATCCTGAAGAGCTCAAGGTATGAAACCACCACCACAAGATGTGAACAACCAAAAAATGGTCTACAACATCTAGGAATATCTCTAATGTTATATAGGAGTTTACTCTCATATAAGGAACAACATGCCCCAACCACCCCAACCTAGAGTCCCACGCGACATAAAAAAGACGAGTGAACCAATCATAATATATGAACTGGGATCGATGAAGATAATAATTTTTCTATGAAATGAAATGGATCGTCCAATCATTTATAATAATCATTAAAATTATTTCTAGATAAAGCACTAATAAGTCCCACTCAACTTCCTGGATGACTATAATCATCAGACATGTAGGGAAAATGAAACCTTCTTAGTACCTTTTTCTCAATGGTGTGGCAAGATCTAACAATTATGGAATAATATACAAAGGTAATACCAAAAAATAAACTATATTTTATGATATTAAATAATTATTTTCACTTGTATCAAAAAAATATAACACCATAAAAGAAGAAATAAACACTGCATCTCTAATTGTAGCAAGCCATAATTTATAATCCACTAGTGCATACTAGTCCACATAATGGGGCCTGGTCTCAAATCCTACATGAGATATATAAACCACATGGGAATCCCCCTTATCATAAAGATAATATCCACCACCATTGGAAGCATTAATATACACTATAAATTCCTTGGTTAATGTGGATCCAACCTTACTTCCTTGTGACATCTTGTAAAAAACACTTTAAATGTCCTGATTTCATAAAATGATGAGAAAACATAGGAGACTTTGTACAACTCAGCTTGGTATAATATAGCTACATATAATGATATTAAAAATATAATGATGTCTATAATAATACAATGAAAATGGTCCTAAATAAAAATATCTACCATTTCATACACTCTTTAGGTTATAAGATACACCATGGCGAACAAAAGTGAAAACTAAAGCTCCACCCAATTTTTTCAGAACATATTAGTCTCGATAAATGATTTTTTGTCAACTAACTCCATGAAGGAAATAAGAAACATGAGAATAAACATTTATCAAATATCAATCCTTATTCTCGACTCCATTATTTGGGGATTTTGGTACTCATTATAGATAAGATTTAGTGCAAGATGCACTAGATCATCAAAACAACTCGAATACTCTTGAACAGTATGCTCCAATTAGTCGATGTTATGAAACTAATATGTATTCACAACTGATATTGTCTCAGGATAAAAATAATAATTGAATATTTTCAGAAAATAATCGTAAAAAATATCCTCATACAACTTAGTTTAAAAAAATAGAGTCCAATAATATATTTCCCTACACTTCAAGAATATACATGAAAACCCCTCCATAGATTCCTTAAGATACTTTAAAACGTTATATATAATATTATTCCAATAAATACAGCCTTTATATTCTTGTGGTCCTTTAACTAGAAAAAGGTAGGCTGATACTTGTTCGTAATTTCTAGGCTATGATCCACTCTTCTTTTTAGGTTCCCTAAACATTCTAGTCATAACATCGTAATATTGTAGATTACTCCTTCTATGAAAGAAGGGTACAATAGAGGGTTTTACTATGGATACTATATCATATATTCCCCTCTTATATTTTAATGATATCTTCATAAAGGAATTTTCTATTAAGCATAATACACAATAAATCAAATGTAGGGGATTTTCCAAAATCATGGGACCATCTTCATAATGTTTCATTTTCACATTAAAACATCAAAAATTTAAAGAAATTTTGAATTATAAAAAAAGAAATGAATTTTAATGAAATAGGTCCATTTTAATAAAATAGCCGCACAGATCATTCAATTCAAATAAAAATATAAGTTTCAACTCGGAGAAAATATTTATACCCTGTTTTGGTTACTTGAGATCAGACACATATTTGTGATGTCTAAGAACCCTCCTATAAACACATCCAGAAATCTGAGTGTCCTAAATCCTATATACTAAATAAATACAATCAATCATAGTCATTTTTAAAACACATTATTATGAGAATCCTTCTGTCAAAAATTTATGATGAACCATTATCCACCTCCGAACGACGCTCTTATGAATAAAATCGATGAAAATAGAACCAATAATACTTCAAGATTCCCTTACCATTCTCATCGTGCAACAAAATAAGGCCAACAACCACCCAATGGAAGAAGTAAAGTGTGAGAACAATACCTAGTATTATTCTACTAATGAATATGTATAGGTTTTAATACCAATAATTCAAAATTTATTTTTCCAACAATATAATCCATATTTTAACCAATTTTATTAAATAAATAAATATTTAAACATTCCATAATTTATCCATAAATTCATACCACATTCACAAAAAAATGAATATATAAACAATGAATGAAAAATAGGTAAATTAAAAAAATGATAAATTATCCCTAAAACAAACCATCAGGTCATAAAATATGTATATAAGAAAAATCAAGTGATTGTGGATCGATCCTATGGTAATACATAATAGACATAATATAATCCAAAACTATGCCAATTTTATGTCTTTTGATAGTATTTTGATATCAAAAATGAAAAACCTCATGGTTCCGCACACAATAGGGTCACCGATGTTTATTTCACGATGCAACCAAGGTTCCTAATCTTTCAAGTTCGCTAAAAACCATTTCTAATACCATTGAATCATTTAATTGAAACCTTTTTTCACTGAATATTATCCATTTAAACATTAAAAAATAGAAAATTAAAAATTAAAAACACATGAATAGATCCACCTAACTTAAGAATGATGGAACAATATCAACCTTTGAAAAAAGATATTATAATTCCACAGATCAGACATAAAAATACAAGGAATGAAAATATTCTAAAAAGAATCAAGAGAAGACAACAATGTACCATGAATCTGAAAAAAAAAATCATCATCATTGTAGCAGTGACCAATAAAAATGATATAGTGGAAAGATCCATTACTCAGAGGGATGAACTAAAATTACAATAATGATCAATTTACAAATGAATTATCCATAAGTATTGGAAATATTCCAAAATAACTTGTGAGATATTTGGGTTGTGGGAGGGGATACAAAACACTAAATGAAAAGAAATTCAGTTAAACCCTTTATTTAAAACCATTAGTGTCAAAATTTTCCTATTTTGAAACCCTTTCCTAGTGTGCAATTCCCTGAATTAAAAGAAAACTAAAAAAATGTGTTTCATTGAATTAAAAATACAACCCTAAACCATTACATGATATAAAACCAATGTATGGTTTGTAAACCTATCACACGTTGGACTTATTCGTGACATCTTCCCACCAACCAATACATGTTGTGATCTTGATTTAAAGCCTTTATATCTTTCATTCCATGAACTAGCTCATTATTTTTTCCTAGAAAACAAAAAAATCTAAACAAATTATATGGTGTGTAAACCATTCTTGATGTACGAACATAACACATTTTAAAATCTCCCAAAAAATCTTAAATTGACTAGATTTTTCTAAAAAACCCTAAAATACACTCTGATGTTCTCCAAAATCAGGGATGACCCCAAAAATTATTTTCATGCACAAACCTATAATACATCATTTCAAATTAACATACATCCCTGATAATTAGGAAATTTTCCCAATAAAATGATTTCAATTCAAGATAATCCCACAATGCAACCAAAAAAATGACATCAAAATAAAAAGATAGTGCACAATAGAATAAAAATAATGGGATGTTATAGTTATAATTACTTTACATAAAATTTGATCAATTCATATTTACAAAATATTATATAAACCATGAAATAAAAATTATAATTTAACTGTAAAACATGGAGTTTTTATATAATTTTACCTCAATATGGATTACTTATCACTTCATATTATTTATTTCTGTTTTAGTAAAATATTTTACAATAATAATATTATCATCAGTTATATGTGGTGTGAACAGTGATATTTCTAAATTTATAGTCAATCTCAAAAATTCAGATTATAGAGCTAGATTATACAATCTCTTAATAGTATTTCAAATTCTCCCTACCATTTAATGTAAATCCCCAATGTGCACAGGATGTCACTGAATCAATAAAAAATAATGTATTTCTTCATTGTATTGAATTTGAATTCCTTTGAATCCTCATGATGAGTAGTATGAAATATAGTATCTATAAAAAATTATTACTAGATGCTACTCCAAATATGTTAATTGGTATTCTAAAATAAGTCATCAATGTATTTGAAATTAAATATGTACACTGTAAAGGGTCTTACACAATCAATGATCTTAGTTATCCTTTTTTATTTTTTAAAAATATAAAATTAAAGTCATTAAAAGACTTATACTTCTCTCATTATTCCATGATGATGTGGATCATAGTCCTGGAGACCTCATTAGGTTCTCTTTAAGGGACCCTTGACAATTCTATGCATTTAATTTTTGAATAGATGTTACACTTTTTGGGAAATAGCCCTATTTTTAATTCTGATGCTCTTATATTCATATTTACTAATTTTTATCTATATATTTTATATAAAAATACCAAAAATATATGTATAGTAATCCTCTATCTCCATCCATTAAATCAAATCATGATGGTATTTTCCCAAAGTATACATTTTTTTCCTCAAATTTATAAGTGGTTTCCCCAATAAACATGAATATTTATTTTTTATAACTTTTTTTATTTTGTAAAATTCTAGGAATACCCTTTATCATTTATTTATCTCAGTTATCATTCATTGACGAAGACACTTCTTCATTCCAAAAAAATCCTTTAGAATATTCTTAATTTCATTATCTGCTTAATCCTAGCTATATAAAATATCATTTATTAAATTTAGATTCCCAATATTATTTTCTCCATTTCTTCCCCATAAAATATATACTAAAAAATCATTATATGATTTTGAAAAATAAAATACAATATAAAATTTTTGTGGGTCTTTTTTACATTATGACAGCATTTAAAAATAAAAATATAATATTTCACTTCAATCATCAATATTTATATAGTATCCCATATGTATTAAAAATAATAATAAATAAAATAAAATTTCATCTTATCATATAATATTTCATTAATATTTATTTCCAACATCCTTAATTTTAATATTCAGATTTCATTATTTGGGAATATTTTCATTTAAACATGTTCATTTTCATTTCTTTTCCTCTTGGTTTGATCCTATTTTCCAAAATAACAAAAAATAATTTTCTTATAACTTAGCCATGACTCATAATTAAATTTGTGATGTTATAATCAATGATGTTTTGGTCAGACCAAATCAATATTAATTTTATCTTTTCTCTGAAATATTTCTTATTAAATTTTATGTTTTTTAAAATAATAATATAATGAAATAGTTATTCCCACCTATTTTCATCTCAATACATCTTCCACTAATAAAATCAAGAATCATGGATAGAAAAATCATCACTGTATTATTGAAATCGAAACAAACCGACATCGTCATTTGATTTAACATTCCTTTCAAAATATTGATTCAAGAAACCATTATTTTCATCATTAAACATTGTAAAATTTTATTAATGTATTTTATTCATGGTTAATTTATTAGTTTATACTGATAAATTTTTGAAATACTAATTTTATATTATAAATTTTTTATTCAATTATATTGTATCAACTAATCTTATAAATTACTGTGTTACTATTTCGAGATTGGTACTTGCTTTTCAGATATACGGGTCACTCATTTGAAATATATGTGTACTCATATGAACACTGTAAAAATATATTGCGATATCACAAGTACACATATGAGGTTATGAATTTAATTTCCATATTTTATAAGTACTATTTAAAATTAAAAGATAAATATTAAAAGTCACAGACTACTCATTTAATGACATAAAATAATCTTTCAATTTTACACATTAAAAAAATTTAACATCAACATTATGTTTCAATATATAATTACTAAATTTCAAATTATCATGAATTCAACTATAGAATACTAAAATATATATAATTAAATAATAACATGCTTAATTAATCATGGTAAATATAAATATAACCCCAAAAATCTTCATGTATTTTCAAAGGTATTTTCTGCTATTTTGATAATAAATTATGAGTATTACTATAAACCCAACTATCTCTAAAATTACCAAGTCATTATATAGAATTCAAACCATTATTGATGATATATTTTCCAATTATTATAGTCTCAATAATTCAAATTACATCATATATAGTTAATCTTTTATCAGCTAGCTCTTTTTAAACCATTAAACAAATTTAATATCTTATCTACTCATTACTTAAATGCGGTGTAGCAACCAATTCAACATACAACCATTACAATTTTCAATACATTAATTTATATAGTGAGTCAATTAAGGACCTATGATTCTCATACAAGGATATAACATCTTTTAAAATAATATTCATAAAATTATATGAAAACATGATAGATGATTATAATAGCTTTGTGCCTTTGGAAACATGGAAGGACATATTCTAATATGGTGAAAGAATATCAATGTTTCCCATATGATAATACAAGTTAGTATGTATAATATAAAATCCATCACAAATCCTGTATTCATAAAATGTGGAATGTAAACTCAAGAATTGTTAAGTTTAAATTCTCATTAAGGCCAATCAAGTGAGATACATAAGCATAACATGAATAAAACGGTCGGAAAACATTATAATAACTTATGAAAACCATAAAATTTATATCAAACATCATAATATTGAGTAATTTCATAAATATTTCGTTTATAATATGTGAATAAAAAATAAATCAAAGAACATGATACATGAGAGCATAACATTGGCATAAAACATAGATTTGTGGCACAAAAAGCATTGAAAATCATTTCTATATAAGGTATGTCTCATTTTAATGGTTATCATATTATAATGGGATCACTCCCAGAACCAACATATTAGTCATGATTTACTCCCAAGACCATCATAGTGAACAAAATCCCCTACTAAACTGTGTTTATTTCCTATTAAATCCATATCATATTAAACAGAGTTCATTTCCCATTCTAGTAATGAAATTTTTACTTGTTTTCACTCACCATTCTAATATAATATTATAGAACCAATTTAACTCCCCATTTTAGTCATGTCTTACTAAACACATATCACTCCCCATTCTAGTATAGAAACATGAAAATCAAGTCAAATATTATTCAATTCATGTATTACTAAACTAAGTTCACTCCCCATTCCATTCTAATTTACAAAACTAAGACCACTACTCATTTTAGTAATGTTTATATCATGAGATATATATCTTTACCCAATTAATTATAATGAGATATAGGTCCTATATAACATTTTTGTAACATAACCACCATCATTGGTTATAATTTAACCATTTTTTGCATAATTAAAATATTATGTATTGGATCTAAAATATTATAAAAAAATTATCATATAAAAAATGAGGAAATGAAATAGTTATCATAAATATTTCATTATATTAGAACTTATGTAAAATAGGCAAGTTTTATAACCATTTCATCGTATCATAATCCTTGAAATGATGTGGGTTTCATAAATGTTATATAATTTTATAACCCTTATAAGAGACTTATTTTTCATAAATATCTTATCATAATAAACATAAAATATTCAAAATAATAATAATAATTGTTTATTATGTTCTTCTCCCCAGTAAATCAAACACTATATCAAAGAAAACCATCCTAGAAGGATAATTATTTTAAAAGATCACATGGAACATTTCATAAGCGATTTTTTTAAAAACCACATTTATAAGAAATAAAACATATTTAGAATCATTTTCATTGAAAATAATATAGAAAAAATATAACGAATGCTTTGAAAAATAATTTAAAACATTTCCTAAGAAACATTTCGTTTCCACTTAGAAAAAAATATTTTAAAACAAATTTTTTAAAAATCTTTTTCATTGAAAAGAATATTCATAATTATAAATGAATGTTTAAAAAAATCTAAAAAATTTGATGAGGATAATATAAAGTTATCATTGATACACCTTTTTTAACACCTAGAAAATTTTTAATGAAAATTTTCTTTTAAACAAATAAATAAACCATTAAATATCATATTAAACATATCTTTAAAAAATGTACATTAAAATTTCAAAATAAATTTGTAAAACATAATACATTTTGAAAATATTTTAAGAAAACATTGTTTTGGAAGAAAAATGGTTTTTGATCGAAGGTACCATTTTTTTATATTTTTTTAATCATGAGTATAAAAAATTAAAAAAGAATATAAAATGCATATTCTCATATAATAAAAGGAGAATAATAAATGGAATGAGTATATTTAGAGACATATCATATGATTTTCTCATCATAATCGTAATCATAAACTATCCTGATCGATGATGATAATGTAACATAACATATTTAACACTTTGAAAAATTATAATCCTAAGGCTAAAAAAGGAACAAAATAAAATGATACAAATAATAAAATAATGCTAAATGAAGTTTCAAATATCATACATGTGATTTGGTTATTAAAATAGGGTCACATAGCTTCTTGAATGTGGTAGACCACACATACATGAGCAGTGTTGTCATCATTCATTGAGTATATATGTAGGAAAGAAAATGATATATATTATATTTTAAGAATGTTAATTATATCCTTAGTATAATAATTTTGTAAATTTTATAACATAAAATCATTGAATTTTCCCTTTTCACCTTCTATAAAAAGTGAGAGAGAATCATATTTCTTCGTGAGGCGGTAGTCTACCGTACACACGTGCAACACTATCATATTCCTACAGAAAATAAATCATAAATCTATATGTGATATAATAATTAAAAAATAATAATAACATGATAAATAAGATATATAAACAATAAGTACATCATTATGTTCAATTGTAATAGCTGGTAATGGAAAAACTAATGGAATCGATTCGTGAGGCAGTTATTTGTCACACACACGATCGATGATTTCATAAACCAATTTAATAGAAGTGTTTAAGGTTTTAGGTCATGAAATTGTTTTAGAAACATCAATTTATATGTAAGATATTTATTTCATTATTTCATGATGGTTTAATAATAATAAATGGCAGTAGAGAATGAAATAATATAAATATTCTCATTGATGAACATCCCCTCTTCATTTGGTATTTTCCTTATGGTTTCACTAAAATATTTATTTGGTTGGATTTAGTTAAAAATAATTCTTCTATAATAGTGGGAGGGAATTGGGAAGTGACTTTTTAGTAATATTCAATCCAAAGTGGTATTAATTTGTAAATAAGTGATTAGTGCGGTGGATTTTTATTAGTAGAGAAGAAGTCATACTTAGTATTTTTCAAAAGAAATAATTCTTCCTATTTTTCTCATTTTTTAAGAGGGTCATAAATGAACTTTTACCAAACCAAAGAATTTTAATCATCAAAATATTTGAAGAAAATTGTTTTTATACATGTTTATAGGTTATGTTTAACATTATCTTATTAGTTTAACCCCTGATAAACCCATTTTCACCTCAACATTACTAAATAAGTATTACAATATTCATTATTCATTTTTGTCTAACATTATATTGACCTTATATGATAATATAAAGAATTATAATTACAAATTTGGAATCCATTTTTCCAAATTTAATTCACATTAGGGGAAATATTCATTTAAAATTAACCTCGTATAAGTGATGATAATGTAGGTTTTTGAAGTGGAAATGGTCAAAATATTATAATGTTTTAATATAAAAATTCAACATAAAATTGATTAATATGACCTAATTTTTATTAATGGATGTATAATATGACTAATTTAACATTAATAACATTTAAATATATTCTTTATTTTTATAAATAATTTAAAAAATAAAGTAGTTTTTTATTTAAATTTTGTGTTTTTTAACTATTCGTCAAAAAAATAAACTTTTCAAAAAAACGGAAAAATACACAATAAAATAATTTTTATATTTTGATTCTAATTTTTTTTTATTTTATGAAATTCATTTTATAAAAGTAGAAAGACTCATTTTTTAAAATAAGTTCACTATAAGAAGTTGACACAATTATTTATAAACAAAATAATGTTTTTAATTATAATATTTGACTTATTCTTATATTTTTTCTAGAAAACAAATAATATGATGGTTAAATAGTTTATTTAACATATAAATTATATAAATTAATTTAAAATAATTCACTTAAATTAATTTTTTTATTTTATTATATCAGAACACACTTTTATCAAAATAAAATATTTTTTAGAACATATTTTCCTTTATTTTCAAAAAGTATTTTATCTCCATTTTTAATTAATTGGTTTCTAATAAATTATATGTATAAAAATTCATATACCATACATTCATAATTTTCATATAATTATTCATACCTTCTATTCAAACATATTTTGGTTAAGTATCTTATAAAATAATTGTATTTTAATTATATGGATGTTTTGTTTAAACTTACTGTAGCATGTATGATAAGAAAAAAATAGTATTGCGTGTAAGAGAAGAAAAACACAATTTTGTTTGTAATACATGATAAAAAAATTGGTACTTATAACACAAACCAAAATCATTGTTTCCATTTACATTAAATATGGAATAAATAAAATCTATTTGAAAAACATTAATTCAAAAAATCTTAGGGTGTTATATTCTACAACCCTTAAATTGAAATTTTCACTCCAAATTTTTTCATTCCATCAAATGTTTAGTATTTGAAAATTATTGTATAGAAACCTGCATCATAAAAATAAATATTTAAGCTTCCCCTAAAATGAAATTTTTAAACATAATTATTACCCAAAGTAACTTATAACGAAGCATTCAAGTAGGACAACAAAGGTGGAAAGTAGTGATTTTGACATAGAAGAAAAGTGTAAATATTTAAAGAGAGTGATAAATATCATAGATGAAAATAATGTGGGTGATCCATAGAAATATAAAAAATACAAAACCATAAACCATAGAGGTGTGAAAAATACAACTTATATTATAAAAATGACGATAGAAGGACAAAATTTTATTTCAGGACCCATTTTCTAAAGTTGATGAATTTTCAAGAGAAGATATACTTACTTTATTTAATTACATTACATAAGTATAATTTAATCCATTCGATCTTTCTTGATTAAATTAACCTTCATATCTTATTATCTAAAATAATGGTGATTTGGTTCCATTGAATCACTAATGGTTCACAATATCCTTAAATTGAATGATATGTCATTCCTTCTATTATTTGGCATCATCAAAAAAAATATTTATTATAGGTTATGAATAATTATTTATTTAGTTATATTATTTATTAATCTATTATATGTCATCCAATGTATAACATAATCCATTATAAAAATGGTTACCCATTTTTCCCATCCAAAAACAAAATTTAATAATATGTCCACCTAATTTCAAAAATCGAACATTACATCGATCCTCAAAATATCTCTAAGAACCTCCATATAGTCACATGAAAATTATATTAATACTTAGGATTATAATCTATTTCATTTTTATAATAATAATAATTTCCATAAAATCTCAATGAAAACATGAATACATCCTCGTTCATTGAATAATACCATAGATTATTTAATATATTACAAAGATCCATTTATGTTGTAAACCCCATCAATGATAACATAAACAAAATTTTCAAAAAATCATTAATAACTTCCAAGGCCATCAATACTATAAAATTTAATTTATCCAAATCAATAATCAATTTTTCCAAACTAGAAAATATTTTTTAAATATAGGGGATATATTACGGGTTACTATTCAGCAGTCAAAATACCACCTTCCCATTAAATCACTTTTCTATATCATTAGAATCATTCAAAATATTATTCCAAATCCATAAAGAATGAGTTATAATGAACAATCCTTATATTTAAAATTTCATTAATTCCAATATATAAATACATCAATCAACCCACCCTATTCAAAAACCATTAACTGTGATTCTCCTTATCCTTCCATATTACCTTTTTTCACTAATTAATTTTTAGTCTCATTATAAAAAAAATATAACCAATACTCTTAAAACATTTTTTATTATATCTCAAGACATTAATTGGGGACACTAATTTTTATAATTCTCATACTATTCACATTTAAATTATTCAATAATCAATAATATATTTGGGACACAATTTTTATAATCCATTTCATTAACAAAAATATTTATTTTTCCAATTTTAGTTAGAAAATTTGTTCCATTCTTTTCTATAGTTAAAAAATATTCTTGTCTTTATAATATACTCCCTTGAGTGATTCTTCCCACATTCTATACATATAGAAAAATAAATATTTTTTCCTTTGTTGTCTCAACTGCCTTAAATCCCAACTAAATCTATCCGTATCTTATTAGGTGAGTCTGATACCTAGTAATGTTCTATTATGATAGATTATACATAATCATAATATCCTTCAATCCAGTTATAATATTATTTTAATTTTATTTATAAAATTACCCTTGAAATTAAATTTTAACTCAGTTTCTTCTAGTTTAGTCCATTGAGTAAAACCAAAAAACGTATTTTGATCAATTCTAATCATATTTGGAAACTAAATAATCATGAAATTCACATATAGTATGTCAAAATCATGGAACCTTAATTTTAATCAATGCCATGTTAGGATTATCCTAGGTAATTCATAGTTATAAAATTTTAAAATCATTCATGATAGTTCATAAAGTGTTTTTAAATTTACAAATCTTTTTTGATGTAGTTTCAAACTACTATTGCAGCAAGGTATATTGTCATGATCCAATTCCAGACAAAGACTAGATTAATACAACATTTTCATGAATTTTACCCCTAGGTATATCTATTATAGATCCAAACCCACTTATGGTATCTTGAGAGGGATGTAATTTCATTGAAATCACTATTTATATCCTTTAAAAACTACTAAGACATTTTACTATACACTAAATCATCCTCAGACATATCCTTAGTGATATCCCTATACATATTTTTATATATAACCCTAGGTATCTCACAAATTTTTTCTCATTTTAGTATCCAAAATGATAGCCAAAATTTTACATTTGTACAAACTATAATGACCCATGATTATCATACATGGATATTATATCTTTTTATTTGAATATTCATAACATTATAAGAACACATTCTTACGAGCCATAATATTTCGGTTTATTTGGAAACCTCATACAAAATTTTCTCTTGTGAAATATATCTAATGATTCCCACAATGATCATAAAATTGAGTATTATTTATGTAAATACCCAACAGAAACAACTTTTTCATAACCTGGGGAAAGGAAATATAAAAAAGGGTGAACTTAGATGATTATTAAGGATATGAAAGTGAGATGTGTATGCATAAAATGAATAAAAGGGTATAAGAATATGAGAATGGAAAATGAATATCATGCCCTATAAAATACCATAATACTAAGTCATGGAATAATGATTGGAATTTCATAATATGCGAATCATAAATAAATAAAAACTATATTATCCATGAGTGTATAAAAATAGCATAAGGTATGGATTTTTGGAATAATAATAAGAACATAAAATTATTTCTACATTAGTCAAGGATAATTTAAAAGGCTATAATGATTGGACTGTTTCACTAGAAAAATCATCATAGTTTTCAAGGTTCTCCACCAAGATCATTACTGTTGAAAAATTCCTTTACTGAACATATTTCTCTACCCATTATAGTGTTGACATACTAAACTAAAATAATTCCCCATTCTAGTCCTATAATACTAAACATAGTTCACTCCACATTATAGTATTATCATACTGAATAGAGTTCAATAACCTTTCCAATTCTCTATTAATAACCTAAGTTCACTCCCCATTCTATTTATGTTATACTAAACTAATTTCACTCCCTATTCTAGTATTTCATTACTAAAATGTTTTCAGTCTTCATTCTTGTCTTATCTAACTATACCGAGTTAAATTCCCATTCCAAATATGTCTATCTCATGAGATATAAATATTTAAACAATTAATCGGTGGGAGATATAGTTCCCACCCATATTTCATTATAATTTACCTATCATCATTGGGTATAACTATACCACTATCATAGAATGATAATCATACATTTGTGTACCTCTAGATCGTAAAACATTCATCATATCACAATCAAGGAAATCAATAGGGTATCATAAACATTTCACCATATCATATCCTGTGAAGAGATTTTTTTAATCCTTTTATCATTTCATCATTGAATTACTCATTAAATGAATAGGGTTTAATAAGAGTTTTATAATAGTATAAACATGAATGAGAATCATGTTTTATAGATATATTTTCATTACAAAGATAAATGATTTATAGAAACAATAATAATGGTATCCTTAGTTCATCTCATCAATAAAGAAAAAATTATATCAAATTATTTCATCTTATATAGAGAATGATATTGAAAGATCACATTGACCAATTTTGAAGGAAAATAAAAATTATTTAGAAATCATTAATTAGGAGATAATAAATTTTCATATTCTTTTTATTTAAAAATAAAATATAAAACTTATAAATAATGCTATGTAAAATCTTTTCAAATACTTGTTAAGTAAAATATAATTTCACATTAAAAAAAATTAAAAAATAAATAAATATGTAAAACATTTTATTTTAAAAAATCTTTGAAGACATATTAATGATGATTTAATTATCATTTAAAAGTTTCTGAAGGAAACTTTTCTGTTCACTTTGAAGAACAATTTTTAATACAATAAATAATTCATAAATAATTTTCATTGAAAATAACCTTGAAACGTATAATGAGGACTTTAATAATTGTTTAA
The DNA here is from genome assembly GCA_963277665.1 of Viscum album. Classification (NCBI taxonomy): domain Eukaryota; kingdom Viridiplantae; phylum Streptophyta; class Magnoliopsida; order Santalales; family Viscaceae; genus Viscum; species Viscum album. The sequence goes on along the minus strand of OY728165.1, from coordinate 189,344,281 downwards.
ATAATTCCATGAGGAAAATATATATTCCATATTCAAAACATTTTTTAAAACATAGAACACCTTTATTTTTTAGAAAAAATGGTTTTAAAAAAATATATTTATGACTAAGAAGATGATTTTTTGTAAAAACAATAATTTTTAGGTACTTAGTACATAAAGAGAGGATAATTATGGGAAATATTTATATTCAAGAAATATCCATAGTAGAGTAAAATTCAGGAGTTTATTGATATATCGATCATAACATTTTAACATCTAAAACATAATAATATTAAATCTTACAAAATGACTTGATAGTAATATAACATCATTACCACATTGGTTACATTGAATTATAATAAACATGAAGGAATAACATAAAATTAAGTATAATATATCACATAGAAAAATAAATTCAATAAATTACATGTAAAATGTTTTTATATACATCTCATGAAATAATATAGGTTTATCACATAATAGATGTCACATAAATGAAAAATTGCGACAAAAAATCCCTTATTGATTTCTTAAATTTTTAGTTGTAAACCATATAAAAGAGAGATACACAAATGTATAAGTAAATAACCATAATTTTCATGATTATAATTATAATATAATTTCATAGTATTTATATACACCACAAAAAAGAAATATTCGAGGAATATGGAATGTGTCCCATAAAAAACTAAAAGGGAGACATAAATCCCTTACACCTTGAGAAAAATTTGAATTGTTATCCCTGTCAGAGAATAAAATAATTAAAAACATTAATTAATCGAATTTTTTTTGTATTATTGATATATCTTGTAATTGGGTAGTATATACACCACATAAAATTAAAAAGTGATGAATTTGGAATGAGTCTCTATCAAATTAAATTGAGACTAGAAATCCCCTTTCCAAAAGTCTCGATATCCTCAAAGTATATTTATTATGGTTCAATCACATATAAAATAATAAAACTGTATATTTATCATATTTATATAAAAATTATAATTTTAATTACAATAAATAAATATAGTTTTTTGAAAAAAAGTATGTTATGATCTTAGAGATGGTAGATCTTATGTACTCGTGGAAAATGTTTCAAATTTTTCAATAATCATTTTAAAAACGAGATAGAAAATATACGAACATTAAATAATGATAAAAATATCATAAAAAATATTTATAAAATCCATAAATTTGGTGTCGTTATGAAAAGAGAGTTACAACACTTCATGAAGGTATTAGTCAACACATACATGACCATCGTTATCATTATTCATTGACTGAAAAGTTAAGAAATGAAATGATATATATTATCTTTTAATAATGATAAATATTTAATTAAAATCATATTTTTTTCATTTATATAACATTAAATCATTATTTATAACCTTATCAGATTCCATGTAATGTTTGAATGAATCATATGGCATTGTGCGGTAATAGTCCACTATACACATGATTGACATTATCATATTCCCAAAAAATGGAAACAAAGAAGGAATACATGGTATAATAAATCAATGATGATAATAACATTATAAATATCACATATATAGAATAAATCAATAATTATTTCTAACTATTAGATGTGGTAATTGAAATATTAATGACATCGGTTCATGAGGTGGTATTCTCCCATACACACGAATGATGATTTCATAAACCTTTTGATTTAATGTGGATAAGTATATAGGTCATGAAATTAAAATAATAATATAAAAATATATTTATTATTATATAGTTTTTATATAATATTGGTTTTAAAATAATTTAATAATGCGGTGAGAGAAATAAAATAACCATAATTGTTGAAGAAAATTAACCCTTCTTCAGGTATCCTCTATAGGTTTGAACTAAAATCCCTAAGAGGATGGATTTATGTAAAAAATAAGTATTCGAGGATGATGGTATTTATTTTGATAAGATAATTGGGAAGTTAATTTAAGAACTAAGTATTTTTTTATAGTCTGGAGAAGAGGGTAGAGTGGTTAGACTTTTATAAGTGGGGGAGAGGACATAATTGGTATTTTTGAAAACAAACAACTTCTCAAACATTTTTCATTTGTTACACTACTGGAAATCCATCCTTTCCCAACGGTTCTGAACCGTTGGGAAAGGCTGCAGAACCGTTGGTATATATTATACCAACGGTTCTGCCAACCGTGGGGAAGTAAGCCGTTGGGAAAGGCTTTTCCCAACGGTTTACAAGGAACTGTTGGGATAGGTTAGAAAAAATCAACCTACCCCAATGGTTGTGCCAAACCGTTGGGAAAAGCCTTTCCCAACGGTTTGGCCCGTTAGGGAATCCCATGAATATTTTCTTTCCCAACGGTTTGAAAACTGTTGGGAAAGGTTTTTACCAACGGTTCTACGAACTGTTGGTAAAAACACCAATTCCAAAAGCTATCCCAACGGTTTGAACCGTTGGTAAAAACAGCTCCATATGAGCTATGCCAACGGTTTGAAACTTTTGGCATAGGCTTTGCTGTGCAAATTGCACAACAGCCTGCAATTTGCAAAGCATGTCTGTTTTGGGCTCATTTTGGCACAACAGGTCTGTTTTGGGCTCATTTTCAATTCAATTTTCATTTTCAATTCAATTTTCAATCCAATTATTGTAACTGTAACACATATACAATGCATAAATTTAGAGAACAAACCAACACATTTAAATAATGCAAACCAACCAACCAACACATATAATGCATCCTGGAAATATACTCATCCATAATTAAATTAGAATTCATAACATAATTATAAACATACATAATTCATTTAGAATTCAATTTAAAATTTAGATGACAATCATATGTGGAATCCGGAATTCAATTCATAATTTGATTGGTTTTTTGTACACCATATATTTTTACTCGAAATCATATACATTTTAAACAAAATACATACACCTGGAATGATACCGGTCACACCGTGCCTCGGATTGAGGTGAGGTTAACTCATACACGTCACAAATGACTCATTGATCGTTGTCCTAAAGTATAAACATATTCTGAAATCGTTTGGTCAGTTTTCCGTATTCCAGTTGTTGTTTTCACTTATAATGAAGTGTTTTTTAAATAAAAGAGAGACACTTTGAATGGTGTCGGCCACACCGCGCCTCGGATTGACGCGGGGTTGACTCGTACACATTACACATGACCCATGCATTGTTGTGCTAAAATATAAACACAACCAGAATGTGTTTGGTTGGTTTTCCGTATGTATTTAAAATGTAGTCCATTTTAAAGAAAATAGAAACACATAGAGTGGTCTCGGCCAAACCGTGACTCGGATTTAGGCGCGGATGACTCCTACACGTATCATATGACCCATGGATCGTTGTCCTAAAATTTCAACAGATTCCGAATGCGTATGGTCAGTTTTTCATATGTCAGTTGTCTATTTCAGTTATAATATTGTCCCTTTTAAACAATAGAGATGCAGTTAGAGTGGGACCAGCCACATCACGTTTCGGATTTAGACGGGGTTGACTCGTACACGTCTCAAATGAACCATGAATCTTTTTCCTAAAGTATCAACACAATCCGAATGCGTTTGGTCCGTTTTCTGTATGTTAGTTGATGTTTTTCACTTAAAATGACGTCCTTTTGAAACAAAAGACATACACTTTGAGTTGTGCCGACCACACCGTGCCTCGAATTGAGGCGAGGTTGACTCGTACACATCACATATGACCCATGTATAATTGTGCTAATGTATCAACACAATCAGAATCCGTTCGGTCAGTTTTCCGTTTGTCAATTGTTGTTTTCACTAAAAATGAAGTCCATTTTAAACAAAATAGAGACACTTTGAGTGGTGTCGGCCACACCGCACCTCAGATTGAGGTGGCATTGACTCTTACACGTCACATATGACCCATGGATAATTCTCCTAATGTTTCAACAGAAACCGAATGTGTTTGGTTGGTTTTCCGTATGTACTTAAAATACTGTCCATTTTAAACAAAAGAAAGTCACTTAGAGTGTTCCTGACCACACCGTGACTCGGATTGAGCCCGGGTTGGCTCGTACACATCACATATGACCCATGGATCATTGTCCTAAAATTTCAACATATTCCGAATGCGTTTGGTCGGTTTTTCATCTGTCAGTTGTTTATTTCACTTATAATCTTTTCCATTTTTAACAAAAGAGACACATTTAGAGTGGTACCGGCCACACCGCGTCTCAGATTTAGGCGGGGTTGACTCGTACACATCTCAAATGAACTATGGATCGTTTTCCTAAAGTATCAACACAATCCGAATGCGTTTGGCCAGTTTTCCGTATGCCAGTTGATGTTTTTCACTTAAAATGGCGTCCTTTTGAAACAAAAGACATACACATTGAGTTGTTCCAGCCACACTGTGCCTCATATTGAGGCGGGGTTGACTCGTACACGTCACATATGACCCATGGATCATTTTTCTAAAGTATAAACACAATCAGAATCGGTTCGGTCAGTTTTCCGTATGTCATTTTTTGTTTTCACTAAAAATGAAGTCCATTTTAAACAAAATAGAGACACTTTGAGTGGTGTCGGCCACACCGCGCCTCGGATTGAGGTGGCGTTGACTCGTACACATCACATATGACCCATGGATCGTTTTCCTAAAGTTTCAATAGAAACCGAATGCGTTTGGTCGGTTTTCAGTATGTACTTAAAATACTGTCCATTTTAAACAAAAGAAAGTCACTTACAGTGGTCCCGACCACACCGTGACTCGGATTGAGCTCGGGTTGGCTCGTACACGTCACATATGACCCATGGATCGTTGTCCTAAAATTTCAATAGACTCCGAATGCGTTTGGTCAGTTTTTCATCTGCCAGTTGTTTATTTCACTTATAATCTTCTCCGTTTGAAACAGAACAGACACAATTACAGTGGTACCGGACACACCGCGTCTCTTATTTAGGCGGGTTTGACTCGTACACGTCACAAATGAACCATGGATCGTTGTCCTAAAGTATCAACACAATCCGAATGCGTTTGGATGGTTTTCCGTATGCCAGTTGATGTTTTTCACTTAAAATGACGTCCTTTTGAAACAAAAGACATACACTTTGAGTTGTGCCGGCCACATCGCGCCTCGGATTGAGGCGACGTTGACTCGTACACGTCACATATGACCCATGGATAATTGTGCTAATGTATCAACACAATCATAATCCGTTCGGTCGGTTTTCCGTATGTCATTTGTTGTTTTCACTAAAAATGAAGTCCATTTTAAACAAAATAGAGACACTTCGAGTGGTGTCGGCCACACTACGCCTCGGATTGAGGTGGCGTTGACACGTACATGTCACATATGACCCATGTATCGTTCTCCTAAAGTTTCAACAGAAACCGAATGCGTTTGGTCGGTTTTTCGTATGCCAGTTGATGTTTTTCACTTAAAATATTGTCCTTTAGAAACAAAAGACCTACACTTTGAGTTGTGCCGGCCACACCACGCCTCGGATTGAGGCGGGGTTGACTAGTACACGTCATATATGACCCGTGGATCATTGTGCTAAAGTATCAACACAATCAGAATCCGGTTGGTCAATTTTCCGTATGTCATTTGTTGTTTTCACTAAAAATGAAGTCCATTTTAAACAAAATAGAGACACTTTCAGTTGTGTCGGTCACACTGCACCTCGGATTGAGGTTGCATTGACTCTTAAACGTCACATATGACCCATGGATCTTTCTCCTAATGTTTCAATAGAAACCGAATGCGTTTGGTTGGTTTTCCGTATGAACATCAAATATTGTCCATTTTAAACAAAAGAAAGTCACTGAGAGTGGTCCCGACCACACCGCATCTCAGATTTAGGCGG